>OU612060.1:109279657-109879657 GCA_914767635.1 Melanostoma mellinum
AAAGACAAGGGACCATGCCCTCGTGATTGAAACCCGGCCATCGGCAGTTAGTTTTCCTGCCGTAACTGACCCAATAATAGGAACAACCACAACGCAGAAAAGTCGTATTGCGCACACCTCAAAAGTGCCAGTTGTCCGTCCACCGGCTAGGCCAGCTGCAATGGGACCTTCCACCAGTTGCGGACATACAGGACAAACGGCCGCACCAGACGCGAAGGCGATTCGAGCGAAGGCTAACCGAGCGGTAGATTTAAGGAGCAAGCTGTTGAAAACCGTACGAGGCTTTGTGCGACCAGGCGCTTTCGTACGCAAGTCAGTTGGTGACGCGACGATAGCCTCCTCAACCCATCTCGCGCCAAACACTCGGGCAGCGGAACCGAGACCACCAACTCACGGCCAGTGCGCCAAAACCCGCCACGGCGACTGCAAGTACCCCGCACCTCAACCAACCAACGCCCAACTCATCGCAAGCCGTCATACGCCCGAACCCCACTAAACCAGATCCCTTCCTAGGACAAGAGGTCAAGAAGCATGCGCTGTACAATCCGCAACGCCGACGGCAACGTTTCTTTTTCCGGCGTAGCAATGGGAAAATAATCGTCAACATCGTGCGACGTGGTTTCGCCGTGCTGACCCACGAGCCCACGGAAAGAAAAAAGGAACTCACTTTCGAACCGTGAACACGTCGTTGTTAGAATTCAAGAAAAAAAAGTAAACAGAAAAGAGAGAAACTCATCAAAAAAATATATAAATGAAAAAAATATATAAAAGAAAAAAAAATATATAAAAGAAAAAAAATATATAAAAGAAAAAAAAATATATAAAAGAAAAAAATGTATATACCAAAAAAAAATATATAAGGAAAAAAAAACCACAACAAAAAAAAAACAAAAATATAAGAAAAGGGACAAAAAAATATATGAAAAAAGAAAAAAATATTAAAAAAATGGATTGGCAACCCTGGTTTTGCTTTGTTGAGTTAAGTTTCACGGTCACTCTTATTAATTTTGCTTTTTTATCAGTACAACTAAAGTAATAAATTTAAAATATAGTTCAATAAAATTCCTTAAAAACACAGTATTCGAATAAGGTATTATTTTATGGTGAGTCCTTCCGTTTTCACTCTAAGTATTAAAAAGGAAAAAAACCCAACGGTGCACATATATATAGTTGCATAAAACAAAGAAACAAAAATGAATCGAACCCCTCCAAGCAAATCTATTAATATAAATAAACAACAACCAAAACGACCGCATACGGAAGTTGTTCCCGAATCCCCACTGAAAGAAACACCCGACACAAGTAAAAATACCACAGCTGTTGGAGCGATGGAAGTGACGGATTTGAGAAAAATGATCCATGAAATAATGACGATGATCTTAGATAACAAAATGAAGGACATGCCAACAAAATCGGATCTAGATGTCATTTACAACGAAATCCATGGTCTACAGGACAACAACTCAGCCTTACAGGCACAGATGAAGCACTTGGAAGCCCGTTGCAACTCATTGGAGCGAAAGGTTGAGTTTCTTGAAACGAAGGCAAACGAAAAAAATTTAGTGGTTCACATTCCTGTGCAACAGGGGGTAGATGCTGCGGAGGAGGCAAACAAGTGTTGCATGGAGCTATTGCAAACAAACGACAAAAACATTATTGCATCAACACGGGACTTACGCTCAAGTAACAACAATATTGCCAATGTCATCGTAAGGCTGAACCGAAGGGAGGATGTTGGACGTATCTTGAAATCAACTATTAATGCACGGAGCAAGGGAATTTCAATACACCGAGATTTACCCGCATCTGCACGAGCCCGAAGAAGACGTGTAATTAAATTAAAAACGGATATAATTCGCCAAGAACAAAAATCTAAAAACACAAATCCGAGGACAAACATTGGTGGTTGAAAATAAGACGTTCTACTATGATCTATGACAGCGAAAACAATTTGAAATGTGACGGCATGTGCGGAGACCATTTATTAGACCAACTGGTAAATGACATTACTGTGGGATGCGTTCCGGGTCGGAGTAAAATTGTTGAAAACATTAATTCTCACGCGACATCTATGATGCCTCGACATAATGTTTAGTTTTAATGCCGTCTGCCTATTAAATAATTCGAAACAAGTTATTGTAGAAAACAAAAATATTGAAAATTGTATAAAAAGCTTAAAAATTATGAAAATTTTATCATACAATGTAGCAGGACTTAGTAATAAGTGCATTTTTATAGATTTTTATAATTTTATTAATCAATTTGAAATATTTTTTTTATATGAGACATATTTATCTGATAATTGCTTTGTAAATTACGAAAACAAATTTAAAAACTATGAATTAAGAATAATACCTGCAGTTAGGAACCATACAAAAGGAAGAGCAAGTGGAGGTTGTATTTTTAGTTGCAGAAAAGAAATCGACAACATCAACTGTGAATTCAAAAGTTATGGAGAGATTATTTGCTTGGATTTAAATATCTGTGGAAAAAGTTTTCGAATATTACCAGCTTATATCAATTGTAACCACTGGGATACGGATTTTGAAAAAATCAAAGAATTTTTAAATTGTGGAGATACATCAAATGTTTTGCTTGTTGGAGATTTAAATGCAAGAATAGGAGGTGAAAGAGGTATTGAAAACGAAAGAATTGGGCGCGACAGACAAACAAAAGACACATCTAAAAATGCGAGGGGTACTAAGCTGCTTGATCTGTGCGACTCATTTGGGCTTCGAATCCAAAATGGTACGAGTGATGGAGATCAACACGGTGAATACACATTTGTGGGCAAACAAGGGAGTTCCGTCATCGATTACAGCTTTGAAGGTAGCGAATGGTGCTCAATTATAACGGACTTCGAAGTGCAAAAGAAACCTTTTTCTGACCATATGCCGATTATTGTGTCATTTGTATGTGAAGAAAAAAACAAAAAAGATATATGTGCGGAGTTGGGACTCCTTCCTAAACTGCAATGGAGAAATTCAATAGCCCCTAACTATAGACTACAATTGGATACACTGTTACTGGAGAGTGACGATCAATGTAATTTAAATACTACCGAAATATGTATAAAAGGAGCCCACGGTCGATCGAGCAGTTACCCTGAACACAAAAAGCCTTTTAGAGAACCATGGTTTGATAAAGATTGTATGCAAGCGAGAAAACTTTCATATGCTTGGCTAAATGAGTTTCGACGTTTTAATGAAAGCTTCGCAAGATACATGTACATTGATTATAATCAAAGATATAAAAAGCTTTGCAAAGAAAAAAAGAATAGCTATTATGAATGCCAAGCTCTCCAATTGGCAAAGTGTAATAACTCATCAGAATTTTGGAAGTTGGCCCGGAGACTAAACGGCACAAAATATGTCATCGGTAATTGACTTGATTCTAATAGGCTGCAAATCCATTTTAGGCAATTGCTCAACCCATCCCCTACAAGTTTACACATGCTACAATACGCACAACCTGGCTTCCATGATTACATTCTGGACTCGCCTATAACCCAAAGAGAAGTTCTTCTCTCGGTAAATGAACTATCTGATGGAAAGGCAGCTGGATCGGATAGAATTCCAGGAGAATTCTATAAATATGGTACAGAAGAACTTAACAAAAACCTTGGAAGAATATTTAACCAAATTTTAGAATGTGGAATCATACCTGATCAGTTCAAGGAAGCCCTGATCTTTCCGATCCACAAAAAAGGAAATATTGAAGACCCGGCAAATTATAGAGGAATCTCCTTTTTAAATGCGTCCTATAAGATTTTTACATCCATCCT
This sequence comes from Melanostoma mellinum, assembly GCA_914767635.1. NCBI lineage: Eukaryota > Metazoa > Arthropoda > Insecta > Diptera > Syrphidae > Melanostoma > Melanostoma mellinum. Next base: position 109,283,442 of record OU612060.1, read on the forward strand.
TCTTAAACGATTGAACGCATGGATACAAGCAAACCATCTACTAGGAGAATTTCAGGCTGCGTTCAGATCAGGGTACTCTACCGTGGACCACATCTTCTTACTAAGAAGCATCGCTGACTCGTTCCTTACAAGAAATAAAAAATTATATACTTTTTTTGTAGATTTTCGAGCCGCCTTTGATACAATCGACAGAAAAGCAATGATAATATACAAGTTATTTGGATTGGGAATGTCACGGAAATTTGGACGAGTACTGGAGATTTTGTACATGGATACAAGGGCAGCAGTTTGGAATGGTAAAAATATATCTGAGTGGTTTCAGACGACGACAGGAGTCAGGCAGGGTTGTGCGCTAAGCCCAAGTTTGTTTGCACTCTTCATCGAGGATATAACGACGGCATTACCTGGAGGTGTAGATTACGCAGGTGTAATTATTAAAGCTCTGCTTTTTGCTGATGACATTGTGCTGTTTGCATACACTCCGGAATCGCTTCAACTTATGATAAACAAGCTGTCCGAATACTGCACGAGTTGGAATCTGATTGTAAACTTGAATAAGTCGAAGGTAATGGTATTCAAAAAAGGTGGAGGCAGATCAGGCTCAAATGAACAGTGGTATTTTAATAACGAACGAATCGAAGTTGTAAAAGAATATAAATATCTAGGAGTTCTTTTCACAAAAAATTTAAGCATGGATAAACATCTAAACGAAAAGTTGGTGAAGGCGAAAACTGCCATTAATATGGCTTGGAGAGAATGTTTTAATAACAAAAACATTGCGCACAGCAGCAAATATAAAGTTTTTAAAGCAGTATCTGAGTCGGTTCTTTTTTATGCAGCTCAAGTGTGGGGAGGAAAGAAGTACGAGGCCGTAGAAAAATTGCTTAGGTTTTACATAAAACGTATTTTTCACCTACCTCTAAGCACCCCGAACTACATGATAATGCTGGAAACTGGAATATCTCCACTATTCATCAAAACACTAAAACTCCAAGTGGACTATATTTTGAAAGTGCTCGATATGTCAAATGATCGTCTTCCGAAAAAAGCAGCTCTACAAGCTATACAAAGTAAAACAGGGTTTTTCAAAGACTGGATGGAACTGTCACAGGAAACTGGGGTTGAATTAGTAGCGAACGAAAGGAGAACCTGGAAGTCGACTCTGTACGAGCTAATAAAACGTTTGGATGAAAAATATAGAGAAATGTTCATGGATGAAGCATCAAGTTCTTTACATCGGGTGGTTTATAGCAGGCTTAATCACAACCTCAACCAGAACAACTATTTTCGGGATGAGTATACCATCGATCAAATCTCAAACATGTTCCGACTAAGAGGAGAGCTTCTTAACCTAAATTTTGTACCCCATCGCGAAGATTTACCGATACTTTGCCAACTGTGTAATATCGCGGAACAAGAGAATATTTTTCATTTTGTTGGGAGGTGCCCGATTCTTAGGGAAACAAGAAGATACATATTGGGTCGTGACTTTCTCACGGAGGACGAAACAATACAACTACTCAATGAAATGGATGTGTCGAAGTTATTCAAATTTTGCAAAACTGCGTTAAAATAGATAGATAGATAGATAGATAGATAGTTGTTTTTATTTGATTACATTAATAATTCATGATTACATAGTTTACAAAAAACAAAAAGCATGGCTTTTCTGCCGTCTGCCTCGTTGACAAAACATAATAAATTTAACTTTGAAATAAGATTATTCATCAAACAATTTAATCATAGTTACTATAACAGTAGAGCAAAATTAATAAATTTTAAATTGAAAACCATCATTAGCGTTCGTTTAAATTACTTAAAAACTTTCATTAATAATTTGATTTCTATAAAGTAGAGCTAGTTTGCAGTATTGGTATAATTTTTTTACATCCATAGTATTAAGCAGTGTTATCATTTCGTTTTCTGTTAGAATATTGGTTTCGAAAATTTGTCTTCTAATTTCTGTTAAAATCGGACATTTTCCCATGAAGTGCAAAATATCTTCTCGTTCGTTCAAGTTGCACAAAGAGCATATGATCGGTAGGTCCTCTCTATGTGGTACAAAGTTTAACTGAAGAAGTTCGCCCCGCAACTTAATCATCATCGATATTTCGTCTATGCTATAAACATCTTTAAAATAGTTTTTCTCTCCCAGGTTGTGGTTCAACTGACAGTAAAATTGTCTGTAAAGAGATCCTGCCGCGTCACTTAAACATTTTTCTCTATATTTTGTATCCACTGCTGATATTAGCTGTTAAAGGGACCTCTTCCAATAGTCATAGTCCGGACTATTAAGATTTAGGACTATCTCACAGTCTCTAGCAAGGTCCATCCAATCTGCATACCAACCTGATCTGGTTCGTATATCTTGTAGAGCTGCTATCTTTGGAAGCCGGTGATTATCCATTTTCATAACCTTCAGAACATAATCCAATTGCATTTTCAAAGTTCGAATGAAAAGGGGTGATAGGCCTGTTTCCAATGCAATTATATAATTTGGCATATTGGAAGGCAGTCTAAAAATTCGCTTGATGTAGTAGCGTAAGAGTTTCTCCACCGTTTCATACCTTTTTGTCCCCCAAGTTTGCGCTGCGTAGAGCAAAATAGATTCCGATATAGCTTCGAAAATCCTGAACTTACTGCTATGTGCAATATTTTTGTTGTAGAAGCATCTATTCCACGATGCGCTGATTGCGCCTTTTGCTTTTGTGAGCTTTTCCTTTAAATGCTTCTCCATACTTAAATTTCTCGTGAAGTAAACTCCCAAGTATTTAAAATCCTTAACAATTTCAATGCTCTCCCCATTATATTGCCATTTTTCGTTCATGCAATATCGTCCTCCTCCTTCCCTGAAGATCATAATTTTGGATTTATCCAAAAAAAAATTAAAATATAGAAGCAGAATATTAGAAGAATGTTTTTAGTTTATAAAACTGTAACTCTTTTTATTTTAATTAGTTTAGTATTAGTATTCTTGTCAATCAGGCAGACGGCAATGCCATGCTTTATTGATTGTATATACATATATAATTGTTAAAAGAAACAAAAACCAAGGCAATAAAAACAATCTTATTACTTATTACTTACTTACTTACTTACTTATTAAAAAAATGTATAAAGAAAAAAAACTCAACGAAAAAATTATACATACCGCTGTTTAAAGACGAGTAGGCTCTCGCCTCCAAAAGGGGGGTGGTTTCCTTTTTTCTTTTTTAATTCTAACAATTTCAACAAAAAATCAAATCGGCTTGGGACCAAAATAACTTCTTAATTAAAAAAAAAAAAAAATAAGGTAACGAAAAGTGCTCCTTGCACAAAAAAATGTTGAATGTGATGATGCAGCATTATAATCGGATATCGAAGTGTGGTCGATTGTTCGATAAGCACAGTTAGAGTTTATTGAAGTTGTATGAATAGGGTATGAATTTGGAAATAAAAGTCAGTAGTGATCGTGGACTCGATCGAACATACTCTCCAGTTTTTGTTAATATAAGGCATTGAGCCAACAACAATTCTTGGGTAGTTCTAAGTGGTTCCACTACCGTACCTAAACTTTGCAGTTAGTGCGAAGAGGTTTGAGCCTACAACAGTGAATGCTTGACGAGTTGGTAGTTTGGGAACCAAGGAACATTACATGGCGAACCTGCCAGGAGTTCAAAAGAGATGAGTGCCAGGAGTTGTTCAAGAGAGTGCCAGGAGTTGTTCAAGAGAGTGCCAAAAGTCATAAAAGTTTTTTTTCACGCCATAGTAAAAATGTCTAACGAACTCGAAGTCATATACCTAAAGGCAAGGGGACATGGTAATATAGTTAGCTTCTTAATGAAGAAGTACACCATACTAAAAAAGCTGATGATCGCTTACTTCAAGCGCAGACGTCTTAGGCCGAGGCCACGCAGTCAGCGATAAGCGAGCGAGCGAGCGACTGAACGACATGGAAAAATTAAAACAAATGAAATTGCATTGAACTGGCCATGCATTGAGCGAGCGATGAGCGATTTTTTTAAGCGACTGAACGACGTCGCTCTGTCACCAAACTTGTTCTAATTTTTAGTTTATCGCTTAGCGTCAAGAGCAACAGATGGTTAAAGTAAATATAGAAATTTTGATCTCTGCTGTGCAAGCTCTTGACAACGGCATTTTAACAACTAATCGCTAAGGAAATGTCGCTCACGAAAAGGCCACTCGTCGCTCGACTTTGTCGCTTAATCGCTGATCGTTCAATCGCTCGCTCGCTTATCGCTGACTGCGTGGCCTTAGCCTTACCATGGTTGCCGTTAAGTTTCAATACAATGGACGCATAATCCCAGAATACGACACACCATTTTCACTGGAAATGGAACAAGATAGCACTATTAAAGTCCACTTAGAACAGGCGGATGGTGGCTCATATTTACGTTAAAAAATATATTATAAAACAATTCCTCATACACTAAATTTAACAAGAACTCAGAACAAACAACAACGACAAAACTATTGGCCAGTGTACTCTGTACATACAAGAGTACAGAAGGCGCGTACATATACACAAAAACACACCCACAAAGATGACTACAATTAAACACAAATTCCAAAAACCAGCCAACATCATGAGGTCGATCAAAACAAGCAGCACAAACAACGTTCTAGATTTCTCCCGAATACTACATTGCTTCCATCGCAAAAAGTTTCACAGGAAAAAGCGGATGGGTCTCCAAATTGATTAAATTATGTACTTCAGTCTACAGTACTACTACTATGTATTTAATTTGAAATCAGTTATTTTAGAAAATAGTTTTTTTTTATGTTAACGAAAAGAAAAACACAAGAAACATTACAACGTTATCAAAAATGAAAAATTTCCATTACCTATTACATTTATATAAATATTGTCACACAGTACTTTTTCAAGGTCTCTATCAATATCGGGTCTAACATATTCAAAATGCTTTGTGTATCTTGACGATCTTCTAGTATTAAAAAAAAAAACAAAGAAAAATTTAGAACACCACAATAAAAATTTAATCGAAGTATTCGAACGATTGAGAGAAGTAAATCTCAAACTACATCCAAGTAAATGTGCTTTCCTTAGAAAAGAAGTTTTATGTCTAGGTCATATTATAATATCAGACAAAGGTATTATACCAGATCCATCAAAATCCATAGTAATGAAAAATTATCCAATCCCACAAAATGCAGACGAAGTAAGGAGATTTGTAGCATTTGCTAACTACTATAGAAAGTTCATACCAAATTTTGTAACACTAGCAATACCTTTAAACCGTTTATTAAGAAAAAACGTAGAATTTAAATTTTCCGAAGATTGCAGTACCTCGTTTAATTTGTTAAAAGAATTCCTAATAATCCCAAATATTTTACAGTTTCCAAATTTTGAAAAAGAATTCATACTCCGAACAGACACCTCTGGATTTGCCTTAGGTGCTGTTATATCAAATTTTGATGATAAACCCATCGCATACGCAAGTAAATCATTAAATAAAGCCGAAAAGAATTACAGTAGGTACTATAGAAAAAGAATTGCTCGCAATAGTATGGGCAGTAAAACATTTCAGACCTTATCTTAGTTTAGTTTAGTTTATTTCATCTAACAAAGTATTACAAAACTTCAGTGATTACTAGATTATAAATAATAAAATAAATAAATAAAAAATTTTAATTTAAATTTTTTTTTTTTTTTTAAACAATGGGGCACCATTGGGGTTGCTTAGCATCAATAAAAGATTTGACTTAAATACATGTCTACTCATACTAAAATCTATCACATCGAATATTGTATTTGTTTCTCTTAAACACCTGCACAATGGTTCATTGGCTGCATAAACAGTTCTGTGATGTGGGATATTAAAAAATATGTTATTTCTAAGCAATCTAGCAGGCACATTGATACCGATTAACGATAGAATAGGAGGACAATCAATATGATCAGCCATTACGTCGCGAACAAACATAACTGCGAAGTATTTCCTTCGCGTATAAAGAGGCAACATTCCAAGTAACTTACATCTTGTGTCATAAGAAGGCATGTCAATATTCCATCCAAGTCTTTTCACAATGACTCTAGTGAAACGTCTTTGGATTTTTTCTAATCGTAAAGAATGAATTGAGAATGAAGGATTCCATATGGTATTGCAATATTCCAATGTTGACCTAACAAATGCAAAATAAAGACTTTTAAGAGTATGCGGATCTTTAAAATCCTTTGAATTTCGTAAAACAAAGCCCAGCATTGAGCTGCTTTTAGCAACTAGAAAATCAAAATGTCTTAAAAAGTTAAGTTTTTGGTCAAAAATTACACCAAGATCTTTTTTAAAAGATATAATAGAAAGATCCTTACTATCAATATTATATGTGAAGTTAACAAACGAACGTCTGCGACAGAAAGTCAAACTTTGACATTTAGCTATATTCAAATGAAGTGAGTTCATCTTACACCAGTTTGATAGATTATGAAGATCATTTTGTAACAGAAGGCAGTCTTGCTCGGAGGTTATACAACGATAAATCTTAAGGTCATCAGCATACATTAAACAATTTGAGTTAAGAATTCTGTCAGGAATGTCATTAATAAATAACAAAAAGAGCAGAGGTCCAAGATGGCTACCCTGAGGAACACCAGATGTGACATAAATAGGCTTAGAAAGAATATTATTAATACAGACGTACTGAACTCGATCTTTTAAATATTGCTCTAACCATTTGAGGAGATTTGAATGAAACCCAAAATTACCAAGTTTATTGAGTAAAACATCATGATTTACTCGGTCAAATGCTTTTGCAAAGTCGGTGTATATAACATCATACTGATAGCCCTTCTCAAGGCCATTTAAAATTTGATTACAAAAAATTGTAAGGTTAGTGGCAGTCGATCTACCAGCTAAAAAACCATGCTGATGGGAAGAAATTTTTCCTTTAAGAATAGGAGTTAGATTTTGATAAACTAATTTTTCTAATGTTTTAGGAATAATAGGAATTTTACTAATTGGACGGTAGTTTGAGATCTCTTGTCTGATTCCTGATTTAAAAATAGGTGTAATTGTTGATCGTTTCCAAGTACTTAGAAACTCACCTGTTTTTAGAGATCTAGTAAAGATCATCTGCAAAGGGACTGCAAGAGCTGTTCTACAAGCTTTTAAAATAATTGGAGGAACTCCATCAATATCAGGTTTCGTGTCAGATTTGCACTCAAATAAAGCTGATTCTACTTCAGAGCTAGTAAAACTTATGCTACCAATACTCACAGATTCAAATGTTGGACAGTTAAGATTGAAATCAGGAGTAATGGCAGGACTATTTAAATAAACCGATTGAAAATTTTCAGCAAATAGGTTACAAATAACCGAGATATCAGAAGATGTAATACCATTATAGCGCATAACATTGGGAATACCGTTCGATTTCTTCTTATCATTCACAAATTTCCAAAAACCCTTACTATTTGCCTTCAAACTACATTCGATGGAAGATAAGTATTGATTATATAAAAATTTGTTAAGTATTTCGAACTCTTTTTGCAAGTTTCTATATTGCTTATATATTTGTGGATCGTTATTAGATCTGCGAAATTGCTTATAAACTTTATTTTTCCGATTGTTAAGATTAACAATTCTTTTGTTAAACCAGACTGGTTTTGAACCATCTAATGCTCTTACTTTAGGAGTATATAAATAAATAGCATTTTTTAATATTTTTAGAAATGAATCGTAGCACATGTTTAAATTCATGTTAGCAAATATGTTTTTCCAATCAAAAGTATTGAGGAAAGTTGAAACTGCCTCAAAATCTGATTTTCCAAAATTAAAAACAAAATTCGACACTGGTGCACCAGGAGTGAAATAATTATAAAACTCTAAGTTAAAACAAAATGCGACATGATAGATTGTATTAGGAAAGAGAAGACTCATAGAATTACTAATGCTTACATTCAATTCAGAATCAGCGAAAACAAGATCAAGAATATTATTGAATGAGTTATGAAAATAGTTTATCTGTTTAAGCGAAAATCGAGAAAAAGTATCAATTAATTCACAATCATGATTAAAAATAACATTAAAAGGAACTAATATTTTTTCATCTGGATCATATATCCATTTAACATTAGGCAAATTAAAATCACCTACAATTACGACCTTTGTTCATCATTACGATTATTTAGAATTGAACAACAATTGTCAACATGTGCTTTATACAATTCAAAAGAGCTACTTGGTGGAATGTAAGAAACTATAAGAAAAATTTCACTATTAGAATTGAATTTTATATTTAGTACTAATTGGTCGATGTCAGGGGCACCCGCTGCAGCTGGTATGGGCAGCTCGACTCTAGTACAGTGAAATGAAGTACGTACAGCTGCCAGCACTCCACCTCCTTTGTCACAATCTAGTACTCCATAGTTTCGGTCTTTTCGGAAAACAGCATATTGATTAGTGTTAAACATTTCAGCATCATGGTGTTCATTCTTCAGCCAAGTCTCAGTGAAAACAATTATATCATATTGAAAAGCAGATGAAAATAGAAGCACTTGTTGCATTTTAGTACGTATTCCTCCGGTGTTTTGATAATATATAAGAAAATCATTCATGTTTAGGCGAGGGTTCTCGTATTTGCTTAAGTTTGATTTTGCTGTATCCCTAGATCTTCGTTTTTTTGAATATATTGAAAAGCTCGTAGTTTAGTTCCAATAGGCCATATATTTTCCTGGTACATCACATCATTATACTCAATCGGAACTCCAATTTTAAAATTAATAAACTTAATATCAGCTTCAGAGCTACCATGTTTAATTAATTTAAAACATGATACAGACTTAGGGTTTATGTGAAGTGCTGCGGCCAAGTGATTTGCAATAGTTTCCGGATCAACAGACGGTCTAAAACTTCCAAGATGAAACCACTTCAATCTTCTCACTACATCGTTTTGCAAACAGTCACTGGAGCCTCTGACAGCTCTAAAGATTTTGTTAGATCTAACATTTGAATTGTTGAAAGCAAAAAGATTCAAATCGTTATCATCCGTACCAGCAACAACATCCACATTAACAACTTCAGTTCCAACAGAAACAGCAGCAGCAACAGGAACATCATCTCTAGCAATACTTGAGACATTGAAATTAACAGCAACACTATCAGCGGCAATTGTAGCCTCAGAAGCAGCATTTAAAATATGAGCACTACTATCTTGGGTGATACTACTTTCTGGCACCAAACTACCTTCCATTAACCTTGCAGTGGGAACACTATTTTCTGAATTTGCAGTGGCATCACTGGTGTTAGCTTCTCTCACAACTGCATTACCAAGAGATCGTGATTCGGCAAATAACGTTGAACTTTTGTTATTGCTAGACATAACATCAGAATCAATCGGCGTATTTACAGTCGATCCACTTTTTTTCTTGTTTTGTGGGACTGTCGATGATGATTTTTTTAAAGATGAAATGAGTTTGGGTGTGTTTTTTCGCAAGGGTAAAGGGGTAATGTTTATGGGCTTTTGCATTGGGTGGGATAAAGCAGACGACGAATGGCTATTATTTAATGCATTGTTAGGGATAGAAGCTTTTAATTTAGATTTGGAGCGAGTATTTAGAGATTTTGATTCTTGAACACTTGAACCGGCTTCGTTATTATCGCTGTATTGGTTAAAATTATAGGATAAGTTGTTGATCTTTTCGGAAGACGTTTCAAAATGCTAACGGACCATAGACCACTTGCATATCTGTTCTCACTAAAAGAACCTTCAAGTAGATTGACGAAATTTAGGCTAATATTAGAGGAATATAACTTTACTGTGGAGTGGAGTATTCACCAGGCAAAGACAACTGCAGTGCGGATGCACTAAGAAGAATACAACTAAAGTCAGAGGACAGAATTTATTTGTGTGTGTCACAACAAGAGCCCAAGAAATCCAAATTTAGAAATGGAAAATCCAACAACAAATAAATTAGAGAAAGAAAGAATCATAAATTAACTTCTTAAACCGCCAGAAAAGGGGCTAAAAATAGTCGAGTTGAAAATATTAAATAGCTTCAAAGATGAAGACAAAGATTACAGTTTATTAAAAGGTACCAGAGTTATAAGTCCAAACCTCATTGTAGGATACATTCCAGGGAAAAATTGTTTGATATTAAATAGGTCAAAGATAAGCACTATTGCCCGATCAGCATCATTTGACAAAATGTTGTTGAGGGACGTGCAAAATATCAAAGAACCATTTTTAAATAATAAAAGGGAATCCAGAAAAAGCACTATTGCTCGATCGGCATCATTTGACAAAATGTTATTGAGAGACGTGAAAAATAACGGTGAACCATTATTAAATAATGAAGCGGAATCCAAGAATAGCACTATTGCTCGATCGGCATCATTTGAAAAAATGTTGTTGAGGGACGTGCGTACATTTTTCGGACCTCTATCAATTAAAGATATTTATATAACTAAAGAAGAGTTAGGTAAACTCTCAGACGGCCGTCGTAAAGAGAAATTATATATATTAAAGAAAAAGATAGAAGAAATATTTAAAGAAAATAAAATAAAAGTGCACATAATTGAAGATAAAATAAAAGTAACGGACCCTGGAAAACAAAAACTTATACTCAACGATTACCACATGTTACCGACAACATGCCGGAATAAATCGAATGTTGCGGAATATTAAGAAAAAATATTTTTGGACAGAAATGCAAAACGATGTGACGACATATGTTAAGAACTGCCCAATGTGTCAGCGAAATAAACACATACAGCCAAAAAATCAACCGATGACTATTACTACAACAGCAGAAACATGCTTTGACAAAATATACCTTGATTTAGTTGGCCCTCTTGACGAGACGGAAGATGGATCAAAATATATATTAACACTACAAGACGAACTTACGAAGTTTACAGAAGCCATTGCGTTACCAAATAAAGAAGCTAATACGGTAGCTAAAGGACTTATAGAAGGCTTTACCCTAAAGTATGGAGTCCCTGCTACCATAGCATCTGACCAAGGTACAGAATTTATAAATAGAGTTTTCAAAGATCTATGTAAGTTATTAAAGATAGAACAATTGCAATCCACCGCTTATCAAAATGAAATCATTGGAGCACTAGAAAATTCTCATAAAGTTTTAGGAGCATACCTTAGGAGTTATGTAGAAGAAAAACATACAGATTGGAACAACTGGTTGCCATACTATGTTTTCTGTTACAACACTTCAGTACATTCAGAAACTGGATTACCCCATTTGAATTAGTATTTGGAAGACAATGTAATTTGCCTTCAAATCTTACAAAGAAAGTGGAACCAATGTACTACTACGAAGACTATGTGATAGACTTAAAACACAGGCTACAAATTGCTCATAAGGATGCTAGGGACACTTTAATACAAAAGAAAATTTCTAGGAAAGATAGGTACGATTCTGATAGAAAAGCAAAAGCTCATGATAACAACGTAGGTAGTTTAATCTTGTTAAGAAACGAAAGCAGAAAGAAGTTAGATCCAATATATATAGGACCATATGAAGTCTTATCGCAGGAAGGAGTAAATTGCGAAATTAAATGTGAAAATAAGAAAGTGATTGTTCACAAGAACAGATTGAAACCATTTTATATATATAATTATGTTATTATTATAATTTGTAAACTTATGCAATTTGCGAAGTTCAGAAAGAAGATTTGAAAGTAGGAAATTTATTGTTAACAAAAACAGATAAAAAACAATTTTATATATGAATATTATTGTGTAATTTGTGAAATTATGAAAGAAAATGTAAAAATATGAAATTGATTGTATGTATGTAAGTGTATAATTTGTGAAATTGTGAAATAAATGTGAATTGATAAATAGGTTAAAACTATTTTAGGCATATACATATATTCTAGTATTGTAAATTAAAAAAAAAAAGAGAGAGTGACATATACATATTGTCAAAACGAATGTTCTAATATAAAAATAATTGAAAAGCAATACTAAGAATAGAATTGATATCACCTTAAACTAATTATTATAAGAAACTATACTCAATGCATTGATATAAGTATAGTAATCTAATGAAAAAAAAAAAAAAAAAAAATTGAAATACATTAAATTAAAAATAGGAATATATTGAACGTATTGAATAAAATAGAAAAAACGAATATATGTACCAAACACTGACTAATATGTAATGAGAAATAAACTAATCAAAATATAATAACAAATGTAAACTATCAGAAATATATATAAAACATGTGAACTATTAAGTAATATTGAACAGTACCAATGTACCAAAATATTAAAATGTAAAAGTAAACATGCAAAAATAGCCACAGTGTTCAATCTAATATGACAAAAGAGAAAAACAAAAATTTTTAATTAATTCCATACTCCCGTATTTGTGAAAGAGTCGTGGAAAAGTAGAAATCAACACTCTTGTCTTGATTTCTTCTTTTTCCCCAGGAAGGGTGGTGTGAAGGAGTCACAGCCAACGACCTCTTAATTAATTGCTCTACAACTATTAACAGGTTGTCAACCCTCGGCTGTGCCTCGATATCCGATCCTCTCACAATCAGTTGCATTGCATAGAAATGCATAACACTTGACTTGCTTGTGTATCCATAGAGTGCATTGTACTCAGAACAATATGATTCCCAACGGCAGGCCACTGCCAGCCGACAGAAGTAGTAAGGGATCATACTGCTTTCACTGCATGCGCGCTGGTTATGACATAGCAATAGTCTTTGGGTATGAGCATTTGTTTATTATATAGGTCATTGGAGCTTACCCAACAGAATTTGATGATGCAGCATTATAATCGGATATCGAAGTGTGGTCGATTGTTCGATAACCACAGTTAGAGGTTATTGAAGTTGTATGAATAGGGTATGAATTTGGAAATAAAAGTCAATAGTGATCGTGGACTCGATCGAACATACTCTCTAGTTTTTGTTAATATAAGGCATTGAGCCAACGACAATTCTTGGGTAGTTCTAAGTGTTTCCACTACCATACCTCAACTTTGCAGTTAGTGCGAAGAGGTTTGAGCCTACAACAGTGAAGGCTTGGCGAGTTGGTAGTTTGGGAACCAAGGAACATTGCGAATGACCTCGCAAAGTCATACGGAAATCAGCCTTTCTTAATAAATCTACACCGATGTCATCCGTTAGTTGGTGCATATACGTCACTCCCCCATGAATATCTTGGCCAGCGATAGACAAAGTGAGTGAGAAGTGCTCTCGGCTGACAACCACGTCTCCGTTCGTGAGGTAAGTGAGATGGCGGTAGTAGTGGGCGTCTGCAAAGATCTCCTCTAGATATTTCGTCTTAGGTTCGTATTTCGTTAAGATCACCTACCGATCTTTCGTCTTATTTAGGCGGAGAGTCTCGTACTCAAAACGTTGGCTATTGCGCCGTCGTTTGCCTCTATAAGCTATAACGCTATATAATAGAGCGAGCAGAGTTTTAGGATTATTCCAATCTAAGCGAGTTGCTTTTAAAAATAGAATAATCTGGGGAGCGAAGGGAAATGCGAAGTTAATTAAACGAGTTGCTCTTGAAAAACAAATGCACTGGTTGCTGGTTTGGAGTAGACAACATTTATTATTTAATTTCCTTCGTCTTTTATACAAAAAGATTGTTATTCAGTTTCATTCGATACTTTTCAATTAGTTCATAATATTCCCGACTTTTGACAATCGAACCCCAATCACTTCACACCTCACGCCAGCATATCGCCGTATCAGCATTATTGCCTCAACAGTGGAATGCATTGCAACTAACGACGACGACCAAGCAGTAGGTATTCAGAATACTTTTGTCGGTAACATGAACCCTTAATGCTATCGTGTGTTGCTTGGCGCTTGCCTTCGGTCATTCAATTTGTTGAAGTGCAAAGTGTATGTATGTATGTACATACGTAGTGAAATGGGAAAATCAATTATCAGAGGTCGAGATAATAAATGATCACTGGTGTAATCCCTTTACACCACCTTCCTGGGGGAAAAAAGATGAAATCTCGTAGCGCGAGGTTTAATCTTTTTCGTGTCATTTGTACAATTAGGGATCATTTGTTATGTTCATTTTTATATCATGTGTTACGTAATTATATATGTTTGCTTTTTCAAATTTTCTTATTGTTTGTTATGTAGTAAGATCAATATAATTTTCTTCGTGTATAATTAATTTTACAGCTATAGGTGTTATATTTTTGGATTTTAATATTACAAATAATATTTAAAATTTTTTTCTTAATATATAATAGTGTAATATAACTATCAATAGCTTTGTATGTTACATTTTGGGTTTTACATATTTGAAATTTTTCTTAATATATAATAGTGTAATATAATTATCAATAGCTTTATATGTTACATTTTGGATTTTACGTATTTAAAATGTTCTTAATGCTACATTTACTTAAATTTTTATATATTTAAAATTTTCTTACTGTATCCATATTTTCTTAAGGCTATACTTATTTAAAATTTTCTTTACTGTATTTATTTAAAATTTTCTTAATATATGTATTTGAAATTTTCTTACTGTATGTGCACGCAAGGGTCTCTTTCCCTCCTTTTAAAAAAAAAAAAAAATAGTATTAATCTAATGCAAAAAGGCATTGTTTTAGTATGTAAATATAAAATTTCTTTAATCGGTTTTTGTGTACTCTAGTTCTCTTTCCTTCGTAATTGATATCGCAATTTACACCATCTTCGGACAATACTTCGTATGGTCCTATGAAAATAGGATCCAATTTTCGTCTATTTTCATTTCTTAATAGGACTAAGCTTCCTTTTTCAAAACTAGTGCCTTTACTTTTTGTTTTTCTGTCGTAAGTATTTTTTCTTACCTTTTTCTTTTCTAATAGCGCATCTCTTGTATCTCTATGAGCAATTTGTAGCCTTTCTCTTAACTCAATTACATAGTCTTCATAATTATATCTGGGATCTACTTGTTTCGTCAAATTTGAAGGTAACGTACATTGTCGTCCAAACACTAATTCAAATGGTGAGTACCCTGTTTCTGAATGTACTGCTGTGTTATAGGAAAACACATAGTATGGTAACCATGTACACCAGTCTGTGTGTTTTTCGGAAACGTAACTTCTAAGGTATGCTCCTAGGACTTTATGTGAGTTTTCCAATGCTGCTATACTTTCGTGATGGTATGCTGTAGATTGTATTTGTTCTATTTTTAGTAGTTTACACATGTCCTTAAATATTCTGTTGATAAATTCTGTGCCTTGATCAGAGGCTATTATCTTTGGTACTCCATATTTAAGAATAAAGCATTCTACTAATCCCTTAGCTACTGTGCTAGCTTCTTTGTTTTCAATTGGGATTGCTTCAGTGAATTTTGTTAGTTCGTCTTGTAAAGTAAGTATATACTTGTATCCATTGACTGATTCGTCCAAAGGACCTACTAAGTCTAGGTAAATTTTATCAAAGCTTGATCCAGCGGTTGACGTTATTTCCATAGGCTGTTTTTTGGGTGAAATATATTTGTTTTTCTGACAAACTGGGCAATGTTTTACATAGGTAGCTATATCATTTTGCATTCCAGTCCAGAAATATTTTTGTTTAATCGTTTTAAGCATGCGGTTTATTCCTGCATGTCCACTTGTTGGTAATATGTGGTAATCATTGAGTATTAGTTTCTTCTTGTGAGGATCTGTTATTTCAATACATTTATTTATGAGGTGCACCTTTACATTACTATTTTTAAACATTTCTCCTAAGACTTTTTGTAACTCGTGAATTGTGTATTCTCGACGGCCGTCTGCGAGTTTCTTAATTTCTTCTTTTGTAATGTATAATTTATTAATTGATAATAGTCCGCAGATTTTATGCACGTCCCTCGACAACAAATCGCAAAATGATGTCGATCGGGCGGTAGTGCTATCCTTGGGCTTTCTTAGGAGTATACAATTCATCTCTGGGATGCATGCCAACACTTTGTTTGGTCCCAGGATTATATCTATATTTTTTTGATATTCGTCGTCCTCGAAACTGTTACATATTTTAAGCTCAATTATTTTATGCTCATTTTCTGGTGGCTTAAGCAATTCAGTGATTATACGATTATTTTCTTCCGTTTCTGTTTCTTGTCTCTTATTTTCTTGAACCGATTTTTCTGCCTGTGTTTGTGATCTTGTGACTACGCATATTTGGAGTTGTTTTAGGTTGTCGGAGTCTAATAATTGTATTCGACTTAAGACGTCAGCTACGCAATTATCTTTTCCTGGTTTATATTCAACATAAAAATTGTATTCTTCAAGTAGTAATCTGAATTTGGTTAGTCTACTAGAAGGTTCTTTTAGGGAAAAAGGGTATACAAGGGGTCTGTGATCAGTTATTATTTTAAATTTTCTTCCAAAGAGGTATGGTCGAAAATGCTTAACTGCCCATACTATGGCTAGCAACTCTTTTTCAATTGTACTATAATTCTTTTCGGCTTTATTTAGAGTCTTGCTAGCATAAGCTATAGGTTTTTCATTGAAATTTGAAAGTACCGCCCTAAGGCAAAGCCTGAGGCATCTGTATGTAATTCGAACTCTTCTTTGAAATTTGGGAACTGTAGAATTTGCGGGCTAGTAAGTATTGTTTTTAAAAGTTGGAAGGATTTTTCACACTTTTGGTCGAAATTGAAATCTAAATTTTTTCTAGGAATGGCTATTGTAGCAAAGTTGGGTATAAATTTTCTATAATAATTTGCGAAGGCTACGAATCTTCTTACTTCGTCAGCGTTCGTGGGGGTTGGATAATTGTGCATAGCAGCTGATTTTTCGGAATCTGGATGTATTCCCTTGCTGGAAATTACATGTCCTAGATAAAGAACTTCTTTTCTTAGAAAAGCACATTTACCGGGATGTATTTTTAAATTTACTTCCCTTAGTCGATTGAATACATCGATCAGATTTTTGTTGTGATCGGTAAGGCTTTTGCCAAAAACTATTAGATCATCTAGGTATACAAAGCAGCGTGAGTAAGTGAGTCCAGCCATGGCAATGGACATCATTCTCGAAAATTTACTGGGAGATATTTTAAGTCCCATCGAAAGTCGTTTCAACTGAAAATGACCGCCTTCCGTTGAAAATGCTGTCATAGATCTACTTTTAGGTTCAAGTTCCATTTGGTAATAACCTTGGCTTAAATCAATACATGAAAAATACATTGCTCCTACTACCATGTCATAGATGGCACTTATATTAGTTAATAGAAACTTATCGTCCTCTATTCGTTCATTAACGTTTCGGTAATCAATTACCATGCGGAACTTTTGTAAGCCCGTAATAGGATCCTTTTTCTTTGGTACAATGAGGATCGGAGAGTTCCATGCAGAGACAGATGGTTCGATTATGTCGTTTTCTATCATTTTGTCTATTTCTGTTTTTATGTCTTGCTTTTGTGTATGCGGAAGTCGGTACGGTTTGGTATATTTGGGCGTAGCTCCTTCCTTTAAGGTGATTTCCACTTGTCCTAAATGGCTGTGCGTAAGTTTGTCACCTTCTAGGTGGAAGATATCTTGATATTTAGTGACTATCGCTTTAATTTCGGCTCTTTCTTCATTGTTCAGGGTGTCGAAATTTATTTCGCTCAATATTTTCTTAACTCTGGTATGTGATACGGTATTTTTCAGATTGTCTGGTGAGACGAGTTCGTATGTCGAGGCGGATTGTGATATTGGTTCCGCCCACTTAAGGCGTACGCTTGTTTCGCGGGTGTTTAGAATTCGGATGGGTATTTTCCCTTCTTTGGCCTGTGATATAGATCCGGCCATGAAAACACCTTCACACAATTCTTGGGGGTGAAATATTCTAGATTCAGTGTGTTTTTTTTCTAACCAGTAGGTTGCTTCGCATCTTGGAGAAATGGTTACGGTGTTCAAGCTATGGTGTGACAGTAATGGTGTGGATATTTGTCTATGGTGTATATTTAATTTCAAAAATAAATTTTCAAGATCGATTATTGTTCCGAATTCAGATAAAAAGTTTGCTCCGAGGATTCCGCCAACGTGTATTGGGAATGAATCAGGTACTGCATGAAATTCGTACTTAATGCTGTTACCTTCGAGGTTTAATGTGTTAATACATGAACCTTTTGATGTTAGGTCTCCGGATATGCCTATGATCGTGGTAATGTTTTTCTTGTCTATTGAAATGTTTCCCTCGATTACAGAGTTTTTTACTACGCAGATAGATGCACCTGTATCTATTAAGCATCGTACGGGTTTGCTATTGTTGAGTAATATTTGTACATAAATGCCGTTTTCTATCCCCGCTGTGTATATGGCGTTTGGTAAGGGATATTTTATAGGCTCCCCTCCGACGGTTGTCCCCTCGGTGGGTTGCTCGTTTCCCAATGCTCGTACCCTGGGATAGTTATTGGACGGCTGTTGTTTGGTACATTGTTTCTGTTCTTTCGACTGGTTTGATTTTGCTGTTCATTTTGATTGTAGCTGACTCGGTAACCTTGTCTGAAATTGTTATTTTAACTGTTTTGGTGGCCTGGGCGATAATTGGTACGAAACTGGTTATTTTGGCTATATTGTGAGCTGGTTCTGTATTGGTTTTGTGTAGGCTGAGAACCAAATCTAAAATTACTATTTGGGTTGGGTTGGTTGTTTTGGTAACCTGATTGGTAGTTGTAATTATTAGGCCGGTTGTCTCCTCCTCTAGAGTTCGATCCTCTAAAAGGTTGTCCTCTGGGATTCGGTCGCCGTTCTTCAAAATATTCTAAGGATGCTGGTTGTGTTCCTTGGTCTATTTCGAGTAGGTGCTTTGACGCGCTTTGGAGAGTTGTATGTCTGGCGCTGTCTAGTACTAATCGAAACCGGTCGTTAACTCCTTTTTTTAGAAAGGCTAGTCCTCTGCGATCGTTAGCTGTTGTTAGGGTTTCTCTGGTTTCTTCGCCGTGGCATGCTACTTCAAGTTCCGTCATTTTGTTTACCAGTGTTTCTATTTCTATTATAAATTCTCTTGTGGTTCGATTACCTTGAGTCGCTCGGTTCAGCTTTGACTGAATTAGTTCGATGGTTTCCTTGGGTCCACATTTCTCAGTTAAGGTTTTCTTAAGTTCAGTAAAGTCCCTAGGGCTGGCATTTCCCAGTTCGGTTTATGCCTTTCCCTGAATTTTGCATTTGAGGACAAACTTAATTAATGTACTTTTAGCTGATGTTGATAGTGTGTCGTAATAGAATTTGATGCTATTCAAGAAGTCTCTTAGATTCTCTGATCGGGTGGTTTCCTCGTACGTTAGAGTAGGCAGCTTTTGGGCTGTACTGAATTTGAACTCTTCACCACTCATCGTGACGGTTGTATATAGTGTTTGGGTAGTTTGTGTAGTTTGTGTAGTTTGTGTAGTTTGTGTAGTTTGTGTAGTTTGTGTAGTTGGTTTTTCGTCTTTTTCTTCTTTGCTTTCGGGAGAAACGCTTCTTATGCTATGATTCACGATATCTTCGGAATTGGTTTTATACTTGTGTGCTTCTGCACTAAATCGCTTCAATTGAGCTCTTTCTAACTCAGAAATTTCGTTCTGGTTAACTTCTTTGAAACGTTCCGAGAAGGCTTCGAAAAGACCACTAATTTGTTGAAGCTTTTCTTCTGCTTTGGCGGGAGTCCTAGGGCGATTGGGTGATTTCTTTAAGTTCACATAAATTTGATTGAGTTGACTCAATATTAATTCTAAATTAGCCAAACTCATTGGACACTTGGTCTATGGACAAAATTAAAAAAAGGAGAGAAAGCCGTTAGCAGAAAAAATATGCAACTAAAAAAAAATTTTTTTGTTTTGAGTTTAAGTATGCGCTATATATATATATTTTTTTTTTTTTGAATTTAATTATGCGCTGCTAGCAAGTAGCAACTGTAATTTTTTTTTTTAAATCGAAGGGAAGAGAGAAAAAAAATTTATATGCATATTCCCTTTTTTTTATTTCGGTTAACTACTACAATTCCTATTGATAAAGATAACTATGTTGGCCGTTAGGTATTATACCTTGGCATTTCGGCGCTCGAGGTGGTCGATGACGTCGGCGATTAGCTTTCTTCGAAAGTGTTGCACTCCTAGGTACGCTAGTCCAACCAGTAGTGCGGTAACGAACATTAGCCCTAATATAATGGAGGTGTGGTCTACTGAGCTTTGACCGATGTTCGAGGCGGTTAAGATTTGGGGACCCGTGTTGATGACTTCTTTACTCTCTTGGCCCCCCATGCTGGGCTAGACGCTCGGCTGTTCGAAGAAACAAGTTATGGAATTTGGCTTCTTCCTGTTGTTTATTGGCCTTCTTGATCTTCCGGTCTTCTCTCAAAGATTTTCTTATTGTTTTAATCTCTGAGTGGTACTTACGGAGATTATCCGCAGTGGTACCAGGAATATTCGCAAGGCGATGTAGCTCCCGGATTTTCGCTTTTGAGGGTTGTAGTTTTGCCTCCTCTTCTCGATATGGGTGCAGCGGGAACTATCGCTGTTGACACGGCTTCCCTATTTTTTATGGTGAGAGGCTTTGGTCCTTGCTGATCTTTTGCCGGAGTGGGGGTCTCTACTGGCTTGATTCCTAAAATTTTGAGGAGTTTTTCGGCCTTAGCGATGTAGCTGGCCGCTTTATTTAGGATCTTCTGCTGAGGTCCTGTCACGGTCGCCATGCAAAGATCTCCTCTAGATCTTTCGTCTTAGGTTCGTATTTCGTTAAGATCGCCTACCGATCTTTTGTCTTATTTAGGCGGAGAGTCTCGTACTCAAAACGTTGGCTATTGCGCCGTCGTTTGCCTCTATAAGCGATAACGCTATATAATAGAGCGAGCAGAGTTTTAGGATTATTCCAATCTAAGCGAGTTGCTTTTAAAAATAGAATAATCCGGGGAGCGAAGGGAAATGCGAAGTTAATTAAGCGATTTGCTCTTGAAAAACAAATGCACTGGTTGCTGGTTTGGAGTAGACAACATTTATTATTTAATTTCCTTCGTCTTTTATACAAAAAGATTGTTATTCAGTTTCATTCGATACTTTTCAATTAGTTCATAATATTCCCGACTTTTGACAATCGAACCCCAATCACTTCACACCTCACGCCAGCATATCGCCATATCAGCATTATTGCCTCAACAGTGGAATGCATTGCAACTAACGACGACGAGTAGGTATTCAGAATACTTTTGTCGGTAACATGAACCCTTAATGCTATCGTGTGTTGCTTGGCGCTTGCCTTCGGTCATTCAATTTGTTGAAGTGCAAAGTGTATGTATGTATGTACATACGTAGTGAAATGGAAAAATAAATTATCAGAGGTCGAGATAATAAATGATCACTGGTGTAATCCCTTTACACGTCTATCTTCGCTCGGCGTAACAGCCGACGTGTGCTTTCATTAATAAATGACATGGTGGCTCCTGTGTCTATCAAAGCCTTTACAGGTTGACCATGAACCTGTACCGTCACAAAACAACTTAACTCAAACTCTGTTGATGTCGTTTCTGGCGGTTGCTGATATTGCCTACAGCTGTCTTGCTGTTTCTGGTGTGTTCGTGTAAGCCATCTTTCAATTCTTACTTGAGTCGTCGGGGTCGGCTTAGTTGTGGTCGGGGTTAAGGCGCTTGAATTGAGTGCGCTTGAATTTCCTGGTTTTTGGTATCAGATTTTTCGGGTTGAACAGCCAGCGGTTAAACTGGCTGTCCCATAACTGCGGCCCTGTGTGGATGGCCTCCACAGTCCTCGGTTAGTCTCCCGTCCTCACCGAAGTACGAACAAAAGAGTCAGACGGGCCTCGGGCTGTTGCGTTTGTTGTGTCCACACTGCTTACAATCCCAGCAGTGCGTGGACCGGTCGTACTGGCTAGCGGGGAGTATCGGTCTATTGAAATTAGGGCGATTGAAATCGGAACGTTATACCGGTAACCCCGGTCGGTTGTCAGGTAGCGAGCGGTACTGTGGTGGTGCGTTTCGGTTTAAAGCTGGCGCAGTACGATTTAGCGCGTGGCACGAGTTACGATCTTCCCCTTGAATGTATTCGTCCTCCTCTGCCAATGTCATAAGCTCCTCAAGCGTTTTGAAATTACGCCTCCTTATGTATAAATGATATTCTGCGCGCAAGCTATCATATATACGGTCGATATTGTCCATCAGGCTTATGCGGGGATGACGGTAAATCAAGTACTGTATTGCCCGGATGAAATCTTAGGCCTTTTCACGGGCGTCTTGCTTCCTTCGCATTATTTCATCCTCTAATTTGCACAAGTAACGGGTGGGCAAAAAGTGTTCGAGGAAGGCGCTGCGAAATTCGCTCCATACTTTAACGCAGTCTCGATTAATGCGATACCACTATAGTGCAGTTCCGCATAAGAGCTCTGGTAAAGTTTTAACAACATCGTCTGGGCGCAGGTCGTAAAAGGTAGTCAATTCTTCGAGGCGATCTAAGAATAATATGGCAATACCAAACGAGTCAAATTTCAGTCCCCATTTTCGTACTGTATTCATGACTTCAGCTTCATAGCTGCGCACAACTCTACCGGTGGTTCTTACCGTAGTTCTGTTGTCTGAGCGGGTAAGCCCTCGCGATGTACTAGCTAGGTTAGGTTAGGAGGAAGTGGCTGTCAGCCAATGAGTACATTGCCTGACACAATTAGGCCGCAAGGGCCCATTGTGATACCACAGAGATCAGCAAGTTAATCACCTAGTGCTCTCAGAAACCCGATGTTAGATTAACGAGTTGACCACTTATTAATCTTCCATTACGGGACTACGGGACTAGTTTAATCACCTGCTAGTCGAACCAAGCGGAACTTTTAATGTATTTCGAAAGACTTTTAGGGTCTATGTAAGCTTAGTCGCTAGTATCATCGAAGAAGAATTCACCGAGATGAGTTTTCCTCCTATGAAGTAGTGCAGGGCGTGAGCAAAGAAGGTGTTGAACGGTTTCTTCCTCCTCCTCGTCCATGCAGCTTCTGCAGAAATCATTGGAAAACACACCAAGTCTTTTGGCGTGTCTCCCTATTAGACAGTGTCCCGTAAGAACACCTATGGTAGAATCTAGATACAGGCGGTTCAGGGCTAACAAACTCTTCGAGCATTTTGAGTCTACACACGGCCAAACTTTTTTGGTTGCAAGGCAGTTGTTACTCTCAGTCCATCTAGTGTTTGTTATCCTTGAAGCGTCTTGTCTAAGTAGGAGTTTATATGTAGCGATAGGTACACCTATGTTGTTCCTTTCTGAGCGTAGGGAAGTTGTCGTGCCCTTTTTGGCTAGTTCGTCTGCCATACAGTTGCCTGGTATGTCCCTGTGCCCTGGCACCCATGAAAGTTGAATGTTAAACTGATTTGACATCTCCCTCAGAGACATCTGACAATTTTGGACCGTGATGGATTTTGTAGAGACAGAGGCAAGAGATTTAAGGGCAGCTTGGCTGTCTGAGAAGATTCGAATATCCGTGGAGGATATGACGTTTTCTTTGAGCCAAGACAGCACCTCCTTAATCGCCAGAATTTCCGCTTGGAACACACTACAATGATTGGGTAGGCGGAAGAAAAGACTGAGATTAAGGTTTTCTGAGTAGATTCCACTTCCCACACCTTCGCTTGTTTTTGAACCATCGCCATCGGTGTGAAAGTGTATTGCTTCATTTTCCAAAAGAGTGCCATTTTCCCAAGCTTCTCTTGAAGGTATGGTTTCTTAGAAACTATTGTTAAACACCAACTTGGGGTGGTGTAGTCGGATCGATTCGGTAAGAATCGGGGGGAGGGGGGTGTCAGGGGTTGAATGGTAAAACTCGGGACCTATTACCGGCTGGAAATCAAAATACCATGCTGGCAATGTGTGAAACACAGTGGGTTCACAAGTATGAAGCCGTTATGCGATTTAATGAAATTTATCCAGCTATTGTCAATGCACTCGAAGAACTCCAAATTAGCCACAATAAAGAAACATCGCAGCAAGCTGTTCAAATGCTTAACACACTTCGATCTTCGAATTATGTTATGTGCCTAGTGATTCTTCAAAAAGTCATGAGCTTTACATTTTCGCTATCAAAACAACTGCAAACAGTTAACACTGATAACAGCATTCAGTCACGCGAATAAAGTTATTAATGCTTTGCAACTTTTGAGAACTAAAGTTGACAAAAAGTACGGTCATCTATATGACGAAGCAAAGGTGATGGTCGATGAAAATGGTGGTATACTGCAAATGCCACCTATCGTTGGAAGGCAACTTAATCGCTCTAACACTGCTGCGTCAAAATAAATTTATTCGTTCCATTTCAAGAGCACACAATTCACCAATTAACCGAGAGGCTTGCGAAACAACGTAAAGTAGTATTGCCATCATCTGGTGTGCTGCCTTCAAATTTTGCAGTCAGTTCTGAAATTGAACAAGCAATTTTTATGTATTCGGCAGGGCAGTGCTACCCGAAAGAAGCACATCCTTCGTCAAAGCTGAACTTGAAGTGTGGAAAGAAGCTATGACTATCTATTTTGGACTAGGGGAGGACCCTAGTCCAAAATCTGCTTTGGAATGCTTGGATAAGTGCGATAAAAAATTATATTCTAATATTTACACGTTCCTACAGATATTGGCTACCATTCCTGTTTCCACTGCTACACCAGAGAGGACCTTTTCAAGCCTACGGAGACTTAAAACTACTTGGACTACTTACTAGATGAAGTAGTGGATATATTTAAAAACAAGAACAGAAGATTTATTATATAATGCATATGTTATCAAATGAACCTTCTTTTTTTCATATAATATAAACGTTGTTTATTTCATCCACTTCCATTAGTTTTATTTTCTAACCCCCCCCCCCCCCCCCCCCCCCCCCCCCCCGAAACTTAAACCTGGCTACGCCCGTGGTGTGGCCGATTTGATTGATTATTGGTCCACTGTGATGTAGCTCTGAGTCGAGTAGCTGAGCTAGCTGCGACTTGTTTGCTGAAGATATCTAGGGGTGTGAGATCTAGTAGTACATTGAGGGCGTCCGATGGGGTTGTCTTCAGTGCGCCACTAATACACAGACTAGCCGTTCTTTGAACTTTGGCCAGCTTGTTGTAGTTGATCATCTTGTCTAGTGCTGTCCACCAGACTATCACCCCGTATGTGAGTATCGGTCTAATTACCGAGGTAAACAGGTGATTTGGGGGGAGAAACCCCATTTCCCGCCAATGGCTTTCTTACAGGAGAAGAGTGCCACGTTGGCTTTATTCACTCTTTCCTCAATATTGGTTTTCCAGGTCAGTTTTTTGTCAAAAATGAGACCTAGATATTTAGCCTGATTTGACGGTGTGAGAGTTACCCCTTTAATAGTTGGGGGCCTGAAGTCCGGAATTTTGTATTTCCTCGTAAAGAGAACTAATTCCGTTTTGTGTGGATTGATGTTCAAACCACAATCTACAGCCCAATTGTTAAGCTTGTTAAGTGCTGTTTGTAGCAGCTCAGCTAGAGTTTGTGGGGGCTTGCCTGAAACGGCAATTGCTACATCATCGGCATAGGCTATGGTTTTGAAACCTTCGTCCTCTGGGTCGATTAACAATTTGTTAACGACCAGGTACCACAGTAGGGGAGATAAAACTCCTCCCTGCGGGGTTCCTCTATTGGCCTTTCTTCTGGTTTTGTAGTTCCCCAATTCGGATCTAATGATTCTGCTGCTGAGCATTTTTGTTCTCATGTTCTTGATGTGTTCCTCTATGAGCAGCCCATCAAGAGCATTAGTGATTGCTGTATTGTTAAAATTGTTAAATGCACCCTCTATGTCTAGAAATGCGACGAGAGAGTATTCTTTGTAGTGCAGGGATTTTTCAATGGTGCACACCAGAGAGTTTAGTGCAGTTTCCACTGATTTACCTTTTGTGTAGGCATGTTGCGCCGTTGAGATCAGACTAGGTTTAATTTCTTGTCTTAAGTGTATGATTTTATATTAGATTTTTATTTATTTCAATTTTCAAAATTACATTTTAACGTATTTAGATACAAAAATCTTTTGAGCATGGCATTGCCGTCTGCCCGATTGACATTTTTTTTAACAATTTAATAGTAATTTTTAATTTTAAATTCATACATTTTATTCGGATATGAAAGGAAGTGAAATAAAAATAATAAAGGTGGTATAAAAACAAATTTAATTATGAGTTTATGCGTGGGACTGTTTGCAGTTAATTTACTAATTCTTTTTTAAAAAGCTTCATTCAGTATTTGGCTCCTGTAAGCCATTGCTTTCTTATAAAAGTAGTAGAGCTGGGTTGTATTGCCTTCGCAGTTGAGGAGCGCTAAAACGCCTTCATCATCTATTACGTCGCTGCCCAGAAAGCTTCTTCTAATTTCTCTCAAGATCGGACATAAGTCGATGAAGTGCTTAATGTCTTCTCTAACAGACATGTTGCAAAGCGCACATATTATTGGCGGATCCTCTCGGTGTGGCATGAAGTTCAGTCTTACCAACTCGCCCCTCATCTTGAAAATAGCAAAGATTATTTTTTGATTAAAATCAATCCTAAAATAGTTTCTTTCACACAGATTATGTTGAAGCACGATATAAGTGGCTCTGTGCACAGAAGAAGACGCCTGAAAGATACATTCGAGCCTGTATTTCTCATCGGTTTTAGCGATTAGATCGTAAAGAGAATCTTTGACGTCCTTTCCTTTACATGTCTGCACGTTGAGCATAAAATTTAGCCCGCAGTACTCAGCTAGTTCTCTTAGTTTCTCGAACCAAAGATTCTTCCTATGTAAAACATACATGACTATCACTTTTGGTAGTCTTTCCTCTTGCATGTTAAAAACTCTCAAGAGATAGTCAATATGTAGTGTAATTGTCTACGTTTGTAAAATTAAACTTCTCAGAAATTTTCCGTAAGAAAGAATTCTAAAATAATTGAAACGCACCAAATTCACTTTGTACCACTTTGCTTTGTATTTCCAATTTGTAACAAGAAATTAGTCATATGACTTTGTGTACAATAACCTCATTAATTTTAGTATATAGAATTCTATGTTTTTGTTTACATTATAATTTGACATAGTATTTTGTGGACTGTATTTATTTGATCTGTTTATTTTATATTTATTTATTTTACATTCAGTACACTTCCGTACATTCTCCGGCCTCCGAAGAAAAATGACAAATCTGCATAATGTATGAAGCACCCTATTCGATTTTTTGCACTGCTGTACCGACAATCGTTGTGTAGTGTTCGTCAACAGATGGCCTCTGACATTTATGTTCCATTTTAATTGGTATAAATACCAATTTCCAACTGATGAATGGTTATCTTCTTCTTTCTCATTGTTTACATGGAAATAGACAGATGAATAGTTAGTACATTACAAGAAACATAAAAGAACAATACGAGGGAACAGTACAACAGATACAACAAAAGACACCCAAAAATTTCGCCTTTCATTTTTACTCATACGGTATAGGTTGTATGTTGTATCGGATGCATGCGTAATTTGTTTTTACTATTTACTCCCATTGACTTGAGTCGCAGTGTTGTAGGTATACGTTCGTTGTTTGTTTCATTTTCATATTCATAATATGTAAATCGTTGTAGTGAATCGAGAGCATGGTGCCGACATGCTTTACGAAGATTTTAATCGCGAATTTTAAAATTGTGTTGTAAATTTAGACAAAAATTATTGAAAATTAATGAAGTTTAGTTGTGAAATGTTGAATTGTGATGTGGATTATGTGCGTTGAAATTCCCGCACTGTGAATTTGAAAGATGGGCTGAATTCCAATAGATTGGAGATGGATGGAGTGGATAAATGTGTGGCTACCCACATTAGTATCGATGAGTGTTTTTTTTTTTTTTGTTTGTTTTCATTGATTTATTTTTATATAACATGTTAATATTTGTAGATTTTTGTAGTTAATCGTTCATGAAACGTATCAATTTTGATATATATATGTTAATGTTGTTGTTGTTGTTGGTGGTTGGTGGCTTTGTCGCGCGTAATTATCGGCAATTTATTGATTTTTCGCGATCGCGGTTGTGTGTGTGTATGTGTGTGTATGATTAAATTATTGAAAAGACGAAGTGGTTTCGGTCTCTTTCTAGTCGGACATTTTTCGGTTCCGACTAGAACTTTGTTTACATTTTTGCGAGGTAAACAAACGCGTATTATTTGGTGAATTTTGCGAAATAAATAAAAAGTGTAAGTTACGTGGTGTTAAATGCTTGTTGTGCAATGGCAAGGCATTTTATTGCAATAAAAAAATATGATTGCATTATAAAAGTGGTTGTGAATTTGTGTTTTTTATTGAACCGATATGATTCAAGTGCAGCTCGGCGCGTAGCACAATTATGTTGAATCATTTGTGTACATAATAAGTACATTGATCGTTTTTGATGGCGGTTTTATTAAATTCAGTGAATTTGATTAAATTATAGAATTTTGTGTTTTGTAAATTTGATTTTGATTGGTTTTATAAGGCGATGTTTTTTGATTAGTTTCAATTTTGTTTGCCGACGGCTTTTTGACGTTTGATGTGCTGTCGATGTTTTTTTCTTAAGTTTGTGGAATGTGTCTAATTTCCATTTTAGACATTTTCTTTTTGTTAATTTTAATAAAGAATTGTTGATTAATAGAATTATTTAAATATTACATTCGTTTTGCATGCGTTGTGGCAGTGCTTTATTAAATTGAAAATTATAAGTTGAGTTGATAACTTGATGTGCATTGTCGCAGCGTATTGCAAATGTTGTTTCAATCCAGTTGTATTTTGTGTTGTGGTTGATATTTTTTAATAAAGATGAAATAAAAATTATAATTTGGTGTTTTATTTGCAAAGTTGAATGTTGAATGGTTGAATTTTAAAGATGAGTTGATTGAAGAATGTAATTCTTTGAATCAATTTATGTATATGGTTGTTTTTCAGGAACTGTGTAGATCATCAGGTATATGAAATTTCAGGTACGATGTGTTGATGATCATGATGGTGTACTTTTCCTTTGAAGAAATGATTCGTTGAAGGAATTTAAAGTTGGGTTGATTGTTGATTCAGCTTACGTTGGACTTAAATTAAGTCTTATATGAATCCAGGTGTTTTGTATATTGAGACAAATGATGTTATCTTCGGAGAAGATAATTGTAATAACAGGTATGTAGGTATACTGTTGTTGATTCGGGTGAATCCAGGGGCATTGTATTAGGTTTTGAATAATCTTCGGGGAAGATGTTTGATTCTGTAGGTTTGTATTGATTCATATACGAATCCAGGGGCGTTGTATTTTCAGGTTTTAGTTAAGTCTTCGGGGAAGAGATTTGATTCAACAGGTGTTGATTCGTTTGCTGAATCCAGGGGCGATGTGTTTGAAGTTTTCCAGGTATATCTTCGGAAAAGAAATTTAATTCAGCAGGTGTTGACTCGTACTGATGAATCCAGGGGCGGTACATTTTCAGGGCTTAAGATAAATCTTCGGGGAAGATGTTTTATTAAATGATAGCAGTATGCTCTTTGTGATCGTTGCAAGGCAGACGACAAATTTTTGCGATGGGCCGTTTTAGGGTTCCATTCTGCGTTTTAACGGTGACGACGCGTACAAGACCGTCTGATCCTGCATGGGTTCCTTCAATTCGGCCGAGATTCCAGTAGGTTGGTGGTAGTCGCTCATCCTTGAGCAGAACTAAGTCTCCTAGTCTGGGAACCTCCTTGACTTGCGTCCATTTTGGTCGATGTTGGAGCCGTGAAAGATATTCTGAACTCCATCTTTTCCAGAACCCTTCCGCCAGCGCTTGAACTCGTTTCCATCGGTCGTGATGTGTGACGTTGTTGTTTAGTTCGCCTTGTGGTATGGAATGTAGCGACTCGCCGACTAAAAAATGCGCAGGGGTTAGCGCATCCAAATCGTCGAAGCTATCGGATAGAGGGCATAAGGGCCTCGAATTCAAACACGCTTCTATTTGTGTTAGAAGCGTTGCGAGCTCCTCAAATGTGAGCCTTTCAGTTCCGACAACTCTTTTCAGGTGGTGCTTGACAGACTTCACACCTGCTTCCCATAAACCACCAAAGTGTGGAGAAGCTGGGGGAATAAAATGCCAATGTGTACCGCGATTTGCAAGTTTTTCGGCTATCTCCTTCCAATCATGCGTAGCTTCTTTCAACATTTTTGCTAATTCGTTGTTAGCACCGACGAAGTTGGTTCCACAGTCGCTGTAAACCTGTTGACAGCTTCCTCTTCTTCCAGTAAAACGATGAAATGCTGCCAAAAACGCTGGGTTGTCAGATCTGACACGACTTCCAAGTGAATGGCCTTTGTTGCTAAACAAATAAACACTGCAAAGTATCCCTTCAGTATTTTAGCACCGCGTGCTTTCCAACTTTTGATTTCGATGGGACCAGCATAGTCGACACCGGTGTGGCTGAAAGGTCGAGACATCTGAACTCGAGCAGCAGGTAAGTTTCCCATCAGCTGTTGCATTTCTGATGCCTTTTGCCGGTAGCAAGAAGGGCACCTGTGCAGTTGATACTTCACACTCCTTCTTATCTGGCCAATCCAGTATCGTTGGCGGATATAACTTATCATCTGCTGGATGCCGCCATGTAGAGTGTTTTTATGGGCATCTCTCACAACCAGACTTGTGAAGTGGTGGTTGTTTTGCAGCAATATGGGGTGTTGCGCTTCATAAGCGAGGAGAGAGTTCTCTAAGCGTCCTCCAACTCTTAAGATCCCGTTTGCATCGAGAAATGCGTTTAACGCACTAAGGGATTTGGGAATCTTGGATGTATCCGCTATTTGTTGTAACTCCGTCTTGAACATCTCCTTCTGCGCTGTCTTGACGACGACAATACGCGCTGCTTCCAGTTCACTTGGGGTAAGTGGACCCACATTAGCTCCCGATATTCGACGACATTTTGCAACAAAACGAAGACAGGTAGCGACGACTCGAACGAGCTTGAGAAGACTCGAACAGTCATATATTGTTTGCAGAATACTGTCGCTATGGTTGACCCGAACGCTGAGTACTTTCACAGTACGCTGCTCCTCTTCAGTTTCATTGTCAACAGGTTGATATGGGATATCGAAGACCCATTGATGACGTAGAAATTCTGGACCATTCCACCATGGCTCCAGTGACTTCAGTTCCGACGGAAAAACACCTCTAGACGCCAGATCGGCTGGGTTATGATGCGTTGCAACATGTCCCCAGCAATCGATCCCCACAAGCCGCTGGATCTCTGACACTCGGTTGGACACGAACGTTGTCCATCTAGCGGGAGTGGCCTTTATCCAGGCGAGCGCAATCGTTGAATCCGTCCAGGCATACGTTTTGACATCGGGGATGGCCAAAACTTCAATGGTGTACTGCATCAATTGCGCCAAAACTACAGCACCACAAAGCTCCAAACGGGGAAGAGTAATCGTCCGCTGATTTGGTGCTACTTTCGTCTTCGATAAAAGCAGGTTGACATGGATGTTGTCATCGCTATCCAAGACTCGAACGTACACCGCTGCTCCGAAAGCCTTCATCGACGCATCACAGAAACCGTGCAATTCTATCGCCTTGTTGTTCTTACTCATTTGGGTCCACCGTGGAATTCGAAGCTGTTCGATCTGAGGAAGTTCTCGATGAAAAGCTTCCCAGTCTTTCCTCAACGCTGGTGGAATTGGATCATCCCAATCGCAGCCGATTTCCCAGAGTCTCTGCATCATAAGTTTTGCCGTGATGATGCATGGCGATATCCAGCCAAGTGGGTCGAACAATTTGGCAATCGTCGATAACATAGCCCTTTTTGTTGTTGCTTCCTTTGATGGCTGCAAGTTCTGGTAGGAAAAATGGTCATGAACAGGAAACCATTTTATGCCGAGCGTCTTGACATGCTCCGACGTATTGAACGGCAGTTCAAAATCTAACTCCCGGTCTTGTACCGGAACATCATCCACGAGTTCCTTGACGTTGCTCGTCCATTTTCGTAGGTGGAAGCCTGCAGAAGCCAAAAGTTGCCTTGCTTCGTCGCGTTTGATGCGCGCCTCTTCGACAGAGTCCGCTCCACTGATGAGGTCGTCGACGTACATGTCCTCACGGACAACCTTCGCCCCCTCCGGAAAATTTCCACTTTCGTCCTCGGCAACTCTCTTCAAAATCTTGATAGCAAGATATGGTGCACTGGCTGTCCCGAAAGTGACTGTATTCATTTTGAAGATTCGTAGTGGCGAAACCTTCTGCTCTCTCCACATTATCAGCTGGTAGTATCGGTCTGGGAAACTAACCAAAATTTGCCGATACATTTTCTCAATGTCGGCCGTGAATGTGACACGATGAGCCCGCCATTTTAGTACGAGATCTATGATACTCGACTGCAACTTTGGACCCACAAGAAGACGGTCGTTGAGGGATTTCCCATCCGAAGCCTTCGCCGCTGCGTCAAACACTACTCTCAGCTTCGTAGTGGAGCTCGATTCCTTAAACACTGCATGATGCGGTAAGAAATAGTGGAATGGAGTCTGCAAAACTGCATCATTCGCATCAATCTCTTCCATATGGTGGAGTTCTTCATACTCCCGTATACATTTTGTGTACTCCGCACGAAGTTTTGGATCTGCATCCAGCCGTTTTTCAAGATGAAGAAAACGCCGGAAGGCGCTCTGTCGACTCGATCCCATCGCAGGAACGCCGTCCTCTTTGAAAGGCAGCTTTACCTCATATCGCCCATCAGGTAAGCGTTTGGTATATCGTTCAAAATGGTCGTCACAAGCGATGTTTTCTTCTGTTTCCAGGTTATGAAACGGGGTTTCCTCGATCTCCCAAAACTTCTCCAGTTGAGAATTCAAATCTGCAAACTGCACGAAGCTTCGAACTCGCTGGGGATCTTCTACTGTGACCTTGCCCAAAACTATCCATCCAAGCTCGGTGTTTTGTGCTATGGGACCGATACCATCCAGAGGTCGCCTTACGTCCGGCAAAAGGATTTGCGCACAAACATCACTTCCCAGCAGTTAATCGATGGGTGCAGGTTCGTAGAGATGGGGATCTGCTAACGAAAGACCCTTGAGGTGGTGCCATTTGCCGTGTATCACTCGTTGGGCCGGGAGAAGGCCAGTCAGCGACTTGAAAACCAAAGCCTGGACGGCCGTCTCAAACGTCGAGTGGCGGGAAGCAAAGCGCACTTCGACGGAGTGCTGCGTAGTGCCACTGCTGACCAACCCTAACCCAGATACTTCGGCAATGGTGCGCCGCTTTTCTAGCTTCAACAGTAGTGCAGCAGTTTCCGTGATGAACGACGTTTCGGAGCCTGTGTCGATCAATGCTCGTAAGAGGTGCAATCGCCCGTCTGCTGCTCGTGCCTTCACTACTGCCGTTGCTAGAAGCACCTGGTGATGACCATCACCATGCGACGCGTGGTAGTTAAAAGTATGTCCATTTGATTGGAGCTGCTGTTCATCTCCTGTTGGCTGGAACTCCGACGCGTTTCTGTTCAGAGGAGCCTGAAAACCTCTGGATGCCATGTTTCTCCCCTGCGAACTCGTTGAAGGTTGTTGTTGTTGTCGCGGTTGTGACATGCCATTTTGTGCATTGTAATGCAGCAACGAGTGGTGCTTTTGTTGGCAAAAGTAGCACGAACTAACACTCTGGCAGTCACGGAGAAAGTGCCCGTAGGACAAGCAATTCTCACAAACCTTCAACCTGCGAACAGCATCTTTACGCCCCATGTTGTCCATGTTCAAGAAGCGCTGGCACTTTCGCAACGTGTGTTTACCTTGGTTGCACAACTTACATGCGAGCTGTTCGCCGGAATTCATCCTCACTGGCTGCTCAACGAAACTCGTCCTCGCTGGTCTGTACGGCTGCTTGACGACTTGCTTGCTGTGATACACCTTCGGATTGGCTGGAACACGTGGCCCTTTGTTGGCGGTTGGCTCTTCTTTGCTCCTAGATGTTGCACCAAGCTCCTGCTGACCCACAACTTCAAGCGTCCGGAACCTCGTCTCCAAAAATTCGGTAAATTCCTTAAAACTCGGTAAGTCTTTTCGGTTACCTATTTTCTCTTCCCACAGTTTTTGGCTCGCACTGGGAAGTTTCGGCAGCAAAAACCAAATAAACACCGTATCCCATTCAGAAACTGGCACATCCATGTTCTCCAACGCAAGAACACATTCACGGGTGGTGTACAACAAGTCACGAAGACCCGAAGCAGTTTCGCGACTCAAGGACGGCTGACCAAACAAATTCTGCATTTGGATGTGCACCAGAATGCGCTTGTGGTCGTATCTGTCCTTCAAAAGTTCCCAAGCTTTTTCGTATGACGCTGCTTCCACCGACAGGTTTTGTAAAAACCGCTCCGCATCACCCACCAAACAAGATTGCAAGAAATGCAGCTTGTCGATATCATCTATCGACTTACTCTGGTGTACCAGAACGTGAAACTTGTCCTGGAAGGCTCTCCAGGTGGTATACGAACCATCGAACTTCGGAAGATCGATTCTCGGCAGCCGAATACCATGCGACGTTGCAGCAACAGCGGCAGTATCAGGGGGCGGCGCACCCGTATTAACTTGTGCTGCCTTCGCTGTAGCACACTTGTCCAGCGTATCCACCAACTCGGCACGGTATTCATAATACAATTCGGTAATTTGTTCGTATACCACCATTAATTCCTCCTTTTTTAAATCTTCTTCCAGCATCCCCGCACCGAAAATCCCTTCGTGGTAGGATTTTGCCGACGCCATATCTGCTTCCAGCATGGACAGACGACCTGATGTATATGCTGTAGTCTTACGATCCTTGGGCGACTTTTTATAATTCGTTAAATCCTTAATAATTTTATTAAGGAGCATCTTTTGCAGCTCCCCGTATTTAAAATTTTTGTTTTGAGCCATATTTAATTTATTTATTTTTATAGATATGAAAAAATACTCGACAAGTTTACAAGTACATGCAACAAGTAAAACTTACTGCTTATTCAGGATCTGCTGCCGTCTATATGTATATATTTATAAAGATGATCACCAGAGTCTCCGCTGGACGTTGATTATTCGTAGAATAATTAAAATGTTCTTTATTTGCGTTCGATTTAAGTCTTTCATACGTTACGCGAAACTAATTATATAAAAAAACACGATTTTTCAAAAAAGAAAATTGTTCGCACTTGATTTTATATGTATATATATATCAATCGTTGATTGGATATAGTATTTCGTGCACACACTTTTTCACACACTTTATTGTTTTTAAAGTTAATTGTTCTTTAAACTGGTTCAAATTGTAGGCTGAAGGACCAAATGTAATTGTCTACGTTTGTAAAATTAAACTTCTCAGAAATTTTCCGTAAGAAAGAATTCTAAAATAATTGAAACGCACCAAATTCACTTTGTACCACTTTGCTTTGTATTTCCAATTTGTAACAAGAAATTAGTCATATGACTTTGTGTACAATAACCTCATTAATTTTAGTATATAGAATTCTATGTTTTTGTTTACATTATAATTTGACATAGTATTTTGTGGACTGTATTTATTTGATCTGTTTATTTTATATTTATTTATTTTACATTCAGTACACTTCCGTACATGTAGCTTAAGGGATTTCACAAAGAGTGGTGATAGTCCGGTTTCAATATTTACCATGTAATTAGGCGTGTTCTTTGGTAGTTGAAAACATCTTTTAACATAGTATCTAAGTAAATTTCCACCGATTCATATAAGTTTGAGCCGCATACAACATAATTGATTCGGCTACTGCAGTGAACACTTTGTATTTTACGTTGTGAGAAACGAGTTCGTTTGCAAAGCAATTTTTCCATGTCGCACTTATAGCGCTTTTTTCTCGGATAAATTTTTCTTTGAAATGCGTTTCCATTTGTAAGTTGCTTGTTTTAACTACACCGAGGTACTTATATGCCTTCACAACTTCTATAGATTCGCGATTGAAATGCCATTTTTCATTTCTAGCCAATCTGCCAGAACCATTCTTAAAAACGATTGACGTTTGAGTTGTCAAAGGTCGCAAAGCAATTTTTTCCGCGGCTATTTTATTTTTAAATTTTTGTATAAATTGAAGTAAACGAACAATTCAGAAATTTCATTTAATAAACGAACTGAAACAAGATCTCCCGTTCAACTAAGAAAATAGTTACAAAACTCGTCAAACTAAAGTCTTAAAACCATAATCGCAAAAGTGCGGATGTCGGGCTCTAACGAAAGACCACTTTTGGAATTGTCACCTGAGCAATTAAACTCTAATAAAAAAACTAACTGTGATACCATGTCGGTGGCTGAATTGTCTGTGCCGGCACTAGAAAATTTGCTTGTGAATCTGCTCGAGAAAAAACTATCCGATCTTCCAAAAAAGAAGGACTTTGATTGTATGTTTCAGCAGATACAAAGTCTACAAACACAAAATGAACGTCTTTCTAATGAAGTGTCGGCTGTCAAAGAAAAAAACATCATTTTGGAAAGGAAAATGGACTACATGGAAAAACAATACAAATCCAATCACATCATTTTTTCTATACCAAACAATTTGAAAGAAAACGCATTTGAAACAATCAATCGATGCTCGAATCAAATTTTGGACCGCCAAGACATAACCTTCGAAGACGTCACAGAGCTTCCCTCAAGAGGAAGTCAAACTCGGTTGCTTGTGAGAACTGGAAACAACAAATTAACCTCACAAATCTTCAAAAATTCTGGTAGGCTGAAGGGATCCGGTGTCTACATAAATCCAGACTACACACGCGATGAGCAGAGAAAACGACAAATTTTGTTGCAAATAAGACACGCTATCAAGAAAAAGCATCCATCGGCTAATCCTCTGGTTCGTGGTCTCAAACTGCAAATAAACAATAAAACCATAAACACAGCACATGATGGAAAGCTCTATTGTGATAATCGAGATGGGATGGAAGTACTGAGAGAGATGTTTGGAGAGCTACAACTTGATGAGTATAAAAACAAATATAAATCAAATCTTGTGGATACTCAAGTCAACTTGTCAAAAGAAAATTCACGATCAACATACTTCATGTCAACGTCAACGTCAACAGCAGCTGTCATACCAGGGATGTCAACAACTCTGCCACCTGGCAGCCACCATGGAAAACAATGAAAAAGTGTTGCCGTCTGTCAAAAAGCAAGTAGTACCAAAAAAAGTAGTATCGTAAATAGTAGTGAAAAAAATGAAATTATAAATATTAACTTATTAGCTTATAATGTTGCTGGGCTTAGTAACAAATTATTATTTGTAGATTTTTCAATTTTGTAAAAAAACATGATATATTTTTTCTGTTCGAAACTTTTGTAACAAGTGAAAAATTTGAACAGTACTCTAAATATTTCTCTGGGTATGAATTGCATTGGGTATCAGCAGTAGAATCAACTCAATTTGGAAGAGCTAGTGGTGGACTTTTATACGGTTTTAAAAAAGAAAAAATTAACGCTTTTTTTGTAGATGTCAACAACATACCCTGTGTTAAAATATTATGCACAAACTTATCTTTTTATGTATTACCCACGTACCTTAATTGTAATAATTGGGAAAATGACTTTGCTGCGTTAGAAGATGTTTTAAATTTTTCGCTTTACCAAAATGTTTTGCTTATAGGAGACGTTAACGCTCGAGTAGGTACAAACCAAATTATTCCAGCAAATATCCAACCGAATTCAATACCCTCAGAGTTTCGGGAAACTCGATCTTCTAAAGATAAAATAATTAACAAAAATGGACGTTTGTTTTTAGATTTATGCCAAAATCATGATCTGTTCATCCTTAACGGTTGCTCCAATCATGATAGCAATGGAGAGTTTACTTTTATAGGGGGAGC
Organism: Melanostoma mellinum; assembly: GCA_914767635.1. Classification (NCBI taxonomy): domain Eukaryota; kingdom Metazoa; phylum Arthropoda; class Insecta; order Diptera; family Syrphidae; genus Melanostoma; species Melanostoma mellinum. The sequence continues at coordinate 109,321,141 of OU612060.1, forward strand.
GGGAAAATCAGTGATTGACCTTTGTGCTGCATCGGCGGAATGGAGGAATCGTATTTTGTCTTTTAAAGTTGACTCACAGATTTTTTCTGATCACATGCCCTTGGTTGTACAATTTACACTAAATAAAACCACAAACTTAAATTACTCAGAAATCACCTTACCTCCCAAAATTCTTTGGAAAGAAAGTCAAAAAGAGAACTACCAAATAAAAATTTTGAGTGAACTTCAGAAACTAACAGATACTTCGTTATTCCCCGATACAAGACTAGACTCTCTTTGTAAATGTATAAAAGCTGCCACAAATATAAGAAACAACAAAAAAATTGTCAACTTTAAACAAAAATGGTTTGATAAAGACTGTTTGGATGCAAGAAATAATTCCTTCGAATTATTAAAGGAAACCAGAAAACAAAAAAATTTAAATGAAACAGCCTCCAAACAGTATATTGCTGCAAATAAAGCTTACAAGGATTTGTGCAAATCAAAACGCCAGGAATATTATAAATTAGTAGCACATGAACTTTCAATTATCAAAGATAGTAAAAGTTTCTGGAATAATATCAAAGAATTGAAAGGATGTAAACTTATTTGCGGATCAAACTTGAAAGCAAGTTGTCTAGCTGATTATTTCAAAAATTTACTCAATCCTGATCCAATCTCCAATAATTTTTCTTTTGCGGAACCTCTAATTTTAGACCAAACTCTCGATAGTCAAATTTCAATAATAGAAATTCAAACTGCATTGCACTATGCAGCGAATAACAAAGCGCCTGGCCCGGATAGAATAGGCAATGAGTTTTACAAAAACGCGCCAACTGATTTTTTGTATGAAATTCTTCACCTTTTTAATAATATTTACAATACCGGAATGGTTCCACAAGCGTTTCAAGATTCTCTGGTCTATCCAATTTTTAAAAAGGGCGATGTTAACCTGGCAAATAATTACAGAGGAATATCGTTTATGAATTCTATTGCGAAGCTTTTTGCATCTGTACTCCTTAGTCGCATCAACATTTGGTTAGCAAATAATGAAGTACTTAGTGAATTCCAATCTGGTTTTCGTAAAGGCTACTCCACAGTTGACAACATTTTCACCTTAAACTCAATTGCACAGTATTTCCTTCGACAAAAAAGAAGTTTGTACATATTTTTCGTGGACTTTAAAGCTGCTTTCGATTCGATAGATCGACAAGCATTGTTTTACAAACTGTCACAAAAGGGATTGTCGACGAAATTTCTTTTGGTCCTGAAAAACATGTACAAAAACACTCGCTCAGCGGTTTGGGATGGGATATGTATCTCTGAATGGTTTGAAACTACATCTGGTGTCAAACAAGGTTGTCTTTTAAGTGCAGTTCTCTTTGCTATATTCATTGATGATATTTCAATGTATCTACCCGCTGGAATAAGTTTTGCAGGTCTAAACGTTAAGGTACTCATGTACGCAGATGACATTGTGCTTTTAGCAGAATCGCCCCAAAGTTTACAACTTATGATAAATAAGCTAGTTGATTTTTGTAGAGTCTGGAAATTAACGGTTAATCTAGAAAAATCAAAAGTAATGATAGTAAGAAACACACAATCAAAACTTAAGTCGAATGAAAAGTGGTTCTTTAATGGTGAGGTCATTGAAATAGTGACAGAATACAAATACCTTGGACTACTTTTAAAACCTAATATGAAGTTAGCCCCACATCTTGAAAAAAAACTGATTGCATCAAAAAGTATGATTAACGCGTCATGGAAAGATGTTATGAACAACAAAGATGTACCAACCTCAGCTAAGTACAAGGTATTTGACGCTGTTATGCGCTCTGTTATGTGCTATGGCTGTCAAACATGGGGATATCAGTCACACGAAGAAGTAGAAAAACTTCAACGTTACTTCCTCAAACGACTTTTCTACTTACCATCCAATATTCCAAACTATGTGCTACAACTAGAAACCGGCCTTCCTGCTCTTTTTATTCATACTCTGAAACTCCATTTTGACTACATTTTGAAAGTACTGGCATATAGAACAAATAGAATTCAATTGTCAATAGCAAAGTACATCATGGATAACAAAGTAGAGTGGATAGGAGAATGGAGACAATGGGCAACGAAGTGTGGAATTGAGCTAAATCTCCAATATACTAATTTAACCCTACTAAAAGAACAACTCTACGGGTTATTACAGGCTGTTGACACCTACCAGCGGAATGAAAATTTACAAAAAATGTCATCTTCAATCAACAGAGTCATTTACCCCGATTTGAAACATGATCTGATAAACAACTATTTTAGTGATGAATACAGTACAAGGGAAATTTCGTTAATCTGTAAAGCAAGAAGTGAGCAACTTAATTTAAACGGCTCACCATATAAGGGTTCATCCACTACACATTGCACTATTTGCAATTTGAATTCAAAAGAGGATACTTTTCATTTTTTATCAATATGCCCAGTTTATAAAGAACTTAGAATCCTCTACTTTGGGAAACCTACTCTAACTATGGAGCAAACTGTGACAATTTTAAATGGTGAAAATTGGAAAAGTCTATATAATTATCTTGAAAAATCAATCCGTTACAGAGAAATGATTATAACAGAATTTTCTTAATACTTAAATAAAGAACGGTACAATTATATATCATGTTTTTGTAATTACTATCTTATATTTTTCTTGTATATTATTTATTATTATATTATTATTTTTAATAATTGAAATTTTGTTTTAACTAAACTAAAAGTCTCCAAATAACGCTTAACTTTTAATGGATTCAAATACCCTTTATTTTTGTTTTAGCCAAACTAAAAGCCCCTTTTTTTTATAATCTTGAATCAATTTTTTACTCAACTTTAATTTTGTTTTAAAAGCTGTTAATTCTTTTGCCAAAAAGAAAAAATAGGTATTATCTATTAAGTAATTTATTTTTGTTTTAGCTAAACTGAAAGCCCTATTTACAACTTTATATAATTTTTGCGATTGTTCATTTACATTTTGTTAAATAGCAAACAATTTCTTTGAAAAAATTTGAAAACACAAAGTCAATCTGGCAGACGGCATTGCCACAGCCAAAACACTTTTATTACCAAATTTATAATCAAATCAAATGTAACCGAAATATTGTATGTAACAATTTTAAGTAATAAAAATCATCTATCTATCTATCTATCTATCTATCTATCTCTATCATTCTTAAAAACCATAGCCTTTGACTTGCTTAGATTGACCGTTAAGTTCCACAATTTGCAGTATACTTCCAGACGATTGATCATTAGTTGTAGCGATTCTGGTGAGTACGCGAACAGAACAACATCATCAGCAAACAGAAGGGCTTTAATTAAAAGTCCCGCAAACTCTATTCCACCCGGTAGCTCGTCAACCAGGTCGTCGATGAAAAGCGAAAATAGATATGGACTCAAGGGACTTCCCTGTTTTACTCCCATCGTTGTTTCAAACCAATCCGACCTCTCCTCGCCAGTCCATACCGCTGCTCTATTTCCGTCATAAAGGTTTTCTAACACCCTTCCAAATTTTGCTGACATTCTTTTGTTATACATCTTGTAAAACATGGTTTTTCTATCGATTGTGTCGAATGCGGCCTTGAAATCGACAAAAAGCACATACAGTTTCTTTTTTTGCTCCAAAAAGGTACCCGCAATGTTTTTCAAAACAAATATGTTGTCGTTTGCGGAATACCCACTTCGAAAACCCGACTGGAATTCATTAAGTGTTTTGTTACGATTCATCCAAACAACTAGGCGGTTACTCAAGATTGTAACAAAAACTTTATAGAAGGTATTTAAAAATGATATACCACGGTAGTTATCCGGGAGAGAAATGTCCCCTTTTTTGTGAATTGGGAATATTATGGCTTCGTTGAACTGATTAGGGATTATTCCAGTATCTAAGATGATTTTAAAGGCTTCGGTAAGTTTTTGAATAAGCTCCACTGTTCCATATTTCAGAGATTCAACCATAATTCTATCTGCTCCTGATGCTTTCCCGTCCTTAAGCTTGTTAACTGACAAACGTACTTCTTCTTCGGTTAAAACAGTATCCAGAATTTCGTCTTCAAAAAACGGTTTCGCATACAGCAACATCGGCGTAGTGTTAGAAGAGTTTAACATTTTTTCAAAATAATCTTTTAATACATCTGCAGAGAGTTTGTCGCTGATTTGTAAACATTTGCCATTTAGCATCTTTACGCTGTTCCAAAATTCTTTCGAATCCCTTACATGTGTCAGCAGTAAAGCTTGAGATTCATAGAACATAATCTTTTTCCTTTGACAGATCAGTTTGTATTTTTTGTTTGCATCCATATAAAGCCTTTTGAAACACTGATTATTTTGCCTACGAAAAGCACTTAGCCATCCAAAGGACCTGTTCCTAGCCGCTTTACAATCATCGTCAAACCACTTTTCAGTGTTCCTGTGTTTTGGAAAAGGCGTTTGTCTGTATATCGGATAAGCAGATTTGATTACCCTTTCTCCTATAGTAAGATCTCCATCAACTTGAAGCTCTCGATTTACATTCTGCCGATATTCGGTGATCTTGTTTTCTTTCCATTGCAGTTTTGGCGGAAGATTTAGCTTTCGTAGTTCCTCAAAAGTGCAAGCAGATGGAATTAATTCAATTGAAAGTGGCATATGATCAGAGAACGGCATGCTCAAAACCTCGAAGTCATGAATTATTGAGTTCCATTCACCCTTTGCTAGGCAGTAGTCGACCACCACAAAAGTTCCATATAAAAATACTAAATCATATTTATTCAATAAATCGTAAAAACTTAAATATATTGACTTATTTTTAAGACCAGCTATATTATAACTAATTATTTAAATTTTTTAAACTTCTAAACTTAATTCTTTATTTTGGCAGACGGCTGCTTTACCCTATGATAATTTTAAGTTTAGAGATGAATTTATGGTTGAAGTCCTTGCTACATTACTTCTTGTTTGACTACTAGGTGTCGCTCGCGCTACAATACTTGTGGCGTATGACAGATGGAAGTAGAAAGAAAAACAAAGTAGAGAGAAAAAGCAAGTACTCGTTTGAGTCATAGGCAGCGCTGTCATCAGAAGAAGGAAAATTCGAATTCAACCGATGAAAATCACATAACCTCAATTCTCAATTGAAAGTCAGAGAATGCAGCAGCAAGTCGACAAGCAGAGACAAATGAAATATACTTAAACAATTTTTAATATTATTGTAAAACATTTAATGTAACTTTATATCCTTACAGAAAGATTAATAAACATTATAGTATAAACACTATAACTGGTGACCCCGACGTGATCTCTTACAAGAGATTTACACAGCAGGCAGTACATGCCGTATGACCTACGCAGTGGGAAAGGCCGAAGACTGGATTTCTCCAGTTCAGAAACGTCTGACAAAGACGAAAAAGGAAAGACAATCTCTCCAGCAATAAAGGAATACCAGCCAACAATGACTAGCGCACAAGAGGAGGCAGACAAAAAAATTATAGAGCAGCTACGTGAAGAGTTGCGAGAGGCGCAGGAGGCATTTGACTCGCTCAATAAAATTCGACAACTGGGTACGACTGAACAGCCAGTAACAGCCGCTAGAACTTCTGCAACACAACATCTTGCTTCCACGAACTTCGCAACATCATCATCTCCGTCAGGTAGTTCAGGGCAAAGTCTGTCTTCAATACAACGCGTTCGCCTACCGAAATTTAACTCATTGTATCCTCAACTCTGGCTCACTCAAGTGGAAATGGCGTTGCAACTTGGAGGCGTCGTCAACGATAACGATCGTTATGCCAACCTATTAGTCAGTCTGGAAGGAGATGCTTTAAGAGCAGTTGGTGACCTGGCAACTAATCCACCAACAGACAACAAATTTGCTGTTCTTAAAGGGCGACTATTGAACCATTTTGCTCCCACTCCAGAATCACAACTGAGACGCATGCTACGAGGAGAAGACATGACCGGGAAAAAGCCATCACCTATCCTCGCACATATGAGACACCTTTCTGAGGGACGCTGTGATCCATCCATCATGCGCACACTTTTCTTCGACCGACTTCCCGAAAATATGTGCACGGTGCTAATAGCAACTGGCCAAGAGGATCTGGATAAACTTGCGGAAGTAGGAGACAAAATTTTTGACATGTCTAGCACACACCTGTGTCCTGTCTCTGCTTCTCTACCAGTAGCAACATACGAAGATGAGGTACAAACTGTCTCGAGGTCTGGATCATCTGCACAAACTATAGACGATGTACTAAAAATTGTCGAGACGCTTCGGAAAGAAATTCAATTCCTCAAAGCTAGAGGCAGATCAACATCTCGAAATCGATCACAAAGCAAAATTCGTTCGGCAAAAGGTGATGAAACTGGTATGTGCTACTTCCACAAGAAATTCGGAGAGGAAGCACGAAAGTGCAAACCAGGCTGCACCAAATGGACGGAAAACTAACTCCGCCGTCGGGTGTTCAGACGGTCACCCACGGCAACAACGATCGCCACCGTCTGCAAATAAAAGACAAAACCAGCGGAATCCACTACCTTATCGACACAGGCGCTGATATCTCAGTATTGCCTAGGAAGTATGCAGCTAACAACACACCAATTTCATCACAACTTTATGCGGCAAATGGAGCTACTTTTTCGACTTATGGTTCAAAAACGATGATACTTGATTTGGGTCTTCGACGAGAATTTCGTTGGCTTTTTACTATCGCTGACGTTAAGCAACCCATCATTGGAGCGGACTTCATGTTCATACATCATTTCGATTTAACTATCCGGCTGAGTCAAAAACTAATCAGCGATAACAAAGTAAATCTAAGGGTTCGAGGTAGTCTCAGCAACAGTTCGCAGCCATCATTAAGAACTATAGATGAAACAAATCGTTATGGAGATATTCTAAAAGATTATATAGATATCACACATGACAAGCAGACTTGTGTCGAGGAACATTTAGTTCAACATCACATTATCGTCAATGGGCATCCGGTTGCTGAAAAAGTGCGTCGACTAGCTGGGGAGAAACTTAAGGCAGCCAAGAGCGAATTTCAAAATATGATGCTTCAAGGTATTTGCCAGCCATCCAAGAGCGAATGGGCATCTCCGCTTCAAATGGTTCAAAAGAAATCGGGAGGTTGGAGACCATGCGGTGACTATCGCCGTTTGAACAAAATCACGGTTCCAGACAGGTATCCAATTCCACACCTCAGGGATTTTAGTCATCAGCTGACTGACTGTCAGATTTTTACAACGCTGGACTTGAAGAGAGCATACCACCAGATACCACTAGCACCGGAGGACCGACCGAAAACAGCCGTAATAACACCATTCGGCCTCTTTGAATTCAACGCAATGACCTTCGGCCTATGCAATGCCGCTCAGACGATGCAACGTTTCATGGACGCAGTGCTCAGGGGACTCGAGTTCTGTTTCTGCTATATAGACGATATTCTCATCGCGTCAACTAACGAAGAAGAACACAGAAAACATCTACACATCGTCTTCAAGAAGCTTCAACAGTATGGCTTAGTCATTAATGTATCCTAGTGTTTCTTTGGACAGCCAGAGGTAAGGTACTTAGGATACACCGTTAACAAATTCGGTATTAAACCTCCAACTGACCGAGTAGAGGCTTTGACCAACTATACAAAGCCAAGTACGATGGACAAACTTCGAAAGTTCCTAGGATCATGGAACTTCTATCGGAACTGCATGCCAGGAGCTTCAGCAACACAATCTCCACTAGTTGACTTAACGATAGGAGCAAAGAAAGGTGATAAACGTCAAATTGAATGGACACCCGAAGCAGACAGAGCATTTGAACAATGTAAAAGTAAGCTGAGGGATGCTGTTCAATTAGCTCACCCACGTTCAGATGTATTGGTTTTGCGATGTGATGCATCAGACGTCGCAATTGGAGCCGTCCTTGACCAACGCATCGATGATCAGCTACAGCCTCTTGGTTTCTTCTCAAACAAGCTAAACCCGAGAGAAAAAAAATACAAAGTTTACGATCGAGAACTGCTAGCTATCTACAGAGCAGTTAAACATTTTCGTCATCTCATCGAAGGACGAGAACCTATCATTCTCACCGACCACAAACCATTGGTCTACGCATTCCACCAGAAATCGGACCACGCATGTGATCGCGTCGCACGACAGCTCGAAGAAATCGGACGTTTCTCAACAAGAATAGAGTATGTGGCTGGAAAGGATAATGTGGTAGCCGACGCATTTTCTCGCTTAGAAGTCATCAACATGCCTGTCATAGTCAGCACAACAGATCTAGCGCAACACCAAAAAGAAGACGACGAGTTAAGAGTGGAATAGGCAACTCCTAGTAAGAGCTCTCTTCAACTTCGAGGACTTCGCATAGATGATACGGACACCATAGTCTACTGTGACGTCAGAGGTCCAGACATTCGACCATATGTTCCTGCAACGTTGCGCCGAAAAGTGTTCGACAGTGCGCACAAATTATCGCATCCGAGTGGAAGAGCTACAAAACAACAAATACGAAGAAAATTTGTATGGCCCAACATGGGGAAAGATGTACTATCGTGGGCCAGGTCTTGCATACAATGCCAACGCAGTAAAATAGGCAGACATGTCAAGAATAAACCAATACATATTCCAATGCCCAATGCTAGATTCGATCACGTACACATGGATATCGTCGTAATGCCACTAGTAAACGAGTACCGATACCTACTGACTATGATCGACCGCTTCACGAGATGGCCGGAAGCAATTCCACTTAAGGACATCACAGCTCAAACAATTGTCACTACCTTTTTCAACTCGTGGGTATGCAGATTCGGTTCACCAAAAACCATTACAACCGATAGAGGAACTCAGTTCGAATCCGCCCTGTTTGACGCCCTAACTAGATTGATCGGAAGTACACACATTAGAACCACTGCTTATCACCCTGCCTCAAATGGAATGATAGAACGTTGGCACAGACTTCCATTAAGTGTCATGAAGCAACAGACTGGGTAAGTGTACTACCAACAGTTCTCTTAGGTTTACGTACGAGCTACAAAGAGGACATCAAAGCAACTGCTGCTGAACTTGTTTTTGGAACAACACTGAAACTACCGGGTGAGATGTTCATGCATGAAGAAACTCAACTGGATCCGGAGATCTTTGTCGAAAAATTCCGAGAACACATGCGACAAGTAAAATCAACACCGTCAGCACACCACTGCTATACAAAACCCTTCGTACACAAAACATTATACACCTGTACTCATGTTTTCGTAAGAGTGGACGCGGTACAAAAACCATGCGAGCAGCCTTATAATGGTCCATATGCTGTAATGGAACGAATATCGGATTATGTATTCAAAATCAACATAGACGGAATACCAACAACGATTTCTACTGAGCGACTCAAACCGGCGTTTTACGAACACGAACAATTCAACACACCAACAACTACACAAAGTACAATTCAGCCAACATCTGCATCTACTCCAGTTCAACCAACATCTTCATCTCAACCAGTTCAACTACCATCCGAATCTCCAAGTTTTCCAGCTGGAATCAAAACTTATTCTGCAACGAAAACCAAACGTAAACAAGTTCGATTCGCAAAATAAAACATTCTTCGTTAACGCTGTCACTTGGGGAGGAGTGCTGTGGCGTATGACAGATGGAAGTAGAAAGAAAAACAAAGTAGAGAGAAAAAGCAAGTACTCGTTTGAGTCATAGGCAGCGCTGTCATCAGAAGAAGGAAAATTCGAATTCAACCGATTGAAAATCTCATAACCTCAATTCTCAATTGAAAGTCAGAGAATGCAGCAGCAAGTCGACAAGCAGAGACAAATGAAATATACTTAAACAATTTTTAATATTATTGTAAAACATTTAATGTAACTTTATATCCTTACAGAAAGATTAATAAACATTATAGTATAAACACTATATACTTCCATTGCTTCCAATGTTTTGACGTTGACGTCCATCTGACACATTAAAACTATCTAGCTGATTGCTCAAATCTGTTTTGTAAATAAGATTCAACTCCACTTTACCATGATCTTATTGTTACATAAAAGTCCCACCGCTTGACTCCATCGAAAAACTTTGCTATGTTTTATATGATTAACATCCTATCATCTCTTACAACAACTTTTGTATTGGCGTTCACTTCGTTCAGTTTATTGCGTATGTTCAAGAGCTGGTTGCGCTTCTACCTTATAGAAAGGGAAGGTCTTTGAACATTCTCATTCTTTTTTGCCACTGTTGGAGGTTTCGGAAGATATCTCACCTACTTTGCGCTTATTCATTTGCAGTTGTAGTTAGGATATGGTCGTTAAAATTTAGCACGAAAATAGAATACGCAGTACAATAAAAGACTCATTTGATTGTAGTTGGTAAGATGACTTTTTTTCAGCAATTTTCTTTTCTGTAACGTTTTGAGGCGTTAAGAGTTTAAATAACTTTGTATTTTTTATTTTTTTTTTTTCACGGAGAAAACTTAAAAACCATTACTCCTAGCTAACTGACAGCTGACAATCCTAAGTGTATGTCAATCATTCTTTCCATTGTTTTAAGGAGGAAGGATGATAGACTAATAGGTCTTAAATCTTTTGGATTTACATGGGAGCTTTTGCCGGCTTTAGGTATGAAGACGACCCTAGCTTCTCTCCAGGCCTTGGGAATATAGGCGTAGCTAATGCATCCTTTCATGATCATCTCTAAGTTATAGATGATGGTGTCTGAAACTTGATGCAGCTCCGCAGGGATGATTCCGTCAGGCCCCAGTGATTGGTTTGCGAGTCGAGGCAAGTGCTCCTCGTCTGTTATTGTCAACGAGCTACCAGGAAAATGAGTATCCAGTAGCAAGCTTAGTGTGTCTTCATATGAGTTGGTCCAGTTGCCGTTTTCATCTTTTATAGAACTTGGCATGTTGACTCGTTGATAGGATTTTCCTAAGTATAGATGTCTCTGAGGAGTCTTCAATTTTATTGCAGAATTCTACCCTAGAGGATCTTTTGCTTATTCGTAACCTTTTTTTGTAAATCCTAAGGGATTCCTTATAGAGATCCCAGTCTATTGGATTTCTGGAAGATTTGGCTCGATTGAAAAGCTTCGCACTATTTTTCTTGAGCGGTTCTAGCTCTTTGGTCCACCAGTGTGGTTTCTTCTTCCCTCTTACTATGGTGAGAGGACAGGAGTTACACAAGGCGTGGTTAAGAGCACTAGTTAGATCGTCGACTTTGCTGTCAAGATCATTAGGGTTTGAAGGGAAGCTATTGTCATTGTAGTTGTAACAATGTTTTAAGATTTCCCTGAATTTTACCCAGTCAGTTTTCCTATAATTACGAAAGCCTATGGGTTTTGGTGTGTCATCTGTTAGACTAAATTGGATGTATCTGAGATCAGAGAAGGAGTGATCCTTAGATACAGCCCAATTTTTAATCTTGTTATAGATTGATTGAGATACAAAGGTAACATCTAAAACTTCTTGTCAGTTTTTTGTTGGTTGGTTCGTTACCAATATTGCAAATAAGAGGGTTAGTACTTAGTATAAAATTAAAAAGGGACTCACCCCTTTCACTTACGTCAGTACTTCCCCATACTGCGTGATGTGCGTTGACGTCACTTCCTATTACGAGATCCGCTTTGAGTTTTGTTGCGCTTTTTATTACGCGTTCGAGCGTCTCTCCTGGTAGCGGCCCCGGTTGGTCATGGCCTATATAGGCGAACGTGAGCCAGTAAGTCCCACTGGTGGTCTGCAGTTTTACTGTTGTGGTGTCGCGATTGCTGTAATTAGGTAGTAAAAATACGTTAAGTGTTTTCCTTGCCAGTATGCAGGATCTTGGTTCACCTTTGTCCGTCACATACAGCAGAGAATAATCTTTCGTCCTGAGTCCTTTTACCACGGATTTATTAATCCATGGTTCCTGGATCAGGACTATACCCTCGCCGGACTTGCTTAGTTGGAGAAGGAGTCCGGCCGAGGCTTTGATGGAGTGTTGGAGTTTAATCTGGAGTATCAACAGCATTGCTACAATCATCCAGCTTAATCTCCAACACTGTAGCATTAAGGTCCTCCATATCTGAGGCGGAAACTAGCAACTCATCCTCAGAAAGCAGAACCCCAATCATTTCATCGTCGGAGTCTAAGACTCCACCTTTGTTGTTGTCGTCCTTATCGGACGATTTGTTTTCAGCTGCGTCTTGATCAGACACTATTTTTGTAGTCTTTTCGACCAGTTTCGAGCAAGTTGGCTGTTCCAAAGAATCAGAGCAACTTGCTGGAAGATTCGACATTCGCGGTGGACTCCTTGGCTTCGGATTCAGTCGCTTGCTTTGGAAGCTTTGCAGCGTCCTCATCTTTTTTGTATATTTTCAGCACTAGGCTGTCAAAGCCATACTGAATGACACCCCTGCGTGCCGCCAGGGGTTCTAATGACTCCTTATTTAGGATGACAAGAGCCGACCGATAACGACCCACCGACTCTTTTTCTATCACCGGAACCGTCCAATCGTGAGTGGGCAGATCCGGATTGTTGTACTTAATCAACTGGAGAACCATCTCCCGCGATTCATGTAAGACCAGTACCAAGGCAAGAGCTCTCTTGGGATATCCTCCCTTGCCACAACCTCTAGCTTAGCACCTGGCCAGATCTCACCTTAACCGCTAACAGCAAGTTTATATAGGTGAAGCGATCTCTGGTCTTGGATGTTTCTATCCATATTGCTCCCATCAATGACCGCGACAACAATCTGTCCCTTTACCACGTCAGCAAAGGATTGCCCTGGTAACAGTGTCGATGGAACGCTCGTTTTTCAACCTCAAACGACCTGTTTCGCTTCGACGTTGAGTCTTGGCTGGTCTCTTCTTCAATTTTATTTGCCCACTTCAATTTTTTAACCTCACCCGGGGTTCTCTCCACTGCGGGTCTACCACCCACCGTTTCAATTACCCTTCTGGCTTGGCGACGCATCTGAGCGGGCGTTTTTTTGCTCTGAGTCTGATCTGAGAGTGATCTGAGATGTACTAGCTAGGTCGGGTAGGTTTTCTGTAGGTAGGCAACCTCTGGTTGCTTCGGTAACGCTGGTAGGCGTGTGTAATGGTGCTGGCCGCATGTACGAAGGTACTTCAAACCGTACTTCTATATAGCCAGGTGATTTCGGTGCTGGTTCGGTATCGGTTGTTGATACTGGTGTGTCGTCATACTCTCTTGTGGTAACGATCTTCTCCAAGTCTTCACAGAGACTGCATCGATTTTCTCATTCTGGCTTCTTTAATATGAGCGCTAAATCTAGTCCGAAGAGCGGCTTTCGTTCCTTCGGTATCGAGTCCTTGTTGACTCATTCGGCTCTTAAGCTCTTCCTTACTGAGCAAGTAAATGGCTCCGATGCTTGCGTATACATCAAAGCTTTCTTCGGAGTCTGACATTATCGGTTTATTTCCGTTTTCTTTTTATAGTTCGATAAAGAGTTTCTGTTTTCTAGGAAATGGACCTATGTATAGTCCCTGTTCGGGCGCCAAATTGTGATGTGCTTTTTATCTCCCAGCCGGGGTATGACCTGACCCACGACTGTCCAGGGTCGGCGAATGAAAACACTAACACTTCGCATTGAAGATCAGAAACTCTTTATTTATTCGAACTTCTCTTTTCTATATTTATAGTTTATTTACAAAACTCATAACTTCTCTTAATTTACGTATATATATACGGCGCTATGCGCCATTATAGAAATATTGTATACGAAAGTTGGTAACAGGAACTCGTCTATGGCGTCCGGTGCTGCTCTTCTAGGTCGGCTGGTATTGAATCGGCCGGCCGGCGTTCGAGTATTATTAACTGCCCTCCGGCAAAGATCATAGGTGCTTTTCAGTCCGATCTGGAAGGTCGGCGGTGACGCTTGCCGTGATGCTGGCTTTAATCTCCAGGACCAATAATGCAGTCCTCCGGACGGTTTCGTTGTTGCTTCTACGGCGTAGGATCTGGGTAATAAACTCGGTTTTGTAATGTTTATTTAAACTAAACAAGAGTGCTCTTAGCAACGAGCTGCCAGTTGGAAAGAACGGTCGGTATAAGTTACAGGTATTATTGAATGCCCCTGCCAGCAACAAAGGCCAAGACTTTCAGTTCAGACAGATCACAGGTACTAGTACGGCCCCGTGGTGGCACGAAATATTATTTAAATGACTATATAATTCAAGAAAACTAACTCTACCCGGACATGTAGCTCTGAATACAGTACAGGGATTCAGTATGTGTTCGTGGAGTTCATTGGAAGCAATGATAAACTACTCGTGGGTACAATTTATAGGCCGAATAAAAATATAAATCTATCCCCTCTTTATGAACTCCTAGAAGAAATTACTTTAGATTGCTCAAACATTATTCTATGTGGGGATTTTAATAGCAATTTGCTTTGTGAAAATCTCTTTTTGGATCAGATGAGTAGACTTGACTTTGCATCCGTCAATATAACCACCCCAACCCACTTTTTTGGCGGAGATCCGACGCTACTCGATTTGTTTTTAGTGAATGATAGCGACAAAGTTTTACTTTATGACCAGCTTTCTGCACCCGGTTTTTCCAAACACGATTTAATTTTCCTCACTTATAGTTTCATTCTCAAGCCTGTAGCATCCACATACAACTATCGCGACTTCAAAAATATTGAATACACCCAACTTGAATCAGATACCAGAAATATAGCCTGGGATAATATTTTCTACCTACCTTCATCCTCTATGCAGGTACGTCTTCTAAGTGATAACGTAGCCCAACTATTTAACAGACATGTTCCCTTAATAACTAAGCAAAATAAATTAGATAATCCCAATTGGTTCACGAATGAAATACGCGTTTTAATGCTGCAACGTGATGAAGCTTACAACGCATGGAAACGCTTTCGTCTACCTGAGCTTAGACGAATTTACCAGTCGATTCGCAACCGTGTTGTGATGAAAATTCGCTCTGCTAAGGTTCGTATGTTTTCTGCCAAACTGAATACGTCCCTTAACGGCCGCCAGTTGTGGAATACTTTGCGTAGTATTGGCCTTAGTAAGCCCATAAAAAATCCAATCAATAATGCTGACGGAAATCATTTAAATAGGAAATTCGTCTCAACTCCCCCATTGGCTTCTCCCTGCAACCCTTTGACCCCAATTAACCTCTCTCCAGCCTCATTTGAAAATATTAACCCTAGTTTTGCGTTCACTAGAGTTAACAGTACTGAAGTGGTTGAAAGTATACTTTCAGTAAGGCCAAATGCCATAGGTCTCGATCAAATGCACCCTTCTTTCTTAAAAATAATTCTTCCAATTGTACTGCCTTATATCACTCACATTTTCAACACCATTTTGACAACCGGCGAATTTCCAACCGACTGGAAACTAGCAAAGGTCTTACCCATACCCAAGAATGCTAAGTGCACTGAATTTAGGCCCATTTCAGTCCTGGCATTTCTTTCAAAAGTTTTTGAAAAGATCCGAAAAAAGCAAATCACTGATTTTATTAAGGCTCATAATCTTTTGACCACCAAACAGAGTGGTTTTCGGGAAAAGCATAGCTGTGTGACTGCCCTACTAAATGTCATTGAGGACCTTCGACAAGCATTGGATGAAGATAAAGTAAATTTTTTAGTTCTTCTAGACTTCTCCAAAGCATTTGACACAGTGGTTCACAGTAAACTTGAAGATAAACTTCGCCAGCAGTTTAACTTCTCATCTGAGGCTATAAAGCTAATTTCTTCCTACTTAACCGGCAGAATGCAAGCAGTTGAAATAGGTAATAGTTTATCTGACTTTCTTCCTGTAGCTAGCGGAGTGCCACAGGGATCAATCCTAGGTCCGTTGCTTTTTTCAATTTATGTAAACGATATTCCCTCTGTCATTCATAACAGCTCATTACAAATGTATGCCGACGATGTTCAGCTGTACCTCAGCTGCGCTCTTGGTCTCATTGAAGACGGTGCTTACCGAGTGAACCAGGACCTTGAAAAACTTTCGCACTGGGCTCAGATCAATGGACTGAACTTAAATCCTACAAAGTCCAAGTGTTTGGTGGTATCTAAAAAGATTCTTGACTTGTCACACTTCCCTAGAATAATCTTGAATAACTCCATTGTTGACTATGTGGATTCTGCTCAGAATCTTGGAATAATCTTCACGCGCAATCTGACTTGGGACAAGCATATTAACAGCACAATTGGCAAGGTATATGGAGTGTTACGAAAACTCTGGGTATCTCAGACATACACGCCCATTAAAACGCGTACAATGCTTGTAAAAAGTTTAGTTCTTCCCATTTTGACCTATGGTTGCGAAATCTTTTCGAGTTGTAACTATGCGTGCAAGAGAAAACTTGATGTTGTTTTTAACAACACTATTAGATACATCCTTGGCCTGCGAAAATATCATAGAATATCGCATCTCGCAAATGTTCTACTCAATATGCCACTCGAGAGCTACTTTAAGTTTCGCACTTTATCCCTGCTCTCAGACATTCTGTTCACACATCAACCACCCTACCTGTTTGAAACAATTACAAGGGCCTCTTCTGCGAGGTCTCACCAGCTAATACACCCACGATACGCCTCCTTGATATCTGAACGTCAATTTTTCATCAATGCTACACGTCAGTGGAATTCGTTACCTCTTACAATCAGGGAAATAAGTAGCAATAAATGCTTTAAAACAAAATTGCGAAAGTTTCTATCAGTATCTTGAAAATTTCTTTCCATTTCCACTTTTCATCATATTATATACATTTTTTTTTCTCTTCCTTTTTTTTTTTATTTTTTATTTTTCTTTTCTTCTTACTTTTTTTTACTTTTCAATATCACTTCATTTCTATCTTCTTTATTTTTCTCATCCAATAGCTCTCATTGCTATAATTTAATAGGCTAACACTAGTTTATAAGATATTTTATCTTAATGTGTATGGCCTTATCGAAATAAAATAAATACTAAATACTAATGTGCACCGTTGCGCCCGTGGTGCCGGCTGACTGAATTTCCTTTTTCTAGCATTAATTTTTATTGAACTTAGTATATAATATGTACAATTTGTTTAGATCTACTTAAAGTTAACAATGTGGGTATTTATATTTTGTTGGCACAGAGGGGGCCTAACTTTCTTACATTGACCTAGATAAAAAATAATTAAAATTAATTGTTTTTGTGATTGGTTAATCTCCTCGTCTGTCGTTTTCTTCTCTCGGATTGTTTAAGCCCGGTTGTCACTGTGTTTTGATGGGGAGGGGTGAGGGTGGGGGGTTAGTGGCTCCTAGCCACGATGGTATGCTGTCCCCGGGTCAGCATAGAAGTTGATGTTCGCTTCATCACTTGTAGGGATAAGATCCTCATCCCGAAGTTCCATTGCTAGAAGGTACCGCGGGCTGGGATGTCTTGGCTGGCTTATGATGCCTCTTATTAGGGGATTCGGGTGGTCGGTCATGTTTCGCAGACATCTACGGCTGGAATCGATGAGGTACCTGTCAAGTTTTATTATTTTCGCTTCTTCGTAGAGTCTCCCGTTGCTGACGTGCTTCCTTCGTATCCTGTCATAGTGTAGTCTTGTGCAGATCCGCAGGATCTTCCGCTAGAGAACTGCCAACTTGTTCATGTGGGTTTTTGTTGCCGTATTCCAAGTAGGAAAACAGTACGTGATCACGGGCCGAATGAGCTAATTGTAGAGAAGTAGTTTCGTCTTCTGGCTTAGTCCGTTGTTCTTTCGCATTAGTAGACGGATGCGGTGAAAGGTGAAGTTGGTTTTCCTAAGTACAGCAGCTGAATTTCCTTGGCTCAGCTTGCCCTATTTATACTCCTCTGGCATCGTGGTGCTGTGTGTTTATCCACATATTTTGTTGCTACCATGTGTATTGTGTTCTCCAATCTCCAATGGTGGTGAAACATATGGCTGTTATGCGCTGCTGTGCATTGGACCGTGTATCGTGCTAACATCTGTGTTGTGTCCTCCAATCTCCACTGTTGGCGAAACATATGGATATTATACACTGCTGTGCCCCTTAGGGTGTGTCATTTTTGGGGCAACTTTTTTTTTCAACGATAAAGCAGGCTAAATACTTTCAGGAAGGTACAAAACGAAGCCTCTCAAAATTTGAGCTCATAATATTAACATTTAGAGGTGCCTGTTTTTAAATTTCTATTTTCCATACAAATTACATGGAAAAAAAATTAGAATTTTTTCTTATTTTTATAGCTTGACATTCGAGCATTGTAGAAATAAACTGACAAATTATTTGAAAAGGAAATTGAATGTTCTACAAAAAAGCTCAAAATAATTTTTTTCATAGAGGCAACCGTTCTGAAGATATTCAAACTCAAAGTTAGAAATGTATGAAATTATGACTTTTATTTTATTAAACTCATTCTGATGACCTTTTTTATGACTTAAAAATTATTTTCAAAAACAAATAACTATTTTTGTGTAGAAAGAAAATAACTGAACTACATCAAAACACAAAGTGAAAAAAGAAAAAAGTAAGAAAAAAAAATTACAGTTAAAGCTTTCAAAATACACACATATCACTGCGTGACACCTGTTAGGCAGCATTAGAAAAACTCTGAAAAGCCTTGATCAAAAAATTGATTAAAGGAAAAGCTCCGACATGAGGTAGCATGAGAAGAAGAGATACAAATTTGTTATTGAGAGAGGAGTTCGGAATATCATTTGATTTATTTAAGAAACTTTTTACTTTGCGCTTCGATGGAGTTCAGGCTTAAGGATTGTTGAATCATTACTTTCTTTTGAATATCATTATAATTTCTATCAAGTTTCAAAATTCTAGTATACTAATAGTTAAGAAATTTCTTTTAATAATAAATATTTAATAATAAATAATAATTGTACTAAATCTAATTGACAATTTAATTTGTTTAACACTTAATCAAACAATAAAACAGTATTCAAAACGTAAATGTTTTTTTTTTTTTTTTTTAGCTTTCTAAGAAAATTAGCACACAAAGTTTAATTTTCCCATGAAGTCATAAAAAAAGTCATCAGAATGAGTTTAATAAAATAAAAGTCATAATTTCATACATTTCCAACTTTGAATTTGAATATCTTCAGAACGGTTGCTTCTATGAAAATAATTATTTTGAGCTTTTGTAGAGCATTCAGTTTCCTTTTCAAATAATTTGTCAGTTTATTTCTACAATGCTCAAATGTCAAGCTATCAAAATAAGAAAAAATTCTAATTTTTTTCCATGTAATTTGTATGGAAAATAGAAATTTAAAAACAGGCACCTCTAAATGTTAATATTATGAGCTCAAATTTTGAGAGGCTTTGTTTTGTACCTTCCTGAAAGTATTTAGCCTGTTTTATCGTTGAAAAAAAAAAGTTGCGCAAAAATGACACACCCTAGTGCCCCTATTAGCAATGCGAGCCAATGTGTAGGATGAGTGCCTAGGCTGCTCGTTTAGTAGCCAGCAGGTGGTGCCTCGGGTATTGTTTGGCGTGTAGCTCCTGCCACTAGCCAGCAGGTGGTGTGCGGTTGGTGCCTCGGGTACTGTTTGTTGTGTAGGTCCTACTACTAGATGGCGTGTGATTGTTGTGGTTTTAGTCCATGATGCGGATAAATGTGTTATAGGGTGGTGGTGGCACGAGAATGAAGCAATGCATCAAATGCATCGTTACAGTACATGTTAAAGCTAATATAGTTTATTATTTTTCATTTTTAGCAGTTAATGATGTTCTACAGAATTCATCAACCGGATTTAATTCCGCTAACAAAATGATAAGCGAATTGAAAACGTACGAATTCGAAATTGAGAACCGCAAAAATTCTAAAATGGGAGGATATGGTATCCGAACGAAAGTCTGAACACGGGCCAGTAATCTACTATAACATTTCATGCCTCTTAACGGCTGATTGAATTTACATAATGATGAAAGAAGACATGGAATAGTAAGAGAGAATAGAGATTAGAATTAACAGTTTGATTATGTTTCTGTAAGTAAATAGTAAATAGTAAATACATGAACATTAGAACATTGAGTATGAGAACTTAGCGATAAAACATAGGGTAATTTAGCATTGTTTGGCAAAGAAGTTATGAATGCAAATAATTTTACGAAGGTATTAGCCTATGATATTATGATAAATAATGAAATATTCTCAGACATTCCCCAGCCCCTGAATAACATTTTCAGAGCACGGAAGGACAGCCAACTTGTGGAGGTTTTGAATTTCACGACTCTAACATGACTGTCTTTTCTTGGATGGACCTCCATAACGCGACCCATTGCCCATTTTCCAGGTGGTAAATTTGATTCCTTTATAACCACCAGGTCATTGACCTTGATGTTTATTTACTTATTTATTTATTTATTCATCTACAGAGAACAATAAGAACTCACAACAGACTAAGAAATGTAATAATTAAAATTGAAGAAATAAATCTAAGATTAGTGAAGAGTGCGCAGATTAGTTACCCAAAGAAAGACACGTCTAAGTCCTTTGACGGTTCAGAAAAGAAGGAAAGTTTTATTGACTACGAAATGACATTTGACTATATAAGTGTTATACATGAAGTGTTGTAAGATGATGTTAACAGAGGCGTTCAATGTAAAGATAAGAACTAAATGGAACACTCAATTAATAGTTTATTACAACAGCCTCACTAGTGTTTCATTAAAAAGATAGTTAAGAATTCAATGTATTTATGCATAAGAAAAAACTATAGAAATTAAAAAAAAGATTTTCAAAATGATTATTTATAATCTATTTAACTAGCCCAAAATCAGGAACAAATTTGTTAAGCTTTGCGCTAGTAACTGCCTTGGTCAATATGTCCGCAACCATTTCATTAGTCGACTTGTATTATAGATTCAATTTGACTTCACCTTCGATGTCTTCGTACAAGTGCTCTTGAATGAAATATTTTGCGCACATCGATATTTTTAGTGCACGCATGGTAGTTTCTATGTTTCGCTAAACTAATCGCCCCTTGGTTGTCGCAAAACAAAAGAATCGTCTTTGAGGCCTCCAAAAAGATTTCGGTTTCAAAACGCTTCAACCAAAGCGCCTCTTGAATAGCTGCAACCATCGACATAAACTCCGCCTCAGTAGAAGACAAAGCTATAGTTGGCTGACGACGACAAGTCCAAGAAATTGCAGCACCTTGTGACAGACGTAGCCAGTGTTTGAACGCCTTTTGTCCAGATCACTAGCCCAGTCAGCATCACAATAACCGATCATTTCATCATTTTGCTTTGAATCGAAGAACAATTTGAAATCGATTGTGCCCTTTAAATATCGCAGCAATCTCTTCACCGCTGCCCAATGTGCACGACCATAATTATTATTGTACCTACTCAGTATACTAACAGCGAAGCAAATATCTGGCCGACTAATCTGTGCAGCGTACATAATGCATCCTATCGGCTCTTGATAAGGAACGTTTGCCATTTCTTGTTTCTCAGCATCTGTTTTCGGGCACAACTCCTCACATAACTTTTGATTGGGGTCTAATGGTGTGTTGACTGCATTACATTCCTCCATGTTAAAGCGTTTCAGGAAAGTTGATATGTAGTGACGCTGATCAATTGAAAGAGATCCATCCGAGTATCGTGTGATATTCATCCCAAGCAACGATTTCGCCTCACCCAGATCCTTCATCTTAAAATGGATTGATAGTTCATTTTTAACTTGGTACACATTTTTGCTTTGCTCGAAAATATCATTATATCATCTTCCCACACAGCAAGTACTATGGTATTCTGGTTTGAATGTTTATAATAAATACATTGGTCTATAGACGATCGCTTGAATTTGAGTACCCTCACAAGCACGTCATTCAGTTTGTCATTCCACACACGACTCGACTGCTTCAAACCATATAATGCTCGCTTCAGACGACAAACCCTCGCAGATTTATCGCTAAAACCCTCCGGCTGATGCATGTAAATTTCCTCTGTCAAGTCGGTCACCGCATCCATCTGATGAACAATCATTTTGTACTTGGCTGCCATGGCCAGCAAAAAACGAATTGAGCAATAACGCGCAACAGGCGAATACGTTTCGTCATAATCTATCCCTTTAACTTGACTATAACCTTTGATTACAAGGTGAGCTTGTAGCGGTCAATACATCCAGTTGCATCGCGTTTGACCTTAAATACCCATCTGTTGTCAATCGCTTTTCGCCCAGGCAGCTAACACAGCTCCCATGTATTATTTGACACCAACAATTCATATTCAGATGTCATTGCAACCTTCCACTCGCCTTTCTCCTTGCATTGCCTAGCCTCCTCATAAGACTTTGGCTCTCCTACGTCTTCTGTAGCTGTTGCAAGCATCGAATATAAACTCAGAGTATCACGAGCTCTTGCAGTTTGTCTTGCGCTTCCGATCTCAGTGGTTGTTACCGGGCATGGAAATGGAACCACACATACTTCACTCGCAGCAACAGCGAAATCAGTCTTGGTTATGGAAGTGTATGACGAATTCTCACTCTCATTTGCCTCACTGAATTCGTTATTGGTCTGTACTGTCGCTGATATCAATAAATTGTTACGTCTTGTTGGTCCATAATGATGAGTGAATTATCAGCTCCTGCATAGTTCATGCAAACATTGGACGAGTTTTCATTATTCACCTCAACCTCAATTACGTCGTCATCGCCAGCTTCACTCGAATCATCATCAGTTGCCTCACTCAATTCGCTATCTGATTCACTCTCTTCATTTGAGTTGCTTACATAAACATGTTCAGCAGGTGCCTTTAAAAGAGAAATAGACCCATTAAAATAAGTTTTCGATTGAGTTAACTTTTTTTCACTGGATTCGATGAAAGTAACGTCTCTGCTTATGATTATTTTTCTAGCATTTTTATCAAACAACCGATAAGCTTTGCTTTGCTCGCTGTATCCTACGAAAACACACTCAACTGCCTTCGGTTCCAATTTGCTGCGCTGAGCTTTCGGAATATGAGCCAAAGCCTTACACCCAAACACCATCAGTGTTGACAAGTCTGGCTTTCGCTTACTTCACCTTTCTTCTGGTGTTTCGTGTATCATACCTCAACATGGAATACGGTTGATCAAATAAGCTGCTGTTGTCGCCGCTTCGCCCCAAAAACTGTCACTCAAGTTGCTGTCGAAAAGCATACACCGAACTTTCTCCAGTATCGTTCGGTTCATACGCTCAGCCACAGCGTTCTGCTCCGGCGTATATGAAACTGTTCGCTGATGTAGGATACCATGATTTGCTGTGAATGCTTCGAATTGCTTATTACAATATTCGGTGCCGTTGTCCGTTCGGAGTATCTTTATATTGCACCCCTGTTGATTTTGAACGAAATTAACGAAGTTCTGAAAAATGCTAAAGACATCATTTTTATTCTTCATCGGGTACAAGAACACTTTGCGGCTATAGTCATCAATGAATCTGACAAAATATTTTGCGCCTTCAAAAGAGCGCGTGGGCATAAATGCGAAATCGCTGTGCACTATCTCTAGTACACTTGTTGCTCGGTTACTATTCTCCTCAAAAGATTCACGTGTCTGCTTGCCTTTGACACAAATTTCACACTTATTTCCGTCCTCCCCCTTTGCAAAGTCTACTCCAGTTACTGCCGCTCTAATTTTTAATAGGTTTGCATCACAAGTATGGCCCAATCGACGATGCCATATGCTTTTGTCGATTGCAATCATCGCAGGAGCAGATCGGTCCGTCGAGCAATTTAATTTATACAGGTCATTAACGAGAGGTGTGGTTGCAATCAATGTTTTTGTTGAATCGTATATTCGACAACTTTCTTTGTCAAAGACCATGGTATTGCCGTGCTTAGCCATCTGACTTACAGACACAACATTTGCGCAGATATCTGGAATATGCAATACATCTTTAACAATGACATTGTGGTTTTTAATTGAACTCGTTCCAATCGACATTTTTATATTCCCAGCACGCTCAACGTCAAGATGAGAGTTATTGCCAATACTGATTTTGTTTTTCGTTGGTTCACGTACATCTACTTAGTTGACGCCACTCATCGTCATGTGTGCAGAAGCCCCCGAATCGATGTACCAGTCTTGTGATGAGCTTGATTGCGCCATGAAAGAACATATAAGTAGCCGTTCGTCTTGGTTCCTTTTATTTGGGCACTTATTCGCAAAATGCCCTACTTTTTCACAAACATAGCATGTCACGGACTTGTGAGACAGTTTTTTTTCTGCTTTTTTATTTTTTGAGCATTGTAGCGTTTCTTGGCATATAGCGCAGTCACTGAATCTTCCGTGTTATTGCACGCAACTTCTTGAAGAAGGCGGTTTTGGACAAAGTCAGTTGACAGCTTCGGTGTAGAATTTTCTATTGCCATAACCATGGGACGAAAATCTTCTGGTAGGCCTCCCAGCATAAGGGCTGCAACCACTTCATCACCAATTTCCAAACCAGCCTTTTTTACCTTCGTAGCCATCAGCGATGTTTAAATGGTAGACACGTGCACCCAAGAGGACCCTAGCGTTCATAGGTTTTTTCTTAAAACCCACCTCTGTCTATCAACTCCTACTCTCACCTCCACGTGGTGAACATCGGGTGCCTAGTACCTCAACTGGAGATTGGGTCTCAACCCTAGTGGAAGGTTGTTGGTGGCAGCAAACGAGAGAGGGGGGGGAGAGGTGTTCCCACTAAGGCACCTCTTCTTTCATCCAGACGGCAGCGGAGGAATTCCCTAGATGGAATCAACGGTGGCGTCTACAGTTCCAGTCAGGTTGAACTACTTAGTGAACACCTTATAGGGCTACTACAGCATATTTGGAGCCCAGGCCTATAAGGAGCGGTTTATCCGGCTTCCCATCCTTGGAGCTATACAAGGATCTGGTCCTCCAGGTTGGGGGTCGTGCTGTCGGGGTGACTTCCCGACCACGTAAAGCAATTATTAGTTGCGAAGCACCAACAAGCCTCGGATACGGACGGATTTACTGATGACGAACCTAGCAAACGAAGAACGGACAACGAGCTTCGGATCTGTACGTGGAATGTTAGGTCCCTTAATAGATCACGTGCAGCCGAACAATTAGCGGAAGCCCTAAACTGCTACAAAGCAGATATTACCGCTATCCAAGAAATGCGATGGGATGGGCCAGGTAGACGCAGACTAAAAGACTGCGATATCTACTACGGCGATTGCTACCGGGAACAGAAGCAGCGACTGTTTGGATGTGGATTCGTTGTTGGAACTAGACTTAGGCAAAAAGTCTTGAGTTTCATCTATGTGAACGAGCGCATAGCAACAATCCGCATCAAGGCTAAATTCGTCAACATAAGCCTCATTTGCGCACACGCCCCCACAGAGGAAAAGGATGAAGACACCAAAGACGTATTCTACGAGCTCCTGGACAAAACATATGAGCAGTGCCCTGGCTATGACATTAAGATTGTTCTAGGAGATTTTAATGCCAAGCTAGAAAGAGAG
The DNA here is from genome assembly GCA_914767635.1 of Melanostoma mellinum. Lineage (NCBI taxonomy): Eukaryota > Metazoa > Arthropoda > Insecta > Diptera > Syrphidae > Melanostoma > Melanostoma mellinum. The sequence continues at coordinate 109,346,548 of OU612060.1, forward strand.
GATATCTTTGGTGGAATAATCGGAAAATACAGCCTGCACGACAACACCTCCGATAACGGATTCAGGCTGATCGATTTCGCTGCGGGGCGAGATGTTCTGGTAGCTAGTACGCGGTTCCAGCACCTCAATATCCACAAAGGGACATGGAAATCTCCTGATCAATCAACCGTCAACCAGATTGACCACATTGCGATCGACGCACGGCACTTCTCCAGTATAGAGGATGTCCGAACATTCCGAGGGGCCAACATTGACTCGGACCACTACCTTGTTGTAGCCAAGGTACGACTGCGGATATCCCGATCCAAGCCAACACAAGGAAATACTGTGAGACAATTCGACGTTGGACGACTACAATCGCAAGAGATCGCCAAGTCTTTTTCCGATCGAGTCTCTTACAACCTCTCAAGGAGTCCTATGCCGCCAGCATCAAGTATAGAGAACCAGTGGCAGCACTGCCAATCAGCCATCAGAGATGCCGCCTCTGAAGTGCTGGGTTTCACACGGCCACCACAACGAAACCCCTGGTTTGACGACGAATGCCGGCAGGCACATGCAGCTAAACAGGAGGCATACAAAGCGGCGCTGCAGAAAAAGACTAGAACTGCTTATGAGCTCTACAAGCAGAAGAGGAGAGACGAACACCGGCTTCTCAGACGGAAAAAGAGAGAGCATGAGAAGCGCGCGATCGAGGAGATAGAAGGGTGCCACAGCAGGAATGAGGTTCGGAAGTTTTACCAGAAGGTAAAAACAACAGCCTCGGGCTACAAGCCCCGAGCCGAAGCCTGCAAAGACGATCAAGGGAACATCGTGGTGGAACCGCAGTCTATGCTGAGGATATGGAAAGACCACTTTTCCAAGCTCTATAACGGCGATGATGGACCCAATTCCGCTGTTAGAGAGATAGAACCATTCGATTTAGGCGACGTAGACCAAGAATTCCGCCAACCCGACCTGAGCGAAGTGAAGACAGCAGTGTCCAAGCTAAAGTCCAACAAAGCTGCTGGAGCTGATGGCCTCACTGCCGAATTGTTTAAATCGGCCGGCGATGACCTGGTCAGGAGTATGCACCAGCTCATTTGCAAAATATGGTCGGAAGAAAGCATGCCCGATGAATGGAACCTCAGCATCGTTTCCCCGGTCCTCAAGAAAGGAGACCCTCTGAACTGCGCCAACTACAGAGGTATCAGTCTTCTTAACATCGCGTACAAGATCCTCTCTGCCGTATTGTGTGAGCGTCTGAAGCCATTCGTCAACAACCTGATAGGTCCTTATCAGTGCGGCTTTAGACCAGGAAAGTCCACCATAGACCAAATCTTCACACTACGGCAGATCTTGGAAAAAACCCAGGAGCTTCAAATCGATACCCACCACCTTTTTATCGATTTTAAGGCCGCATATGACAGCATCTATAGAGAGGAGTTATATAGAGCCATGTCTAGTTTTGGCATCCCTACCAAACTTGTCCGATTGTGTAGGAAGACGATGGAGAACGCACGCTGCTCCATCAGGGTCGGAAAAGATCTCACCGATACATTCGATGTCAAAAAAGGTTTTAGGCAAGGCGATGCACTGTCATGCGACTTCTTCAACATCGTTCTTGAAAGAATAGTGCAAAACTCCTACGTCAACACAAGAGGCACAATCTTTCAAAGGTCCGTTCAATTGCTCGGATATGCCGACGATATTGACATAATTGGAAGAACGCAGCGTGATGTCAATGGCGCGTTTATGAGCATTGAGACGGAAGCGAAGAAGATGGGTTTAGTGGTAAATGAGGGCAAGACCAAGTATATGCTGTCATCAAGAAAGGACACCCAACACCGACGTCTTGGACAGAACGTCACGATTGACAGCTATAACTTTGAGGTAGTTAAGGACTTTGTCTACCTAGGCGCCGCTATTAATTCAGACAACGACACCAGCGCTGAAATCAAACGAAGAATAACTCTTGCCAATCGCTGTTTCTTCGGACTAAGAAGGCAATTGAGTAGTAAAGTCCTCTCTCGAGCAACTAAAGTGTCCCTGTATAAGACACTTATCATCCCGGTTCTTATATATGGCGCAGAGGCATGGACCTTGTCAAAGGCAGACGAGAACGCTTTAGGATGCTTCGAGAGAAAAATTCTTCGGGTGATATTTGGTCCCGTCTGCATAGATGGAGAATGGAGAAGAAGATTCAACGACGAATTGTACGGGCTGTACAGCGACACTGACCTTGTCAAACGAGTCAAGGTCCAGCGGCTTAGATGGCTGGGTCATGTAGAGCGAATGGACACCAACGCTCCGGCCCGGAAAGTCTTCGAATCCAATCCCGAGGGACGGCGCAGTAGAGGAAGACCGCGACTCAGGTGGCGCACGCAAGTAGGAGAGGACCTCAACCAACTTGGCGTGCAAAACTGGAGGCAGCTAGCTAGGGACCGAGTTGGCTGGAGAAGCATGTTGGTTGAGGCCCTAGTCCGACCCGGACTGTAGCGCCACCTTAAGTAAGTAAGTAAGCCATCAGCGCCATTTTGTGGACATATTCCTCCATAGATGAGCAGTCAACCTGCTGCAGTCTCACCAACTGCTTGAGTAAATCCACCCTACGACCAATGCCTGTATCCTCAAATGCAGAACAAATGGAGTCCCAAGCCTGCTTTGCTGTGTTACACTTTTCCGTGTACGTATAGCTTGTTAAGCTTGTTAAGTGCTGTTTGTAGCAGCTCAGCTAGGGTTTGTGGGTGCTTGCCTGAAATGGCAATTGCTACATCATCGGCATAGGCTATGGTTTTGAAACCTTCGTCCTCTGGGTCGATTAACAATTTGTTAACGACCAGGTGCCACAGTAGGGGAGATAAAACTCCTCCCTGCGGGGTTCCTCTATTGGCCATTCTTCTTGTTTTGTAGTTCCCCAATTCGAAACTAATGATTCTGCTGCTGAGCATTTTTGTTATCATGTTCTTAATGTGTTCCTCTATGAGCAGCCCATCAAGAGCATTAGTGATTGCTGTATTGTTAAAATTGTTAAATGCACCCTCTATGTCTAGAAATGCGACGAGAGAGTATTCTTTGTAGTGCAGGGATTTTTCAGTGGTGCACACCAGAGAGTTAAGTGCAGTTTCCACTGGCTTACTTTTGTGTAGGCATGTTGCGCCGTTGAGATCAGACTAGGTCTAATTTCTTGTCTTAAGTGTATGGTTTTATATTAGATTTTTATTTATTTCAATTTTCAAAATTACATTTTAACGTATTTAGATACAAAAATCTTTTAAGCAGGGCATTGCCGTCTGCCCGATTGACATTTTTTTTAAACAATTTAATAGTAATTTTTAATTTTAAATTCATACATTTTATTCGGATATGAAAGGAAGTAAAAAAAACATAATATAGGTGGTATAAAAACAAATTTAATTATAAGTTTATGCGTGGGACTGTTTGCAGTTAATTTACTAATTATTTTTTAAAAAGCTTCATTCAGTATTTGGCTCCTGTAACCCATTGCTTTCTTATAAAAGTAGTAGAGCTGGGTTGTATTGCCTTCGTAGTTGAGGAGCGCTAAAACGCCTTCATCATCTATTACGTCGCTGCCCAGAAAGCTTCTTCTAATTTCTCTCAAGATCGGACATAAGCCGATGAAGTGCTTAATGTCTTCTCTAACAGACATGTTGCAAAACGCACATATTATTGGCGGATCCTCTCGGTGTGGCATGAAGTTCAGTCTTACCAACTCGCCCCTCATCTTGAAAATAGCAAAGATTATTTTTTGATTAAAATCAATCCTAAAATAGTTTCTTTCACACAGATTATGTTGAAGCACGATATAAGTGGCTCTGTGCACAGAAGAAGACGCCTGAAAGATACATTCGAGCCTGTATTTCTCATCGGTTTTAGCGATTAGATCGTAAAGAGAATCTTTGACGTCCTTTCCTTTACATGTCTGCACGTTGAGCATAAAATTTAGCCCGCAGTACTCAGCTAGTTCTCTTAGTTTCTCGAACCAAAGATTCTTCCTATGTAAAACATACATGACTATCACTTTTGGTAGTCTTTCCTCTTGCATGTTAAAAACTCTCAAGAGATAGTCAATATGTAGCTTAAGGGATTTCACAAAGAGTGGTGATAGTCCGGTTTCAATATTTACCATGTAATTAGGCGTGTTCTTTGGTAGTTGAAAACATCTTTTAACATAGTATCTAAGTAAATTTCCACCGATTCATATAAGTTTGAGCCGCATACAACATAATTGATTCGGCTACTGCAGTGAACACTTTGTATTTTACGTTGTGAGAAACGAGTTCGTTTGCAAAGCAATTTTTCCATGTCGCACTTATAGCGCTTTTTTCTCGGATAAATTTTTCTTTGAAATGCGTTTCCATTTGTAAGTTGCTTGTTTTAACTACACCGAGGTACTTATATGCCTTCACAACTTCTATAGATTCGCGATTGAAATGCCATTTTTCATTTCTAGCCAATCTGCCAGAACCATTCTTAAAAACCATAGCCTTTGACTTGCTTAGATTGACCGTTAAGTTCCACAATTTGCAGTATACTTCCAGACGATTGATCATTAGTTGTAGCGATTCTGGTTATTCGCGTACTCGAACAGAACAACATCATCAGCAAACAGAAGGGCTTTAATTAAAAGTCCCGCAAACTCTATTCCACCCGGTAGCTCGTCAACCAGGTCGTCGATGAAAAGCGAAAATAGATATGGACTCAAGGGACTTCCCTGTTTTACTCCCATCGTTGTTTCAAACCAATCCGACCTCTCCTCGCCAGTCCATACCGCTGCTCTATTTCTGTCATAAAGGTTTTCTAACACCCTTCCAAATTTTACTGACATTCCTTTGTTATACATCTTGTAAAACATGGTTTTTCTATCGATTGTGTCGAATGCGACCTTGAAATCGACAAAAAGCACATACACTTTCTTTTTTTGCTCCAAAAAGGTACCCGCAATGTTTTTCAAAACAAATATGTTGTCGTTTGCGGAATACCCACTTCGAAAACCCGACTGGAATTCATTAAGTGTTTTGTTACGATTCATCCAAACAACTAGGCGGTTACTCAAGATTGTAACAAAAACTTTATAGAAGGTATTTAAAAATGATATACCACGGTAGTTATCCGGGAGAGAAATGTCGCCTTTTTTGTGAATTGGGAATATTATGGCTTCGTTGAACTGATTAGGGATTATTCCAGTATCTAAGATGTTTTTAAAGGCCTCGGTAAGTTTTTGAATAAGCTCCACTGTTCCATATTTCAGAAATTCAACCGTAATTCTATCTGCTCCTGGTGCTTTCCCGTCCTTAAGCTTGTTAACTGACAAACGTGCTTCTTCTTCGGTTAAAACAGTATCCAGAATTTCGTCTTCAAAAAACGGTTTCGCATACAGCAACATCGGCGTAGTGTTAGAAGAGTTTAACATTTTTTCAAAATAATCTTTTAATACATCTGCAGAGAGTTTGTCGCTGATTTGTAAACATTTGCCATTAAGCATCTTTACGCTGTTCCAAATCTCTTTCGAATCCCTTACATGTGTCAGCAGTAAAGCTTGAGATTCATAGAACATAATCTTTTTCCTTTGACAGATCAGTTTGTATTTTTTGTTTGCATCCATATAAAGCCTTTTGAAACACTGATTATTTTGCCTACGAAAAGCACTTAGCCATCCAAAGGACCTGTTCCTATCCGCTTTACAATCATCGTCAAACCACTTTTCAGTGTTCCTGTGTTTTGGAAAAGGCGTTTGTCTGTATATCGGATAAGCAGATTTGATTACCCTTTCAATGTCTCCTATAGTAAGATCTCCATCAACTTGAAGCTCTCGATTTACATTCTGCCGATATTCGGTGATCTTGTTTTCTTTCCATTGCAGTTTTGGCGGAAGATTTAGCTTTCGTAGTTCCTCAAAAGTGCAAGCAGATGGAATTAATTCAATTGAAAGTGGCATATGATCAGAGATCGGCATTCTCAAAACCTCGAAGTCATGAATTATTGAGTTCCATTCACCCTTTGCTAGGCAGTAGTCGACAACGGACGAGCCTTGCTGTCCCACGAAGGTTAATTCGCCTTTTTTATCTGACTCACTTGTGCCATTAATTATGGAGAAGCAAAAGGAGTCACATAGTTCTAATAATTTATGTCCGTTTGAATTTATCGTTGGATCCTTTGAGTTTCTCTCTTTACCCGCAAAAATGTTTTCTCTGCCAGCTTCCTTCCCTATCCTTGCATTTATGTCACCAACAATCATTATATTTTCCGCACTTTAGCTTTCTAGGAAGTCATTTAAGACACCAAAATCCCTCTCCCAATGGTTGCAATTTATATAAGATGGTATTATTATATATTTCTTTGAATTCATAATAAGCTTCAAAAAATTAACTTCTTCTTCCTTTATGAATTCGCAAAGTACATTTTTCATCGACTTTTTGTATCCGAAGAGACATCCTCCACTTGGTCTTCCTCTCGAACTCGACTTGATTGCAGGTATCCATTGAAAATTTAAATTTTTGAAACGATCAGTATATAAATCAATGTCTTCGCTCACCACAAAAGTTTCATATAAAAAGACTAAATCTAATTATTCAATAAATCGTAAAAACTTAAATATATTGACTTATTTTTAAGACCAGCTATATTATAACTAATTATTTAAATTTTTTAAACTTCTAAACTTAATTCTTTATTTTGGCAGACGGCTGCTTTACCCTATGATAATTTTAAGTTTAGAGATGAATTTATGGTTGAAGTCCTCGCTACATTACTTCTTGTTTGACTACTAGGTGTCGCTCGCGCTACAATACTTCCATTGCTTCCAATGTTTTGACGTTGACGTCCATCTGGCACATTCAAACTATCTAGCTGATTGCTCAAATCTGTTTTGTAAATAAGATTCAACTCCACTTTACCACCGATCTTATTGTTACATAAAAGTCCCACCGCTTGACTCCATCGAAAAACTTTGCTATTAATTAACATCCTATCGTCTCTTACAACAACTTTTATATTGGCGTTCACTTCGTTCAGTTTATTGCGTATATTCAAGAGCTGGTTGCGCTTCTGCCTTATAGAAAAGGGAAGGTCTTTGTATAGTTTCCGAAGTAGAATTATAAACAAAATAAGAAAAACCAAATGAACCGACACCTTTGTTATTTAAATAAAACACACTATATTTTTTCTTTGGGAAAAAGCCATCATGGCAAAAAACCCAATTTATTTTAAACACGTCCACTAGCTCCGCTGGCTATTTTATAACTAACTCTCTTTACTCATCATGAGTTCTCTTCCTACAATAATTACACTTATACTTCTATATTCATTTATATTTCAAGGTATTGGTTGTATTAGTATTTATAGTAGGAATCTTCGTACTCTGTACGATACAGTCCCAACAAAAAACAGCTGTTTTTTCCTCCAGGGCGCACATTCATATTGCTGGCAGTTAGTCTCCTTAAACGTTCCTCATCACATTGCTCTCGTCACATGATGCACTTCTGTCTTCACCTGGTCTTGGTTAACTATCTGCTTTGCGTCACTCTGTAAAGAAAGGAGATTGCCGTTTCCAGCAGCTTTCGATTTTGATTAGAACTTTCGCTCGCTTACCACCTATCCATCCCCTTGTCCTTTTGATAACCTGCTGAAACACCTGTCTATCCTTATCCTACCTAAGTAACCCCTACCTAATTAGCATTACCTACCTACCCTATATTTATTGCTCAACCGGTAGGATGCATATCTTTTGTACCGGCCTCTTAAGCTGGCCCGTTTCAGTTTGCAGAATCACTGATCGCACTATCCCATCCTTGCTCCTGATTAATTCCTTAATTCGACCCATCAGCCATTGGGCTGGTGGGAAATTTTCACTCTTGATTATGACCAGTTGGCCGACCTTTACCGGCTCTCTTTCTCTCCGCCACTTCTTTCGCTCTTTCAATGTTACAAGGTATTCCTCCCTCCATCGTCGCCAAAAATGCTCGACTATTTCCTTCCTTTCTCTAAAAAGCTTTACCCCTCTCGAGTTACCTTCCTCCACTAACGATAGGGGTAGCGGCATGTTTATAGCTTCGCCTATCAAGAAGTGTCCTGGTGTCAATGCTTGCATGTCCGCGGGATCATCGCTCAGTGGATGAATCGGCCGTGAATTTAAGATGCCCTCTATCTCGATTAATAACGTCACAAATTGCTCATACTCTAGCGTCCGCTGTCCCACTATACGCTTCAGATGATATTTCATTGACTTCACTGCTGCTTCGTATATACCACCCTGATGCGGTGCAGCTGGCACCATAAACGTCCATTCAGTACCTTTGATGCTCATTTGGCTAAATAGATCATCCTCTTGCCATTGTCTTAACGCTTGCCCAATGATTCGTGCTGCGCCAACAAATGACGTGCCATTATCGCTATACATTCGCTGGCAATAACCTCTCCTACTGATGAACCTCTCGTAACTTGCTAGAAACGAAACCGTCGTTAAATCCCTTATGACTTCAATGTGTGTTGCTCGTGTCTTCAAGCATATAAATACTGCTACCCATGCCTTGCTGAAACTGAGACGTCTTCCATCTTTATCCAGGATCTTGATGGTAAAAGGACCTGCATAATCCACCCCTGTGTGCAAAAATGGTTTGCCTGCACGCACTCTGTCAGCTGGCAACTCTGCCATTAATTGTTGCTCTAGCCGAAAGTTATAGCGAGCACAGACACTTATGTATGTAGCTCCGCAATTCACTCCTCAATCTCGGAATCCAATACCGTTGTCTCAAATACTGCATCATTACCTGACTTGCACCATGCATCGTGATGCGATGTGCATGATCTATGAGTAACCAAGCCAACCTTGATCCCTGTGGTATGATAGCTGGATGCCTAGCTTCATAACATCCTTCTGCGTGATGAAGCCTTCCTCCCACTCGAAGTATGTCTTCGTCATCAAACACCGGTTTAAGCGACTCTATCTTGCTCTGTTCTGTCAACTGTCCATCCTTGCGCAGGTGCGCCATGTCCTTGCCATATGCCCCTTGCTGTGCTCTCTGTATTAAATACTTCATGGCCTTAGCCCTCTCACTGGCTGTCGGTGCTCTTGTTAAAATGTTCACTTCCCGTCTCATGCTGCCTCTCCTTTTACGTGTTCTATTTTCCTTTACTCCTTGCCTAACCCTTTCTATAAATCTCCTGACATATGCCAATATGTTTACTGCCCTCTCCAACTTCCCTGCATATTCTTCGATGGGAATCGTTATTTGCTCTTTCGCTGACCAAATGCCTAATCCCTTGGTAACTACTAGTGCTAGATGCACGTTCATCTCACTTGATACCGCTGGCGGCGCTTCCTTCCCGATGTGGTTGACTGGCCACTCATTTTCACTTAAAGCTAACCACGATGGCCCTTGCTGCCACAGTTTACTGTTCACTAGCTCTTCAGGATATAGTCCTCTGCTTAGTAGATCCGCTGGATTCTCCTTCGTCCCAACATGACGCCACGCTTTGACATCTGTATTAGTCTGTATGGAAGACACTCGATTTCCAACATATGTCTTCATATCTCGGGGTATTTTACGCAACCAATGCAGAACTACCATTGAGTCTGTCCAGAGAATATAATTTGTCCTTTCCCAATCCATTGCCTTGCAAAGCTCTATCAGTAATCGTCCCAGTAGTTCAGCTGCTGCCAACTCTAACCGCGGAACGGTTATAGTTTTTAAGGGTGCCACTCTAGTCTTTGATATGATTAACTTGCTAGTTACCTTTCCGCTAGGATGCTCAACTCGTAAATAAATAACTGCCCCATACGCTGTTGTCGATGCATCCGAGAATCCATGCACTTGCATTCGCGAGCCTCGTAATGTCCCTATCCATCTATCAATCCTAAACAGCTCTAATGCCTGAATACCCTTCCATAGCATTTTCCATTTATCCTCAACCTCCTTCTGTATCTCATCATCCCAAGCAACCCCTGTGCGCCATATATCTTGTATCAGAATTTTCCCTAATATCACCACGGGTGCGATATAACCATTGGGATCATACAATTGTGCCATACAACTTAGTAAACTCCGCTTTGTCAACTTTCCTATCACCTCTGGTGTCTTGACCACAAATGTGAATTGGTCTTCCTCTACTAGCCATTGCAGTCCTAAAACCTTTGCTTGCTCACTTTTGTCAAAGACCATCAACTGGTCCCTTTCACTATCCAATCGACTTGTCAACCACTTGCTATTTGACTTCCATTTCCTCAATTCAAAACCAGCTGTCTTTAATACTTTATCCAAATCCCTTGCTAATGTTATCGCTTCCTTCTCACTATCGCATCCGGATACACAGTCATCCATGTAGAAGTCGTTCAGGACCACTCTCTCTACTTCAGGGAACGTTGCACTTGCATCCCTTGCACATTGTATCAGCGACCGAACCGCGTTATGTGCAGATGATGTCATTCCATATGTGACTACCGTCAGCCAATATTCTTGAAGTTTATCTCTTGGCGATTCTCTCCAAAAGATCCTTTGCAGATCCCATTGATGTGTCGCTATTCTGACTTGCCTGAACATCATTTTGATATCGGCACTAAAAGCTATTCTATGCCGCCTAAACCGCATAACAATTTCAGAAAGATCTCGTTGCAACTTTTCCCCTAATTGCTGTACCTCATTTAGTGATATTCCCTCCTCAGTCCGACAACTACAATCAAACACTACCCTGAACTTCTTCGTTACGCAGTGATGTGGTATGTAATACATCATGTCGCTTTCTCCTACAGACCTGTCGACCCTTTTCATGTGCCCTAACTTTTCATACTCTCGCATGAATTCAACATATTGATCTTTCAATGCTGGCTCTCTTGCTAACTTCCTTTCGAGATAAAGAAATCTTCTTAACGCTATTGCCTTTGAACACCCTATACTCTTTACGCTGTCTCTGATGGGGATCGTGACTACAAAACGCCCATCATCATCCCGTCTTGCTGTCCTAATGAAGTTTTCTTCAACTGCCTTCTCTTCTGCCGTTCGTACCTTACACGTTTCTATTTGATCCATCTGCCACATCTGTCTTACTAATTCATCTAGCTTATCCAATTCTGCACATTTTAGTGCTGGTACCTCTTCTACCTGATCATGTTCTATCTCTGAAGAAGTCCCAAATACCACTGTGCCGAAAGCTGTCTCTATCATGGCAACAGTGCTCATGCATCGTGATGTTGCATTCACCATCATTTTTGCGAACACGCTTATCCCTAATATTATATCCACTTGCTCGCTTTTCCAATAGGCAGGATCCGCTAGAGGTTGCCTAACAATTTCTTTAGTTAACACGCTAACCTGTGGTGTCACTAATGACCAATCTATATCCTTTGGCAAAACCCAGAAATCTTCTTCAATAAAATAACTGGATTCAAACCAGGGAGTTATCCTAATTCGAACCTGCTTTCGTAGTTGCATCCCCTTACCCTCGATTCCAACAATTTTACGCGATAATTGTTTGACAGGAATCTTATGCGCCTGTACAATCCTTTCGGGTATCAGATTCGGCTGAGCCCCTGAATCTAATAATGCCCTAATTGGTCCTACCGATTTGCCACAATTTTCTAGCCTAATAGCAACTGTGGGTAATAACACGCTTAGCCTACCTTTATCTATACTCATCCCTAGAGAAAAGACGCTTGAATACATTGCATTTTCAACTTTTAATTGTTCGTTATTTGATTTTACATAAGTACCTTTAATTTCACCTTCAGTCATGGGTTTCTTCTTTTGAGCGCGGTGGCGTTCACGCTTGATGGTTCGTTCCTTTTCGGTTTCCAGTTCGGGCACAATAAGCTATTGTGCATTGTCCTTGGTGGACATCTCGGGCAAGATGGCTGATAACACGTTGCTGGTTCGTGTCCTTGCTTCAGACAGTTTTCACATAGCCTTTTTGCGCGGACTACCTTCAATCGAGCTGCCTGTCCTAAGGCCAAGAACCTATCGCATTTGAAGATCTGGTGTCCATCGCCGCACATCTCGCACCAATGTGAACTTCTTCTCTGTACATTCTGTTCGCTTGCTTGCCCTTTCGTAATCGCTGGCACCGCTTTCTTGTTGTCATCACGTTTATTCTCACTTTCGAATCGGCTATAACGATTATTGGATCCTTCTCGGCGACCTCCTCTAGCACTTTCAACTCCCCTTGTTCGCTGGCTATTAGACACTGTAAGGTTTGCTGCCGCTTGCCTGTCTATGAAGTCCAACATATCCTTGGCTGTTGGCGTTTCCGACTGTCGGTGCAGCTCCCATTGTCTGGCCGTGTCCATATCTAGCCTCTCATGCAGCATCAGCACTATGAACATGTCCCAATGCTCTACGGGTAATTCTTGTGCGCGAAGCTGGCGCAGGGTCTCGTGAGTCACGTTCGACATATGCTGTAAATCCTCCGCTTTTGGCGCCCCTTGCAGCTTTGGCAATTTCACAAACTGGTCCAATAGTTCTCGGCATGTCTGGTATTTTTTATCATAGAGCTGTCGCATCCTCTCCCATGCCTCCACGTAATTGCTGTCCGTCAGCTGCCATTCTCCCATGGTTTGGGCTGCCTTTCCGACTAGCGATTTCGTTAGGTGTTGAAATTTAAACGCTGGCGTAATCTCCTCGTTGCTATGCACTGCAGCGACGAACCTGTCGTGGAACCCTTGCCACTTTCGTAGGGAGCCATCGAACTCACCCCAAGTATTTTTAAGCAACTGTCCCGCTGGCATTTTCACTTGTACTTCAATGCTCTGGCTTGCCATCGCCACGGCTCCCGCCTCGTTTGCTGCTTCCGAGTTAAGTTTCTCAAGCTGGCTCCTTAGCTTGGCTTTGGTCATCAGAAAGAGCCTTTCCGCTGTCGCCTGCTGTTCCTCCATGTCAGCCACTTTCGTCCCCTTTGCGCACACCCACTTTATATTGTTTTTCGTCATCTGCTCCCAGATGTCCCCTAGGTGCTCTATCATCACCTTGAGCAACTCCCTATCGTCGCTGTCCACTGCCTCTTGACGGGCGTATGTCACCACCCTTTCCATGGCCTTTAATTGGCTCTTGAAGATGGCCTCATGGGTCATTGTCTATCCTACAAACCATACAACAAAATATAATAAATTAGGATAAGCGATTAAGAAATATGCCCTTGCGAGCAATGCATATAAATGAGTTGTAATCATTTACAAATAGCTTTCGTACTTGCGAATAGTGAAATTGTTTGCGATATGTCCCTATTGTAGGTCCCCTGACCTTTCCCTTAACACTAACACTTGCCTTGTAATTCTTATTTAACCTACGCACTATCAGCCCTTTCGCATGCATGCAGCTTTCCGATTCCCTTCTCCTGTCTTCGGGTCCCGCGATGACCCGGAATATAAATTCTGCGTAACCAACTTTTTCACCCTTTCTCATTGTCTTTGCTTATCGTTCCACTATCATGGTTACTGACCTTTCGCACTTTCGCTTAAATGTGCACATCCTATTACCCCTACCTACAAATTCCTGCCTATCATTTGTGCTTTTGCATCGTATTTTGTCTGATAATAAGTGTAATAACGAAACCCTGTGCCATTATAATATTTCACTGCGCAATTATCCACACTGAATTCTCATTCAACTCTGTCAACACACTATATGCAACTTTCTCACTATCAACACTTTTCCGGTCCGGTTGCTCGCTGAAACACACAAAATATCTCCAAACAAATGCACTGAATATTCTAATGGCAATGTAAATTCTAACATCTAATCCTCCACGATGCATTACACAGCAGAAAAAGGCCAACTATTAAATCACACAAGAATGAATAAATATATTATGCTATCAATTCACTATTCGCTATTCGCTCCTATCTTTCACTATCCGCACTTTAGAATTAATATTTTACTTGCTCTCACCTTTTCTCCTTTATATTTGTATTTTAATCTGTCAAAATTAAAATTTGTCTAAATAACTCTGCTTGAATTTCACAAAATTAAAATTTAATATTTGCCACTGCACTACTCAACGTTTATTTTTGTTATGATACGACAACCAACTGTAGCTGCTGTACCTCGCTGTCGCTGTACATTGTTTTCATGTACTTACCACCACTAATACTACTTCGTACCCATGTAAAGGGTCGCAATCGTTTGCACTGCTACAACTCTCTGGTCACGTAGGCCATCGGTCGTTTGCTTTGTTATACATGCAGTATCTTGTCTGCTTGTGCTGTTGTATTGCTTTCGTGTGCTATTCAGGTAGTCGTCGCGACTGCCTGGTAATTTTCCATTCGGGTTTTGTTCATTATATGGCATCTGACCGTCTATTTTTAGAACACTTTTTGTGTGCCCTTTGCATTTTTCTTAAGATGCGTCGCTGTTTTTGATTTATTTCTCTGTAGGGAGAATTTTAGTTTTATAAATTTTCTTACCCTGCTACTTTTTTGTGTGCTGTCGTATGCTGTCGTCCTATGTGTGTGCATGTATTTTAATTTTATTGTTATCTCCTTTCGCACTCGTGTTTGCGGACTTTCGGCTTATGGTTTTTTCACTATGCCCTCGCGTCATTTACACTTTCGTTTTATTGTATATACATGTAATATATGGTAGGTATACACTAAATCGCGTCACTGTTTCGCTATCCGGCTCGACTCGGACCAAAATGTATAGTTTCCGAAGTAGAATTATAAACAAAATAAGAAAAACCAAATGAACCGACACCTTTGTTATTTAAATAAAACACACTATATTTTTTCTTTGGGAAAAAGCCATCATGGCAAAAAACCCAATTTATTTTAAACACGTCCACTAGCTCCGCTGGCTATTTTATAACTAACTCTCTTTACTCATCATGAGTTCTCTTCCTACAATAATTACACTTATACTTCTATATTCATTTATATTACAAGGTATTGGTTGTATTAGTATTTATAGTAGGAATCTTCGTACTCTGTACGATACAGTCTTTGAACATTCTCACTCCAGTGATTTTTAGATCATTCGAAGACTTCAAAGCAGTTATGACTTGTTGTTTTGATTGCAGTTTGACAAGGAAATTTTTTTTATTTTCATTTGCAGATCGTAGCTAACGAATTTCAAGGTTTTCTATGGATGAAAGCGGCTGAATTGTTTATTGTATATTGATGAACATACGCTTTTGACTAATTCTTTCTCATTTCCTCCTTGTTGTGTATCAACATTCATCATTAGATTGTTTTCCTTGTTTCTTTTTTCCATTTCATCCAATCGGCATTCCAAAAGCTCGTATTTTTCCTCAAGTATCGCGATTTTTTTGGTTAGGTGGACGTTTTGTTCCAATATTTATTTGTTTGCCACGACAAGTGCATCAATGTCTGTCTTTTTTGCCGTTGTGTCGAGAAGACCCACAATCATTTTGGCCAATTCTGATTTGGTCATATTTCCAACAATTTCTTCGGATTCAGACATTTTAACATAAAATAGCAATTTTTTGCCACTGTTGGAGGTTTCGGGAGATATCTCACCTACTTTGCGCTTATTCATATGCAGTTGTAGTTAGGATATGGTCGTTAAAATTTAGCACGAAAATAGAATACGCAGTACACTAAAAGACTCACTTGATTGTAGTTGGTAAGATGACTTTTTTTCAGCAATTTTCTTTTGTGTAACGTTTTGAGGCGTTAAGAGTTTAAATAACTTTGCTTTTTTTTTTTTTTTCACGGAGCAAACTTAAAAACCATTACTCCTAGCTAACTGACAGCTGACAATCCTAAGTGTATGTCAATTATTCTTTCCATTGTTTTAAGGAGGAAGGATGATAGACTAATAGGTCTTAAATCTTTTGGATTTACATGGGAGCTTTTGCCGGCTTTAGGTATGAAGACGACCCTAGCTTCTCTCCAGGCCTTGGGAATATAGGCATAGCTGATGCATCCTTTCATGATCATCTCTAAGTTATAGATGATGATGTCTAAAACCTGCTGCAGCTCCGCAGGGATGATTCCGTCAGGCCCCAGTGATTTATACGGGTCAAAGCTGTTTATTGTCCATAACAGTATATTTCTAGAGATAAGACCTTTACCTGATTGGTTTGCGAGTCGAGGCAAGTGCTCCTCGTCTGTTATTGTCAACGAGCTACCAGGAAAATGAGTATCCAGTAGCCAGTTTAGTGTTTCTTCATGTGAGTTGGTCCAGTTGCCGTTTTCATCTTTTATAGAACTTGGCATGTTGACTCGTTGATAGGATTTTCCTAAGTATAGATGTCTCTGAGGAGTCTTCAATTTTATTGCAGAATTCTACCCTAGAGGATCTTTTGCTTATTCGTAACCTTTTTTTGTAAATCCTAAGGGATTCCTTATAGAGATCCCAGTCTATTGGATTTCTGGAAGATTTGGCTCGATTGAAAAGCTTCGCACTATTTTTCTTGAGCGGTTCTAGCTCTTTGGTCCACCAGTGTGGTTTCTTCTTCCCTCTTACTATGGTGAGAGGACAGGAGTTACACAAGGCGTGGTTAAGAGCACTAGTTAGATCGTCGACTTTGCTGTCAAGATCATTAGGGTTTGAAGGGAAGCTATTGTCATTGTAGTTGTAACAATGTTTGAAGATTTCCCTGAATTTTACCCAGTCAGTTTTCCTATAATTACGAAAGCCTATGGGTTTTGGTGTGTCATCTGTTAGACTAAATTGGATGTATCTGAGATCAGAGAAGGAGTGATCCTTAGATACAGCCCAATTTTTAATCTTGTTATAGATTGATTGAGATACAAAGGTAACATCTAAAACTTCTTGTCGGTTTTTTGTTGGTTGGTTCGTTACCGATATTGCAAATAAGAAGGTTAGTACTTAGTATAAAATTAAAAAGGGACTCACCCCTTTCACTTACGTCAGTACTTCCCCATACTGCGTGATGTGCGTTGACGTCACTTCCTATTACGAGATCCGCTTTGAGTTTTGTTGCGCTTTTTATTACGCGTTCGAGCGTCTCTCCTGGTAGCGGCCCCGGTTGGTCATGGCCTATATAGGCGAACGTGAGCCAGTAAGTCCCACTGGTGGTCTGCAGTTTTACTGTTGTGGTGTCGCGATTGCTGTAATTAGGTAGTAAAAATACGTTAAGTGTTTTCTTTGCCAGTATGCAGGATCTTGGTTCACCTTTGTCCGTCACATACAGCAGAGAATAATCTTTCGTCCTGAGTCCTTTTACCACGGATTTATTAATCCATGGTTCCTGGATCAGGACTATATCCTCGCCGGACTTGCTTAGTTGGAGAAGGAGTCCGGCCGAGGCTTTGATGGAGTGTTGGAGTTTAATCTGGAGTATCGACAGCATTGCTACAATCATCCAGCTTAATCTCCAACACTGTAGCATTAAGGTCCTCCATATCTGAGGCGGAAACTAGCAACTCATCCTCAGAAAGCAGAACCCCAATCATTTCATCGTCGGAGTCTAAGACTCCACCTTTGTTGTTTTCGTCCTTATCGGACGATTTGTTTTCAGCTGCGTCTTGATCAGACACTATTTTTGTAGTCTTTTCGACCAGTTTCGAGCAAGTTGGCTGTTCCAAAGAATCAGAGCAACTTGCTGGAAGATTCGACATTCGCGGTGGACTCCTTGGCTTCGGATTCAGTCGCTTGCTTTGGAAGCTTTGCAGCGTCCTCATCTTTTTTGTATATTTTCAGCACTAGGCTGTCAAAGCCATACTGAATGACACCCCTGCGTGCCGCCAGGGGTTCTAATGACTCCTTATTTAGGATGACAAGAGCCGACCGATAACGACCCACCGACTCTTTTTCTATCACCGGAACCGTCCAATCGTGAGTGGGCAGATCCGGGTTGCTGTACTTAATCAACTGGAGAACCATCTCCCGCGATTCTTGTTAGGCCGGTACCAAGGCACAGCTCTCTTGGGATATCCTCCCTTGCCACAACCTCTAGCTTATCACCTGGCCAGATCTCACCTAAACTGCTGACAGAAAGTTTATAAAGATGAAGCGATCTCTGGTCTTGGCAGGCGATCAGCTTGACGCCGTTTTGATGGCAGCGTCGCTAATTCTTGGGAGGGGTCCCGGATTCGCCTCGATAACAGGTATAAACCTGAAAGCGAGGTGAGCCTTGACGTCCGCCCACCTGTCGGCAGAGATGTTTCTTCTCATATTGCTCCCGTCAATGACCGCGACAACAATCTGTCCCTTTACCACGTCAGCAAAGGATTGCCCTGGTACCAGTGTCGATGGAACGCTCGTTTTTCAACCTCAAACGACCTGTTTCGCTTCGACGTTGAGTCTTGGCTGGTCTCTTCTGCAATTTTATTTGCCCACTTCAATTTTTTAACCTCACCCGGGGTTCTCTCCACTGCGGGTCTACCACCCACCGTTTCAATTACCCTTCTGGCTTGGCGACGCATCTGAGCGGGCGTTTTTTTGCTCTGAGTCTGATCTGAGAGTGATCTGAGATGTACTAGCTAGGTCGGGTAGGTTTTCTGTAGGTAGGCAACCTCTGGTTGCTTCGGTAACGCTGGTAGGCGTGTGTAATGGTGCTGGCCGCATGTACGAAGGTACTTCAAACCGTACTTCTATATAGCCAGGTGATTTCGGTGCTGGTTCGGTATCGGTTGTTGATACTGGTGTGTCGTCATACTCTCTTGTGGTAACGATCTTCTCCAAGTCTTCACAGAGACTGCATCGATTTTCTCATTCTGGCTTCTTTAATATGAGCGCTAAATCTAGTCCGAAGAGCGGCTTTCGTTCCTTCGGTATCGAGTCCTTGTTGACTCATTCGGCTCTTAAGCTCTTCCTTACTGAGCAAGTAAATGGCTCCGATGCTTGCGTATACATCAAAGCTTTCTTCGGAGTCTGACATTATCGGTTTATTTCCGTTTTCTTTTTATAGTTCGATAAAGAGTTTCTGTTTTCTAGGAAATGGACCTATGTATAGTCCCTGTTCGGGCGCCAAATTGTGATGTGCTTTTTATCTCCCAGCCGGGGTATGACCTGACCCACGGCTGTCCAGGGTCGGCGATTGAAAACACTAACACTTCGCATTGAAGATCAGAAACTCTTTATTTATTCAATCTTCTCTTTTCTATATTTATAGTTTATTTACAAAACTCATAACTTCTCTTAATTTACGTATATATATACGGCGCTATACGCCATTATAGAAATATTGTTTACGACAGTCGGTAACAGGAACTCGTCTACAGCGTCCGGTGCTGCTCTACTAGGTCGGCTGGTATTGAATCGGCTGGCGGTGAACCTGTAGGGGAGAGTGGGATTAGCGTTCGAGTATTATTAACTGCCCTCCGGCAAAGATCATAGGCGCTTTTCAGTCCGATCTGGAAGGTCGGCGGTGACGCTTGCCGTGATGCTGGCTTTAATCTCCAGGACCAATAATGCAGTCCTCCGGACGGTTTCGTTGTTGCTTCTACGGCCTTCGGGTGCTTGTCGTTTCTACCCTACCAAGGCCTTCGGGTGCTTGTCGTTTCTAACCTACCAAGGTCTTCGGGTGCTTGTCGTTTCTAACCTACCAAGGCCTTCGGGTGCTTGTTGTTTCTACCCAACCGAGGCCTTCGGGCGCTTATTGACGCGGCTACCTATAGGGTGTATCGCCATGTTTGCCGTGCCACTGGTGGCCGAATACATAACCAGACGTAACGCAAACCTGCTTTTCTTCCACTAGGTGACAAGACTGCTAGAGTGACGGCCCACTATACGGAGTACACTTAAGCCGCCCCAGAAGTCTAGTATCACCCACTAAAATCAAAACTGTATATATATATCTGTAACAATCCGTTGTAGATTGTAGTAAATATTTTAAAGGAAGTTCTAATAAAGAGAGAGTTACTGCCCATTGTGAATTTTCGCGTGTTTATTTCACTTACCCTGGCCAGCCGCGAGTTTTACTCCGGCTGGAAACTAAAGCACGTCACAATTTGGCGCCCGAGCAGGGACTAATAAGGTCCACCCCGTGAAACGAAAGAAACTCTCTTTAGAACTATAAACCGACTTGCCGAAAAGGAAAAAACCCAGACATGTCCGACTCAGAAGATAATTTTGACGTGTTCGCGAGTATAGGAGCAATTTACTTGCTAAGCAAATTCGAAGTCGTCACTCGAATGCAACAACAAGGACTGGCCACGGAAGGCACTTTGTCCGTGTCGCGAGCCCGCTTTAGTTCCTTTATTAAGGGTGCTAGGCGTAGAAAGTCCACACAGAATTTATGCGCAGACTTAGAGAGAACCGCAATGGAAAGAGAATTTATACCGACTTTCGAAACTGGAACCGCAACTGAGACGAAATCACCTGTATACACCGAAATCTCTTTCCAGGTACCCTCTTACGTACCGCCGCGCCGCCTGCCGAAAACGTACAGCCTAGACTGCGCAATGAATCCAACCCCGATGAAGCCAGTATTTCACGCGCAATTGACCCAGCGCCGACTAGGCTCAGCTATGAGGCCGAGTTGATGAACAATGTCCGGAAGTGGGGCTTGCAGTTTGACTCATCAGTGAATCCGATTGAGTTCTCTGACCGTCTTGAGGAATTAACGTCGTGATACGACATCCGTCCCGACGATATAGTTAAAGCCATACCGGAATTACTACGTGGCACTGCTTTAGAATGGTTTCGGATAAACCGCGAGCATGTGAAGTCCTGGGTCCAGTTCCGCACAGCCTTCTTAGACCATTTTTTACCAACTAGATACATTTGCAAGTTGGAGGAAGAAATACTGCGCAAGAAGCAAGGGCCTCGCGAAAAGGCGAAAGACTTTATTCAGGCTACCCAGTATTTAATTTACCAACATCCCCGTATAAGCATAGATGATAGCATTGATCGTATATACGATAGCTTAACGCCAGAACACCATCTATACATAAAGCGGCACGACTTTGACCTGGCCTCCCGCTAGGGGTTTGAACGCCCGTGTGCAATTCCCATTATGCCGCCCCCGTTTAACTATGTCTACCTTACACGATCTAGGTTAAAAAAACTAGGTTAAGGATGTGAAAAAAATAAGAAATACTTTACAACGAAAAACTATTCATTTACTTAATTTACAGTAATTGTACCTTTCTTGCCTTTATGTTGGCGAAGTTTGTTATCAATTTTTTTGTGTCTAAAATAAATAAATAGGGTGGCGCAACAGAGCGAGGAGCCCCTGGGCCTAGCGCTTTTCTCACAACCATACCTTGTGAGGGAATGTGTCTAAGCTATCTAATATCTCATGTTCAATTGAAACTATGGCTAAATTACTTAGTCTTTGCTGGTGCATTGTTGATGTCAAATAGTTTTTTATAATTTTTAACTTTGAAAAGGACCTTTAACCAGATGCAACTGAAACCGGCAACGTAAGTAATATTCTAAGTGCTATTGCTGTATTCGGAAATGTTGACATTAAATCATTTGCAAAAATATATTGCAATAGGGTTTGTGGATCATTGGACTGGTGTTCAGTAAAATGCAACTTTAAAGCATTGATTTCATTTAACAAATCTATACCGTCAATATCTGTGTCACTATTTGAACTGTATTTTAGCTTCAAATTCAAATCCTTGCAATATTTCATTAAATCATCTTTAGAGTAACTTAATAAGTTATTATTGGTGAAAAAGCCAAATATGTCGGTAAAAGTTTCCAACTCCTCGAATCTATCCTTTAAAGAAGTTAACGTTTGATCTAGGATTCTAAAAAAAACCTCTACTTTGTATTTGGTTTTGGGGTCAAGTAAAACTTCGTCACTCTGTTCATATTGAAATTGAGTTGGTTTTCTTCGTGGACGAACTGTGTCTATAGGCGGAAAATCTGTTTCTACATTAAGGTCCCGAGCCACATTGATAGCTTCTTCTAACACCCTTTCGAAGTCCTCATCCGTGCGATATTCGGTGAATTTATCAATGAATTTATTTAACAAATTTATGCAGAATTGAGTATTTATTGTGGGGTTTTGCATCATTTTGCTGAGAGCATTAATTTCATTTAAAATATCGAACCAAATTACAACCGAACAAATAAATCTATTATTTTGAACGTTTAAAGCAAGCGAATGAGCTTTGTGAGATGGTGTACAATCCCATTCCGACGAATTGTTGTCTGATATTTCTTGCAAAGCGTCAAATGTTTTTTCGAGGGGATACCGTAAAGGTTTGACTGCATCGATTCTGCTAGACCATCGCGTGGCACTTAATGCTTTTAATTTTAAATCTGATCCAAATTGAGATTATGCGCCGAGCATGGAGCGTAAAATGCGCGATTATTAATTTCCAATATTTTTTTTTGCAATCCGTTGTGTTTTCCACGCATATTAGAACCATTGTCATAACCTTGACCACGTAAGTTCTTAATATCCAGGTTTAATTGCGAAAATAAATCTAAAACAAAATTGAATAGTCCTTCACCCATGGAGCTGGTGATCGGACAGAAACCAATAAAACTTTCGCATGTCGTAACATTTTTAGTTTCACTGTTTAAAATGACATACCTGAGTATAACTGTAATTTGTTCTGTGTGACTTACATCTGGTGTGCAATCTAATATGATGGAGAAATATTTTGATTCTCTGACTTTTTTCAAGATATAATTTTTTATGGCCGTGCCGAGTAAATCAATGATTTCATTCTGAATTTGATCTCCTAAATAGTGAGTCATGCGAGTTGAATCCAATTTCGAGGCTTGAATTCTGTGAATATGTTCTCGCATAACTGAATCAAAGGTTGCTATCATTTCTATTGCTTAGTATTGTGATGTGACAATGTCTGAATTTGGGTCGTTGATTGCTTGATTTGCCGCCCCCCTGGATGCGCCGCCCGCGTGCATTGCACGCCTTGCATGCCCGCTTACGGCGGGCCTGACTTTGACACACTAGAAGAACTGATGAAGCTGGCAGAGGAGTACTAGTTTATACGAGGGGAAGACCGTACATCCTACCAAGCACCGCCCCGTACCGCTCCTGCACCTAACCGATTTGCTTTTTCAGACCGACCGATAACCGACCGCCGAGAAGTGTTGCCCCCACCACGACCGAATTTCAATCGCACCGACCCGACTCAGCTCTAACCACGAAGCAGCCAATACTGTTACAAAACCTATAAACAAACATCCCACCGAGGCTGACAATGAACATCAAAAGAAACGCACCTTTTAATATCGAATTCGAAATTCCTTCCTTTTACTAAACGTCAACTTTACCACATGGCCGGACATCGAAAGAAGTGAACGAGAACATCGAGAGGAGTACGACACGAGATTCGAAGGGATATTTTGTGGAGACTTCGATAGTCCATAAAACGGAGGGAAAAACCAGATTGAGCTCTCTTGCAACTTCGGACG
Source organism: Melanostoma mellinum (assembly GCA_914767635.1). Lineage (NCBI taxonomy): Eukaryota > Metazoa > Arthropoda > Insecta > Diptera > Syrphidae > Melanostoma > Melanostoma mellinum. The sequence continues at coordinate 109,369,803 of OU612060.1, forward strand.
TCAACCGATCAACACGGCCATCCTAACTAGAAAAGAACATAGATCCCAAAAGAGTGAGAAGGGACAGATAGGTTAAAGTCAATAAAAGAAAAAAAAAAAAATCATCCTCTCGAGAACCGATTCGTCATAAATCGAAATAAAACTAATTAAAGTCAATAAAATTTACTATCCTTTCTTTTATTTCTCCATTCCGGATCTCATCTTTTTACAGAGTGGTTCATCTTTCGTTTCTGGGTCGACTTTCTGGTCAGAGCGACTACTCACAGAGTTTTTGTAACACTGGTGTCAGGTGTGGGGTGGATTTCCCGTCTACTTGGACGACATCATTTGCCACTCCAAAGAATTTGACGAGCACCTTAGTAGGCTTGAAGAAATCTTCAAAAGGCTAAAAGATGCGAACTTAAAATTAAGTCCAAGTAAGTGTAACTTTTTTCGGAAAAATGTCAAATTCTTAGGTCACGTAGTATCCGAGGAAGGCCTGAGTACAGACCCGGACAAAATTGAGGCAGTTCAAGAGTGGCCTGTGCCAAAAACAAAAAGGCAAGTTAGAAGTTTTCTAGGCTTTTGTTCTTATTACAGAAAGTTCATACAAGGATTCTCATCGATTGCCAAGCCATTGTCAGAACTCACGGAGGATCGACGTCGTTTTGCGTGGACTTCGTCTTGTGATGACGCTTTTCGGACGCTGAAGAGAACTCTCACCACGGCTCCAATCCTGGGGTTCCCAACTCCTGATGGAACATTTATCTTGGACACTGATGCATCGCATGCCGGAGTAGGGGCAGTTCTCAGCCAGAAACAGGGGGAGGCCGAAGTCGTTATTGAGTTCTTCAGTAAGACATTAAATAGGGCCGAACGCAACTACTGTGTTACACGCAAAGAGCTCCTAGCTGTTGTCTTGGCAACAAAAAAATTCCACCACTATCTGTTTGGAAGACGCTTTCTTTTAAGAACCGACCACGCATCGCTTCGGTGGCTCTACAATTTTAAGGCGCCAGAGGGGCAGATGGCTAGATGGATCGAGCGGCTGCAGGAGTACGACTTCGAGATTCGTCATAGACCAGGGACTAGGCATGGGAATGCTGACGGTCTCTCAAGAAGACCATGCGGGAGTTGCAAAGTTTGCTCTCGGTCGGAAGAAAAGGACAAACTATTAGCCGAAGTCTTAAAACTTCAGCAGGTAGATATCTCTATGGAAGAGCGCCAACGGAGCGACTTAACTTTGGCTAAGGTGAGGGAATGGCTGGAGCAAGGAAAGCGTCCTTCCAGGGATGCTATAGTCGGAGAAAGTCCCGATGTCAAAGCCTACTGGAGTCTATTTGAGCAGCTTAGGCTCCACCAAAGTGTTATAACTCAAGTTCTGGAAGACAATTCAGATAAGGTAAGGTACTTAGAAGTAATCCCAAAGAGTTTTGTTCCAGAGGTACTAGCATCACTTCATAACAGCCCGAGCGGGGGACATCTGGGACAGAAGAAAACTCTCAGCAAAGTCAAAAGTAGGTACTTTTGGGTTGGCCGCACAGCTGACGTTAAGGCCTGGTGCCTCAGCTGTCACCAATGTGCAACACGCAAGGGACCCCCTCGCAGAACTGTAGGGCGGCTCCAACCAAGCACCCCTAGTGCTCCCTTCGAGAGGATCTTAATAGACGTCCTTGGGCCACTTCCCCGTACGCAAGATGGAAATAGATTCATCGTGGTGGTAATGGACTATTTTACGAAATGGCCGGAATGCTTTGCTGTACCTAGTCAAAAAGCAGACGTTATAATTTCCAAGCTAATAGATGAAGTCTTTTGTAGGTTCGGCTTACCTCACTTTATCCATTCGGACCAAGGCCGAAATTTTGAGGCGGAGGTATTCAAGAAGACAATGGACGTTTTAGGTATCGAAAAGACAAGAACAACCCCTTTAAGGCCTCAGTCTGACGGCATGGTTGAGCGTTTCAACCGTACACTTTTAGACTACTTAGCCAAATTCATTGGCTCGCGTCAATCAGAGTGGGACCGACATTTACAGCCGGCGCTTCTTGCCTATCGTTCTGCCGAACACGAATCAACAAAATACTCGCCTGCCATGATGGTGTTTGGACGCGAACTCAGGCTACCTATAGATCTCTTACGCGGCTTACCCCCAGGAGAAGTAACAACAGTACCCGAACAGGTGATGGACACGCGAAGAATACTCCAGAATGTACATGAATTCACTCGAAAAAATCTCCAAATAACGGCAGACGCCATGAAAGCTAGATACGACTTACGCGCTCATCCATTAATTTTCGAACCAGGAGAAAAGGTATGGCTTTACAACCCGAAAAGGCGGGTTGGCATCTGTCCTAAACTTCAATGTGACTGGGAAGGTCCAGTTTTCGTGGTAAAACGCATCTCAGACCTGGTTTACCAAATACGAATTCCAGGAAAACGATGTCTTAAAATAGTGCATGCTAACCGCTTGGCAGCTTATACGGAAACAGCTATGACTCAGTTGGAACTTTGAGTCTTCAGGAGGGAGCAATGTTACAAAACCTATAAACAAACATCCCACCGAGGCTGACAATGAACATCAAAAGAAACGCACCTTTTAATATCGAATTCGAAATTCCTTCCTTTTACTAAACGTCAACTTTACCACATGGCCGGACATCGAAAGAAGTGAACGAGAACATCGAGAGGAGTACGACACGAGATTCGAAGGGATATTTTGTGGAGACTTCGATAGTCCATAAAACGGAGGGAAAAACCAGATTGAGCTCTCTTGCAACTTCGGACGTCAACCGATCAACACGGCCATCCTAACTAGAAAAGAACATAGATCCCAAAAGAGTGAGAAGGGACAGATAGGTTAAAGTCAATAAAAGAAAAACAAAAAAATCATCCTCTCGAGAACCGATTCGTCATAAATCGAAATAAAACTAATTAAAGTTCATCTTTCGTTTCTGGGTCGACTTTCTGGTCAGAGCGACTACTCACAGAGTTTTTGTAACAATACGATAGAAGCCGTACCGATCATATTCAATTACTATCGCACGCTAACCCTAACGCTTGAAGAGTAATGAATCGTGAGAGAGAATAGACGTGCCAAAAGTCTCGTCCGCAGAAATTTTCAATAACTTCTTTCATTTTCATACATCGTATCTACAAAGTGAATATTAAAAGTCCAACTTGCTCATTAAATTGCAAAACGAGTGTCACACAACATAAAATTGATCACGGATTACTTAAAAACTAATTTTTTACGTGCACTTAAACTTTATTAATTACCACACAAAAGCATTCTCGTTTCTTGCTTTGTTTTTATTTTTACCTTCTCTTAAAAATGTCAATGGCGGGAAAGACTCGGTCAGCATTCTCTGGGAAAGAGAAACTTTCGACACCAACACCAAAATCCAACACCAGCTCATCTGAAAGAAAAGGCCGTCACAACAAAAACACACCAAACTCATTTGTAACAGCGGACTCCGACAGCTTATCTCATTTTGACTTGGAAAAGCGACTTTCGGACTTAACTGATGAAATTGTGAAACGCATCTCCACAGAAATGAAAAATCTTCAAACGGAATAGTTTCACGCATCGCATCCATCGAAGAAAAGCTGTCTTCGCATGTCAAAGAAATCGACTTATCTCTTAGCAAGTTGGAAAAGCAACAAGAGACCATAGAGAGCCGCGTTCAAGCATTTGAATTCTCCATCCAAGTACTTTCAACTCAAGAAAATGAAATATAAGCTCAAAAAGCTGAATCACAGGTTCTTGAAGAGGAAGTGACAAATCTCCACAAAAGATGTGAAGCCTTCGAAAGACGTGAAATTGCAGCAGATGCAATCTTATTTGGTGTTCCACACCTACCAAATGAAAATTTAACATCAACTTTCAACCGCCTGTGTCTCAGCATCGACTGTAAGCCTCCGCACCTAAAAGACATTTTCCGTACCCAGCAAAGAAGACACCCAACAGCATCATAGAAGCACTCTCCTATTGTTGTTAAATTTTGCTCTCCTCAAGAACGAAACAACGTTTTGCATGCAGTCGCCTTTTTCTGTAAAAACCAAAGGCACTAAACCTTGAAGATGTGGACATTCAAACTGAAAAACAAAACGCAAACATCTACATGTACGGGAGTTTAACCAAAAAGAACCGCTTCCTGTACCAACAAGCTATGCGACTCAAGCGAAATAAACAGCTGTTTTCTGTTTACACCTATCTTGGTTCAGTGTATGTGAGAGAGAGTGCAGAAGCAGAAACGATATTGGTGGAGAATGAGAAAGTATTGCACATCTTTGCGACGAGGGACAAAAACGTTATCACAAATCGTAATCGTCATCATAAATCAACAAATAGGGTATAATTATTATTATAGTTCTTTTTTTTCTCTCTTTTAAACTTATTCAAACTTATCTCATAATTTTTTCCTTTTCATTTCTTAGGATTTTGCTTGAAATTTTTTCCTATGTCCCCTCTAAAGAAACATTTTTGCTCTAAGGAAACAAAAGGTTCGGTTTGCCTTCTTTATTATCTGAATGCATCGTATAGCTTATCGCTCTCGGATCATTCTCAATTGCAATTGATTTGAATGGAAGTGGATTGAGTTCCTACAGCGGTGGTGGTGAGGAGATATTACGATCTATGATTGGAGTTTTCTCCAATTATAGAGAAGGTTTTAAGGTTTGTCATCTGAATCTGAATGCACAAAGCTTAAACCCAAAAATAGATGAATTCAGAGATATCTTCGTCAAGTCAAATGTTGATGCGATATGTGTGTCGGAAACTTAGTTTGTTGAAGGTGTGAGGAGTGATGTTTATGATTTAAATGGTTACAGACTGTTTCGAGCTGATAGAAGTGATCGTATGGGTGGTGGCGTAGCAATTTATGTGAGAAAAGGCTTGTTCTGTAAACAAACATGTAGTTCTCCAAAAGGCTCTCCGATTCAGTATTTGTTTGTGCAGATTATTGTCGGTGATAGCAGCATATGTTTAGGCGTTGTGTATAGGCCATATCGAAATATTGATCTGGCCCCTATTTATGAAGTAGTTAAAGGTGTGTCCATTAGCTCAACTAATGTTATTATATGCGGCGATTTTAACAGTAATTTGTTACAAGATGATACCCTAATACAAAATATGAGTTCATTTGACCTTCAACCAGTTAAAACCCAACTTCCTACCCATTTCACAAGCTCCTCCAGTACCTTATTAGATGTGATTTTTGTAAATAATAATGATAAAGTCTTGCTTTACGATCAAATTTCTGCGCCAGCGTTCTCAAAGCATTATCTTGTGTTTTTAACGTATGACTTTGACATTGTAAACTGCGTAAGTAGTTCAAGGTACACTTATAGAGATTTTAAAATTATCAATTATGTTTTTCTTGAACGGCAACTCAACTCTATTCCGTGGAACTTAGTGTATTATATGAACTCGCCAGATGATCAAATCGAATTCATTAATCGAAATATTAACCTTCTTTTTGAATCACACGTTCCAATTAAAACTGCAACTAAAAAACAAAGAACGAATGCTTGGTTTACCGATTAAATTCGGGACTTGATGAAACGTCGTGATTTGGCTTATAAACAATGGAAACGCTTTCGGGTGGAAGAGCTCCATCGACTGTATAAGAATTTACGAAATGCTGTTGTTTGTCAAATAAAATCTGCTAAGATGGAATACTATTCCAATCGTCTCGGGTCTTCTTCAGACAGTCGTAAGACATGTAATAATATTCGTGAATTAGTAATCGGGAAGTAAAGCTATCTTGTCCCACTAATATTGATCCAAATGATCTTAATCGTAAGTTTGTGCATAAATCAAATTCCAGCTCTCCAATTATAGATTCCCAGACGGATATTGGTGTCTCACAAGCAGAAACATCCTTTGTTTTTAGACGAATTGAGGACGTAGATGTTGTGGAGAGTTTTCTATCTGTGAAGTCAAATGCCATAGGGGTTGATGACATCCATCCTACTTTTGTCAAAGCTATTCTGCCATCACTATTGCCATTTATTACACACTTAATTAACACAATATTTATGACCGGCGTGTTTCCATCTAAATGGAAACTGGCAAAGATTATACCAATCCCAAAAAACTCAATAGGTGATGAATTCAGACCAATATCAATTCTGCCCTTTCTTTCAAAGATTTGTGAAAGAATCATGCACAAGCAATTCACTGAATTTTTTACTCGCTATAAGCTATTAATACCGGTTCAGTCAGGAAGGCAGCAAAATGTGGCTTGGCACTTAACCCTGCGAAATGCAAATGTTTAGTAATTTCTAGAACTCGCTTGGACCTATCACATTTTCCTACGGAGAGCTAGTGACCGATTTGCTTACCTCATTTTAGCAAGGCTCAAACTTTGCTCATAGAAAGATTTAGGTCCGACAAATATAAAAGTGCCCGTCTTACACTCCGGTTCGGTCCATGAGGCCTTAAGATAGGGCTTGAAGTTGTAAAAAATAAGTGCCCATTTACCTCATTTTAGCAAGGCTCATCTTTTAATATATTCTTCATTGATCCAATATATACACGAAAATAGCATTGTAAGACGTTTTAGCTGTCCACGACATGCTGTAAGACGCTCGTATATATGTAAAAAAAATGACCCCATTTACCTCATTTTAGCAAGGCTGGTATTTACACACAACTAAGATGACATAAAAACAAACACACATTTCAAGTGTAAGACGTTTATTCGGTCGATAACCCTCCGTAAGACGCTGAAAATTAATTTAAGATAGAAACAATTATAGCCTTTTGATTATGTCATTTCTTAAGGAACTCGACATTGAATGAACTTTTATTGCATGAATCGATTAATGGGTTAATTTTAGAGAAAAAACCCACAGTGCTATTAAATTATAGGGTGCGAATTGGAGATATGGGTTCTAAACCATCTTCATTAGTTTTTTCAACATATCTCGAGAACGGAGCAAAATTTTGATGCAATTGCAAGAACGTTTTTTGTAGAGAGCAAATTTTCCCATCGAAATGTATCTTTCTAAAAATTATAAATAAAATTTTTTTATCCAAATTAGTAAAACTCCCGACAAAAAAAAAATCTATTTTTTGCAGTTTTTGAGTTTTGTTAGTTTTTTTAATTGCATTTCTTTCTGGTTGCAGATAGGTATAGGTAATGCTTCATAAAAAAAAGTAAATAAAATTTTCTTTAAAATGCTCTATCAGAAAACTTTCTATGTTTGAAATTCACCAAAATATTGTAACTAAAACATAGACATTTATCGTTGCTTTTCATCTTTTTTATACAATATACAGAGTGATTCGCATAAGGTGTGACAAAAAGATAGGGTGTGTAGGTTGGACCTAGACAAGCAAAAAATCGTATGGGAGGGGGGGTCCATTTTCCCCCGTTTAGGCGGGAGGGGCAATTTAAGAAAAAAACCACTAAAAATGGTAAAAAAAATTGTTTAAAAATAACGGTAATACCTACAGAGTCGTGCTATAGCATTTTGAAGTCAAAATTTTGAAAAAAAAAACATAATTTTTTTTTTTAAAACCACTTTTTTCCAAATTTTACGTAATTAAGTAGTTTTTTTCTGGCTTATTTTCAATGCTCTTATTTATTTTTGATCAAACACAAAAAACCGAATGTCAAAATAACCTGTAGTTTTTGAGAAAACCAAAAATTACAAAAACGACTTTTGTCAAAATTTTTTTTTGAAGTTTTTTTTTCGTTATTGGATTCTTAAGTGAACTTACGAAATAAAGGATGAATTTTCTCTTTACTTTTTTTATTGAGAATTCACTTAAAAGTCCAATAACGAAAAAAAAACTTTCTTCTGTGATTGGGCAGCGAATTGCCTCTAAATTACGTAAGTGCTGAGATCCTCCGCCGTAGTTAAAACCTATGGACGAGAGCAAGTAGGGAGCATCAATATAACCAACAATGAGCTGAAGGATAAATATTAGATCACTGTTGATACGTCTTTGGGAAAGGGTTTGCAAGCTTAAAAGCTGAATACAATGCTCATACGGAGGCAGATTAAAAGGATCCTCTCAAGGAAGACCCTTCAGAGCAAAGCGTATAAATTTATGTTGAACTGCCTCAATACGAGACTTATGAATTTTATACGTGGAGACCAGACTTGAGATGCATACTACAAATGAGGGCGAACATAACAGTTATACAAAGATACTGTTACATAAGGATCATTAAATTCTTTTGACCATCTTTTTATAAACCCTAGCATAGAGTTTGCTTTCCTTACAATTGAGCTTATGTGCTCATTACATTCGAGGTTAACATTGAAGTAAACACAAAGGTCTCGAAAACTTGAAACATTACATAATAAATGACCAGGCATCGAATACACAGCTTTACTAGGTTCCCGTTTTTTCGAGAAAGTCATAGTTTGACATTTGGAGGGGTTGAGACTAAGGCCATTCTTACTGCACCATATTACAAAACTATCTATATCTTTTTGAAGAAGTAGGTACGCGATCAGTAGCATTCTTAATGGATCTAAAAATTTTCATATCGTCTGCGAAAATCAAAATTTTACTATAAGAAATGCATGAGACCACATCATTGATTGTGACAATGTAAAAAGTAAAGAGAAAATTCATCCTTTATTTCGTAAGTTCACTTAAGAATCCAATAACGAAAAAAAAAACTTAAAAAAAAAAATTTGACAAAAGTAGTTTTTGTAATTTTTGGTTTTCTCAAAAACTACAGGTTATTTTGACATTCGGTTTTTTGTGTTTGATCAAAAATAAATAAGAGCATTGAAAATAAGCCAGAAAAAAACTACTTAATTACGTAAAATTTGGAAAAAAGTGGTTTTAAAAAAAAAATTATGTTTTTTTTTTCAAAATTTTGACTTCAAAATGCTATAGCACGACTCTGTAGGTATAACCGTTATTTTTAAATAATTTTTTTACCATTTTTAGTGGTTTTTTTCTTAAATTGCCCCTCCCGCCTAAACGGGGGAAAATGGACCCCCCCCTCCCATACGATTTTTTGTTTGTCTAGGTCCAACCTACACACCCTATCTTTTTGTCACACCTTATGCGAATCACCCTGCATATTGTATAAAAAAGATGAAAAGCAAAGATAAATGTCTATGTTTTAGTTACAATATTTTGGTGAATTTCAAACATAGAAAGTTTTCTGGTAGAGCATTTTAAAGAAAATTTTATTTACTTTTTTTTATGAAGCATTGCCTATACCTATCTGCAACCAGAAAGAAATGCAATTAAAAAAACTAACAAAACTCAAAAACTGCAAAAAATAGATTTTTTTTTTGTCGGGAGTTTTACTAATTTGGATAAAAAAATTTTATTTATAATTTTTAGAAAAATACATTTCGATGGGAAAATTTGCTCTCTACAAAAAACGTTCTTGCAATTGCATCAAAATTTTGCTCCGTTCTCGAGATATGTTGAAAAAACTAATGAAGATGGTTTAGAACCCATATCTCCGATTCGCACCCTATAATTTAATAGCACTTTTTCTCTAAAATTAACCCATTAATTGATTCATGCAATAAAAGTTCATTCAATGTCGAGTTCCTTAAGAAATGACATAATCAAAAGGCTATAATTGTTTCTATCTTAATTTAATTTTCAGCGTCTTACGGAGGGTTATCGACCGAATAAACGTCTTACACTTGAAATGTGTGTTTGTTTTTATGTCATCTTAGTTGTGTGTAAATACCAGCCTTGCTAAAATGAGGTAAATGGGGTCATTTTTTTTACATATATACGAGCGTCTTACAGCATGTCGTGGACAGCTAAAACGTCTTACAATGCTATTTTCGTGTATATATTGGATCAATGAAGAATATATTAAAAGATGAGCCTTGCTAAAATGAGGTAAATGGGCACTTATTTTTTACAACTTCAAGCCCTATTCTTAAGGCCTCATGGACCGAACCGGAGTGTAAGATGGACACTTTTATACTTGTCGGACCTAAATCTTTCTATGAGCAAAGTTTGAGCCTTGCTAAAATGAGGTAAGCAAATCGGTCGTTAGCTCTTGGTCTATATAATGTTAAACAATTTCAACATTGATTATGTCGAGTCCGCAAAAAATCTCTGTGTAATCTTTAAAAGAACATTAACTTGGAAAAACCACATAAATTCAGTGGTGGGGAAAGCATACGGTGCTCTTCGAAATCTATGGGTTGTGCAAAATGTAACTCCACTTAAAACGAGATTGCTGCTAGCGAAAACCTTGGTAGTTCATTTGCTAGTTTATGGGTGTGAAATATTTTATGGGTGCGACGCTGCAGCTAAAGGAAATTACAAGTAGCTTTTAACATCTTAATTCGATATGTTTACTGCCTTAGAAGATATGACCACGTTTCACACCTAGCTAAAAGTCTAGTCAATATGTCTTTCGAAAACTATGTAAAATTTCGTACGCTGATGCTTCTCTTCAGCACTATCAAAAACAAAGAACCTTCTTACCTTTACGATAAAATCAATTTTCCGACGTCTAATAGGTCTGCTAGCTTACAACTACCGCGGTTCAGTTACTTAACCTCCGAGAGACAGTTCTCCATCGCGGCTATCCGTCTCTGGAACTCAATTCCACGCAATATACGTGAGTTAAATGATGCGCAAGGATTTAAGAAGCAGTTACAACATTTCCTTAATCAGAGCAACTAAAATTTTCAAAGTTTCCCCTTCCCCTTCAAGCAATTTCTGGAAAAATTTTTAATTAACTTTCAATCAATAATAAAATCTATTTATGTACAAATTCTTTAAGTTGGATTGACTTTCATTACAGCCATCAATTTAAAAAATTTCATTTCTTATGTACATTTCTTTAAATTTTTTACTTCTCTTATGTACTTAAAATATTTTTTTATTTAAGTTTATATAAATTTTTAAATTCTATCTTTCACAACTTTATAAGTGTATTCTTACTGTGTTAGATGTTAATATTCAAATAAGTACTAAAATACTAAAATACTAAATACTAACCAGTACAACCGGAGTACTCATTGCTGGAGCTGCAAACAGCGGGGTCATACTAGGAGTAACTGCCGAAGACCGTTCCGTCTGTTTTGCTCCTACTGCGGAGAAGATGGGCGATTATCGAAGGAGTGCGATTGCCATCCGCATAGATTTGCAGTCAGGTACAGCCAGTCCCGTAGCCCCAAATACCAGCGTCCCAGGTCTCCCGCTTCATGCACACCGCCGCCGCCGCCGCGCCGATACCAACTCAGTCAAGACACCCACTTAACCCGAGCGATATGTGTATTCTGTGTAATCCCATGAACGATCGCACGGAACGACGCCCCAGACAAGTGAAACATAACTCCGTCCAGTACTCTGAATATCGAATATCCGACAACCTACCTACCAGAAATTTAACTGCCCAGCCGCGGAAAAGGCAACAATCGATGCCTAGAAGGGTCGCTCCTTCAATCCGTACCACCATCAGTCCGCCAAAATTACCTACTACCAGTAACATGCAATCACAGACCAGTAGAAACCAGACTACGGGGAATAACCCTAAAAAACGCGTTTGACTCACGCTCCTCACGCAATAGTTAACCACTTCACCGCCGCCAGCACCAGCCAAAACTCCGTAAGAAAGGTACATTCCAGACGAATTACCTCCGTAGCCGCCAGCAAGAAGGTCGCCATGAACACCAGCCGAGTACCTGATGTCAACACACCGAACCGTGACTTGCCTAGAAGTCAAACCCGCCGAATGAAAACCACCGCCGCCGCCCAACCAGAAACGAGCCGAACAACCGTCCAACCAGCAACAAAACTAAGAACATTTACGGAGCCGAATATTTCCATTTCTGCCAGCCCACGCTGTGAGGATAAATGGCCAGGAGTATTCAGAGAATTGAACTTGGAATCAACGTTAGCGATCAATTCAGACGAGAAGAAGCGAAGCTGGAAACAAACACCGAGGGGGAGGGTAAAGGAAGACCCGTTCCTGGGAATCGATGTACCAAAACATCACCTCTACCGAAGAAGTGGATTGAGCGATTGCCGAGCGACCAGAAGAGGGGAAGCGTTTCTGCTCCACAAACCGACCGGCCTAACGAAGAAAGTTATTTTTGACACATAAGCTGACAGGAGTCAATTTTTTTTTGTTGTTGATGTTTAAAACAAAAAAAATTTTTAATATCCCGTATAAATTTATAGACGTGAAGGTTCGCGTCTCCGAAAAGGGGGGAATATGTAACGAAGCATTTGTGGCTTCGTCACATGCTTGAAGTATTCAGCAGTAAATTGCTTAACACCACCCTCTAGTGTCCGAAATCAAACATATCATCCGAGCCACCAACCACCGACAAGTCACCATACAAACGGATAGCCGAGGCACGCACCCATAATATTGGTACTGAGGTATACCACAGTGTGGTAGGCCGTACAATAAACAACAACAGCTGTGTACCAGGCAGAGTACACACAGCATAGGTAAATGGCAAGGGGGAGATAACGAATGGTGAACAACGATGTGCATTGCTTATGGGCTACTGGCTGCACACTACATACATATGGTTTGGCTGTGATGAGGTAATCAAATTGTTGTTCGTGTTAAGCAGCAGCATGGCAATCTCACCGTGTAGTATTTTTTTTATATGGAGTGCACCGGTCACCAAGAATGAAAACGAGTATAAATAGGGCAGCCAAATGATGGAAAATCGTCAGTCCGCCGGCACCGGCCCAACAGTGCAGTTCGCTCCAAAGTAAGAAGAACCAGTCCGCCGCATATGATACAAAGGTAAAAAAAAAGTAAAAAGGTAAAGAGGTACTTTAATAAATATATTGTTTATTAAGTATTGTGCCACAGGGGGCAGAGAATAGTACCCGTAGATCCGACCGGCCATAGCTTGAGTTTCTACCCTACCAAGGCCTTCGGGTGCTTTTCGTTTCTACCCTACCAAGGCCTTCGGGTGCTTGTCGTTTCTAACCTACCAAGGGGCGGCCGTGGTGCAGTGGTAGAGTGTTCAATAGGTAGGCTGGACGCGTGGGTTCGAATCCCGCTCTAGGCATCTGCTTTTCTCTCAGCCTCCCAGTTTCATCTGGACGCCGCCCTTGAGGTTATATGCGAAATTACATCCACCTTATTTCAAGCTACTGCACCAAAAAAAAAAAAAAAAAAAAAAAAAAAAAAAAAAAAAAAAAAAAAAAAAAAAAAAAAAGAGTGAAGGCTGCTACCCTGGTAGTACAATGGACCGATAATTAGGTCTGAGTTCTCCAGGTTAGCAAAAGCCTCCTCTTTTTTTAAAAAAAAAAAAAAAAAAAACCTACCAAGGCCTTCGGGTGCTTGTCGTTTCTACCCTACCAAGGCCTTCGGGTGCTTGTCGTTTCTAACCTACCAAGGCCTTCGGGTGCTTGTCGTTTCTACCCTACCAAGGCCTTCGGGTGCTTGTCGTTTCTAACCTACCAAGGCCTTCGGGTGCTTGTCGTTTCTAACCTACCAAGGCCTTCGGGTGCTTGTCGTTTCTAGCCTACCAAGGCCTTCGGGTGCTTGTCGTTTCTACCCTACCAAGACCTTCGGGTGCTTGTCGTTTCTAACCTACCAAGGCCTTCGGGTGCTTGTCCTTTCTTACCTACCAAGGCCTTCGGGTGCTTGTTGTTTCTACCCAACCGAGGCCTTCGGGCGCTTATTGACGCGGCTACCTATAGGGTGTATCGCCATGTTTGCCGTGCCACTGGTGGCCGAATACATAACCAGACGTAACGCAAATCTGCTTTTCTTCCACTAGGTGACAAGACTGCTAGAGTGACGGCCCACTATACGGAGTACACTTAAGCCGCCCCAGAAGTCTAGTATCACCCACTCAGCATACGACGTTTCCCGATACATTCGGAGGCAACAGAATCTAAAATCAAAACTGTATATATATATCTGTAACAATCCATTGTAAATTGTAGTAAATATTTTAAAGGAAGTTCTAATAAAGAGAGAGTTTCTGACCATTGTGAATTTTCGCGTGTTTATTTCACTTACCCTGGCCAGCCGGCTGGAAACTAAAGCACGTCACAATCTTCCATAACAACAGCTTCAAAATTCACAGTGTGGGAAATCCGACGCACTTATTCCACAATCAACACTAAAGTCAATTCAACATTTAACAATCACACATCACACTTTATTAATTTACAATAAACTTTATTTAAATTTAATGAACAGCACAATTAAAAATTCTCGATTAAATTATTCGCACAGCATGTCGGCGCAATGTTCGCGAAAACGATTTACTTATGACAAGAACACAAGAAGAACGAACAGCAACACAGAATGATTTACTTTCTTTACTACGTAAGCCGCAAGATAAGAAAAGGCAACGGAAGAACGAACGTATTCAACACTTCGATTCAAAGGGAGAAAATACAACTTTCGCTTGCGATACATACAACATATACAGTACACAAGTAAAATGAAAGGCTAAATTTCTGGGTGTCTGTTTTGGTATCTGTTGTACTATTCTTTCGTATTGTCCTTTTATGTTTATTTCAATGTACTAATCTCTCATCAGTCTATTTCCATGTTAACAATGAGAAAGAAGAGCATCACCATTCACCACTCACTAGTTGGTCATTGGAATGTATACCAATTAAATGCAGCATAAATTTCAGAGGCCATCTGTTGATGAACAACTGCACGATGTCGGTATTACAGTCCAAAATCGAATAGGCTGCTCCATACGTGATGTAAATTTACAACTTTCGGAGGCGGGAGAATGTACTGAAATGTACTGAATACAACATAAATAAACATAAAATAAACAGATCGATAAATACAGTCCACAAACACAAATGTCAAAAAGATTTTAAACAAAAACATAGAATCTATATACTACAAATTAATGATATTACTTTACTTGAAGTCATATGAGTAAGTTAGTAAGTAAGTAAGTAAGTCATTCATTTATTTTCATTCATACATTGCAATTTTACATAACATTTTGAATTTGAGAGCTATGGCTATTCCGTCAGCCTGATTGACAATTGTTTTTTGTTTTGTTTTTGTTTTGAAATATACATTTTGGTTGTAATTTAAAATTTTTAATACACAAAGATTAACATTTTTGTTATTCTAGTGGTATTCTGTTATTAGTAATAATCTGTACTTGTAAATATTATTCCAAAAATTGCTCAATGTTTTCCAATCATATTCGTTTAAAATGTTTATATTCTCTTGTAATGTAAGAGTATTTTTCCCAAAAAGAAAACGTTTTTCAGATTTGAATATTGGGCATATACTGATGAAGTGTAGACAACCTTCCTTTGATTTCAAATTACACAGCTGTACACTGTTGATTAATTGAAACTACCATTGCAAGGATTCCCGTTAAGCTCAGAACCTCGCATCTTGCTTTAAATATTATTGATATTTCTCTATGACTTAGTGAATCGTGAAAATAGTTTCTGGTACCGAGATTGTAGTTTAGCTGACTGTAGATTATTCTATTGGACGACTCTTTAGGTTTTTCTATAAAAGAACACCTCATTAAATCCTCATTTTTCTTTATGATGCTGTACAATTGCTCTTTCAGATGGTTTATGTTGCTGAAGTTTTCATCAAATCTCACTCCACATTCATTGGCAATAGTTTGCCATCTTGCAAGCCACCATTCCTTGTTTCTCAGCTCATATAGAAGCAGTTCTTTGGAAAGTCTGGTCTCCTGATAGCAGCTGCAGATTTTGATGAAATAATTAGCTTGAGACTTCAGCGTACTTGTCAGAAGTTTTGGTAACCCAGTTTCTGGATATATGTCGTAGTTAGGTGTATTCTGGCGTAGGTTGAAAAGTTTCTTTATGAAATTCCTATAAAATGTTTCAATTTCATCGTAATCTTCTGATCCCAACCTGTGCAGCATATAAGAGAGTCGATTTCACCACCGAATCAATGATTTTGTATTTTGTGGATCGAATAACTTTTTTGTTGGAAAAGATATTTTTCCATGTTATATTTAACAAGCTTTGTGAGCTGTTGGCTTTCCCTGCTAGATGAATTTTATAGTCTAATGCTGGGTTCAGTTTTAAGCCTAAATATTTAATCTCTTTCCCTACATCCAGCTGTGTATCATTATATAATCATCTTCTTTCATTGTAGGCTCTTAGTGTCGGACCAAATACTATTATTTTGGATTTTTCTGTGTTCATGTTCATAGTTAGTCCCCATGTGTTGCAGTAGCTAGATAGCCGATTAATCATCAGTTTTTAACTTTCTGTTTCTTGTTTGAAATGCTTTGACTATAGACGATAAGGTGAAAATGTGATCAATCGTTGAGAAGTTTTTTCTGAAACCGTCTTGTAGATCAGATAAAATGTTATTCTGTTCGACCCATTTTTCAAGCCTCCAAACCAGTATACTGCAGAATATTTTTGCTATTACATTCAATAATGAAATGTTTTCAGCGCAGTCTAGTGAACCTTTTTTGTGTATATGTGTATAGGGAAAATGACGGATTTTTTAAATGATGACGGTATGTCAGCGTTTATAAAGATTTTATTGAAGAGTACTTTTAGATGATGTAGAAAAATAGGGGTTGTGTTTTTGAAAGATTCATAAGGAATCCCATCTTCACCTGGTGCCTTATTATTTTTTGCTTTGCTTAGCACATCTTGAATTTCATCGATATCTATGTCTACATCCAATATTGGTCGATAGCAATCAAAGGATCCACAGTGTTAAATAAAAGACTAGAATCACTGGTGAGAAGATGACTTAAGTGAGTGGCAAGGGTTTCGGTGGAAATTTCAGTACCTATTTTATAGATGGTTCCATTAATTTCCTTCGCAATTTTCCAGAAGTCCTTAGTGTTTTTAGTATGTGCTTTTTTATTGTAATATAAGTCTTTCTTTTGCATACATAACTTTTTATAATTTGCGTTTGCCTCAAGGTACTAATTTCTCAATTGCGGATTATTTGAAGAGTGTCCAAGGAACGTTGATATGAATCAGAGGATTCATTTCTCCAACAAAGTCGCGGTAAAAGGTAGAAAGTTGCTCCTCTCGTTGTTCAAATGCTGGCTGTTTCTACTTCAATAGGCATATGATCGGAATATGGCTTGCACTGAACTTTGAAATGTTGAATCCGATCAATCCAGTCATTATTGACAGTGCAGATATCGATGGCAGATCTACCTTGTCTTCCAGTGAACGTGTAATGCCCTTCCATATAACCTTCCGTGCAACCATTGAGTATAAATGCGTCGTACAACTGTAACAGTTGTAACAGATCGCGGCCATTCTTATTGCAAATATGTATTGTCTTTTGATTTTCTCTTTGTACAGCATATCGCTGGGTTGGTTTCGCTATTTGTTGTTTTTATTTTGGGATTCCCCAATTCTTACATTGGTGGTGGTACCCGTGGTGCGATGGATAGCATGTCCGCCAGTCGTTCGTTCATCAACTGTGAAAGCGTACAGACGTGTTGGCGACTTTGGCAGTGTTTAATTGAATCCGGAGTGTTTTTAAAAAAGTATTAGAAGCAGTGATTTTTAATTAGGGCAGTAGCCTAGTGGGTAAAGCGTTCGACTACAGTGTGGAAGGACACGGGATCGATCCCCACGCGAACCTAAAAGTTCAGCTTTTTTGGCTAAAAAAAAATTGCAGAACAAAAAGAACGAGAAAAGTTATTGAAAGAGATAAGGGAGAAAACTGATGATGTGATGGACAAATCAGGTCCATCAACATCTGGTGAGGCGAGGTTGGTAGCAACAAAAACAACCACAGCAGCGGCAACAACCGCAACATCAGTAGCGGAAACTACCGCAACAACAACAGCGATAACAACAACCGCACACAAGAGAAGGCGACGCATAAAGCGAAGCCAAATCTGGTTCAGCGTAAGGAGAAAGTGGTGGAAGATAAGGAGGTTGGAGAAAACATGATGTCAACCAGTTCTGACGAGGAAAGTATGAGTTCCACATACGAGTACGAATCGAACGGAGTAGAAGCCGTTACACAGGTAGCGGCAACTCGTTCGCGGCCCTAGCCGATGATAAAAACGACGAAGAAGAAGATGATCAGCGGATCCAATCGTTGACAGAGATATTGGTGAAGATGAACAAAGAAATTGAGGCAATTAAAGCAAGGCAGATTGCCCGCAGGCAAGCGGTAGCCGAGGCCAAGCAACAATCACAGCGACAGACAGCAGCAGATAAGGCAACAAAACAACAGCAGCCTACAACAACAAAGGTTGCTGATATAAAAACTGCGCCCGTGCAGCAACGCGGGACTACAGCAAAAAAAGCTGTACAAAATAAAAAAACTGCCAAAGAAGAGCAGCCCCGTGGGACCGCGGCTATAAAAGCCGCGACAACGATCTCCAGCAGAAAACAGCAGCCAGTAGAGCAACAACAAAAGCAGCAACAACAACAGCCAGCACAACAACAGCAGCAGCCACAAGAAAAGACCACAAAGAAAGGTAGGGTGCCCCCGATAAATACCCTCAACATGGAGTTGAAAGCCAGTACAAATCTATGTAAGTCCGCTGTTGGCGACAAATATAAAATTAAGCGATTAGGTCAAGATCGACATGCGATCCAATGTGAAAGCATTGGTGACCATAAGATCGTTCGGGCGTTGTTGCAAACAACAGCCACCGAATATTTTACTTTTACTCCCAAAGAGGAGAAACCCAAAATCATGTTACTTAAAGGGATAGAGCCTACCTCTGACCCAGAGGAGCTCCTAGTTGAACTCCGCAGGTTGGCGGGCGACGATCTCGAGTTTATCGGGGTCAAGTCGTTCACCACGGCCAAGGCAAGACGGGAGAAGCGGCTATTGCCGATGTTCCTCGTCACTTTATCACCCAATAGCCGTCTGGAGAGTCTAAGGAAAATCTCCGTCCTGGACTACCAGATGGTAAGATGGAAAAAACTAAACAGGCACGGGGACATTTTACAATGTCTTCGTTGACAACGGTTCGGTCACGCCGCATTCAACTGCCAAATGCAGTCGAGGTGCGTCAAGTGTGGAGAGAACCACAACGACAAAGAGTGTAAGCTCGGTGAGACAAGGGTCGAAGACAAGACCCTACTGAAGTGCGTTCTCTGTGGTGGAGATGGGCACCCTGCTAATTATCGGGGTTGTCCTCGATGCCAAATTATTAAAAAATCAAAAAAAGCTGCTACAACAGCAACTAAGTATGAGGGAAGGCAAACAGCCAGACCAATTCCAAGGGCCGTAGTCTCCTACGCCCAAATGGCGTGGGGGGCTGGGAAAACGGTACAGCCTCCTCAGAAAGCGGCCGCACAGCCATCTGTGTCAAAGGCAGCTACTGGGGAGTCAGAGGTGATGGTCGCTCTGCGTGTCATTCAGGCACAAATGAGTGAACTATCACGGCAAATAAGTGAGCAGGCGCGTAGGGTGGACTTGATCTACAGTGCAGTGCCGTCGCTTACGCAATTTTTATGTTAACGGGCGCGCTGCCGGAGAGGCCTTTTAAGATCCTAGCCGTGAATGGGAATTCGCTAGTTAGGATAGAACGACGAACCAACTTCTTTGAGTTGTTAAAAGACCAACGTCCTGATGTATGTATGGTTAGCGAAACTAGGCTTAACCAGCATCACAAATTGACGGATAACAATTACATTATCGTAAGGAGGGACCGACCCAACTCGACTTTCGCGGGTGGGGTTGCGATCTTCATACGTAAGGGCATTGCTCATAAAGTAATATATAGTGGTTAAGTACGCCGATTCCAATTGCTTGAAGCGTGTGTCGTATGCATTTCTCTCCAACAGGGGAGGGGCTTGTATGTGGTCGCGATCTATGCGCCGGAGGCTTCTCAAAATTCATGTTTTATAACAGAGCTTGAAACACTTTTTCGAACTCTGAAACTGAACTCAGAAGAAAACTATTTCCTTTTGGCCGGTGATTACAATGCTAAACACCAAGATTGGGGAAATCAATTTGCCAATCCAAGGGGGACATAGCTATTCAATTGGCTGGGGCTCCACAGCATTGAGTGTAAAGTCGATCTGCTGGCTACTGACAGGCCTTTATATCCTCGAAGTGGCTCTTATTTGGATCTATTGCTTTTAGACTCAAGACTGAAACTGACCGACGACATTCTTCGACGGACGAAAAATTGTTTGACGACGGTTGAGTACGACAGTGACCACTGTGGACTTGCCGCCGTCATACTGCTTCCGAACGACCTTGTGGAACTGGAAGAGTACGTGCCGACGCCCTCTTACAACTACGGTAAGACACGTTGGCCGCGCTTTTGCGGTGCCGTCTCAAGGGAACTTCGTTCGAACGGTATTGCGCCGCCATGCAACAGGAATCTGTCGAACGTTGAGATCGATGGGTACCTGCAACGTATGGAGGATGCAATCCGTAGTACAATGGACAGGACAATTCCTAAGTATAGGCAAAACGATTCAACGAACATGTACAGAAACGCGACAATAGACACTCTTTAAAAATAAAAAAGTAGACTCCTGTCGAGACTCAAACTCTTGCACAGGAGGTTTACTGACCGACACGATTTGGAGATTAGAACTTTGAGGTCACAGATCAAAAATCTCCAACAACTTATTAAAGAAAACTATAGAATTTCCATTTCATGTTTCTGGAACAATAAAATTCGGGCTGTGCAGTCCAACAACCCGAGTATGTTTCCGGAAATAAATAAAATTTTTAGGAGAAAAGATCAAAATGACCTTCAGGGTATTAAACTCCAAAGGACGACAGAGAACAAAAACTTACTTTTGATAATAGGGATAGATCCGGATGAGGCCATCCTGGATGATGACCACTTTATAGTGGAAGATGCTCAGGAGAAGGTAGAGACGGTGGGTGCTGTTTTCAACCGAGTATATAAGGTGAATGAGTGCATTCGCCCGAATTACGACCTCGAGAATAGAGCCTTCGTTGGACACTTCTATCTTAGAGACGAGATCTCGCACTGGCGATCCGAGAATCCTGGTTTCACTAGGTTCAATGACGACCGACTTGCAAATGCAGTCATCGCCCAGCGAAACGGGGATAACACCCTGTTCGTTTCTAAGATGGACCTCTTGGACATCTTTCACAAAATAAAGAAAAAGAAGTCAGCAGGAGTCGACGGCATACCCAATGTTGTTCTGCGAATCCTCCCTGCGGAAGCGGTGGACATATACACCACGTTGTTCAACAATGCGCTGAATAATGCATATTATCCAGTGCGTTGGAAGACGGCAGTGGTCCATCCTCTCCTTAAAAAAGGTAAGGATGGTTCCAATCCAGCAAATCTCCGGTCAATTAGTCTTCTTCCGAGTATCAGCAAGGTATTCGAGAAAGTTCTCAATAGAGCTCTGTCCACATGGGCTGAGGACAAACATATTATTCCAGAAAATCAGTTGTTTTAAGGCGGGCCATGATACCACACATGCCGCGTCTAAACTAGTATCAGATATTCAATGGAACAAAGCTAAAAATCAGTGTTCGGGTGCATGTCTGGTTGACTTGGAGAAGGCTTTCGATACCGTTTGGTTAGACGGTCTTTTTTATAAGTTGATCAGATATGGCATGAGTAAACTACTACTATATATTCTGAATGAGATGCTTCATGGTAGAACGTTTGTTGTGAAAAGTTGCAATAGAACTTCTACCAGAACTTTTAAAATACAGAACGGTCTGCAACAAGGAGCGGTGAATTCTCCTATACTATTTAGCATTTTCACCGGCGATCTAATTGGTTCTCTTCACCATGCTATAGCGTACGCCGACGACCTTATTGCGTACAGAAGAGGTCCAAAAATCGAAGTTATCAGAATACTCTTGCAGCGTGACTTCGATAAGATCCAGCAATATTGCGATGACTGGAAGTTGAAAATCAACGTCCAGAAATCGGAAACAATTGTGTTTAGAACCTCGTTGGCTCGGGCCTCATAGGATACGAGAAAGAACTGGCGAAAGCTGGTGATCGTTGATCTACATGGCCACTCACTGCCAAACAAAGTAGTAGTCAAGTACCTGTGCATCTGGCTAGATCAGTATCTATATTTTAACAAACATATGGATGCGGCTCTGGCCAGGGCTAGAGGAGCTTTTGCTCTGACAAGGCGACTGTTTCACAGCAGACAACTTGACAGCAGGGTGAAAGTGATTTGCTACATGGCCCTCATAAGGCCAATGATTGTCTATGGGTGCCCCGTGTGGTTCAATGTTACAGCGTCTCAAATGGAAAAGATTCGGGTGTTTGAGAGACAGTGTCTGCGTACCTCTCTTGGATTGCACAGAACACCAGAGTCGGAGTATAGAAAATATTATCCTAATGAGGTCCTTTACAACGGGGCTCAAATAAACAGGATCGACAACTTCATTATAAAACTGACTCGTGGCCACACTGCAAGAGCGATGACCTCGACCAATGGCCTGATTTTTGGGGCTTATTACCCCAACACTGAGTATATGGAGAAAACGCGCTTCAGTGGATTTGTCGCACCGGAGGCTTTCCTCTATTTTGATATGGTAGGGCTGATTCAGGATAGGTTGGCGGTTCCACTGATCTACCACGTCTGCCGGAAGTCCGCGGAACGACGGCTCCTTTACAACCGAGACGTCACCGCAGGCGGGGAAGCTGAAGAGCTCCTCCGGTTCAGTAGGGCGGCTTCAGATCGCGATCGTCGTGACGTTGTTAGAACGTCGAAAATGTTCTGGTGGTTGTCGGAGCAACAACTTGAAGTTGATAATGATAGCGAGTCGCCAATGGCTGGCTTACACAGGTTTAGCGTGTAAGTCTTAGGGTATAGGGGGTGGGCACAGTGGCAAAAAAAAAAAAAAAAAAAAATTATATATATATACATCAGGCATGACATTTTCATTTGCGTGACATTTTCGTTTGCGGAAGCACTCAAAATAAAACCAACAATTTGAGACTCAAATGAAACCCGCACTCCTTTCCATGCCTTTTGGCGGACTCGAAAAATTGTTCATGTCATTAAATCCACCTCTATCTCAAATACTTTTTTCATTGCCAAAGAAACGGCAAGGCCAAAAATATAATCTATTTGTTTTCATACATCCTGTTAGCCACGGAAAACTTTCAGTTTGTATTGAAAAATGTCGAGTAGGTACACCGCTTTGTATCGGTATTTATATTTAAGGACGGTTTCGGTCTGCCAACATCTATTATATTTTTTTTTTCGGACGACCTAGCCGAGAATGGTTTATTGAAAAAACTTTCTATTACACAATTATTCGAATTAATATTAAATCAGGAAATAATAGTTTAAATCTTTATAAGTCACCCACAGCCACGAAAATAGTTAAAAAACCACAAACTTTAAAACCAATGCACTCTTTGTTTTCTGATAGTGAATAAACTCAACTAGTCAATAAAATAAGTACTACCTACCCCTTTTTTCTTGAAATCAAAGTCATTAACAGTGAACTGTTAAGAACAAGAATCAACTCATATACATCTTTGTTTTCTCTCTATCTCATTAGCATTTTAGTAATGCATTCACTCAACTCATTCTTCACACGTTGGTCCAAAGGCAAGAAACTTAAAAAAATGTGTTCCACTTTGGGTTGAGATCTGAGTTAATAAAGCAAAATAATGGAATGCCTAGCCATTGTGCATTACGAGTATTTTTTGCAAAGCATTTTTGCTTATCAACATTTATGAGTGATGTTGTGTACTTTCTGTTGGTGTGGGTGTTTTGAGATCAATTGAGCTAAGAAAAGAAGGCAATTATAAGGAATGCATATGTGTTACGCATTTTAGTCACTTTGTACATCCATAACAATAATGCAAAGATGTTGAGCATTCTCTGTTGGTTTGCTGTGGGATATTTTAAGTTGTATATAATTAGCAGAGAGACCATGATTTCTTTTATGTAGTTATTTTGGTAAAACATTATAATGTTCTCAGAATGATGTTAACATTTATTTAACGAGATAGATTGGATAAGAACAGACTGGTATTATATAATATGAAGAGTATAATAGGAAAATGAATACGTTTTGTAATTTTGAATTTAATTTTTCCTAGCTACCTGAGATTTCTTTAAATTCGTTAACGGAAGCACTCATTCCACTCAATATATAGACGCTTCGTCACTGATATACATATATATATACATATATATATATAAGCCAAAAGCTACTGTGGCTGCTCTAGTTTTAAGCAGATTTAAGTAGTTTTAATTAGTATTAATTAGTTTTAAGAAAACAAAAAAAAAAATTATCAAGAAAGCTAAGTTTTTTAAAAAATTTTCTTAGTTTTAACTAGTTCTAGTTTGTTATTAATAAGGTATCTTAAGGCCGAAAGGCATTAGTAGTAAGATATTTAATAATTTAGAGTACCCGCCTAGGGTCAGTAAGTTAATTAAGTTATTAAATAAGCTAATTTTACACATTTTTTTTTAGCATGTAAGTAGATATAAGATAAAGTTAATAAAAATGAACTGAAAATTAAAAAATTAAAAATAGCATGTCCGCCTGTTAATCCAGAGGTTCGTGGTTCAAATCCCAACAGAGGCAAAAAATTTTTTTTCTACGGGTATCGCCTTTCGCGAGGAATTGGCAGGAGGACTCTCCGTTAGTATTCGTTGCCATGAAAAGCGCTTTCTCGATTAGCCGTTCGGAAACTGCAGAAAATTGTAGGTCCCCTCCATTCCCTCACAAGGCATGGTTGTGAGAAATGCGCTAGGCCCAGGGGCTCGTCGCTCTGTTGCGCCACCCTATTTATTTTTTTTATTTTATTTAATTCTTGTATTAAAATTTCCAATCAGCAATATACTTCTGCTAGCTAGTGTTTGCATGGTGTCATATAATATTTCAAAATCATTGGTCTACTTGTTGCAATTGATATAATATGGCACAATGTAAAGATTATTTTGTTGCAGACATCGAACAATTGTAGTTCTCCTAATTTCAACAAAATCATAAACATGTTGGATTGATGTACGTATTCCGAAGAGGTTTCCTCCACAAGCGCGACCTTTAACTGATGTTTTTATTGCTTCAGCCCAAATTAGTTGGAAACCAGAAAAATAATTGTTAAATTTACAAATATTATCATGTGTTACATGTGTTTCAAATAAAAAAAATTATTCGAAACTCTTAAAATAATTAAAAAAGTGTACAGATAATACATATTTTATTATTCAAGCCTGATATAGTATATGCTAAGATTTTAATAGTATAGAAAAACCAGTAATTTGACATTCACATTTCAGGTTCTTTGGAATCTAGTACTATATTGATTTTCATGTGATATCCCTGATGTATCTGATACTACTGGTCTAGACCATTCATCTTGACGTCTGTCATACAAGATGTTTTCGTTGATGGCGACATTTCTAAAGTTTAGATCTCCAAACATCTTCTGTAACTCAGATTCACCGTCTTGATTCCGATATTTCAGAGTATTATTTTTGGATAAATAAAATATTTTTTCTCCAATCAACATCGTGCTATTCTTTATTGATATTACAACTGTGGGTTTTCGTTCTTTGACTGTTTTTCGATAGGCTAGAATAATTCGATTTCTAAGTTGATTTTGTTTGCTGAGATCACGTTGTATGAAAATTCCTGTGCCTTCTAATTTTAAAGCATTTTTAAGCATTTTTGATGTGTTTTCAGAAGATCCTGTATTCAATTTCATTATTGTTTTTTTGTTTTGGTTGAGCTTTATTGCGGGTGACATTTTTAGGGCTTCATTTCCCAGCAGCATTTGGGTCACTGTGATTATTCGTTCTTGTGGGCTCTCATATTCACTTAGCATTGTTAAGATACAATTTTTGCTTTTCAACTCACGGCTTTGCAGTTCAAGCTCTTCTTCAAGTAAGCAACAACGCAAATCAAACGATTTTGTCTGCAAAGATGATCGATTTTTTAAGTAAATTTTTCATTGTCATCTTTGGTGGCCATATTGGCCAGGGCTGCATCGAGCGAATTATCTATTATGATTTTAATTTTTTTGAAATCTGCATCCTTCATTAAAGTCCTGTTCAGTTGATCTTGGTATATCTTACGGGCTTTTCGAATATGTAATGATGTATTTTGTTTTTCCTCCGGTGAAGTTTGACAAATTTTTCTCTTGTCAGTCATGTGATGCGATTGTTCGTTGTGTATTTAAGGTTTCGGTTGCGACAATTTTGACTTAATATATCGTTACCTGTGATCTATTGGTTAAGCTTCTGCTGTGTACACTTTTTAACGATTTTTAAGTTTTAAAAACAACTAAAATTTTAATTTAATTTTTTCTTCCTGGGAGCGATTTAAAAAGTCAACTTTTCACTTTGAAAACAGTGCTGCCAATATGACTAATTTTCAATACAAAGCGAAATTAAAAGGTCAAAGTGGTTAAAAAGTGAATTTTAGTGTTTTAATTCCAGAATTCTTTCCTACCGAAAATTTCTTGGTATTTTATTCCATTTACCGAGATACAAACCGTCGAAGCGCGGTGAGAAAAGCTTCGGCAGTCAAGTCGCTAACGAGCTCTAAGTGGATGCACTTCGAAAAGTTTGACCTTCGTCCCGATTTCACTTTCACTATATAGGACCCGCATCGTCACAACCGCAATGCGCGAAAGGTCGACTAACTTTTACCCGTTGGGGTGGTCGGTTGCCCATTAGTTGACTTGTTGTTGCTTTCCGTTGCCGGAAGCATTTAACACATTCGCGAGTTATCTTCCGGAGCAAGTTACGACATCCAACTACTCTTGTCGGATGACTGCGAAAAGTGTTGTTACCCCTGGATGGCAGAATCTTATATGCGCATCGAGAACGATGAGCTTCGTTATGATGTGGCTCTTGGGTATGATGATTGGGTGTTTGCTGTTGAATGGTGCATTGGATTCCGAGATCCTTCCACAAACCCTAAAGATACCTTCATCATCTAAAAACGGAGAAAAATCAATTATTTTCGAATTAGTAAGGAATCTACCAAATTTTTTAAACGATTTTATGTCATCTTTGAAGTACAGACTTTGAAGCCATAGTACTATTTTTCTTTTTGCGTTGAATATTTCAAGTGGCTCCAGATGAATCGAAGAAGGAATATGTTCCTTGCGACATCTTTTGACGATGTGACAAAGTAGGGCTACTCTTCGGATTAGGATATTTCACGTCGAAATTCGTGATGAAAGCGATTCGAATGAGTGGTCATCGGCAACGGCAAGAAACGATTTCGATGGGCCTTCCTTTTTTCTTGCATGCTGACTTCATCATCTTGCTAGGCGCAACAGTCGGCCATTTGTCCGGATTTTTTCTGAACCAGAATGGTCCCTTCCACCATCATCCCAGCCAATATTGTGTTGCCAAAGTTTTTGCGAAAGAATTTTAAGAGACACAACCGAGGGAGCAAGGAAACCGAGGAAATCCAAGATGCTAGCTATGTCTTAGAATCAATTTTCAATTTCAATTTCAATTTCAACTTTTGTCCATGGGTGTGTTTCGGTACCGAGCGAAAACCCTTGAAATGAGTCATTATTTGTCACTAGTTTTATTAACGAATAGCGTTTAAGCATTGCATCAGAGACCGTATCTCATCCAGAGACGACGCCAACAACATAAAAATCATTTAAAACTATATCTGAGGCAATGGGGAATTAATTCTTCTTGGTAGTCTATGGCCAATTGCTCCAGTACACGAACAGCTAAGGATGGAGCGCAGGAAGTTCCGTATGTAACCGTACGTTAGCGAAAGTGTTGAAGTGGATCCGTCGGTGACTTTCGCCAAACTATCCGCTGAAAGTCGGAATCTTGTTGAGACACCCAAATCTGGCGGAACATCTTCACAATATCGGCGGTAAAAACAAATTTTCTGTCGGCGGAATGGCAGGCAAATCGAAAAAAGGTTACGCTTTATATGTGGACCAATCATGAGAGTGTCGTTTAAGCTTGTACCTTTTTAAAAGATCCATCGAACACAACTCGGAGCTTTGTCGTACTACTGTCAGGTTTCAGGATGGCATGACGCATGATGCGGTAGATAACACACATCCGATTTTGTGATGTCTGATGTCCGAGTCGTATGTCCTAGCGTCAAATAATCATCAAGAAATCTTGAATAATTCTCGAATAATTCAGGGTTAGCACTGTCTACTTTCAATTCCGCTCGTTAAATTAATAACTTATATTCAATATTTCAATAGTATTAATTACTTTGTTGGTTGTCTAAGTGTAAGTGCGTTAAGAAGTATTGGTTGTTAAAATTTGCTTTCTGTGCGCTGTGAATAGTTAAATTATTTTTGTTTCATAGCTATCGGTGAGAAATTGTTTTTTCCTGTTTTTTTTCTCCTCTCTCCATTTTCCGTAATTTGTTGAGTGCTTGTTGAGTGATTTAGTACCTCTCCTGCCTCCTTCTATCCTGAAGTCATTTTGATTGCCTCTTCCTTGTAGAGATATTCAAATAGCTTTAAATATAATTTTATAGAAACTAATTATTGTCTTGGTAGCGTAATGGCCTGGAGCGTTGATCCAGGTCACAAGTTCAACTCCGCTGCGCGCCATCATAATTTTTTTTTATTTATTTATTTTAAAAGAAATTAATCTTTGTTGTTTTTTTTTTTTTTTTTTTTTTTTTTTTTTTTTTTTTTTTTTTTTTTTTTTTTTTTTTTTTTTTTTTTTAAACTAAATTTGTTCTTTAATTTGATACTTCATGGTTCATGGCATGTGCAACAAGTAAATGCGTCGATAGTTCCAGCCTTGTGGCAAAGTCTTTCATACAAAGTGTGTTGGCTCTAACAATGCATTCTTGGATAAAGTAAATTCTTGAATGATGTTTAATGACCAAGTTGAATTGTAGTTATAAAAGAAAACTATGAATGTTTTTCATCGGCTCTTTTGGTCGTCATGGTGTAATGAATAGAAAAAATCTATTTCATTATTTTCCCAACGTTTCGGTGGTGGTTGCCATCTTCTTCAGGGGAGTCTTTATTAACAAAAAGAAAGTAGATATTAAAATACACACATGTTGTATAAATAAGGCTTGTTGTTTGACTGACATTTAGTTTTACAAATACAAAAATTTAAACTCAAGTTGACATAAACGAAAGATTTTGTCAACTGTTCCTCTGGGTTTTGTTGTTGGAAACCAGTGAGCAATATACTGCTGAAATGTTATGTGTGTCCTGTTTTCGGTTAATGTTGTTTTTGTTGTTGATGATATGCAGCGTCTCGAGAGTGTAACGTTTTGATGCATGTCTCTCCGTTTGAAGAATTTCCACTCTTTTAAAATCTGGAACATGTCCTGTTTCTACAGCGTGAAGAGCCAGTGCTGTCTTCCCCGAATTTTTTGATTTAATATCAGATTTATGATTGGAAATGCGTTGTCGAAGAAGTTGTCTTGTTGTTCCAACATAGCAAAGATCGCAACTTTCATTAGTTTTTCCATTACATTTAATTTTGTAGACGACATCTGTTCGCCGATCTTTTCCTGTTCTCGGTTTTAAGTTGGTAAACAGCGATGCAACCGTAGGATTTGATCTATACGCTATATTTATGTCTTTGGTGTTTCCGATAATTTAGGAACATAAACAACACCTTTATAAACCCCGATCTACGTTCCCTGTTGTTCTCTACAGGAGCTATGCTTTTATGTCGAAGAATAAGCCTACGTATCAGTTCTCTAGGGTAACTATTGTCCAGAAGGATTTGGATGATCTTTTCTCCGTTTGCGGAGTGATATTCCTGATCACTCAGGGCAAATACTTTCCGAACCAAGTTTGAAGCGGTGTTAACATTGATATGCCTTGCTTGGTTGAGCGAAAATTGATAAGTCTTCCCAATGCTGTATCCTTCTGATGCCAGTTGAATGAGAGCCGGTTGTTATCGCGATGGATCTGAACATCCAAGAACGCTATCGCCCTGTTTTTTTCCCTCTCAACGGTGAATTGAATTTTTTCATGAAATTTATTGAGGCATCCCAGCACATTGTCAAATTCATTCTGGTAAATGACAGCAAAAATGTCATCAACATATTTCACAAGAAACTTTGGTTTGTCAAGTTTTTTGAAAGTTTCATCCAACAAAAAATCTAATACCAAATCTGCAATGGTTGACGAAAGTGGATTACCCATAGGCATTCCATAAATCTGTTTGTACAAATTGTTTTTGAATTGAAGGAAGTTGTTTTCTTTCAAACAGAAATCTAGCAACTCTAAAAATTTTATCTGATCAAGTTTTGTATTGTTGCTTATAATTTCCGATTTCTTCTTAATTGTTGTTGTTGCAAGTTGTATAGGAACATTGGTGAACAAAGAAACAACATCAAGCGAGATTAATACTTCATTTGAGTCCAGAACTATGTTTTTGGCCTTATCTTTAAACACAGATGAGTTTTTAACAGAGTAGGGCGATTCTTGTGTGACACACTGTAATATTTTGCCAAGGTACTTTGCAAGCTCATAGCACGGCATTTTCATTGATGACGTTATCGGTCTGAGAGGCATGTTATTTTTGTGGATTTTTGGTAATCCAATAGAGTTTTTCTATTCATTACACCATTACGACCAAAAGAGCCGATGAAAAACATTCAAAGTTTTCTTTTATAACTATAAAGTAAATTCTTCGAAAATTGCCAGTTGGTACTGTACCGAGTGCAAAAAGATCTCTCTCTCTATCTACTAGCTATTAAAATGTCCAATTTCAAATTGAATACTTTAAAACTTTTAAAAGCCTTTAAGGAACTTCAAAAAGTCTTGTCTGTTTCGAATCTAGATACTTTTTCTCCTCCTTGGAGTTCAGCAGAAATATCAACTTCTACTGATGACTTAGAGCAAACTATGATTGATAAAACTGATAAAATGAATGACCTCAAGGCTCAGTCAACTTCTGCAGCATTGAATTCGAACAAAAGCTCGAAAAGAAACCGTGACTGTTCAGTCACAATTCAGGCTTCTGTTCCTCCTCCAAAGCGAAAAACATTAAGGAGTAATTCTAACTCAAATAATATTCAGAGTGATAGTTAACAGATTATTTCAGAGTCTACTGAACCAATGGACGTTACAGTCACCCAACTTGATGCCATCGAAAATGTTCCTCTCGGAACAAGCAACCTCATGGAAGCGGTTCCTAAGCCTTAATCGATTTTTGTTTCAAGGCTTAGACCTGAAATAACTTCGGAAGATGTCTTACGTCATTTTGTTTCGTTCTTTAAGTTGGTTACGCCCTTTTCTCTCTCTGATTCTATGTATATTGACTATTGAATCTTGGCCTGCTGGTACTCTCGTAAAAGAGTTCTCAGTTCGCAAGAAAAATAAGATTGTACCTGAACCACAGTCTTTTCCAAAAAACTAAGTAGACTTACCCTCTTCTACCAAAATGTTAGAGGACTTCGTACAAAAACTACCAATCTCTACCTAAACTCTCATATTTTCTCGCATGACATATTTGTTTTGACAGTATCCTGGCTTAATTCAAGTCATATGGACACTGAGCTTTTTATCCAAGAGTTCTCTGTTTATCGTAAAGACCGACACTATGAAAAGCCAGAAGTTGTGGGAGGTGGTGCTTTGATTTCTATAAGAAATACTTTCATTTCCTCCCAAATAACTTTTCCGTTCGACTTGACAATAAATGTATTGTGTTACAAATTGTCCGTACAATCCAATAGTATTTATGTTGTCAACGTTTATCATCTATCTAAATCCTCCTAAGAGTTCTATTTCAGCTTATACTGAGGTGTCTTTGGTCTTAGATCATGTAGTTGAATTGTCTAGCTCCGAAAACTTTATATTATTGTTGGGCGATTTTAATTTACCAGAAATAACATGGGTTCCTTCGAAAGACGGATCTTTTCAAGTAGCTTCCCTAACTTCGTCGCAAAAAGAGCTTCGGATGCTAGATAATATTATTTCTTCGAACTTACATCAAATAAGCTGTATCAGGAACTGCTTGATTTAGTCTTTTCATCTGACGCAGTTAGTACTGTTGTTCTTAAATCTAAATATGGCATTACTAACGTAGATGACTTTCACCCACCCTTAGACATCTTTTTTGACCTGAGTAGTGATTTTTATATTCGTAGTAATACAGCACATTAACTGTTCGTCGAGCTTTTTTAGGTGCAGACCATTTTCAATTAAAAAAAAAACAAAAAAAAGCCTCCACTCAACGCCAAAAGAGCGAACAGCGGTTGGAGTTCGCACGCGTTCACATGACCTGGGACACTAACTTTGGAAATGAGCTAAATTGGCAAAATGCGGTTTTTCTGACGAAAAAATAATCATGGTTATATCCATCAGGACCATTTAGGTTAAATTTTTTTGGTCAACAACAGGGCCAGTTTGGCCTATTTTTTTGCAATTCTTCTCATTGAAAACTCTTCGGATTGCAACACGTCAATTTTCCCTTTTTCTTTTTTTTACAACATTTTGGATTGAAATCTGTGGCAAACACTTTTTTATTGCTTAAGCTTTGCAGCTAACTGTAATCCACGTAACAGTTCGCGACCAACTAACTGATTTTACAGGTGCGTCTAATCATGTGAACAAAAAGAAACTGTACTTTTTCTTGAAGCATAGGCAAAAGAGCAAAAAAATTTGCGCTTTCTTCCACTCACCTTGGACTTGTTAGTGTTATTTTGTTGAGAATTTAATAAGCTTTCAAATAAATGCAATTGCTTGACAAAAACAAAAAAAAACACTTACAAAAAAATTAGGTTTATGTAAAAAAAAATTTGTACGTCTAATTAAGTCAACAGCTCTGCATTTCAGCTTATGACAACATTGACGATGCAGTCAAATGTTTTTACTTAATATTAGAAAATTGTGTAAAAAACATTATTCCTCAAAAAATTCTCAAAAGTTCTAGGTTTTGTCAGCTTTGGTATACTAGAGAGCTTAAGGTTCTGCGGAATAAAAGGAATAAAGCCTGGAAAGCTTATAGTAAAATGCATTCTACAGCCGACCATCATTTGTACATTGGTCTTTTTGAAAGCTTTAATATGCTCTCCAAAACTCTTTACTCTAACTATGTTAGCCGTATGGGTTTTTCTCTCAAAGATGATCCAAAAAGTTTCTGGCGCTTTGTCAATTCGAAAAAAAATCGGACGGTTATTCAGCAAGCTTCGTTCACGGTAAAACTGCTCAAAGGGATACTGCCGATATCCGCAATACCTTTGCGACTCATTTTCGAAGCCCTTTCAGTGATACCCCCGTAAATATTGACGAAAATTACTTTTCGTATTTACGCAACTGCTCTCAAGTAAATTTAAACAGTATGCCTGCTAACATAGGTAAGATTTTGCAGTATTTATCATCTCTTCATGATGATTTTTCATCTGGTCCAGATGGTTTACCGCGAATTCTGTTAAAAAATGCCGTTCTGTAATAGCGTATCCACTTCAGTATCTCTTCCAGCTCTAATTGAAATCAGGCGTATTTTCTAGTCTTAGGAACAAATCCTTCATCACACCTGTATTTCATAAGGGTGAAAAGAAAGATATAAAAAATTATAGACTCTCTCATGCATTCCTAACCTCTTTGAACAAGTTGTTTGTGACTGCCTCTCTTTTTACACAAAAAATATTATCTGCAATCAACAGCATGGTTCAATCTTAAGAAGATCGACGGTAACCAACCTGCTATCTAAGATAAGAGATAAGATAAGATAAGATTTTTATTAGTCATAAACTTTAGAGATAACATACAATATTTATGATACATTAAATCGTTTAAGCATGGCATTCGCCGTCTGCCAGATTGACAATCCACTTTAACTCTATAATATGTTTTATGAAATTTAAATTTTTAATTTAATAGTTTAAGCATTAAGTATTCAATTTTTTTATTTGTTTATTCGTTTGTTTTTTTTTCGGCTACAGGTACAAGTTTCAAAAATCACCATTTTTAATTCTGTTTCTATACATCAGAGCAATTTTTAGGAATTCATACAATATTTCAACATTCATTTGGTTTAACAGGAAAATACAATAACTTTCTGATATGGTGTCACACCCAAAAATGCTTTTTCTTATTTCTCGCAAAACCGGACAGATTCCCAAGAAATGTATGATGTCTTCACGTTCCCTTCGGTTGCACAGATCACATAAAATTGGCAAATCGCTTCTATGTGGAATGTAATTGAGATGTAGCAATTCCCCTCGTAGACGGAACATCATTGAAATTGTTTTTATACTATTTTCATCTTTGAAGTAATTGTTTTCCTTGAGAGAATAATCGAGGCGGTTGTAGATTGTTCGATGTAGAGAACTTGCTGCTTCTTCTTCATTTTTTTCTCTATGTCTAAGATCTACTTTTTTTATAAGCTCGTACAATAAGGGCCTTACAGTACTTGGTTCGTCCAGATTTATGTTAAGAACCATTCCACATTCTTCAGCTAAACGTTCCCATTCTCTAAAAAAGCCTCTTTTGCTTCGCACCATTTTTATGGCCACAGTTTTAGGCAGCCGCTGTTCAGGCATTTGCATGACATGGAGAACATAGTCAACTTGCAACTTTTAGTCTTTATTAGCAATAATCTTTTTATCATAATTGTTCCAACTCTTTTGAAATGGGTATGAACTCGATTGCACTGACTTTTCCAAAGCATTCGATCAACTTTCTGATGATGTTATATTACATAAACTTAAGGTATTTGGTTTTCCCACTGAATTTATTATATGGATTTGTTCCTATCTGCAGAATAGAACTTATCAAGTTACATTTCGTAACTGCTTTTCGAACACTTTTATTGCCCTGTCGGGTGTGCCACAAGGCAGTCACCTTGGACCTTTACTTTTCATTGTCGCAATCAATGATGTGGTCTCATGCATTTCTTATAGTAAAATTTTGATTTTCGCAGACGATATGAAAATTTTTAGATCCATTAAGAATGCTACTGATCGCGTACCTACTTCTTCAAAAAGATATAGATAGTTTTGTAATATGGTGCAGTAAGAATGGCCTTAGTCTCAACCCCTCCAAATGTCAAACTATTACTTTCTCGAAAAAACGGGAACCTAGTAGTAAAGCTGTGTATTCGATGCCTGGTCATTTATTATGTAATGTTTCAAGTTTTCGAAACCTTTGTGCTTACTTCAATGTTAACCTCGAATGTAATGAGCACATAAGCTCAATTGTAAGGAAAGCAAACTCTATGCTAGGGTTTATAAAAAGATGGTCAAAAGAATTTAATGATCCTTATGTAACACTATCTTTGTATAACTGTTATGTTCGCCCTCATTTGTAGTATGCATCTCAAGTCTGGTCTCCACGTATAAAATTCATAAGTCTCGTATTGAGTCAGTTCAACATAAATTTATACGCTTTGCTCTGAAGGGTCTTCCTTGAGAGGATCCTTTTAATCTGCCTCCGTATGAGCATTGTATTCAGCTTTTAAGCTTGCAAACCCTTTCCCAAAGACGTATCAACAGTGATCTAATATTTATCCATCAGCTCATTGTTGGTTATATTGATGCTCCCTACTTGCTCTCGTCCATAGGTTTTAACTACGGCGGAGGATCTCAGCACTTACGTAATTTAGAGGCAATTCGCTGCCCCATCACAGAACCAATTATGGCTTACATGACCCGATATCGCGCATGAGTAGATCATTTAATTCAAATCATTTACTTATTGATTTCGACTTTAGCAAAAATAATTTGAACAAAAGCTTAAAATTAGTGCTTCACATACTTCATTTTTTTTTTATTATTTATCTCATTTGTAGTCTGTATTAATTTTTATATTATCTAGTTTAGTCTTGTTTAATTTGTTTGTCTTATGGAGCTATAATTTTTCTTTGTTTTTATTTGCTTTATACGCTCTCTTTGTGCTGGTGTAGGTGTTTTACTAACTTCTAACACTTGCATTTATGATGAAGGGCGTAAATAAGTACGCACAAATGGGCTTGCTCTAAGCCCAGTGCAATTTAGGTCTCTGAGATGCAAGAATATAGTGGTGTTTTTTGAAAACTTTTTCTCCATTCGCATTCACTCAAGTCTTGAAATGGCACCGGTTAATGTGTTGCCGAACGAAAGTGGCGATCTGAATGGGAAGTCGACTATTTTTTGCAAACTCATCGTCGTGATTCATTAGGCAGGTTAACGAATCACGACGATGTAAAAAATGTTCTTCGATTTGTTGGTCTTCGGTTGAAACGAATAATTTGGGATCGACCTTTTCAATAGTCTTAAAGGATTGCAAAACCGAATCGATGTTTATGCGAGCATGGTGCGAAGCGACGAAGGGTGTATGGATCGAAGGTTAGGGGCCAGCTACAAACCAACTGAAAATAGTTCTTTGCTTGCGATGGGATAGTCCTGGCAACTAGTTGCGCATTGGCCTTGTAATATCCCAGGCTCTTTCAGAACCCAGTAATATGTTCACTGGACGTGATCTATTAAAAAGAGGATCGCCATACCAGGTTGATGCAATTGACTCCAATCATCGATCGAAAACGAAATGGTTAGCAATCTTGTCGTCACGCTGGATAAAATATAAGCATCGACTGGAATACTGTATGTATCACAACGTGAAGTTATAACAAGTGAAAGGAGGCCTCTTGATCTACCAGCGTTTATAGAACCAATACCACTTATTGGTCTACGGGCATTTTAACGACTAGTCTTTGGGCACATGACTCGGTTATGAAAGATACCTGTGAGTCTCTATCGATTAGGATTCGAACTTGCTGATAGCTGCCGTTTGCGTCCATAACCTTTCCTATTGCTGTTGGAAGTAACTTTTGAATGATGGGGTTAGTTATGTTGATCGAGCGATTGTTAACCAGTGACAGCGACGTTGAAGCGAGAAAAGGTGAGATTGGTGCATGCTGCGAGTTTACGATTCCGAAGTTTGAATTTTGAACAGAATGAGGCGAAAACGTGGTTGTTTGCGGTTCGAACGAATGTAATGATGTTGTGTTTTGAGGGATCAAAACCTTGCTTGGGTCATGTACCATTGTGCTTTTATTTATCGTTGAATTAGAGTTGGAATGATATGGTGTATTTACCGAATTATCATTAACTAGAAAATGATGACGCGTGTTCGATGATTTACAACGAAATTTGGATTGACAGCGTGCCGAGAAATGAGCACTTCGGAGGAAATTAAAACAATTTTTTTTAATATTGACAAAATCTCGTTGCGATTGAACATTCATGTCTATAAACTCTTGGCATTGCGATAAGTTGTGATTCCTTTTACATTTTTGGCATATTACCGAAGGTGAAACAAACATGCTTTTTACCACGGGCTTTTTCGAGCGAAAAGGTTCTCGAGTATTTGTTTTATAGCTTTCTAACACTTCGCAGCGACGATCCAAAAATTCTAATAACTGGCTTGTAGTTGGATCATCCTCCACAAAATTTTCCTTAGCCCAAGCTTGTCTAGTTTCGTGATCTAACTTGTTAACAAGTACCTATGTAGATAAGCCACGGTCCACGGATCTCTTGTTAACGAAGACATAATATTAAGACCTCTTAAAACTTCATCGGCTCCATCCGATATTTTGCGCAAAACGTTAACATTAGACGTATGAATCGACGCAGACGGTAGTTCCATAAACGGTTGCACAAAACTATTTACTGTATGAAGTATGACGTGGTCGGTTATAAAGCTTGTGAAGTTTGTCCCACGCTTCATCGTATGTCTCATTACAAATTTTAGCGATTCAACACGAAGACACGAAATAAGAAATTTAAATTTTCGAACGGGAGATAATTTTGGCTTGTTTCCTAGGTTAGGTTAGGTAGAATGGGCTGACGGCTGATCTTATTTCCGTCACACTTAGTTCAATGTAGGTCCATTGTGATACACTGGAGTATTGTCCTTGAAACCTATGGGTTTTATGTTTGGTCATTTAACCATTTTGTGGCCTTAATGAAGCTTAACAGGCTGCTTCTTGAAGTGTCTGATAATTCTTCAAGTTCATTGAAGAAGTAATTACCTAGAAATTGTTTCCTAAAGTGGCAGATTGCTGGGCATTGACAAAGGAAGTGAGTGGTGTCCTCATGCTCGTCTTCGTCGTTGCATCCTCTGCACAGGTCATCGGTGCAAAGACCCATTTTCTTTTTGTGGTAACCTAGTAGGTTGTGTCCAGTTATGATACTTAAAATATAAATACAATAACAAAGAATTTGTTATTGTTGAAAGTTTTTTGAGTTGAATTGGAAATCAAAAGACATGAAAGGATCAAAGATCCATGACCACAACTCTTAAAAATTATTGTCGTTTCGCCCAGGTACGGCAGTGGGCTCATCAGTTAGGTGCTGCCGTACCCTTCTAAGACGCGAATTTTTTTGGCTTACACCGCCAATGATCTGTTTAATTTCACAGGGTGGAATCCTGATTGATTGATCAATGAGAGATGGGTTAAGTGCTGATGCCTTCCTCGCTAGTTGGTCCGCTTTTTCGTTTCCCGGTATACCAGGAACCCAACAGAGTCTAACGTTATGCTGCGTGCCAAGAACCCTTAGCTCTTCGTGACAGAAAGAGACAAGCTTTGATTTGACAAGAGTGGCAGAAATCGCTTTTATTGCTGCTTGGCTATCAATGAAAAAAGTGATATCAGCATGTGATAGCGACATCATGGACACCTGTTTTGCAGCGTTTGTAACTGCCAAGATCTCAGCTTGAAAGACGCTGCTGTGATTTGGAAGTCTGAATGAACATGCAAGTTTTAGGCTTTCTGAAAAGAAACCTGCCCCTTTTCCAACTTCCATTTTTGAATTGTCGGTATAGATTGATATAGACGTCTCGTTCAGGTAAGGTGTTTCATTCTCCCAATCCTGTCTATAGGGGAAGCTGGTTGTGAAGGATTTTTAAAGTCCAGGTATGGAGTTATGTAATCCGTGCAGATGTTGTTATCTGCGTATCGTGATAAAATCTGTGCGTGTCCTGTTTGGCTGGTTTTCCAGACATTACACTGGTTTAGTCTTAGTGCACTGTTTGCTGCCGCTTCCTGAACATAGAGATCAAGAGGTGTGAGATTGAGGATTACTTCCAAGCTCGCGGTTGGTGTAGTTCTTATTGCACCAGTTACGCAAATACAGGCTGATCTTTGTACTTTGGTTAGGGTTTTTAAATACTTGGATTCTTCCAGCGCCTTCCACCAGACCAAATTGCCATAAGATAGGATAGGTCTAACAATGGCAGTATACATCCACAGGATGATTTTGGGATTTGGTCCCCAGTTTTTGCCAAAAATCCTGTTACACGAATACAGTGCTATCATAGATTTTTTGTGTCTTTCTTGTATATTGGGACCCCAATTTAGTTTTTTGTCTAAGATCACTCCCAGGTATCTGGCTTGATCAGAGATCTTAAGAGAGGTCTTATTTAGTCTTGGTAACTCAAAAGTATATATTTTTCTTCTATTTGTAAAGAGTACCAACTCTGTTTTGAGGGGGTTTCAGAAACCTACGGATATGTAAATCAAGTAACCTTTCAAACGTTTTCAGTATAAAGGAGTCTTTTGCTTCTGTATGGCTTGGTTTGCCGGCTTTCGGTATGAAAACATCTTTTACTTCCCGCCATATTTTGAGAATATAACCCCATATGAGGCTATTCTCAAAAATGTTCTTGAGATGTGGGATGATTTTTCCGCTGCTTTTTTGCAGCATCATAGGGAAAATTCCATCATGACCCGGAGATTTGAAATGGGAAAAGGAGTTGATAGCCCATTCCAACTTCTCTGCCGTCACAATATCTGTCGGGATTTCGTGTCTAGAGTAATTAGTGGTTTCTACTTTACTATTCTCGATAGGGCTACATCCAGGAAAGCGCCAATCGAACAGAAGTTCCAGACTCTCGACTGGGGATTCAGTACAGTGATTATCCGGTCTTCTCAGGGAACCAAGAGGTATGGTCTCCTTGAAGAGGATTTTCCGTAGTCTGACCGATTTGTTCGTGCACTCAATTTCACTGCAAAAATTTCTCCATGAGCAGCGTTTTGCCCGCTGAGTTTCGTTTTTGAATTTCCTTTGGCTGGATTTGTAACGCTCCCAGTAATTTTCGGAGCCGGTACGTTTAGCAGCATTGAAAAGTCTTCTAGTTTCTTTCCTAATGCTGCTCAGCTCGTTATTCCATCAGATTGGTTTTTTAGTTCTTTTTAACCGTTGTGATCAGAGGACAGCTTTTATCCAGGGCATTTCTCAGAATCCCTGTGAGTTCTGCAGTCAACTTATCAAGGCTTTGCGGTTCAAGGTTCCTATTTGTATTGAGGGAATCTATATTATCGTCTACCTCCCTGCTAAAGGTAACCCAATCTGTTCGTCTATTATTACGAAAGGGTTTGATTGGGCGATCTGCAGTGGGAATGATAAAATTTATCAGACGATCCAAGTTGTTTGCAAGGGTAATATTAAGTACTTCTTTACGTTTTTTAGTAACATAGGTAGGTGTGTTACGTCTATTGATAACCAAAAGATTGTTTCTTATAATAAATTCAAATAAATGTTCCCCCATAGAATTTGTGTCGGTGCTTCCCCATTGCACATGGTGTGCGGTAGAGTCGTAGCCCATAATAATATCTAGTCTACTCTTACTTGTGTATTCTACCAGTTGGTAAGTGATATCGGCTGGCGGTCTTTGTGGCATTGGATGGAGGCCATAATTAGAGATGGGAGTCCTTCACGTTCCATCTTTACT
Organism: Melanostoma mellinum; assembly: GCA_914767635.1. Lineage (NCBI taxonomy): Eukaryota > Metazoa > Arthropoda > Insecta > Diptera > Syrphidae > Melanostoma > Melanostoma mellinum. The sequence goes on from OU612060.1 coordinate 109,410,285, forward strand.
GCGGTCTGGTCTATTGTGCTACAAGGTGCGGGGACATAAGGCCACGGGAAATAACCCCACTGATGGTTTTACTTCCCACTATGTGAGAAATAAGCACACTTTGATGAAGTGGACTTAGTTCCCACGACCGGTGGGAAATAAGTCCACTTTCTTATGGGAATTAAACTCACATGAAGAAATTCGAAGAGTGACCAAATTTAACTGAATGAAACGTTGTAAACAACCGTTGGTTATTATAAATATGAGCACAAACATTTCCATTATGCAATGACAAAAACTATTGGAAACTTAAATAATTCAAAACAACGAAAATATAAACCATGAAACCATGCCTAAGAGTTCTGCGAATTGTTTTTATATTAAAAAGAAGTTCTTCAAGAGCTTTAATTAAAATTGTGAAAAATAGGAACAAATAAAAAATTTATATTTAGTTTTTTAGTAGTTTATAAAACTTTAGTGTGAAATTCGCGTTACGGACTTTGGATTTTCTTTGCGTGCGTCATTGTATTTTGTACCGGAGATAAAGCAAAAAGCGAAGCGGAAAAAAATTTTGGCCAGGGGAATATGGATTTGTGATGTGAAAATTGAAAATTCGCGCAAAAATCCGTTAATATCAGAAAAGAATAGTCGTTTAAGAATGCAATTCGCCAAAGAAATATCAGAAAAAAATCGTTGTTTAAGAATGCAATTTGTCAAAGAAAATGTGACAAAGGATATGAGTTTCTGGTCAAAGGTAAGTCGCATTTTGTTCTCCAACTTCAATCATAATCCACTCAATTCATTAAAAGTCCTTTTTGCGGACGAAACCCAAAATTAATCTTTTTGATTCTGTCACATTTTCTTTGGCGAATTGCATTCTTAAACGACTATTCTTTTCTGATATTAACAGCTTTTTGCGCGCAACTCAGCCACTCAATTCGTTTCTCCTAACAAACCAGCGAACTCTTTCTGCCCTTAAGTCAACATTTTTAGTGTCCTTTAACATTTTTTTAAAGGCCAATGGCGGACAGCAAGGAATCACTTCTTATTTTTCTTAAAAGAAATCGCACATCTCTATCGCAAATTTTTTTTGTGCTTTCAAAACTTTTTGGTTTATTTTCTAATCGACCTTCCCGAAACCGTTTTATTACACTAAACACCGTAGATTTACTTTTTTAACAACTTCACTTATTTTGCGAACGGATTTTCATTTTTGGTAATTGAAAATCACAATTTGCCTTTCTTCAAAAGTTGTTTGCCTTGACATTTCAATTTTTTTTTTTTTGTAATGCTATCACAATGAAAGCTCTTCAAATACTGCAACTAAATAATTAGATAACGTGGCAATTACAGTTAGTTTTCTTAGAAAACAGCAGGTGTCCCACTTTGAGTGTGACCTGCATTAAAAAAAAAAAATACTAGGCAGATTATTTTCAGCTTTTTTTTTAAACAAATCGGGGTTGTTTTTTGATATTTTTTTTTTTATTTTATAATAATTTGAGGTCAATATTAAGCAATAAAAATAACAATTATTTCAAAAAGTGACCAACTCTGCATTTTTTTTCGTAAAGAAGTTTATTGAAGATTTTATTTCGTAGGTGTCCCACTTTGAGTGTGAGTGACTGTATATGTACTTGAAAACACCCACGCCTTGCCCCATGCTTTATAAGCTAAAAAAAGGCAGTTTCACAAACTTCTCATTATAACACCTGTTTAGAAATACTTAAAACTATTACCAATGATTTTATAAGATGCACCTGATATCTATCTACTATTTCCTTTGTATTTAATGAAAAAATATTAGTAAACGGCAAAGTTATTACCATAAGAGTATGCTGAAAACCGAAAAATTGCAACAAATTGAGGAAGGTTTTTTTCATATAAGGCGACAAAATTTAAATAAATGAGCAAATAGTTGCATATATATTTCCTAGTTATAAAACGAAAAAGAAAAAAAGAAAAAGTTCATAAATACGGATGCCCCGACCAAAATAGTGAACAAATCGAAATTTTCAATAAAAAAACGGCTTCCTGTCCCTATACAAAGCGTTAGGGAATAACTTTCAGCATACGAATGATACAGAAATGTTTGTGTGTTTATCATCTTTACAAAACATTTTGTTTCATCAAATTATCAAGAAAATTGCAAAAGTTATGAAGCAATAAGTCAACGCACCTTTCAAATTTTAACGAAAAATGCAAGGGACACCTAGCCTTAACGATAAAGGTAAGCTTATCAACCGGTGCGCGAGGGAAAGAAGCGCTGCTAACTTTTGTTGGATTGCTGCGTACGATTCACTGCGAATATATCGGAGAGTGCTTGTTGGATTGTTCTAAACTGCAATTTCGATCTTCGAAAGCGACTTTGTTTTATACTATGTAGTGAAGACAACCATGTCAAAAAGAAACGAGTTTACCCGATTAAAGACGAAAGTGGCAATGCAAACATAGCATATTTAAAACGCTGTATAAAATATAACATCATTACATCGTTCATTAAAGTAAAAACCTCAGTGATGAATGAGGTGACCAAAAAAGTAATTAATTCAGCACAAAATAATTGGTTACATCTTCAATTAGCATCGATTTATTACAATAGTGAAATTAAAACAACTTTCAACTCTGAATGGTACGAGTTTCTTTATAGAACATCAACCGAAATTGAGTGTCTATTGTCTAGTGATGAGAAAGACGGAAAAAAAAATATAAAATTCGATATACTTCTACTAGGGATGCCCAAAAGAGTAGATAAGTTTACAACACCGTTATAAATATTTCAAATGTAGAGTTATCAATTGATGAATTGAATCTTTTAAATAAAGGTTTAAATTATGGCATACATCCAGTGTCAACACCAGTTAAAGACGTAGTAGCGGATATTGAAACCGTTTTAAAAAACAGATTTTAAAACACCAAAAATGAAATTAGAGAGAAAACAAAAGTATGGTTAGACAAAGCCAAAAAATTGGAAAGAAGACGCCATTCAAATGAAGCTGAAGTGATAAAAACTTTAAAACAGAAAAACATTTACATAATAAAGGCAGATAAAAGTAATAAGGTAGTTGTTATGAATATTGATGAATATAACAGAAGAGTTTGGAAACTTATTGAGGCAAATAAATATAAAGAAGTTAAAAAATCTCTTCTAAACAAAATTATAACTGCAGCTAACAATGTCCGTAAAGAGATGTGTTTGAGAGTATTTCATTATTTATCATAATATCATAAGCTAATACCTTCGTAAAATTATTTGCATTCATAATTTCCTTGCCAAACAGTGTTAAATTACCCTATGTTTTATCGCTTAGTTCTCATGCTCAATGTTCTAATGTTCATGTATTCTATTTACTTACAGAAACATAATCAACCTGTTAATTCTAATCTCTATTCTCTCTTACTATTGTTTGTCTTCTTTCGTCATTATGTAATTTCAATCAGCCGTTAAGAGGCATGAAATGTAATAGTATATTACTGTCATATTGTGTCATGTAGCGAAAGCATTGCTATTCTTTTCATTCTACTATATGATCTCGCCTCGTAAGCATCAAATTAAAGTTCGTTCTTCGTACAAAACTTTTTCGATTTCAACTTTTTCGTCTTATTACAAAACAAGATCAGTAGCATTTTCGGAGAACGATTCAAATGGCTTCTTCTTGTTTCAAACCTTGAAGTCCCAAAGTTATACCGTAGATAGATAGATTAATAGATCTAATTTATTTCGAATTCAATATAACTAGATTGTAACAATTAATGAAATAACGCAATTATGTATATACACTTCAGAATATTAATCAAACTAAATTTAGTGACATTTATATTTATATAAAATAGTGTTAATGTCACTTCAATTTAAAAATACATCCTACTAATATTATAAACGTGAAAGTTTGTATGTGTGGATGTTTGTTACTCTTTCACGCAAAAACTACTGAATGGATTTCAATTAAACTTTCCAATAATATAGCTTATACATCAGAATAACACATAGGCTACAATTTATCCCTAAATTCCCACGGGAACGGGAACGTATACGGGAATTTAGAAACTACAACACCGATTTCAAAAATTTTTCTACAGTAAAAATGCTTCATTATCCCCGAGTAACATAAAAACTAATTCATCCCCATATTCCTTCGGTTCCCTATATTCCCACGGGAGCAGGAACGTATACGGGAACTTTGACACTACAGCACCGATTTCAAAAATTCTTTCACCGTTAGAATGCTACACTATCCGCGAGTAACATAAAAACTAATTCATCCCCATATTCCTACGGTTCCCTATATTCCCACGGGAGCAGGAACGTATACGGGAACTTTGATACTACAGCACCGATTTCAAATATTCTTTCACCGTTAGAATGCTACACTATCCCCGAGTAACATAAAAACTAATTCATCCTTATATTCCTACGGGAACGGTCACCATATTCCCACGGGAACGGGAGTCTTTACTAATATTGAAAATTCGAATGTAGCTAGGTCGGTATGTTTTTCGTATGTCTCCCGTTCACAGAACCTGAGGAAGGACATAGACTATATATTTTTTCCCTATATTCCCACTGGAGCAGGAACGTATACGGGAACTTTGACACTACAGCACCGATATCAAAAATTCTTTCACCGTTAAAACGCTACACTATCCGCAAGTAACATAAAAACTAATTCATCCTCATATTCCTACGGTTCCCTATATTCCCACTGGAGCAGGAACGTATACGGGAACTTTGACACTACAGCACCGATTTCAAAAATTCCTTCACCGTTATAATGCTACACTATCCCCGAGTAACATAAAAACTAATTCATCCCCATATTCCTACGGTTCCCTACATTCCCACGAGAGCAGGAACGTATACGGGAACTTTGACACTACAGCACCGATTTCAAAAATTCCTTCACCGTTAGAATGCTACACTATCCCCGAGTAACATAAAAACTAATTCATCCCCATATTCCTACGGTTCCCTACATTCCCACGAGAGCAGGAACGTATACGGGAACTTTGACACTACAGCACCGATTTCAAAAATTCTTCCACCGTTGGAATGCTCCATAATCCCGAGGTAACATTAACTTAAACTTATCCACATATTTCTACGAAAACGGTCGCCATATTCCCACGGGAACGGGAGTCTTTACTAATATTGAAAATTCGAATGTAGCTAGGTCGGTATGTTTTTCGTATGTCTCCCGTTCAAACTGCTAAACAGATTTTATTTAATTAGCTACAGAGATGGTCTAGAACATGCGGAAGGATAAAGACTAAACATATATCTATCCTTATATTCCCACGGGAACGGAAATGGGAATTCAAAAACTACGGTCTCAAAAGTATTTTTAACAGGGCTACAAGGTGTTAAAATAGGGGTTGAATGTTTTTTTTTTGGAAATATGTACCTCCATTTTTAAGGCTAGAAGTTTTATTTACTTAAAAGTTAAAAATGCTTCTGAAAGTCACTATTCCACGCGGACGAAGTCGCGGGCACAGCTAGTATCTTATATGGGTGGGGTGACCCTTGATAAGAAAAACTTTACCCTTGAAAATAAAAACTAAAAAATTGCAAAAATTATGAAGCAATAAGTCAACGCACCTTTCAATTTTTAACGAAAAATGCAAGGGACACCTAGCCTTAACGATAAAGGTAAGCTTATCAACCGGTGCGCGAGGGAAAGAAACGCTGCTAACTTTTGTTGGATTGCTGCGTACGATTCACTGGGAATATATCGGAGAGTGCTTGTTGGATTGTTCTAAACTGCAATTTCGATCTTCGAAAGCGACTTTGTTTTATACTATGTAGTGAAGACAACCATGTCAAAAAGAAACGAGTTTACCCGATTAAAGACGAAAGTGAAGAATGAGGTGACCAAAAAAGTAATTAATTCAGCACAAAATAATTGGTTACATCTTCAATTAGCATCGATTTATTACAATAGTGAAATTAAAACAACTTTCAACTCTGAATGGTACGAGTTTCTTTATAGAACATCAACCGAAGTAGTATGTTTTGGTATGTTCTGGGCCAAGGGTTCAGTTGGTGTACGGTGTACAGTATGTGGTACAGCACTCGACATGAGGGTACAGGGGTACAGATGGTGTACAGTTGGTGTACGGTGTACATGTACAGTATGTGGTACAGCAGTCGACATGAGGGCACAGGTGGCTCAGGTGGTGTACAGTTGGTGTACGGTGTACAGTGGCTCAGGTAGCTGTTCTGGCACAGGTGGCTCAGGTGGTGTACAGTTGGCGTACGGTGTACAGGTGACTCAGGTAGCTGTTCTGGCTCAGGTGGCTCAGATGGTGTACAGTTGGTGTACGGTGTACAGTATGTGGTACAGCAGTCGACATGAGGGTACGAGGGTACAGCAGTTATGGTGTACAGGGTTGCACGATATTTGCAACAGGTAATTTTTTTGTGGTATCTTTTGCGGGACGGTTTTTTAATGTTTGCGTTTGGTAGATAATAAAAATAGATTATCATGATGGTATGAGGGAGAAACTAAATGCATTCCTATAGTAAGATGTTGAAAGGATTCTTTGTTGGTATAGATTATCATGGTGCGCGGCTTTGGAGCTATACAGAAAAAAAAAAAATACCCAACATATACATAGAGCGTCTACTGTAGTTGATTAAAGAAATGCGTCACGGTTTATAAAATCATGTTTCAACATGTTTATTGAAACCTTTTCATGATAATGTTTGTTTGTGTTGGGCATAGGCAGATGTATGTGTGTAGGTAGGTATGTTTATTTATAGATATATACATATGATGCAATTTATAGTAGGGTTCTTGATTTTTTGAGAAAAAAAAAACCTATAAAAGGAGCATTTTGAGAACGTGATAGGACATTATGTTTTTGTGAATAAGACAGTTAAGTTCTTTATTTTTTGAATTTTTCATTGAAAATCTGAGTTTTGTTAATTATTAAACAATCAAGTTCAAATTTGTTGAATTTTTCTTTGAAAATCTGAGTTTTGTTAATTATTAAACAATCAAGTTCGATTTTGTATTTTTATACATATTTTTTTTTGTGTGTTTTCTTTGTGAATAATATTTAAATTTTTAAAAATGTTTAATTGTGAAAATTGTGAAAAATCATTCGTCCAAAAGTCGTCTTTGACAAGACACATAAACAATATCCATAACGATCAAAGAAAAATCTTTAAGTGCAATATATGCGAGAAGGTTCTGTCGAGGAAAAACAGACTTGATGAACACATCAGAAATAAACATTCAGCAGGAGCTGGTGTAATTAATGAAAGAAGTTCGAGAAAAATGGAACATTCTCCTCAACCTTCATTATCTGGAGCGATTTTGGACAAAAGGCCTAGAAGAATTGCTAATGACTATTGTGATATCTGTGAAGAAGATGTTGTAGAATGGAGTGAACACAATAAAAAAGCTTCTCATATGACTCTAGTTGATGAACTGTATTCGGAAAATGGTGATGGAGGTTCTCCTCAAGAAAATGATGATGGAGGTTCTCTTCAAACTTCATATTGTCACATCTGTGAGAAGGTTATCGAGCAAGGAAAAATGATACATCATCAAAGAAAAGCTTCACATAGAGCACTTGCTATGCAGCTCCTGACCGAGAATGTTAGCGTCATAAGTGGAGCTTTCAAAAATAGAATTAAGACCTATTGTATAAAGATTGCTGATGAATCAATTTTGGATGTTGATGTTTTGTTTGAGCAAAATAAGTGCCTCATAAAACAGTTGCTGGAAAACGAGATTGGTATTTTAGGTTCATTGAAGCTAAACATTGAACTTTTCGGTGATTTTGTCAAGTCCAACAATAGTCCTGATGAATTGATTTCTGATGTGAAAAATATTCAAACAAAAATGTGTGTGGTGCTGAATGAAAATGATATTGATGGAAAGCTTCAACAATTTATTGACGAAATAAAAGCCAAATTAGAAGAATTTTAAGAAAAAGACAGCGGATGGGCTTTGTTATCATTTGTGCGAATTGAGATAAACATCAATAAATACCAACCTGTTGGAGGATCATCGTATTTTGAACTACCAGCTCAAATAAGAAACAAAAAAGCATGTATAAACGTTCAAAACAATGATCAGTACTGTTTCAAATGGTCAATAATAGCTGCTCTCACAGTAAACATATCACATCCTGAAAGAACTATTTCATACCCATGTAAAAATAACATTGTTGACGAAACAATAGAATTATGTAACCAACTCATAAGCTTTAAAGACTTGCAGTTCCCTCTGGCTATAAAAGATGTTAAAATATTTGAAGAGAACAATCCTGAGATAGGTGTGAATGTATTTGGTTATGAGATGAGTAAGAAAACTAAAGATGTACAAATAATCGGTCCATTCTATCATACACAAAAGGAAAAGAGTAAGCATATAAATTTACTCTTTTGTGAGAATGAAGATGGTCGAACTCATTATGTTTTTATTAAAAATATGTCACGGTTAACCAGATCACAATTAACAAAACGTATTAATAAAAAACATTTTTGTAATGGCTGTCTACAAGCTTTTAATAATGAAGATTTATTAAAAAAACACAAAAGCGAATGTTGTAAGATCGTTACAATAATGCCAGAGGGAGATAAGTCCTCATTAAAGTTTGAGAAACATGGGAAGAAGTTGGAAGTTCCATTTGTAGTTTACGCTGACTTCGAGTCTATTTTACAACCGATAAACCATCAACAGCCCAACCAGGATTTTTCTTCAACAACTGATGTACAACAGCATGTACCTTGCGCCTTTTCCTATTTTATCAAATGCACATTTGATGAAAAGTTTAACACTCAGAAAACATTTGTTGGTAAGAATTTGAATATGAATATAATAATATTTCCCAATATACATATTTATAATTTTCCATTTTTTCTATTTTAGGTGAGAATTCGTCAGATAAATTTGTAGAGATGTTGGTGGAAGATTTGACGAATTTATATCAGCAAGTCATCAAGAATCCGAAACCGATACCCATGTTGACCATAGCCGAGGATTTCAGACAGAGACATTCGCCATCATGCCATATATGTAAGAATAGTTTTAAGAATTTAGATTTAAGGGTAAGGGATCATTGTCACTTCACCGGGTTGTAATTTAAATTTTAAAATTCCAAAATTTTTCCCCGTCTTCTTTCATAATTTTTCGGGATATGATTGTCATCTCTTTGTAAAAAGTCTTTCTAAGATCAAAGGAGAAATTTCAATAATTCCATTGAACAAAGAAAATTATATTTCTCTTTCTAAACGAATTTATTTAAATGCCAATCACAGTTTTGAGATAAGATTTTTAGATTCAAATAGGTTTCTTCAGTCAAGCATCGCATCTTTAGCAAAGAATTTATCGCCTAATGATTTGAAAAATACTAAAAGTGTTTTCCAAGACAATGTGTCATTTAATTTAATGCAAAGAAAAGGTGTATTTCCTTATGATCATTTAGATTCTTGGGAACGATTTGAAGAAACCTCTTTACCCTCTAAATCAAAATTTTATAACAAAATGATTGATGAAGAATGTTTAGTTGAGGACTATAAACATGCTCTTAATGTATGGGATCACTTTAAGTGTAAAAAACTTGAAGATTATATGGTTCTCTATCTTAAGAGTGATGTGCTTTTATTAGCAGATATTTTTGAAAGTTTTAGGAAACTTTGTATTTCAATTTATGAACTTGATCCTTGTCATTATTTTACAGCTCCTGGGTTATCATGGGACGCTATGCTCAAAACAACTAATATCAAGTTAGAGCTTTTAACTGATGTCGATATGTACAATTTTTTTAAAACTGGAATTAGGGGTGGTTTGTGTCAATGTAGTCACAGAAATGCTGTAGCTAATAATAAATACATGTCAAGCTATAATCCAAACCTAGCATCGGAATACTTAATGTATCTTGATGCTAATAACTTATACGGATGGGCTATGTCACAACCCTTACCATATGGTAATTTTCAGTGGGATAATCCTCAGATTTATACATCTGAATACATCTCCAACATTAAAGGTGATAATGTAGGATATGTATTGGAAGTAGATTTAGATTATCCATCGAGTATTCACGACTCACATAACGATCTCCCATTTTGTCCTGAAAATATAGCCACCCCAGGTTGTAAAATTCCTAAGTTAGTTGCGCACTTGAATTCAAGGAAAAATTTCAAAATTCACTTAAGAAATTTACAGCAATGTATTTCCCAGGGATTAGTTTTAAAAAAAGTACATAGAGTCATGAAGTTTAGTCAGTCGAACTGGCTCCAAAAATATATTTCACTGAACACCGAAAAAAGAAAGGTTGCCAGGAATAAGTTTGAGAAAGACTTTTTCAAATTAATGAACAATAGCGTCTATGGTAAAACCATGGAAAATGTTGAAAGGCGTAGAAATGTGAAGATTGTTACAGAATGGAGTGCGCATAGAAACCAATTTTCAGCAAGAAAGCTGATTGCGCATCCCAATTTTCATAGTAGTAGCATATTTACACCGAATATGTGTGCTATTGAGATGAAGAAAGGAAGTGTTAAACTAGATAAACCAATTTATTTGGGTTTTGTCGTTTTAGAACTCTCAAAGTGGTTAATGTATGATTTTCATTATGATTACATGAAGCCAAAATTTAGCGATAAAATTCGTTTGAACTATATGGATACAGACTCTTTTATCTATTCCATATTTACAGACGACTTTTATGCTAAAATCTATGATGATGTTATTAATCCTGAGAGTTCTAGGTTTGACACTTCTGAGTATCCGGTGAATAACATTCATAATTTCCCTTTGAATAATGGCAAGGTGATAGGGCTTTTTAAGGATGAAAATAATTCGAGGATTATGACTGATTTCGTAGGACTAAGGGCTAAATTATATTGTTTTGGGATTGATACCGGTGAAGTGACAAAAAAAGCAAAAGGAATGTTACGTTCTGCCGTGCTTCAAGAGGAAGAGCAGGTGACGGAGAGTCGAAACAAAAGATAATACTTAGTTTAAATTCTTTTTATTTGAATATATTTGAATGTAGTAGAAGGCCCGCTGTCTCAATGCATTTGGCTGCAACCTTTACTATATAAACTCAAATTTCAACTCTGCCCTTCTTCCCATTCGCTTCTCTATTTATTGGTTTTTATTCATTACTATTACTTAGCTAGCCGTTTACCATCGTCAGAACCATGTTACCTCATTCAGTTCATCCGAACTAGGCCACACACCATGGTCACAATTCTTCATTGGTCATTACGTAGAACACGCTTAAACCTATGTGCCGATCGTATGGTGACCCACTCAAGTACTTCTGGGTGTGTCTTCATCGATCGCAGTTTGTAGGTCTCGTATTACATATTGCACTTGACATACTCTATTGCATTGCAGCTGTTTACTCATATGCAATAGAGTCGCGCATATGGCTTGAGTCATAGTGACGTGCATACGTGAAGCGTTGTTCTACATTAAGAACGAAAATGAAATTATGCCTGGTTGGTGTTTTTATGAATGGGTTGGTTCTGAATGAATGTTGGAGGTTGGGAATAGTTGTGGTTCTCGGATCATAACATCCTCCCCCTCTTAAAAAAAGAAAATTCGTAGCCAATAAAAAGGTTAGGAATTTTCGCAAAACGTGTAGAGTTGAAGCAAATGCGAAGAAGTCAGAGTTTTACAAAATTAACTTTTGTTTTTATTACTAGATTATATAATAGATAATAATATGGTATATGGTGGTAATACATAGATATATTTAATAAATCAGTGAATTTTTGTTTCAAAGTTTGTTTTCAAATTATTATTATTGTTATTAATTAGTTTATTTAATTATACATAGATATATTTAATAAATCAGTAAAGATATATATTTTTTTTCATTGTTCTTTACTGTTTTATGATTATAAGTAAGTAAAAATTTTCTAAACAGATTTATATTTTTAATATATTAAATGTAAAAAATTTCTAAATAGCTTTACATGTCTTACAGGTATTATATATGTATTAAATGTGCATAAACATCCTTGAGAAAAAAAATTTTTTTTTTTTCATAATTTTATATTGCATTAATTAATAATAAATTTTTTTTTTTTTGTTTTTTTTTTTTTTTTTACATAATTTTATATCGTATTAATTAACAATGATTTATAGTTAATAATGGTAGAATGACATACTATATTTTTCTAATTACTAAGCACAAAAATTGGTACTTCGTTTTCTTTCTTGTTCATCTGGACAACATTACCTTTTCCCAAACTATTTGTTTTCTCTTGTTTGACTTTATATGTATTGTATCGTCTGTAGCAAAGTGATATTAAGAGAATCGCATAGTATAAAGAACATATAGTAGCATCATGGCGGGGAAAGCGATGGTATCGCCGTCTGTCGACCCAATTTAGCGTTTTATCGGTTCTGCAAATTTTGTTGTGGTTGTTCACTTAGGCATGTGGATGGTATTTTTTCGGATGCTTTAATGGTTGTGGATGGTATTTTCATCAATTAATAAATGTGCTTAAATGATTTTCAAACAATGTCATGACACACCAAATGCAAAACAACAAACTTTTTATCATTGAGAATCAAAAAGCAAGTCACTCGCATATCACTCTTTTATATTTGCTAACACATTTACGAAGCAAAGCTGCCCTAACAAAAAACAATAATATATGACGTATTGACAGCATGTTGGCATGGTTCTACGATAAATTTGTTCCGATTGAGAAGGTAGGTACGCTAAATTGGGTCGACAGACGGCGATACCATCGCTTTCCCCGCCATGATGCTACTATAGGTTCTTTATACTATGGAGAATCGTGAAGATTATATATATGACAGTATAGTGGTGTACGTCGTGCTTGTCTATTGTTAAAAAGGGCGTTAATTCTTTAGTTTTTTGAAATTGTAAACTTTTTGATAGAAGTTTTAGTTCGTCTTGACTAGAATATTTAATGAATGTAACCTCTGGTTTTGCTTCGTTTTTCGGATAGTTGTTCTTAATTTCGGAAATATTTAAAGGGGGGATGAAGGAATTATAAACAAAAGAAGATTTTTCGTTTTTAGACCGTATAGTGATATCTTTTGATTTTAGGAAGCAGTTTCCAGTGAGTTCTAAAATAGCTGTTCCTTCAAGAGTATGTGTTATAAAATGTTAATTTTGTATAGTTAGTTATTCGTTAAAAGGTTGTAAATTGTTGTTGTGAATTAATTTTGATTTCTTACCTACTCTTACTACAGTATTTTCATCCGAATGGATTCTTATGACTTCGTATGGTCCGTCCCACAGAGTCGAAAGTTTATTCTGTCTGGTTTGATTTTTTATTAGGACTTTATCTCCAACGTTAAATATTTTTGGTCTAGCATTCTTGTCGTAAAGAGTTTTTGATTTTTCCTTTTTTTCTTTGAGGATTGAATTTGCTGTCTCATATCCGTGTTGTAATCTAGCCTTAAGTTCGTTAACGTAGTTATCATAGTTATAAGAAATCTTGGGTTTTTGTGACAGAACGCTTGGAATATTAGCAGGGAATCCGTATAGGAGTTCATAGGGTGAAAATCCAGTACTACTGTGTGGTGTTGTATTGTATACAAACATAGAATAGGGGATCCATGTATCCCATGACAAAGGATCTTGGTTCACATAGTGTCGTAGATATTCGGCTAATGTTCTATGGCTTCGTTCTAATGCTCCATTAGTTTGAGGATGGTATGGCGTTGTATTCAATTTTTTTATCTTCAATAGGCTACACATTTCTTTGAAGAGGATACTTAAGAAATTTGTCCCTTGGTCAGTCAAAAGAGATAGAGGGATTCCGTGGCGACATACTATGATTTCCACGAATGTTCTAGCTACAGTTGAAGCTTCAGCGTTTTGTATTGGCATAGCTTCCGAAAACTTTGTCAAATCGTCCTGGAAGGTGAGTAGATATTTGTTTCCACCATAGCTAACAGGAAGTGGTCCAACTATGTCTAGAGCGACTCTTTCAAATGGTCTAACACTAGTAGTTGTAATTTTCATGGGGACTGGTGGATTTTTTCTACTTTTATTCCGTTGACAAGACGTGCATATGCTCACATGCTTTTGTACATCAGCTTTCATGTTTGGCCAGAAGTATTTCGCCTTTATTCGGTTATACATCCGTGAAACACCTTGGTGGCCTCCGAATGGGGAATCATGATATTCTGACAGAATCTTAGAAATTATCTCTGGATCAGTCAAGGATATCCTTTCATCAATGTGAAGGTATATGTCTAATGTCATATCTCCGAAAACTTCATTCAATATTCTTTTGAAAGTATGTTTAACTTGGTTATCTGGGATAGGTAATGAAAAAGAAATAGTTTTTTCGAACTTAGTGCGTTCCTTAATTGTTCGGAGACTCTTTTCGGTTATCTCTTCGTCATTTGTCGTACGGAACGGTAAGGGTAGTGTAACGACAATCAAAGAATCATGTACATCAAATTTACCTATAGTGGGTTTTGTAAAGTTTTGAATTCTTTTTACTAAGGATTGCTCGTCTATCGAGTCTATTAGGGGTAATATTACGATTTTATAGTCGGAATTTTTGTTTATAAAGATAGATTCGAATTTTTCGATAATATTGCATTCGGGTCCTGTTTTAGAGTTTTTTGTTGACTTCAGTTTGAATTCTAAGTCCCCCGAGTTAGTAGCGTTAAGGGCTTTAAGTCCCGATTGAAATATCTGTCGGCATTTTTCATAGTCTGGTGTCTTATTGTATTCCAGAGCAGCGACATATTTCACGAATTCCATTATTGGATTTGGCACTTTTTTGGGGTATAGTTTTTCCAAACCAGTACTTACATCTCTCATAAAAGTTTCCTTAGACTTCTGGACTTTAATGGGAACTTTAAGCAGGTTTTCTTGTTCCCAAGGCAGCATCACGCCTGACCACTCGATTAGATTATACCCAAGGATCTCAAAGTCTCCTCGCATTGTTGCTACACCGAGATGCGCATCTCTGGATGTGTATTCAATTGTACCATTGTGCATTTTCTTTGGATCTGGCTCAAAATCTTTTTGGGTGTAGTGACTAGCTAAACCAAAGTCTACCAGATATGCTTGAGAAGCACCACCTTTTCCATAACCTAATACGATGTTGGCTCCTTTTAAATCGGCATGGACATACGTTCGGCCGTGAATATACTCATACACATCCAACATCTGTAAGGCAAGACGATAAATTGTGTGTTCTGGAATCTTTCTTCCGTTTTCCAAGAAAAGCTTCCAAATATCGTCTCCATAACGTGGCATTACAACAAAGCGATGTTTCACATTGTTAATGTCGTTTGATCCCTTACCCACTAGATAAGGCATCCCAAAAGATTTAAGTCCGCGCTGCTGTTTGAACTGTGTAATGTCTTCAAGACGAGCATTGTGCATACAAAAGTGCATTTCAACAAACAAAGTTCCATTGCCATGTGGTTCAAATTTGACGACGTATTCATAGTCGGACGGCTTCTTTGGTGAACTCGAAGCTTTACACGCTGAGTATATTTGACCATGACTTCCCATGCCTATAGACGGTCCGATTTTCCATGATGTTTTGGACAAATCAGTTATTATTTCACCTTCAGGAATTTGTTCTGATATGGCAAGGTCGTTCTTCTTTTCCTTAGAGGTTGGCTTTCTTTTAGGAGCCATAGTTGCATTTGCTTGAATATTATCTTCGATCTGTTTTTGTTTTTGCCCTCGTGTTACAACCAATATATTATTTTCTCCTATATTTCGACTTAAAGCATCAGCATTTAAGTTGATTTTCCCCGGTTTATGCTTAATGGTATATTCATATTCGGATAATAAAATTTTCCATCTTGCTAGTCTGGACATAGGATCGGTACGAGAAAATAACCATTGCAAAGGTTGATGGTCCGTACAAATAGTGAAGGCCTTGCCATAAAGGTAGGGACGAAATTGTTGTATGCCATAGACAATTGCAAGTAGTTCTTTTTCGGTTGTGTTATACCTGACTTCGGAGTCATTCAACGTTCTGCTTGCGAAGGATATGGGTTTGTCTTTTCCAATTAGACCTTGTGACAAAATAGTTCCAATGCCGACATCGCTTGCATCTGTGGTCACAATAAATTCTTCTTTGAAATTGGGGTAAGCTAAGACTGGGGGGTTTATTAATTTATTTTTTAGATCTCTAAAAGCTTCGTCGCAGAAGGCATCCCATTTGAAAACACAGTTTTTCTTTAGTAACTTTGTAAGAGGTTTTGCTATCGTAGAAAAATTTTCTATAAATTTTCTATAGTAGCCAACGAAGCCTAGAAAAGATTTTATACCTTTAGCATTTTTAGGTGTAGGGTAAGTTTTAACGGCTTTGATCTTTTCGGGGTCTGGTTTAAGTCCATCTTCCGAAATAAGATGACCTAGATACATGAGTTCATGTTTTAGAAAATTACATTTCTCTGGTTGTAATTTCAGATTGTGGATGCTTAGTTGGTTGAGAACTTTTAATAATTTGGAGTTATGATCTTTAAGGTCGTATCCGTATAGAACTATATCGTCCATATAAACGAAACAATCAAAACCTTGTAAGCCAGTGAGAACAGTGTTCATTAGGCGTTGGAAGGTTGCAGGGGCGTTCTTTAAACCGAATGGCATTCGATTATATTCATAATGGCCAAAGGGAGTGCTGAATGCGGTCTTGCATCGATCTTTTTCATCCATTAAGATTTGATGGAATCCTTTAGCCAGATCCAAGGTGCTGAAATATTTAGCTCTACCCAATTGATCAAATATGTCACTGATATTTGGTAATGGGTATGCATCGCCGACGGTTAAATCGTTTAGTTTCCTGAAATCTACAACTACCCTCCAACGTTTGCTTTCATCGTTTCCAGGTTTTTTGGGAACGAGTAGCAGGGGTGAGTTCCAGGGACTCGAGCTTGGTCGTACGATGTCGTCGTCTAACATCTCTTGAACTTGTTTATGGATTTCTTCTTTTTGGCTTTCAGGGAGTCGATAAGGTTTTACGTAAAGTGCGGGTTTACTCTCATCAGTACCGATCTTGTGAGTCATGGAATCGGTGTTGGTGAGATGATCACCCTCAAGATAAAACAATTCGTTGTACTCTCTACAAATCTTGAGGATAGAATTCTTTTCTTCAACGTTGCAATGGTCTAATATCAACATGGACTCTAATTTTTCCATTCGTTTTTCTACTTTGCTACTAAAATTTTTCATATTGTACTGCTCGTACTGATCTAAACTATCAAAATTTAAATTAAGATTATTTATATAGAGTATTTTCTCTGTTTCTAAAGTATTCATGGTTAGAACTCTGATTTTATTGTTTATAGGCCTTACTATGGATTCGCCAACATAAACTCCCGGACAAATCTGTTTCTTTTTGATCAAAATGTCTACAGATTTTTTGTTAGCTTTTTTGAAGGGAATTTCGATCATTTGTTGACTCCTAGGTGGGAGGATAAAACATAAATTTGTTTTGAAAGGGTTTGTTTCAGATGTAGTCTTACGTATTGCTGCATCTTTATCGGTAGACGCTTTAGTTTCTTTGCTCTTTTGGCTGTTGTTTTCTAAAGTCTTATTTTTTAATTTTAGCTGCTACACCACTGTTTAATGTAGTCTTATGTGTTGAATCGTTTTTTACTTTGACCGATGATTCATTCAAATCTAATTCTTTGTTGTCGGAGCTAGCATTCAATTTAAGCTTATCGGAATTTCGGTTGATGGTGGCTTTATTGGATTTAAGAACAAAATTATTCTCCTCAGCCTTTTCATCACCTTTTGTTTCCAAATCACAGCCCGTAGGCACCACCTCGTGAGGGGTAGCTTTTTGGATGCTTTCTCTGATAACAGGGTTTTCGATTTGAATGTCGTAAACCTCTAAAACATTTTCTTTATAGTTTACTTTACACCTGTATTTGGAAAGAAAATCGTTTCCTAAAATACCATCGTATGGCAGGTTTATATTTGGAGTGAGTAGATGGAAGGGATGTGTGAGTGAGAGATTATACTTGGAATTAATTATAAAAGAACCAGTTATTTCCCCTAGAGTGAAAACAGAATCACCAGAAATTGAAGATATAGTAAGTCTTTTTCCTGGGTTAGAATTTGTTCCGAATTTGTCCTTATACAAACTAATATCTGCTCCGGTATCTATTAAAAAAGTAGAGTATTTTTTGTTAGACGGCTCGAACTGAATTCGTAAAACCGGCTCATGGAACTCTGGACAAAAGGAAACAGTTAAGAAACTAGATTTTATTGTTGTGGGTCGGTATTTAGATTCAGTCGGGATGGATAACCCATCTCTTCCTCCCGAGCGTAGTCGTTTCCCGAATTTTGAGGATAAAACTCCTCACCAGAATTCCAGTTCCTATACCCTTGTTTAGCGTTGTATCGCCGGATGTTGGAGAAATTTTGATTGTTTTTGTTTTGCGAATTGTCCCTAAATGGGTTAGGTTTGGTCGAACCGAGTTGAGACTGCTTTAACCTACAATCTACTTCTCGATGGTTGGGTTTTTTACAGTACCCACAAGTGAGCCGTTGTATTTCCCTTTTTATATTTGTGTGTTGGTTTGTGTTTTGTGATGTCCTGTTGGGATTAGTATAACAGTGTGCACTTGTGTGACCCACCTTGTTACAAAATTGACACGTTGGACGTATCGAGGGCGGAATGTTTGCAGAACTTGTAGAAGGGGCTAATGCGTTCTAGTCGGTTCAAATGCTCCTCTGCATAGAGAATGGATTTCTTTAAATCTGTTTCTCCATGAGCCTGGACCATAAACCTGAGATTTTGATTTCGGATGCCATCCTCGAAAGTTTGTATAGCCAGTTTGTCGTTTTCTTTGAAAAGAAAATTTCTAACTGCCTCCTCAGTTGAGCTGACGTATGTTGCCGAATTTAAAGCATTTAAGAGTTGACCTATACGTTCGCCAAACTCTTTAACTGTTTCTTTTGCTCGTTGTCGAGCTGAAATCAACTCATTTTGAGCTCAGGACCTTGACTTTACCGATGAATATTCCATTTTCAAGACTGAACAAAGATCTGCCCATCTTTCCACAGTCTTGAATTGTATTAATTCGAAAGCTGGTCCCTCAAGCCTGGTTTTTACTATACTGAGGAAAAGTTGGTGCTCGTCAGGTTTCACTGACTTGAACAAAATATCTCCACACGCTAAAAACTTCCCTAGGTTTTCCGACTTTCCATCGAAAGTCGGGACAATATTAATGATATCCTTAAAATTCATTTTATATTCTGTCATTTCCGAAATGTCAGAGACTAAATGAAAAGGCAAAACCTTGAATAAACTAACTTTAAGTTTTTGATTGCGGGTAGTAATTGTGAAGTCGTGAAGTGTATCGAGAGACGAGAGAAAACAAAGAGTTTAATTTGGGGTTCGGGTAGAAGACAAGATAAATAACTTTATTTAATTAACACTTGTGCTGTTTAATTGAACTGAACACTTTAATTAAGTCAATAGAAAGCAAAAATTGATTTCGCTTCAATATACTTAAATCTTTTTGATTTTAATAAAAATAATAAATAATAAAAAAGAATTTACTTGTTTTGTGGTTGCTGTTGGGGTTGTTGTAGTTGCTGTTAAAGTTGTTGATGTTAAAGTTGTTGAAGTTGCTGTTAATGTTGTTGATGTTAAAGTTGTTGAAGTTGATTTTTTTCTTCTGCTGATGTTGGTGTTGATGTAGTTGCTGCTGCTGATTTTCACTTGCCAGGCAGGCTTCACGCCCTAAAGCTGTCAATTACGGCCTGGTCTTTTCACTGCCTAATTTTTGCCTCCGGCGTCCGCTTGGGAATTCGCCAGGTCTTATGTTTATAGGGCTTTTTTTTTCCACAACACAAATCACTTAATGGTGTTTTTTTTTTTTTTTTTTTTCACACCAATAACTTTACACAAAAAAAAATTACTTACTGGTGTTAAGCCCCAGTACGCCTCAAGAGTCAAAAAAAAAATATAGACCTCTTGTGTTTTGGTAGGGATAATAACTATCCTGGGATAAATTGAGATATCCCACCGCTGCCACCAATGTTACGTTCTGCCGTGCTTCAAGAGGAAGAGCAGGTGACGGAGAGTCGAAACAAAAGATAATACTTTGTTTAAATTCTTTTTATTTGAATATATTTGAATGTAGTAGAAGGCCCGCTGTCTCAATGCATTTGGCTGCAACCTTTACTATATAAACTCAAATTTCAACTCTGCCCTTCTTCCCATTCGCTTCTCTATTTATTGGTTTTTATTCATTACTATTACTTAGCTAGCCGTTTACCATCGTCAGAACCATGTTACCTCATTCAGTTCATCCGAACTAGGCCACACACCATGGTCACAATTCTTCATTGGTCAGTACGTAGAACACGCTTAAACCTATGTGCCGATCGTATGGTGACCCACTCAAGTACTTCTGGGTGTGTCTTCATCGATCGCAGTTTGTAGGTCTCGTATTACATATTGCACTTGACATACTCTATTGCATTGCAGCTGTTTACTCATATGCAATAGAGTCGCGCATATGGCTTGAGTCATAGTGACGTGCATACGTGAAGCGTTGTTCTACATTAAGAACGAAAATGAAATTATGCCTGGTTGGTGTTTTTATGAATGGGTTGGTTCTGAATGAATGTTGGAGGTTGGGAATAGTTGTGGTTCTCGGATCACAACAGGAATCAAAAAATACATAACAAATAATTTAGATTTAAGAGACTATAGAAATTGTTTAATTAAGAAACGAGATGTTTATAGAAATATGTATATATTTAGAAGTAAGCAACATTTGATATATACCCAAATGATAAATAAAAAAACCTTGAGTTGTAATGATACAAAAAGGTTTATATGTGAAGATGGTAAAAGCACCTATGCTTGGGGCCATAAAAATATACCACATATTTAAATGTAAAATTCATTTCAACTCAAGGTAATAAAAAAAAAAAAATATAACAAATAAGATCAGTCTTACAGATGATGATGATAAAAGATTTATTATCCCTAATTCCTTTACAACTTTAGCGTGGGGTAATAAGCGTATAGAAGACTATTATTTTATCTAAAAATAGTCTTAAGATATACCTGCATGTGTAAAATGTTATATCAAAAAAAAAAAAAATTTGTATGTTAATAAAATGTTGATATTTATAATAAAATTATGATGATTCTTGTTAAACTTTAAGGTATAATGTAATGAGTAAAGACATAATTCTATTCGTCATGAAATTTATTATATAAAAGAATATACCAATCAATATTAAAATAATTTCTATATACAAACATGTATACATAATAAAGTCAATTAAAAAAAATGCTTATTGTTTTATTTTTTATTTTAATTTCTTAGCACTTTTTTAGACAGCAGTTGATTGCGAAATACAAATCGGACAAACTTATTTTGAAAGTAAAGGCAACAGCAATAAGCCCTAAATATTAAATAACAAAAATGACCAAAAACACTTAATTTCATAATTCTTCTATATTATGTGGATACAAAATGTTATATGGGGAAAAAAATGATTGATATTTTCTGGAGTGGAAAGGCAGGTCATTGTGAACGTTATGTAAGGTATGGGGCCAATCCAAATCTATCTCCAAAACGTACCCAATATCTTTATTTTTATAAGACATTATAAGATTAAATTGGATCACTTCATACCCCCAAATTTCCATTTTAGTTAGCAGCTTATAACCCATCAATAGCTTTCACTACTTCGTTAAATACACATGTTCCTAATAAGGACCTCTGTTCATCAAAATGGGTGCAGACTCTTTCTTGGTTTTTTTTTCACTACTGCAGGTTCTACACAATGAGAAAAGGCTTTCAGGGACCCATCGTGGTGTCTCAATTCTTATGATTTTGCTTCTAATGGAGTTCATGTGTTAGCCTGTGAGTAGGTTGGAAATTTGGAATGAGTTGGCTGTTGTGGTTTTGTGTGGACGAAAAAGTGGTGGATGGTAATTTTTAGTTCTATTTTAAGAACTGTGTGTATGAAAGAATTATGAACTTCTCTGATCTGCTTTTAACTGTATCAGTTCGAATCTATTACAATGAGTACAGTACTGTACTAGTATAGTCATACGTGCATTAATGTTCTATGAGAGCACTTCAGAAGCAGTTAAACCTGTAAAAAACAGTTCAAAAGCAGTAAAATAAAAAACAGTATAAACCTGTAAAAAGCGGTTCAAAAGCAGTAAAAAAAAGCACTAAAAAACAGAAAAAAGCAGTAAAAAACAGAAAAAAGCTGTTTCAAAGCAGTAAAAAACAGAAAAAAGCAGTTTAAAAGCAGTAAAAAGCTGTTTCAAAGCAGTAAAAAACAGAAAAAAGCAGTTTAAAAGCAGTTCAGACCAGTTCAAAAGCAGTTCAGACCAGTTCAAAAGCAGTTCAGATCAGTTCAAAAGCAGTTCAGACCAGTTCAAAAGCAGTTCAAAAGCAGTTCAGATCAGTTCAAAAGCAGTTCAAAAGCAGTTCAGACCAGTTCAAAAGCAGTTCAGACCAGTTCAAAAGCAGTTCAAAAGCAGTTCAGACCAGTTCAAAAGCAGTTCAGACCAGTTCAAAAGCAGTTCAGATCAGTTCAAAAGCAGTTCTAAAGCAGTTCAAAAGCAGTTCAGACCAGTTTAAAAGCAGTTCAGACCAGTTCAAAAGCAGATCAGAGAAGTTCAAAAGCAGATCACCAAAGACTATTATTATTTTATACACACAGTTCTTAAAATAGAACTAAAAATTACCATCCACCACTTTTTCGTCCACACAAAACCACAACAGCCAACTCATTCCAAATTTCCAACCTACTCACAGGCTAACACATGAACTCCATTAGAAGCAAAATCATAAGAATTGAGACACCACGATGGGTCCCTGAAAGCCTTTTCTCATTGTGTAGAACCTGCAGTAGTGAAAAAAAAAAAAACCAAGAAAGAGTCTGCACCCATTTTGATGAACAGAGGTCCTTATTAGGAACATGTGTATTTAACGAAGTAGTGAAAGCTATTGATGGGTTATAAGCTGCTAACTAAAATGGAAATTTGGGGGTATGAAGTGATCCAATTTAATCTTATAATGTCTTATAAAAATAAAGATATTGGGTACGTTTTGGAGATAGATTTGGATTGGCCCCATACCTTACATAACGTTCACAATGACCTGCCTTTCCACCCCAGAAAATATCAATCATTTTTTTCCCCATATAACATTTTGTATCCACATAATATAGAAGAATTATGAAATTAAGTGTTTTTGGTCATTTTTGTTATTTAATATTTAGGGTTTATTGCTGTTGCCTTTACTTTCAAAATAAGTTTGTCCGATTTGTATTTCGCAATCAACTGCTGTCTAAAAAAGTGCTAAGAAATTAAAATAAAAAATAAAACGATAAGCATTTTTTTTAATTGACTTTATTATGTATACATGTTTGTATATAGAAATTATTTTCATATTGATTGGTATATTCTTTTATATAATATATTTCATGATGAATAGAATTATGTCTTTACTCATTACATTATACCTTAAAGTTTAACAAGAATCATCATAATTTTATTATAAATATCAACATTTTATTAACATACAAAATTTTTTTTTTTGATATAACATTTTACACATGCAGGTATATCTTAAGACTATTTTTAGATAAAATAATAGTCTTCTATACGCTTATTACCCCACGCTAAAGTTGTAAAGGAATTAGGGATAATAAATCTTTCATCATCATCATCTGTAAGACTGATCTTATTTGTTATATTTTTTTTTTTTTTATTACCTTGAGTTGAAATGAATTTTACATTTAAATATGTGGTATATTTTTATGGCCCCAAGCATAGGTGCTTTTACCATCTTCACATATAAACCTTTTTGTATCATTACAACTCAAGGTTTTTTTATTTATCATTTGGGTATATATCAAATGTTGCTTACTTCTAAATATATACATATTTCTATAAACATCTCGTTTCTTAATTAAACAATTTCTATAGTCTCTTAAATCTAAATTATTTGTTATGTATTTTTTGATTCCTTTTGCTTTTTTTGTCACTTCACCGGTATCAATCCCAAAACAATATAATTTAGCCCTTAGTCCTACGAAATCAGTCATAATCCTCGAATTATTTTCATCCTTAAAAAGCCCTATCACCTTGCCATTATTCAAAGGGAAATTATGAATGTTATTCACCGGATACTCAGAAGTGTCAAACCTAGAACTCTCAGGATTAATAACATCATCATAGATTTTAGCATAAAAGTCGTCTGTAAATATGGAATAGATAAAAGAGTCTGTATCCATATAGTTCAAACTAATTTTATCGCTAAATTTTGGCTTCATGTAATCATAATGAAAATCATACATTAACCACTTTGAGAGTTCTAAAACGACAAAACCCAAATAAATTGGTTTATCTAGTTTAACACTTCCTTTCTTCATCTCAATAGCACACATATTCGGTGTAAATATGCTACTACTATGAAAATTGGGATGCGCAATCAGCTTTCTTGCTGAAAATTGGTTTCTATGCGCACTCCATTCTGTAACAATCTTCACATTTCTACGCTTTTCAACATTTTCCATGGTTTTACCATAGACGCTATTGTTCATTAATTTGAAAAAGTCTTTCTCAAACTTATTCCTGGCAACCTTTCTTTTTTCGGTGTTCAGTGAAATATATTTTTGGAGCCAGTTCGACTGACTAAACTTCATGACTCTATGTACTTTTTTTAAAACTAATCCCTGGGAAATACATTGCTGTAAATTTCTTAAGTGAATTTTGAAATTTTTCCTTGAATTCAAGTGCGCAACTAACTTAGGAATTTTACAACCTGGGGTGGCTATATTTTCAGGACAAAATGGGAGATCGTTATGTGAGTCGTGAATACTCGATGGATAATCTAAATCTACTTCCAATACATATCCTACATTATCACCTTTAATGTTGGAGATGTATTCAGATGTATAAATCTGAGGATTATCCCACTGAAAATTACCATATGGTAAGGGTTGTGACATAGCCCATCCGTATAAGTTATTAGCATCAAGATACATTAAGTATTCCGATGCTAGGTTTGGATTATAGCTTGACATGTATTTATTATTAGCTACAGCATTTCTGTGACTACATTGACACACACCACCCCTAATTCCAGTTTTAAAAAAATTGTACATATCGACATCAGTTAAAAGCTCTAACTTGATATTAGTTGTTTTGAGCATAGCGTCCCATGATAACCCAGGAGCTGTAAAATAATGACAAGGATCAAGTTCATAAATTGAAATACAAAGTTTCCTAAAACTTTCAAAAATATCTGCTAATAAAAGCACATCACTCTTAAGATAGAGAACCATATAATCTTCAAGTTTTTTACACTTAAAGTGATCCCATACATTAAGAGCATGTTTATAGTCCTCAACTAAACATTCTTCATCAATCATTTTGTTATAAAATTTTGATTTAGAGGGTAAAGAGGTTTCTTCAAATCGTTCCCAAGAATCTAAATGATCATAAGGAAATACACCTTTTCTTTGCATTAAATTAAATGACACATTGTCTTGGAAAACACTTTTAGTATTTTTCAAATCATTAGGCGATAAATTCTTTGCTAAAGATGCGATGCTTGACTGAAGAAACCTATTTG
This sequence comes from Melanostoma mellinum, assembly GCA_914767635.1. Taxonomy (NCBI): domain Eukaryota; kingdom Metazoa; phylum Arthropoda; class Insecta; order Diptera; family Syrphidae; genus Melanostoma; species Melanostoma mellinum. Next base: position 109,435,832 of record OU612060.1, read on the forward strand.
AATCTAAAAATCTTATCTCAAAACTGTGATTGGCATTTAAATAAATTCGTTTAGAAAGAGAAATATAATTTTCTTTGTTCAATGGAATTATTGAAATTTCTCCTTTGATCTTAGAAAGACTTTTTACAAAGAGATGACAATCATATCCCGAAAAATTATGAAAGAAGACGGGGAAAAATTTTGGAATTTTAAAATTTAAATTACAATGATGGTGGGCGGGTCCTCTATACAACCCGGTGAAGTGACAATGATCCCTTACCCTTAAATCTAAATTCTTAAAACTATTCTTACATATATGGCATGATGGCGAATGTCTCTGCCTGAAATCCTCGGCTATGGTCAACATGGGTATCGGTTTCGGATTCTTGATGACTTGCTGATATAAATTCGTCAAATCTTCCACCAACATTTCTACAAATTTATCTGACGAATTCTTACCTAAAATAGAAAAAATGGAAAATTATAAATATGTATATTGGGAACTATTATTATATTCATATTCAAATTCTTACCAACAAATGTTTTCTGAGTGTTAAACTTTTCATCAAATGTGCATTTGATAAAATAGGAAAAGGCGCAAGGTACATGCTGTTGTACATCAGTTGTTGAAGAAAAATCCGGGTTGGGCTGTTGATGGTTTATCGGTTGTAAAATAGACTCGAAGTCAGCGTAAACTACAAATGGAACTTCCAACTTCTTCCCATGTTTCTCAAACTTTAATGAGGACTTATCTCCCTCTGGCATTATTGTAACGATCTTACAACATTCGCTTTTGTGTTTTTTTAATAAATCTTCATTATTAAAAGCTTGTAGACAGCCATTACAAAAATGTTTTTTATTAATACGTTTTGTTAATTGTGATCTGGTTAACCGTGACATATTTTTAATAAAAACATAATGAGTTCGACCATCTTCATTCTCACAAAAGAGTAAATTTATATGCTTACTCTTTTCCTTTTGTGTATGATAGAATGGACCGATTATTTGTACATCTTTAGTTTTCTTACTCATCTCATAACCAAATACATTCACACCTATCTCAGGATTGTTCTCTTCAAATATTTTAACATCTTTTATAGCCAGAGGGAACTGCAAGTCTTTAAAGCTTATGAGTTGGTTACATAATTCTATTGTTTCGTCAACAATGTTATTTTTACATGGGTATGAAATAGTTCTTTCAGGATGTGATATGTTTACTGTGAGAGCAGCTATTATTGACCATTTGAAACAGTACTGATCATTGTTTTGAACGTTTATACATGCTTTTTTGTTTCTTATTTGAGCTGGTAGTTCAAAATACGATGATCCTCCAACAGGTTGGTATTTATTGATGTTTATCTCAATTCGCACAAATGATAACAAAGCCCATCCGCTGTCTTTTTCTTGAAATTCTTCTAATTTGGCTTTTATTTCGTCAATAAATTGTTGAAGCTTTCCATCAATATCATTTTCATTCAGCACCACACACATTTTTGTTTGAATATTTTTCACATCAGAAATCAATTCATCAGGACTATTGTTGGACTTGACAAAATCACCGAAAAGTTCAATGTTTAGCTTCAATGAACCTAAAATACCAATCTCGTTTTCCAGCAACTGTTTTATGAGGCACTTATTTTGCTCAAACAAAACATCAACATCCAAAATTGATTCATCAGCAATCTTTATACAATAGGTCTTAATTCTACTTTTGAAAGCTCCACTTATGACGCTAACATTCTCGGTCAGGAGCTGCATAGCAAGTGCTCTATGTGAAGCTTTTCTTTGATGATGTATCATTTTTCCTTGCTCGATAACCTTCTCACAGATGTGACAATATTAAGTTTGAAGAGAACCTCCATCATCATTTTCTTGAGGAGAACCTCCATCACCATTTTCCGAATACAGTTCATCAACTAGAGTCATATGAGAAGCTTTTTTATTGAGTTCACTCCATTCTACAACATCTTCTTCACAGATATCACAATAGTCATTAGCAATTCTTCTAGGCCTTTTGTCCAAAATCGCTCCAGATGTTGAAGGTTGAGGAGAATGTTCCCTTTTTCTCGAACTTCTTTCATTAATTACACCAGCTCCTGCTGAATGTTTATTTCTGATATGCTCATCAAGTCTGTTTTTCCTCGACAGAACCTTCTCGCATATATTGCACTTAAAGATTTTTCTTTGATCGTTATGGATATTGTTTATGTGTCTTGTCAAAGACGACTTTTGGACGAATGATTTTTCACAATTTTCACAATTAAACATTTTTAAAAATTTAAATATTATTCACAAAGAAAACACACAAAAAAAAATATGTATAAAAATACAAAATCGAACTTGATTGTTTAATAATTAACAAAACTCAGATTTTCAAAGAAAAATTCAACAAATTTGAACTTGATTGTTTAATAATTAACAAAACTCAGATTTTCAATGAAAAATTCAAAAAATAAAGAACTTAACTGTCTTATTCACAAAAACATAATGTCCTATCACGTTCTCAAAATGCTCCTTTTATAGGTATTTTTTTTTTCTCAAAAAATCAAGAACCCTACTATAAATTGCATCATATGTATATATCTATAAATAAACATACCTACCTACACACATACATCTGCCTATGCCCAACACAAACAAACATTATCATGAAAAGGTTTCAATAAACATGTTGAAACATGATTTTATAAACCGTGACGCATTTCTTTAATCAACTACAGTAGACGCTCTATGTATATGTTGGGTATTTTTTTTTTCTGTATAGCTCCAAAGCCGCGCACCATGATAATCTATACCAACAAAGAATCCTTTCAACATCTTACTATAGGAATGCATTTAGTTTCTCCCTCATACCATCATGATAATCTATTTTTATTATCTACCAAACGCAAACATTAAAAAACCGTCCCGCAAAAGATACCACAAAAAAATTACCTGTTGCAAATATCGTGCAACCCTGTACACCATAACTGCTGTACCCTCGTACCCTCATGTCGACTGCTGTACCACATACTGTACACCGTACACCAACTGTACACCATCTGAGCCACCTGAGCCAGAACAGCTACCTGAGTCACCTGTACACCGTACACCAACTGTACACCACCTGAGCCACCTGTGCCAGAACAGCTACCTGAGCCACTGTACACCGTACACCAACTGTACACCACCTGAGCCACCTGTGCCGTCATGTCGACTGCTGTACCACATACTGTACACCGTACACCAACTGTACACCATCTTTACCCCTGTACCCTCATGTCGAGTGCTGTACCACATACTGTACACCGTACACCAACTGAACCCTTGGCCCAGAACATACCAAAACATACTACTAACCGAAATTGAGTGTCTATTGTCTAGTGATGAGAAAGACGGAAAAAAAAATAAAAAATTCGATATACTTCTACTAGGGATGCCCAAAAGAGTAGATAAGTTTACAACACCGTTATAAATATTTCAAATGTAGAGTTATCAATTGATGAATTGAATCTTTTAAATAAAGGTTTAAATTATGGCATACATCCAGTGTCAACACCAGTTAAAGACGTAGTAGCGGATATTGAAACCGTTTTAAAAAACAGATTTTAAAACACCAAAAATGAAATTAGAGAGAAAACAAAAGTATGGTTAGACAAAGCCAAAAAATTGGAAAGAAGACGCCATTCAAATGAAGCTGAAGTGATAAAAACTTTAAAAAAGAAAGACATTTACATAATAAAGGCAGATAAAAGTAATAATGTAGTTGTTATGAATATTGATGAATATAACAGAAGAGTTTGGAAACTTATTGAGGCAAATAAATATAAAGAAGTTAAAAAATCTCTTCTAAACAAAATTATAACTGCAGCTAACAATGTCCGTAAAGAGATGTGTTTGAGAGTATTTCATTATTTATCATAATATCATAAGCTAATACCTTCGTAAGATTATTTGCATTCATAATTTCTTTGCCAAACAGTGTTAAATTACCCTATGTTTTATCGCTTAGTTCTCATGCTCAATGTTCTAATGTTCATGTATTCTATTTACTTACAGAAACATAATCAACCTGTTAATTCTAATCTCTATTCTCTCTTACTATTGCTTGTCTTCGTTCGTCATTATGTAATTGAATATTCAATTTCGAAAAGGGCACATCTCGGATGTTTTGTCAAAAACCTTTTTTCATGTAATTGTGTTCTTAATACTATGCACCTTTTATATTCGAAAAAAGCATATCTCCGATATTCGTTCTATGGTAGATGTGAGAAATAATTTCGAAAAGGTCACAACTCTGAGAGGGATGTGCCCTTTTCGAATTTATTGTTTTAATATAAGTCCGTTAACCGCCACAATAGTTCTGTCTCTTTTGTTTTTGTGATATAAAACAACAAACTTATTGCGCCATCCATCAGTCACTGAGTTGTCTAAAGTTAGTAAACACGTGCGGTTAAGCATCCACCATTAAATTATGAATACTCAACGTGGTAAATTTCGAAAAGGGCACATCTCATGAATTTATAATATCGAAATATACATATTTAATAACGTTAACATCGAAATATTTCTGTAACTTTCGAGGGTTACGATACCCTAAAATGTAACTCAAAAATATTTTTGCTAAATATTATACTAAATTAGAAAATAATTAGTTTTTTTCATTTCCTGGAAAGTTTAAATATTCAGATATGTGCCCTTTTCGAAATTGCATATTCAATTTCAATCAGCCGTTAAGAGGCATGAAATGTAATAGTATATTACTGTTATATTGTGTCATGTAGCGAAAGCATTGCTATTCTTTTCATTCTACTATATGATCTCGCCTCGTTAGCATCAAATTAAAGTTCGTTCTTCGTACAAAACTTTTTCGATTTCAACTTTTTCGTCTTATTACAAAACAAGATCAGTAGCATTTTCGGAGAACGATTCAAATGGCTTCTTCTTGTCTCAAACCTTGAAGTCCCAAACCAACATTACAGCCAACGACCGTCAGCACTGCTCAAGCCGACGAGAACATACCAATTATTTATTTAAGAAAAAAGTAAATGTTAGACATAGATACCTTTTTAATAAAATGTATAAAACCCGCCAATTTAACGAAGCAGAGCCCCATCTGTGCTCGCAGATTTTAAAACAATAATGTTAGTCTAAGAATTTATAATTGTATATATCAAATATTGTAAAACAAACGAGCTTTTCAATAAAAACTTAAATTGTAAAAAAAAAAAAAAAAAAAACTTGAAGTCCCAAAGTTATACCGTAGATAGATAGATTAAGATACTACTAAACACAAGTAAGGAGTTGTGAAATCTTTCCTTGAAGAGCGTAAAGTGAATGTTTTGGGGTGGCCAGCAACGTCACCGGACTTAAACCCTATTGGAAATTTGGGGACATTCTAAAAATAAAGGTGCGGAAAAAAACCAACCAGCAAGACTACTCTCTGGAGTATTTTGCAGAAAGAGTGGAAAAATAGTAGAAAGGTTTGGTGGACTCCATGCCAAGGAGAATATCCGCCGTATTGAAACAGAAAGACTATCCTACGAAATATCAACTGTGCGGTTAAAAAAACTATGTCTTTTATCATATTTTGCTTATTTTTTTCAGGTGACTTAATTATATGGCCACACTTAATTTATATATTATTGATTTTTTGTTAAAGAAATGACTATTGTTATTGTTGGATTTAATTTCTTTGGTTTTTTTTTAATGATTATGATTGTAAATTTTTAGAGTTTGAACAAATTTTGCTTTCGTTGTAATTTGTACTTAATATATGGATATGTAAACCTAATTTTATAAAAATGACTTAATTGTGTGACCATAAGTGTACATGTTTTTTTTTGTACTTGTGTTTGAGCATTTAGTACGCATTCAAGTTCTTTTGGTTGAAAATTTAATGGCCAGTTTCTTATATCTTTTTCAATTTTTTTAGAGACATTTAATGTTCTGAGACTACGAGGTAATTTGTTGAAAATACGACAAGATGCTACACTGTAAAAATACGTAATGCTGTGGTGCGGTATCTGGGAATCGGAACCAAGTTCATTGAATTTATTCGCAAGTTGCGACTGTCAAGAAATCTAGAGTTGTGATAACCAGATATAAGGAAAAAAAACTTTTAATACTTTGAAACAGTATAAATGTCGTAAGGGAAGAATGTTCAAACACTTGAAAAGAGGCAAACTAGGATGAAAACGCTGTTTGTTACACATAATCCTTATGATACGCTTCTGAAGAATTAATAACGGCTCGATTTTGTTAAAATGAGTACCACCCCAACATGTAACACCAAATTGAAACTTTGACTGGAAAATACCATTATAGATAATGCTCAATAGTTTCTTAGAACAAAACTTTTTGTGGGTAATAAAAGTTTCTCACTGTCGATCTAAAATACTTTTTAGTGAATCAGTGTGATGCAGGAAGGACATTTTGGTATCCATTATCAAGCCAAGATATTTAAATTGGTTCACTACCTCCACCTCAAAACATTTTTCAAAGCAGTCAATATTAAAACAGAAGTTATTCGTAAAGCTACATGATCAATTATATAATCTGAATTTCTGGCATTCAGGTGCGTGATATCAAATTTTTATATCAGGACTTTTTTGAGAAGAGATGCTAAAAAACATAATTTTTGTTTTTGATCTAATTACTAGTTTATGGTCAGCAAACCACAGTCTTAATAAATTTAAGTCCCAATTTATATCACTTAGAAGATCAAAACGACTACTTGATCCATAAACGCAACCAACATCATCAGCAAAAGCAGTCAAAGCACCTTTGAATCCCAATTTAAATAAAGAATTTATATAGATCAGGAAAAGAGTAGGTCCTAGCACTGAGCCCTGGGGAACACCCAAAATAATTAACCCTGATTCACTTCTGATGTTGTCTACTTTTATTTTTTGTGATCTGTTTTTTAGATAAAAACGAAACCATTCGATCATTAAACCGCGAAAGCCAGCATGTTCTAATTTTGTCAACAAAATTTCATGGTCCACCATGTCAAAAGCTTTCATAATGTCGACAAATAAGGCTGCTGTGTTCTTTTTCGTATTAAAATTAGAATAAATTACAGAAGAAAAATATAGAAGAGCATATTCTGTGGTTCTACCTGGTCGAAAACCAAATTGTACTTCACTAAAAAAAACATTTTTTTCCAGAAATTTTAACATTCTAGATCTTACAACTTTTTCAAAAACTTTGCTAAGAGCAGCGAGATACGTCTATAGTTACATACATTATTGCCCCTTTTTTCAACAACGGAATAACATCTGCGCATTTAAGAGCTGCAGGAAATATACCAGACGTGATGCTGCGATTAAAAACGTGAGCTAAAGTGTCAACTATAAACCAAGCAATATTTTTTAAAAGATAACTAGAAATCCCGTCAATTCCACATGAGTTTGAGTTTCTTAGAGATCTTATAGATTGTAATAATTCCGATGTTGTTATAGGGTCGAAGAAAAAGCTGTGCCTGAGTAATGGTTCATTAAGAGACCGATGGGTGCAACTTTGCGATTGGTGTAGTAGTCTGGAAGCGTTTGCTATCGTAACAAAGTAACGATTAAAACAGTTGGCAATCTCATACTTATCATAAATGACTAGGTCGTCAATTCGAAGCTCCGTAGGTCTTTTATTGGTGGTACCTTTATTAAAATATCGTTGACTACATGCCATTCACGTTTTAAGTCACCTTCAGCGGAAACAAATTGACTTTTATAAAAATTGTCCCGACAGTTTGGAATTTCCCTCTTTAGTTCGGTACTCAAGCGTTTTACTTTATTTTTTAGGTATATTTTATTGGGATGTCTATAGCTTTTGAACTTAAATTTGTTTTTTAGGCTAATCTTAACTAATAAGCTGTGATTAATCCAAGGTTTTAGTTTTTTGAAATTTTTCTTTTTTCTTTCCGAGTAAGTACAGCTATTTATATGTTTCTTAAGAGTTGCAATGAACACATCAAAAGATTTCGAAACATTGCTCTCTATGAAGACGTTATCCCAAAATTCAAAAACTTAGCATCGTCTTAGTTTGGCAAAGTCAACTTTAGTTCGCTTGGTTTGCGGGGGAGAAATATTATGAAGCGTACTATGTGATCTTACAGGTTTGCTTACAATAAGACCAGTCATAACATGATCAGTAATGTCAAAATCAAAAACAAACTTTTCACAGCGATCAAGAGAAATATTTGAAAAGCGTGCATAAATATGATCTAAACATTTACGCGAGGAAATCCTTGTTGGTTCATTTATACGCCATTAGTTGCCAATAAACTCATGTAGTTTGAAACCGCTAAGCTATCCTCAAAAATATCTATGTTAAAATCGCCCAATATTATAAGACTTCTAACGTTTTCATTTTCTAAGATATTTGAAAATTCTTCCATAAAAACTGAGACATTGTATTTGTGCAGTCTATACACACAAATAATATCATAATTTTCATGATTAGACTTAAAAGAGATTTTTAAGACATCAGCACTCGAAATTACTAGACTACTTGACACACACTCAAATTCTTCCTTTGCAAAACAATCGACGCCACCGGCAGCATAATTATAATTTGTGTTGGCATAAAAGTTAAATCCTGGTATATTATAGTCATTCAATTCAAAACCACATATCCAGATTTCCGAAACAAAAATAAAACTTGGAATGCAAACCAAAGTGCTCAACTGAGATACAAGAGACGCAAAATTTTCTCTCAAGCTTCTTACATTCTGATGAACGAAAAAAATCTTATTTTTACAATACATTTTTTCAAAAAATACATTTTTGCAATTAATATTTGGCAGATCAAAGGTGAAAAAATCATCAATAAGGTCTTCATCAAAATTCATTTGAATTTAAAATTTATATGTTTTAGGTAATATGAGAAGAAAGCAAATAGTGCAAATGCACTATATTTTCACAAGATCATCAAAAGACCTTATTGTGAATACTTTTCCACCTTCCACCTTTCGCATTAAAATTCTATTGTTCTTAAGCCATACATATTTGTACCCTTTATTTTTTTTTTACCTCTCTTTCCTGCATCAGTAAAGCTTGTGTGTATTTTGTAAGTGAGTCGTTAATATAACTATATACTAGTTACACCGCCGCGCCGCTGCTGCCTCTGCTCCTGTTGTTGTTGTTGCTAAAGATGCTCGTGTTTAATTTCTTAATTTTTTTCTTCTTTGCGTTCATAATCTGCTTCTTTCGTAAGATGTGTGAAGTGCCTGAAGGATCACGAGATGGGGGAATGTGACCTTGGCCCGAAGTCAGAAACCTCAATAGCCTCGTGCGTTAATTGCCAATCTGCTGGTCATCCGGCGAGTTTCCGTGGCTGCCCCAATAGGCTTGCCCTAGTGAACAAAAAAAAAAGCCAATTCTTCCAATTTGGCTAACACTAGAAACAACAATATGGTTTCCGTGAACCCAGTGAATGTTTGGAACAGCACCACTCCCAAAACTATCAACTCTTTTTCAGACGTGCTAAGAGCCAATAAGAAAGAAAAAAAAAAAATACAAGAAGCCCCGCCCACTGGCCTGGCTAAAAATGAGGTTTCCGACTTCATCGACGAATCTAATCGTTTATTTGACATCCCAATTTCGAGCCTTTTATCTAAAATAAGAAGTTTTTGGCCTAACTACCAAAAAATGGACGAAGCACAAAACCAGGTGCGTACCTTTGCTTTATTGCATCTCTTCCCCCCCCCCCCCCTCACCATGATCTTAGATATTATCACAGTCAACATTAACTCCTTATCTATAGAAAAGTAAATTGAAATAGACCTCCTACTTCAGGAAACTTCCCCAACAGCAATTTTTTTACAGGAAACTTGTTTCAAAAAAAAATAAGAACAGATATCACTTTAACGAAAAGTACGACATTATCAGCAACAATGATGGACGTGGAACTGGTGTTCTTTTACAGAATTCCATTAGTTTCTCTCAATTTCATTTTAACAATAGCTTAATTTTTGCTACTATTGCATCTATCCCTGTTAACACCCCACAGTTTTCCAAGTCTTTAGCACTGGTATCAATTTATGTACCCTGCAATGCTGGTCCAACGCTCTCACAGGAAATGGATAATCTTCTTGCCTCCTTGATCAGTTTTGACTACATCATAATTGGTGGAGATTTCAATTCGAGACATACCCTATGGGGTGACTCAACAGCAAACCAGAACGGCAATCGCCTTGCGCATTGGTATCAAGATACTCATTTCCTGGAGCTGGATATAGTCGCAGCCCATGGTCCCAACCGCCCAAGCTCAGGGTCGCACATAGACTTTTTCTTAATGTCTTCCAGTCTCAGATCTCAAGGCAATATTGCGTGTTTAACCTTAGATCTTATCTCAGATCATTATCCCGTTCATCTGTTCATGCAACTTCAACAAACATCCAGCTTTCCTGATTCCCCCAGAACATTTTCAAGTTTTAAAAACACCAATTGGGTTAATTTCAATAGATCACTCAGCTCTAATCTTTCTAGATTGGATATACCTTCAGATAGAAATCTTACTACTCCCGAAATAGACAATATTATCAGATCTATAGCCGCAATAGTTACCGACTGCATGGGTAGTCACAGTAAAAGAGTATCACTTCGGAAGAACTGGTTTAACATATTGCCCTCAACGTTAAACCTGTTTTCGCAAGTCTTGGAAACAGAAGCTGAAAAGAATTTACCATCACTTTGGAGATCGTGTTAGCCAACCTTATCTAGAGTTATCGTCGCGCATAAACTGCCTTAGCAAAATCATCAAAGATAAGGTTCGTACTGAGCTAAACGAAGAATTTAGAATAAAACTAGCTAATCTCAAACCCTCCTCAAATGTTTTCAAATCTATCGACCAGATAACTGGAAGAAAGAGAAACAATTGTCTCAAAAATCAAGCTTTGTCATACGGCAATAGACAGTTTAACTCCCCAGAAGAAAAAATAAATGCTTTTCACTCATTTTATTCAGAATTATACGCTCCTAAAGATCCTTCAGCTGACCCAGCGACCCTGCTAGAAGTTTTAACTCTTAATAGCTCCTTCTCAGTTTGGAATGAAGACTCACAACTCACCATTTTCTCCCCAGCTAATTGATCTGATTCAATCACTAATGAGCAATTTGTCTCAGTTGGCTTTGTTGAGTATATAATACCTACACTCAACAACAATAAATCTACGGGTCCCGATAACATCCCCAATTATATAATACGTAAGACAGATGCTACTTTGGCAAAAGCTCTTACCATTATCTTTAATAACTGCCTTAATAATGCTTATTTCCCAATCTGTTGGAAAAAGGCTATTTTAATTCCTATCAAAAAATCTAATTCTTCATTCTCGATTGAAAATTTTCGCCCAATATCATTACTCTCAAACTTCGGTAAGATTCTTGAAAAAATAATCATTACTAAGCTTCAGAACATCTTTGACCTTTTCGACCCAATACAGGATCAACAATTCGGTTTCAAGCGGGGGCACTCAACTGAGCATGCCCTTATTCATTTCCAAAATAGAATCTTACAGAACCTAAGATTAAAAAAATGCACAGTAGCTTGTGCACTAGACCTAAAAAAAGCGTTTGACTCAGTATGGCACGCTGGTCTTATTTACAAATTGAGTCAACTAAATCTTCCACCGAACCTTATTAAGACAATTCAAAGCTTTCTTTCAAATCGCAGTCTTTTTGTTTCCTTTGGCAACATGACCTCTGAGCCTGTAGGCATACATACTGGAATGCCCCAAGGATCCATCCTTGGACCCCTGCTGTTTAACTTATATATGCCTGACTTCCCAATCCAGCACCGAGATTCTGAAGCCATTCTATATGCAGACGACACAATCTTATTCTGCTCCAATGAAAGGCCCCACGAAGCACTCAATTCAATCAAATATCATCTAGAAGCAGTAATTCCGTACTATAAAAGATGGGGCATTGCTTTAAATTTAAACAAATGTGAGCTTATTTGCTTCCGCAACGCTTCAGGAAGAGGCCATCACTTAGCAGTGCGTGAGAGTCGCTTCCTAAACCTCTCCATAGCTGGCAACCCTATCCCACTTAGAAATTCTATCAAATATCTCGGCATCAACCTACATGAAAGGCTGAAAATGAACCCCCAAGCAAGAAAAGCCCTTAACTACGGCAAAGCCGCAGCGGCCAAACTTGCTTTTAAATTCTAAGAATGTTGAGAAGCTCTTAATATACAAAACTTTAATACGCCCAGTAATGTCTTACGGTTTCCTGACCTGGTTCACAATCACACCTAATGTAGCATTAGAACTCCACAGATTTGAACGATATGTGATTAGAAAATGTATAAACAAGTTACGCAGACCTTCGGGAAAATGGTATAGCAACAAAGTTTCAGTTTTAATTCATTTTTATTTCTTTTTCTTAAATCTACTTAGGAGCTAGCAAAAATGTATAAAACTAGCTTATATAACAACTTAACTAACTTACTGACCCTAAGCGGGTACTCTAAATTACTCAATATCTTAATTCTAATGCCTTTCGGCCTAACGATAACTTACGGATTTACAAACTAGAACTATGGTTAAAAACTAAGAAAATTTAAAAACGAAAAACTTAGTTTGCTGGATCATATTTTTTTTGATTTTTATTAAAACTACTTAACTACTTAAATCTATTTAAATCTACTTTAACCTAGAGCAGCCGCAGTAGCTTTTTTTTTTTTTTTTTTTTTGTTTCGTATTTTTTGGAATTTTTATGTTTTATGATTTTTTTTTTTTTTTTGAATTTTTATGTTTTATGATTTTTTTTTTTTTGATTTTTGTACTTTTTTTTTTTTTTTTTTTGGTTTTTAATTTTTTTTTTTTTGTTTTTTTTTTGTTTTTTTGTTTTTTTTTGTTTTTTTGTTTTTTTTTTTTTTTGCCACTGTGCCCACCCCCTATACCCTAAGACTTACACGCTAAACCTGTGTAAGCCAGCCATTGGCGACTCGCTATCAATATCAATTTGAGTTTCGTGCTCAGACAACCACCAGAACATATTTGACATTTTAACAACGTCACGACGATCGCGATCTGAGACCGCCCTACTGAACCGAAGGAGCTCTTCAACGTCTCCACCTACTGCGGTGACGTCTCGGTTGTAAAGGAGCCGCCGTTCCACGGACTTACGGCAGACGTGGTAGATAAGCGGAACCGCCAACCTATCCTGAATCAGCCCTTCCATATCAAAATAGAGGATGCCTCCGGTGGGACAAATCCACTGAAGCGTGTTCTTTCCAAATACTCTATGTTGGGGTAATAAGCCCCAAAAATCAGGCCATTGGTCGAGGTCATCGCTCTTACCGTGTGACCACGAGTCAGTTTTATAATGAAGTTGTCGATCCTGTTTATTTGAGCCCTGTTGTAAAGGACCTCATTGGGATAATATTTTTTGTACTCCGACTCTGGTGTTCTGTGCAATCCAAGACAGGTACGCAGACACTGTCTCTCAAACACCCGAATCTTTTCCATTTGAGACGCTGTAACATTGAACCACACAGGGCACCCATAGACAATCATTGGCCTTATGAGGGCCATGTAGCAAATCACCTTCACTCTGCTATCAAGTTGTCTGCTGTGAAACAGTCGCCTTGTCAGAGCAAAAGCTCCTCTAGCCCTGGCCAGAGCCGCATCCATATGTTTGTTAAAATATAGATACTGATCTAGCCAGATGCACAGGTACTTGACTACTACTTTGTTTGGCAGTGAGTGGCCATGTAGATCAACGATCACCAGCTTTCGCCAGTTCTTTCTCGTATCCTATGAGGCCCGAGCCAACGAGGTTCTAAACACAATTGTTTCCGATTTCTGGACGTTGATTTTCAACTTCCAGTCATCGCAATATTGCTGGATCTTATCGAAGTCACGCTGCAAGAGTGTTCTGATGACTTCGATCTTTGGACCTGTTCTGTACGCGATTAGGTCGTCGGCGTACGCTATAGCATGGTGAAGAGAACCAATTAGATCGCCGGTGAAAATGCTTAACAAAATAGGCGAATTCACCGCTCCCTGTTGTAGACCGTTCTGTATTTTAAAAGTTCTGGTAGAAGTTATATTGCAACTTTTCACAACAAACGTTCTACCATGAAGCATGTCATTCAGAATATATAGCAGTGGTTTACTCATGCCATACCTGATCAACTTATAGAAAAGACCGTCTAACCAAACGGTGTCGAATGCCTTCTCCAAGTCAACCAGACATGCACCCGTACACTGTTTTTTAGCTTTGTTCCATTGAATATCAGATACTAGTTTAGACGCGGCATGTATGGTATCATGACCCGCCTTAAAACCGAACTGATTTTCGGGAATAATATTTTTGTCCTCAGCCCATGTAGACAGTGCTCTATTGAGAACCTTCTCGAATACTTTGCTGATACTCGGAAGAAGACTAATTGACCGGAGATTTGCTGGATTGGAACCATCCTTCCCTTTTTTAAGGAGAGGATGGACCACTGCCGTCTTCCAACGCACTGGATAATATGCATTATTCAGCGCATTGTTGAACAACGTGGTGTATATGTCCACCGCTTCCGAAGGGAGGTTTCGCAGCACAATATTGGGTATGCCGTCGACTCCTGCTGACTTCTTTTTCTTTATTTTGTGAAAGATGTCCACGAGGTCCATCTTAGAAACAAACAGGGTGTAATCCCCGTTTCACTGGGCGATGACTGCATTTGCAAGTCGGTCGTCATTGAATCTAGTGAAACCAGGATTCTCAGATCGCCAATGCGAGATCTCGTCTCTAAGATAGAAGTGTCCAACAGAGGCTCTGTTCTCAAGGTCGTAATTAGGGCGAATGCACTCATTCACCTTATATACTTGCTCGAAAACAGCACCCACAGTCTCTACCTTCTCCCGAGCATCTTCCACTATAAAGTGGTCATCATCCAAAATGGCGTCATCTGGATCTATTCCCAATGTCAGAAGTAAGTCTTTGTTCTCTGTCGTCCTTTGAAGTTTAATACTCTGAAGGTCATTTTGATCTTTTCTCCTAAAAATTTTATTTATTTCCGGAAACATACTCGGGTTGTTGGACTGTACAGCCCGAATTTTGTTGTTCCAGAAACATGAAATGGAAATTTTATAATTTTCTTTAATAAGTTGTTGGAGATTTTTGATCTGTGACCTCAGAGTTCTAATCTCCAAATCGTGTCGGTCAGTAAACCTCCTGTGCAAGAGTTTGAGTCTCGACAGGAGTCTACTTTTTTGTTTGTAGAGTGCGTCTATTGTCGCGTTTCTGTACATGTTCGTAGAGTCTTGTTGCCTATATTTAGGAATTGTCCTGTCCATTGTAGTACGGATTGCATCCTCCATACTTTGCAGGTACCCATCGATCTCAACGTTCGACAGATTCCTGTTGCATGGCGGCGCAATACCGTTCGAACGAAGTTCCCTTGAGACGGCACCGGAAAAGCGCGGCCAACGTGTCTTACCGTAGTTGTAAGAGTGCGTCGGCACGTACTCCTCCAGTTCCACAAGGTCGTTCGGAAGCAGTATGACGGCGGCAAGTCCACAATGGTCACTGTCATACTCGACCGTCGTCAAACAATTTTTCGTCCGTCGAAGACTGTCGTCGGTCAGTTTCAGTCTTGAGTCTAAAATCAATAGATCCAAATAAGAGCCACTTCGAGGATATGAAGGCCTGTCAGTAGCCAGCAGATCGACTTTACACTCAATGCTATGGAGCCCCAACCAATTGAATAGCTGGGTCCCCCTTGGATTGGCTAATTGATTTCCCCAATCTCGGTGTTTAGCATTGTAATCACCGGCCAAAAGGAAATAGTTTTCTTCTGAGTTCAGTTTCAGAGTTCGAAAAAGTGATTCGAGCTCTGTTATAAAACATGAGGGTTGAGAAGCCTCCGGCGGCGGCGCATAGATTGCGACCACATACAACCGCCTCCCCTGTTGGAGAGGGATGCATACCATACACGCTTCCAGCAACCGGAATCGGCGTACTTCACCACTATATATTACCTTATGAGCAATGCCCTTACGTATGAAGATCGCAACCCCACCCGCGAAAGTCGAGTTGGGTCGGTCTCTCCTTACGATAATGTAATTGTTATTCGTCATTTTGTGATGCTGGTTTAGCCTAGTTTCGCTAACTATACATACATCTGGACGTTGGTATTTTAACAACTCAAAGAAGTTGGTTCGTCGTTCTATCCTAACTAGCGAATTCACATTCACGGCTAGGATCTTGAAAGGCCTCTCCGGCAGCGCGTTAACCTAAAAATTGCGCAAGCGTAGGCATTGCACGGTAGATCACATCTACCCTACGCGCCTGCTCACTTATTTGCCGTGATAGATCGCTCATTTGTGCCTGAATGACACGCAGAGCGACCATCACCTCTGACTCCCCAGCAGCTGCCTTAGACACAGATGGCTGTGCGGCCGCTTTCTGGGGAGGCTGTACCGTTTTCCCAGCCCCCCATGCCATTTGGGCGTAGGAAACTTCGGGAACGACGGCCCTTGGAGTTGGTCTGGCTGGTTGCCTTCCCTCATCCTTAGTTGCTGTTGGAGCAGCTTTTTTTGACTTTTCTATCGTCTGGTATCGAGGACAGCCCCGATAATTAGCAGGGTGTCCATCTCCACCACAAAGAACACACTTCAGCAGGGTCTTGTCTTCGACCCTTGCCTCCCCGAGCTTACACTCTTTATTATTGTGGTTCTCTCCACACTTAACGCACCTCGACTGCATTTGGCAGTTGAATGCGGCGTGCCCGAACCGTTGGCAACGAAGACATTGTAAAATGTCCCCGTTCCTGTTTAATTTTTCCAATCTTACCATCTGGTAGTCCAGGACGGAGATTTTCCTTAGACTCTCCAGACGGCTACTGGGTGATAGGGTGACGAGGAACATCGGCAATAGCCGCTTCTCCCGTCTTGCCTTGGCCGTGGTGAACGGCTTAACCCCGATAAACTCGAGATCATCGCCCGCCAACCTGCGGAGTTCAGTTAAGAGCTCCTCTGGATCAGAGGAAGGCTCTACCCCTTTCAAAAGCATGCATTTAGGTTTCTCCTCTTTGGGAGTATACGAGAAATGTTGGGTGGTTGTCTTTGCTAACAACTCCCGAATAATCTTATGTTCACCAATGCTATTGCATTGGATCGCATGTCTATCAACCCCGAGTCTCTTAATAGTAAAACTATCGCCAATGGCGGACTTACATAAATTTTTTGTGTCGTTGAATACCATCTTTAGAGTATTTATTGGGGGCACCCTGCTCTTAGTAGTGGTCTTCTTTTGGGGCTGCTGCTGCTGTTGCTGTTGTTGTTGCTGCTGCTTCTGCTTCTCTGCTGGCTGCTGCTTCTTGCTGGGGATCGATGGCGCGGCTTTTTTAGCCGCGGTCCCTCGTGGCTGCTCATGTGTAGCAGTTTTCTTTCCGTCTACAGCTATTTTAGCTGTGGCTGCGGTTGCATTTTTATTGACAACAGCCTTTGTTGTTGCTGGCTGTTGTTGCTTGGCAGTTTTCTCTGCTGTTGCCTGCCGTTGTTGTTTTGGCTGCAACGGTTGCTTGGCCTCGCATTCCGCTTTCCTGCGGGCTTCTTGCTTTGCTTTTATGGCCTCGATCTCACCAAACAGCTTCTGTATTATTGTATTCAACTCTTGCAGTCGTTTTTCTTCGTTATCATCTGTGTTCTTGTTTTTCTCGTCAACTACACTGTCTCCGTCTGCTAGTGCAGCGAAGGAGTTGCCGCTACCGTTGTAACGGCCCTCGCCACCGTTTGACTCATAGTCATATGTTGAGTTCAAACTGACTATGGACTCTGTGCTGGTCGACATTCCATCGTCGTCGACCTCCGCTGCTGCTCCCTTCTTTGCCTTTTGCTTGGGCATCATGTTCGGCTTCGCTTTTAAGCGCCGCCTCCTCTTAATTGCAGTTGTTGCAACTGCTGTTGTTGCTGTTGATACAGCTATCTCGTCAGCGGCTGTTGCCGCTATCTGATCTGCGGCTGTTGCCGCTTCTGTGTTTGTTGTTGTTGTTGTTTCCGCCAACTCCAACTTTTTTGACGATGATGGACCGGACAGGTCCATCAAAGTACCACTTGCCTCCTCAAATTCTTTGAGGAGCCGCTCCCTCTCCTTTTGTTGTGCGATTTTCTTCAACCAGAAGATGTGCACTTTTAAATTTGCGTCGGGATCGAGATCGTGTTCCTCCACACCGACGAAATAAGAAAAAAAAAACTTTCTTCAATGCCACTGCTGGGGGTCGATCCTAAGACCCTCTGCACCGAACTCGAACACCTCTTTAGTTAGGCTACTGCCCGAATTAAAAATTCACTGATTTTAATACTTGTTAATCACAAACCGAATTTATTGAATACTGCCAAAGTCGCCAACACGTCTATGCGCTCTCGCAGTTGCTGAACGACTGAGTATAGCAACAAAGTGGTATACCATGAAGCGAGCATTTCCCCCTTGCTTGAGTATTTAGTTTCCCTCGCAAAAAAAAGAATATCCGGCCTTCAAAATCATACAAACCCTATCCTGCGAGATATATATAGAAGCAACATCAACTTCTCGGTGAATGACAGATACTACATCTCCCCGATTAGCATCCTCAATGAGGGTTCGCTTGGTGCCTTTCTGGTATCGGAACATGACCACTGATTTACTTCTCCTTTCTATAAAAAACAAGTAACAGGTACCTATAGAGGCTAAGTGGTTTGCTTCTAATTGTTTTCCTCCTATCTAGACTGATTATGATATCTATAACAAAAGAAAAAATATGTATAATAAATAAGATATAAAGTAAGAAATCTAAATCAAAACTTATGTGATTACTCGCCTTATCGAACATTGTAACATAATTGTGATAACCTTAGTGACTCAATGCCTAATGTACAATTTGCTTAAGACCATTTTTAAACTATACCTAGGTTGTGAAACGTGAATTGTTAAGTATCTAACCAATACACGAAACTGAAAACTTGTATGAGAATATGTTAAACATATAGATATCGTACTATTCAAAAAACACAAACTCTGACCAAAGAAAGGGTGGAAAAATTTAGTATAATGATATGAAAATAAAATATGAAAAAAAAGAGAACACAACAACTAAAAACATTATATATGCTGTGTCCCAAAAGGGAACAACTATTTAACTCAGCATCGTTTTGATAAATACTGGGCCATATGCCTGTCCTCTTTGCTCACCTTTTGGTGCTTTATAAGGAGATGCCTCTAGACATATCCATCTGTTGTAAATATATCTTTCTCTATCTCTATCCTCCTGTCATTTTTTTAGGTTAAGTCAAATTAATAATACGATACCGTCTTGTTGAGTGGACGTAACTTCCAAAAAGAAAAATTTAATGTAAAGACACCAGTCTAAAAACTTATAATAAGATTTCAATGTTCAACCAATAAATGAAAAAAAAAACTCCAACTGTGTAGCCTGACCAATACTAAGTCGGCAAATAGATTTTAACATAGACTTAAATAGTTAATAGATGTAAAAACAAAAAAGTGTAAAGGAAAAACTCAATAAAGTACATACATACATACATACAATCTGCTTCTTTCGCTCAATGTCAACAAAACTTACGCAAATGATAGGTTTGATGGGAGATCCATGTGTTGACTTGCGTGTATGTTTAACGTAACAGTTGCTTATGTCGTCATCACATACTTCCACAGACAATGCCTCTCGAAATAATTTTTGCACTAAACATTTGGAGTTGCTGTCGTCTACTGCCGGCACACCAACAATTTCAATGCAATTACGTTTAAGATTTTGTTGTTACCAGTTTAGTCGGCTTTCTAGCATGTGCACTTTTGATTTTAGATCTGCGTTCTCAGCACGAAGTTCTTTGATTTGATGCAAAAATTCCTTGTTTGTTTCTTCTAAGTTTGCAATCTTACGATAAAACATTTGTAGTGTGTATTGTTCTGGTTTATCATTAGAAGTTATTGGTGCTATGCTGCTTTCGTAGATTTTGTTGTTATTTTAATCGAAGCTAGCTTCTTCATCACAGGAACGCTGTTGTTGTTCAGAATGCGGTGGTGTTGGTACGTAAAGAGATCGTCGTCGGAGTATATTGCACTTATGACAACGATAATCCTTTCCATTCGCTTTCATGAAATCAACATCTTGTTGAAGAATGTTTACACACTTAAAATGGAATGTTCCTTTACAATCGACGCAGTGAATACTTCGATTGCAATTTTTAGCGATTTTTTCAAAACAAGTAAAACACTTCATATTTAAAGAGAATGGAGAGCTTAAAAACAGTGGTGTGCATCCCACGACACTTAGTTTATAACGAAAATACATAAGCCTGGGGATAACATAAGGCAAATAGTGGCTCTTTTATCGGCTCCATGCACGAAGATTGCACGATGGTTTGTCGACTAAGTTAAGAAGTTTCCAACTTTCCAAAGTTGTTCAGTCAAAAATTTAATTGAGTCTACTCGTTTGATCAGTCAAATGGAAATGAACGACGACAAGATCATGAATTCGTAGGATGTTGAAGCACTATTTCCATCCATCCCGATCAAAAAAGCTTTTTCAGTATTGCATAAGCAAACACATTTGTCTAACCAAAATATCCCCAAAAAAGAGCTCATCGTCTACATGCGAACATCGTGAAGTTTTAATGGGCTTGAATAGCAAGCCGCACGCATAACCCCCTTTAGAGCCAGGTTATTTGGTATCTCTTTGGACACAAAGGGCCGGATAATTTTTCCCTGCTGCAGGGGTATGAGAGCTGCCATTTGCTTGCGAGGAGGTCATCTCCACCATCTCTTCAATACCTGGTCCTAGTATTGTAAGACCCTGAAAAACTTTTAAACCAAATATGTCGGAGTAGCTCATTCATATGCTACTGCTTTTTTTGATTGCTGAAGTCAACCGTTGATTCTGTAAGTCGAATTCATATGCTGAGGCATTTTCAAACAGCTCTTGAACACCACCGAGATTTGAGCAGTTAGTCATTACTCACATAGCATTATAGTGTTGATCTTTTTCTTTTTGACCCTTTGTCAACACTCGTACCTACTCGTTTAGCAGGTCATCTCCGGGTGGGGCATCTCAGCTCCCAGTGGTTACCGCGTGGAGGTACAGTAAGTATAATTGATGTGTACTATAATTTGAAGCATCTGGGCGTCTCCAAGTTGGCACCAATCAGAGCCTTCCCGAATAGTACTCACCCAACCACCCTAATTTTACTAAGAGACAATTTTCTATGAATTTTTCAAAGATAAATTGGTAAGGTCATCCCTTGGAGTTAGATATAACAGATATGCGAAGACAATGCACTTCGCTGCAACGGACACTAATGTAATACTTTCTTTAGAAACAATATCAAATGCTTAGAGTTTTGCATTTCATTTGTATATATTTACTAAATTTTATGCGAAAATTTAACCACACATTAAAAATATTGTCAATCTCTTGACTTTTTTCTAGAATTCACCCTGTTAAGAAACCAACAAAGAATGGAAGCACCAAAAATAAGGGAATAAAAAAAAAAAAAAACATAATAAGGGACAAATTCACAGACGTAAAGCTTGACGAATGGCTGAAATCGAAAGAAATTGACGAGCAGTCCATACTAACCATATTGAGCGAAAGTTTTACATTTGATGACTTTGTATTCCACGCTCAAAAGACGGACTTAATGAGGCTTGGCTTAAGGTAAAGCATTTTGTTTTCTAATATATCTTAAATATTTTAATACTATTACTTATAAGTTAAAGTAGCGAAACCATGAACTATATTGTATTGTAATATTATATATTATTTTATTACAAATTCCAAAGGTTTCTTGCGAAAATATAAAATCGCTATATTTTTGCAACTGCTTATATGTACATATAAACGATGAAAATGAAATCGAAATCGTTGTACCATTTTTTGTAAAGCGGTTTTAAATTTTTCACTTTTTTTTAGAAAGTTTTAAGATATTGACAGAAAATGTTTCGACAAGCAATTGGAAAAAGTCAAAGATAACTTCTTGAAAATATTCTTTAAAAGTAAATTTTTTTTAAAAGACTAATAAAATTTTCAAAAATTTCAATTTTTCAAATGTTGATACACAATCTTTCTTAAGCAACTTAGAAATTCTTAAATTTAAAATTTTGTCAAAATCGTGTTAGCCATTAACGAGAAAGTCGGTTTTGATACTATGGTCTTTTTTCATAATTTTTTACGTCATAAGAAAAGCAACAAAAAACTAATCTCCCGCACAAAATTTAGTCGAAACTGTTAAACTGTTTTCGATAAAAATAATTGTCATCAATCACCATGTAAGTTGTATGGTTAGTTCCATTATTTCAAGACCCGATGCCAAAAACCCCTCTGTTGGCTCCTTAACAGACCCTTACTGCAAATTCAGTGCCGATCTGCTATCAAAAGTGATAACACGCGCCGCGGTTAGTGTCCGCCACAATTACAGTTTCCAGTCTTCTTCCACTGCAAAGAAAAATTAAGAAAATAACAAAAAAATAAATAAATAGAAAACAAAACTATCATCTAAGTTTTTTTCAAACCCATAAAACTAAAAAACATTCCTACCGGGCCGTGTGATAAAAAAAATTCTCTGTGAAAAAATAATTATGCTGTGCTGTGTGCCACCAACATCACAAAAAAAAAAACACACATCAATAGAACTAACACTTTGTGCATTACCTAACATCCATCTTCTCCCCTACACCACTCTCGTAGTCTCAGTGAGTGCACAGATTTCTTCGATTTTATAATTTCATATCTTATCTGGGTGGTGTGTGCAGTCAATGAGGCTGTGGGTTTGCTAGGCCGATAGACAGATCAACGGTGTTGATCCCGTTGCTGAACCAAAATCAAATTGCGGGCTGGGCATAACACTGCTAGAAATTTGGATTGGTTTTCTAATAAGATTTGCACTTGTTGATTTTACTTAGCTAGCGTCTGGGATTGATATTTTGTTTGGTGTGTTTTTGTGAATTGTGATGTCGGGTAAACTTTGGGTTGATTCTAGAAACATTAGGGGGTTGCGATCGAATTTTTTTGTCACTGAGTGAAACACAGGTGGGTGTTGATTCTGATCCCTCAGAGTTTAACCTGCCTGGATATAGCTTAGTGCCATTATTCTTTTCCTCCCATGGTCACGCCGTATATTGAAGACATGATATTGCTTACCAGCTTCTACCACAATACGGCCTTTGTTCTAATATGAACTTCAATTTCATGTGGTTAAAATTCACCGTCCGTAAGCAAATCACTCATTATTGTTTTATCTATAGAAGCCCCAATTTAATAATAAGAATTGTTTCCCTTTATCCTCACACTGAAATCGCAATTGCGGACGATTTCAATGTACACAATTCTGGTTGGCCTTGACATTCTGGCCAGACAACACCCGGAGGAGAATTTGTTGAGATCTTCGCTGAGCTTAACCAATTAACTCAACTTCTTGATGAGCCCACTCGGGTTCCAGATATTGAAGGCCATGCTGCCAACGCTCTTGACTTATTTCTCACTTTTCATCCCAAAAAATACAGGGTTGTAGTATCATCTCCTTTAGGCAGATCGGACCATTGTGTCATATCGGTAGATTTTTCGCTTTCCGTCACGGTAAAAAAAGATAAAGTCCCTAAAAGAACTGTGTGGCAATATGAGAACGCCAATTGGAACGGCCTGAATAATTTCTTTCGAAATTTTAATTGGTCATTATGCTTTCTCTATGGAAACGTTGATGCATCAGCTGATATGATATCTAACTTAATTCTCAACGGCATGAGAGATTTTGTTCCTCACAGAACGAAAAGTACCATCCCCAAAGATAATTCGTGGTTCGATTCAAGCTGTAAAATGGTGATAAGGGAGAGAGAAAGTAATTTTCGAAAATTCAAAGACAACTCTACTGTAGAAAACCGAAAGTTGTTCAAATGGGCTAGAAATATCTGTAATGCTCAGATACAAAAGGCTTAGTTTTTGCACGACTAAAAAGCAAGGCAGAAAATACTTTTTGTATCCAAAAGGAAGCAAAAACTTTCGGTCCTTTGTGAAGAACATTAAGAACTCGACCACGTCATCGGTCCAAATGCTCGTTTTCAATACCTCTCCGTATGTCAGCTCCATCGATAAAGCCAATTTGCTAGCAGATCAATTTGCTGTCAACTCGACACTTCCTGATAGAATATTGGCTCCACCTGAGCTTGCGTCTGCAAATTACGTGATGAAACAGATATTTTTTCGAACTCGCTCGGTTGCGAGAGTCCTTAAGGATCTCAATATACACAAATCCGCTGATCCAGATGGTATCCCCGCCGTTATTCTGAAGAGGTGTTCTTCTACGCTGGCAAAACCACTGCGTAAAATTTTCCATCTTTTCTATTCTGCTGGAATTTTCCCGAGCAGATGGAAAACTGCTTTTGTCCAGCCGGTCCCTAAAAAAGGCGAATCTTCCTCCCCTTCCAATTATCGTCCAATTGCACTAACGTCCCTTCTTTCCAAGGTCATGGAAACGTTGATAAACCGTCAGCTTATGAAATATCTTGAAGAGCCAAAGCTTCATAGTGACCGTCAGTACGGCTTTCGTAGCAAACGGTCCACTGGTGATTTGATGGCTTATCTCACCGAAAAATGGAACCAGTCTTTACATTGTTTTGGAGAAAGCAAGATTATTGTATTTCTAAAGCATTTCATAGAGTTTGGCATCACGCTCTTTTATCGAAAATGCGTGCTTTTGGTATCGATGAGTCTCTTCTTCTTTGGATTAGGAACTACCTTTCCGGGCGTTCAATACAAGTTGTATTGGATGGCTTAAAGTCTAATACCCACTTCACAAATGTTGGTGTGCCCCAGGGCTCCGTTTTGTCTGCGACTCTCTTCCTCATTTTCATAAATGATTTCCTGTCTGAAACTATTAATCCGCTTAACTGTTTTGCTGACGACTCGACCCTCAGCTTTTCATATTCGTTTCCAAATTCATGTCCCTCCCCGCTCTTCGGATGTGGAACTGGAACGGTTGCGTATGATAAGCTCTGACATTGACAGAATTGTTACATGGGGTCTTAAAAACCGAGTAGAATTCAATGCTTCGAAAACTCAATGCTGTCTCTGGTCGTTGAAGCTTAACATTTCCCCATTGCCATTATCCATGAATGGTACCTGTATCCAAGAAACCGAAAAGCTGCCAGTACTTGGTTTGTGTGTAAACGATGATCTTCGTTGGAAGGAAGTTTTTCACCCCTTCTGATAATATACAGCTAAATTGGATACAAGCCGTCATGTTCGCGACACCACTCGTGCTCAGAGAAACCTCATAGTTGATATGAATGTGAACAACAAACGGTTTTCCACAGCGACTTATAAAAAACTTACTCTGACGGCATCATCCACTCCACACGATCGCATTTCCTTAAAAGATAATGCTCTTTCTAAAAACCCGCATTCTCTGGCTCTCACATGTGTTACACCTACGCAGCCTAAATCAACCAATGTTTCCAATAAGTCAACAAATGTTTCCAATGAGATCTCTGCTACTGCTACTGCAGATATCATGGGAGAAAACTCAATTGCTAATGACGACCGAAACTGCAATTTATCCAATGATGTTCAAATGCAAATTAAAACCAATGCTGGGGTTTCCCTTGATGTTGTTGGCGGCGTAAATGGAAGAAAGGCAAATAAAGGAAATGATAATGCTGTTAAGAGAAGTGTTGCTTGCGCTAATGTAAATGATGCTAAACCTAATGAAGCTGTTCTTGTGGTTGATGCCGATGCTGACGTCGATGTTGCAGATGTTGTGATACATGATGGTACTGATACCTATGCAGGAAATAATCTGGAAGCGGTTATCTTGCTTCCATCTGTTCATAGGCTCCGTTTTATTCATCTCTCACGTCTTATGAAAACAGTCAGCGAACAAGATGTGTTTAAGTATGTTGCCCAAAAACTTAAATTACCAACATCAAATATAGTCTGCTCTAAATTAATAAAAAAAGATGTTGATGTTTCATCGCTACATTTTATTAATTTTAAGCTTGGAGTCCCGGTTGAATTCTATAACGATGTTCTTCAAAAGTCTACTTGGCCAATGGGAGTTCAAGTCAAACAATTTATTAATCGTCCAAAAAACGAATTGGGCCCAAAACTAATGTTGGCGGGCAGTTAAACAAATCACCTTCTTTTCCTGATGATGTTGGTGATCTCTTCAATTATGTTGATTTTGTTGCCATAAATGATGCCGATGTTGCTGCTGACGTTCGTTTTGATGAAATCAGACTGAATGATGTTGCCGATTTTCATATCACAAATAATAACGATTCTATTGCTGACGTTGTTGCTGGTGGTTTTATTGATGTTGTTAATGATCATGGTGCTGCTGATGTTCCTGATGCTGATGATGTTCCTGGTGTTGCTGATGTTCCTTGTGTTGCAGTTATTCCTGATGTTGTTAATCCTCGATATGACAGTTTCAATATTTACTACCAAAATGTAGGAGGTGTAAGATCAAAACTCAATAATTTATATTTGTATTTTGCATCTAAAGATTATGAAATCATTGTTTTAACGGAAACCTGGCTGAATGACAGTCATTTTAGTAGTGAAATTTTTAATACTCGCCAGTATACAGTATATCGTAAGGATCGTTGTGCGACAACAACGGGTTATGATAGAGGTGGTGGAGTTTTAATTGCAATTCAATCTAAATTTATTTCTTCCCAATTAGACATGTTATCAAATAACTTTACTCATAATTTTGATGTTGATCAATTGATTGTCAAAGTATCATTAGGAAAAAAAACTAATTTGTATTTATGTGGGAGCTACATTCGGTCAGGTGCTTCTTTAGAGCTTTACAATCTGTATTTGAACAATTGTAGAGATTTATTATGAAACTTGGGTCCTTCTGACCACGTTATTTGCTTGGGTGATTACAATATTGGGGATATTATTTGGAAGTTTGACACTGATGATAATTGCTTAGTCCCATTTAATGTTACTACAGATATTGAGAGC
This sequence comes from Melanostoma mellinum, assembly GCA_914767635.1. Lineage (NCBI taxonomy): Eukaryota > Metazoa > Arthropoda > Insecta > Diptera > Syrphidae > Melanostoma > Melanostoma mellinum. The sequence goes on from OU612060.1 coordinate 109,462,751, forward strand.
TCAGTTATTGATTTGCATAGTCAGTTTAACCTAACGCAATTAAATTATATCCCAAATATGCTTAATCGGATTCTTGATTTAGTTTTTGTAAATAAAGAACTTGAAGTCTATCTAGATAGAGTAAATTTTCCAGTTGTAGATAACACAACACATCACGTTTGTCTATATATTGATTGTAAAATATTGTCATAAATCTCAAACTCTCATGACATTATTGAATTTTTTGATTTTAAACAAGGAAACTTTGATGCGATGAACCTATTTCTTAGTTCTATTGATTGGGAGACAATCTTTTTAGATCGTGAATTAACTCAAGCGTTTGAGATACTCAAATTGTATTTACAACAAGCCTCAGATGGCTACATCCCAAAAAAAATCTTTAAACAAAACTCGAATCCCCCTTGGTTTAATAAAACACTCTCAAACCTTAAGAATAGGAAAAACAAAGCTTATAAGATTTATAAAAAAAAATAGAAATGTTCTGGCCAACCATCAGAACTACCTTACTTTACAGAAAGAGTTTGATGTGCTCAATAAATTCTTATATAATGATTTTATCTTAGATGCTGAATCCCAAATCAAAGCTGATAGTAAACATTTTTGGAGTTTTATTAACACTAAAAAAAATACTACTGGATTGCCCAATTACATGGAGTTCTCTGACAGTACTTCCAGTGATCTATCAACAATCTGTAATCTTTTTGCAGATTATTTTAAATCAGTATATTCTCTTACGTCATATACTGTTCTCCCAAATTTTTTGCCACCAAATAATGTTGTTGATATCGGAAGCATAATTTTAAGTAGAGAAGAAGTATTTGAAGCCTTGAAAGGTATAAACGAAAATAAGGGCGCTGGGCCAGATGAAATCTCTCCTAAAATTATTAAGAAATGTGCAACATCTCTCGCGCTACCCCTTTGCTTAATTTTCAATTTGTCTCTACGAACCGGACAATTTATAGATGAGTGGAAAAAATCATACATCACCCCAATTTTCAAATCTGGATCCAGACAAAAAGTTTGCAATTATAGACCAATTTGTAAGCTTTCTGTTATTCCGAAAATTTTCGAAAAGATTGTCTGTGATAAACTTTACTTTTTCACCAAAAATATTATTGCAGAATCTCAGCATGGTTTTGTGTCAGGTAGGTCAACAGCTTCTAATCTCACTGTTTTATGTAACTCCATTGTCAAAGGATTTGAAAAGGGTTTTCAGACTGACATTGTTTTCACTGATTTTGCTAAGGCTAAGGCTAAGGAAATACTTATTCATAAACTCTCACTGCTGGGATTTCACTCACATTTTTTAAAATGGATACGCTCGTATTTATGTAATCGGATCCAGCACGTTAAAATTAAAAAGTTCAAATCCAAAACTATCAAAGTAACCTCTGGTGTTCCACAGGGAAGCCATATTGGACCCTTACTGTTTTTACTATTCATAAATGATATTCCTAATGTTTTGAATTCTTCCAATTATTTGCTCTATGCCGATGATGTTAAAATTTTTAAAACTATAAAATCTGTTGATGATTGCATATTATTGCAAGAAGATCTGAACAAATTAGCGTTGTGGTGTAATATGAATTTGCTTTTCTTGAACGTCTCTAAATGTCAAAGTTTTTCCTGTTATAGGAAAAACTCACCAATTTTGTTTGATTATTCAATAGATGATATTGTTTTAGAAAAGGTTAATCAAAAGAAAGACCTTGGAGTCATATTGGACTGTAAACTTTCATTCAAATCCCATATTGACTATATAGTAAATAAAGCCTATAAGATGCTCGGATTTGTAAGAAGGAACACAAAAGAATTCCGTGATCCTTATGCGCTCAAATGCCTTTACTCAGCTTTTGTCAGATCTAATCTGGAGTATTGTAGTGTTGTTTGGAATCCGTATTACAACACTCACTCATTAAGGATTGAAAGAGTGCAGAAATCTTTTACTAGATACGCTTTCTATAAACTAAATTGGAACATTGATAGGCCTCCTTACTCTGTAAGGTGTCAGCTGTTTGGTATGCAAACGCTTGAATTAAGAAGAAGATACTTTTCAATTATGATGATCAAAGATATCTTAAGTAATCACATAAATTGTTCTTATTTGCTTGAGAAGATTAATTTGTATTTTCCCTGCAGAAACCTTCGCACGGGCTTCTACCTACGTGATGAGTTTTCTAGATATAATTACGGAAGAAACGAACCCATCTCACGTTGCATCAAAGTGACGAATAGTATTTTATCCTTTGTAGATATTTTTCAACTCTGTGCAAGAGATAGTTTTAAAAAAAATGTCATGTTTGTTTTGATATCTAATCCAAACATAATATCTTAATGCATTTATACACATATATCTATCCGTTTACATATTTATATTATTGTCATTATTATTTAGTATGTAAGTCGTAATCTGTAAGAGAATGTAAGACTCTGATTGATGAAATAAACTAAACTAAACTAAACTAATTATAACAAAAAAAATTCATGTTTTATCTCAAATTTAAAAAAAATCAATATTTTTTCTTCAAATAAATTTTTTACAAAATTTTGGTTTTTCTATTAAGTATCACTTTATCTTTCTTATCAAAGCTCTTATTGAATTCTACTCAAACACATAAAACCAAACGAGAAAAATTGGTAACTCAAAAACTATTCACTAATTAAAATGAGATTAAAATAAAAATTAAGAATCTAAGTATTATCTTCAAAAATTAAGGTCAATTTCTTCGCCTAACGGCGTGAGATAGACCCTCCTTCCATACGGTTTTTTTTCTTGTCTTGACCCAGCTTATGCGTCCTAGGCTTTTGTCGCATCATGTTCGCAATACCGTACGTACCATACCATACCATACGTAATATATACAGGGTGATTCGCAAAAGGTGTGACAAAAAGATAGGGTGTGTAGGTTGGACCTAGACAAGCAAAAAATCGTATGGGAGGGGGGGGGGTCCATTTTCCCCCGTTTAGGCGGGAGGGGCAATTTAAGAAAAAAATCACTAAAAATGGAAAAAAAATTAATTAAAGATAACGGTAATACCTACAGAGTCGTGCTATAGCATTTTGAAAAGCCAAAAACCTATACATTAATTTAAATTTAAAAATAAGTTGTTCGAATAAATAGTTTTTGAAATATTAATTTTCAAAGTCAAAATTTTGAAAAAAAACATAATTTTTTTTTAAAACCACTTTTTTTCCAAATTTTACGTTTTTTTCAAAATTTTGCCTTTGAAAATTAATACTTCAAAAACTATTTATTCGAACAACTTAATTTTTAATTTAAATTAATGTATAAGTTTTTGGCTTTTCAAAATGCTATAGCACGACTCTGTAGGTATTACCGTTATTTTTAAATAATTTTTTTTCCATTTTTAGTGATTTTTTTCTTAAATTGCCCCTCCCGCCTAAACGGGGGAAAATGGACCCCCCCCTCCCATACGATTTTTTGCTTGTCTAGGTCCAACCTACACACCCTATCTTTTTGTCACACCTTATGCGAATCACCCTGTATACCTCGGCATTACGCAGAACACTAGAATTGACCACTCGCGAATAAGTTTATTAAAAAGTACAAGAAAAGATTGAAAAAAAAAACGGCAAAAATCCTGATTGAAAGCATCGATTCGTAGGTAATACCATCGCTTACCTACCCTTTCGGTATCCTTAAGTGGTCGGACACTGATCTCTATGCACTGGATAGAGTGAAAATGAAGCTCCTCACTAAATTCCGATGCCTTCATTCGAACGCGAAAGGTGCTAGGGGGATGTTCAACATTTACAGAACGTGCAGAGCAATGGAAGCACTAATAAAAAACAGGTTTCATTCATCACTATAAGATATGTTTTCTGCAGCTCGTGTCTTTGCTGATAAGTTCAAGCTGCTAGATCTGAAAAGCACAGCCGAAGAGGATGTATTGCAGGCAAATATAAGTGAACATCTAAGGAAGGATTTGCAACCGCGATTCCAGACAAAGTTATAAAAACAAGAAACTGTAAGAAACACTGTCTTTTGGCTGTTTATGATAGAAAGACAGATACAGAAAATGTGGTAGTACTAGCGAGACAATCGAACAGCAAGCACAACTAACTAACTAAAATTATCCATCAATAGCTAGCAAAAAACTTAGACTTAATAGAAAGACCAACTCCAGGTAAACAAATACTCGCTTACACTAACCCGCTTGGCTGGGTATTCGAAATAATTCCAATGATTGCCCTGGAGCATTGTTAATAGTAATAGCAAATGTCAGACGAATAGGAAACTGAAGACGTTCAAAATCGAGAAAAAGGATGGAATCATTGGATATCGAGAAATTAATACTTTGTTTTTTCAAAACAGTTGCTTTGAACGGATTTGTAATAGTGTTGGATAATTAATGTTTTGAAGCATACTAATTGGCACTAGAAATTTCAACGCCAAATAATGTGGTGGTAGTCCCGGCAAATGAAGAGAACTCAAAAACTCCATCGGATAATTCGCTACGCCGCCGTCCTGATTCATCAATGTGTCAATTGATTTATAAGCGATTAATTGGTCATTTATACGTTCCAAAAAAGCATTTCTATCAGCAACATCATTATTTTTCCCGGACAGTATTGCGCGTTCCTTCAGCCAAGTGTGATTTATGTAGTTACGAACAATTCTAGGGAATATTTTTCCACCTATTCGCTTTTTGTTGTTGCAATATTAAAAAAAACATTTCTGAAATGTTAAAAAACCATTTTGTTCACACCATCTACGGTTCAGTAGTATGTGTCACTCCTCTTTGCACATCTCTGGTGCTGGAGTGAGTGATACATACTCAACCGCGCCCAACTTCACGATGGCGTGAACACTGCCGGCCTGCCCGGAAACGTCATCCATGACATGTGGTTCGCTCTCTTCTTTTTTTGGCATTTGAGCAGCAAAGACGTGCTATTGTCTAAATTTTTGGTGGCCTCCCCACATAAATATATCTTTTATATATCTATTTTTTGATGAAATTATATAAAACCTAACGTAAAAATTGTAACAACCTACAGAAAATTTATCAAATAAAAACTAAATTACAAATAAAGAAAGTAAATCTTGTATATCAAGAAACATTTGGTCCATCAAGCCGCATCATTGGACATTCTTCGCCACCACCGTCGTCCCATTGACGCCATATATTGCACAATTGCGTTGCCCACATCGAGACAATATATAAAATATTATTTCGTCTCCATCAAGCCGCATCATTGGACATTCATCCACCATTTTTCGTCGTCATCGTCACCAGAGACGGCAAGTTTACAGCGGTTCTACGATCGCTAAAGGAAACCACTGTCAACGCCACAATCGTCGTCGTCAGTATCAAATCTTCATCATCATCGTAACAATACTCCACCATTTTGCGTCGTCATCTGAACCCATAGACGACGAGTCTACAGCGGTTCTACTTCGACTTGAGAGATTGGTATTTACATACCGCAGTTCTACGACTGCAACTACTACAAAATCAGGCGCAATTTCAGCTGCAACAGGGCTACAGAGCAACCACATTTTTTCATCATCATCGTCACATTCATCACAGCCACCGCTCCGTCGTCATCAACAAACATACATACATCGCCGCCACAGCACCGTCGCCGTCGTCATCAACAAACATACATATATCGCCGCCACCGCACCGTTGCTGTCGTCATCAACATACACACATTCATCGTCGCCACCACACCGTCGTCATCAACATACATATTTCCATCGATCAGCACTCACAGTTCCAGCAGCACATCACCATCACATACCAACATAGCTTTTTTGGAAAAAAGAAAAAAATAATAAACAAGAAAAAAACGACAAATTGTATTGGCCTATTGGGGTAAGAATTTTGATCTCTTTTCATTGATTTCATTCGTAATATATATATTTTATCTCATTTGTTAGTTTGGTGGTTAGAAGAAAAATAAATTTAAAGTTTTTCAATTGTTTTTACAAAAAAAAAATCAATATTTAAATGCATTGGTGTCTATGTTGCACAACCCTGCTTACACATCCATAGTGTCATTTTTTCGCTGGTTCAATTTTATTTCGTCTCAAATGGTTTGGAACTCTGTTCATGAAAAGAGTGTTGCCACTGCTATTCGTCCTGGGGTAGGAAATTATTTAATTCGTTGCCTTTTTGTGGTTTTTTTTTTTTAAGTTATTCCAAGGTTTTTTGGGAAATTAATTTGAAATAATTATTTCAATTTACTGCCTTTGCAGAACGCATTTTCAAATTAAATCGTTTAGTAATAGTTTAAAACTTCGACCTAAAATGTCTTTATTAGACGATTTTATTCATTCCGCTGACCAGCTGGTAAAATATTTTTCTAATGCGAAAGAGATCCCAGTCAAAAACCATACCCTAGCTACAATTGAAGCACGTAAAGAGGAGCTAAAAAGTTTGTGGTCTGAGACAAAGTCAAACTATACCAAATGCCTTCGCTCTCCATCAGAGGATAGAGCAGATATAGAAACGCTTGAAAGGAAATACTCAAGTTCTAATGAAACGTATATATCATGCTTAGGTCTGTTTTTGGAAATCCAAGTAAATCTACAGAAGGAAGAGTTCAAAACACCTTTGACATCTTCGAGTAATTCTAATGCTTCATTAGTGGAAAAGTCGTCCTTTTCGCACTATTCAAAGTTACCTCCCTGTGATACACAGGTATTCAAAGGAGGTTATGTTTCATGGCCGTCGTTCCGTGACATGTTTAAAGCCGTATACTATGATCACCCAAAGTTGAGTGCTGTCGAAAAATTATTCCATTTGAGAGCGAAGACAAGTGATGAAGCTCATGACATCGTTAGTAAATTTCCCTTAACCAATGCAAGTTTTGAGCTAGCTTGGGAAGCACTTCGGACACAGTACGAAAACAAGAGAATTTTGGTTAATAACCAAATAAAAATTTTATTCAACCTTCCTAGTTTTAAGGATGAAGTTTGTTCTGCCATTAAGACTCTTCAAAGAAGTATAAATGATTGTTGGTCAGAACTTCATGCACAAGATGTATGCACTAAAAATTGGGATCCAATTCTTATCTTTGCTTGCGCTAATCGATTGCCCCCCACCACACTCGCTTTATGGGAAAAGTCACTTTCCAATCCTACAGAAATTCCTAAATGGGAAGAAATGGATAAGTTTTTGAGCAACCGTTTTCAAGTTTTGGAATCTTTTTCTGATACCACCTCATCGCAAACTTCATCCAACAAATCTAGAATGGCATCAAGACAACATATTCTCAAAATCCGAAACATGTTAATCTTTTCCATACAGAGGCACAAGAATTTGTATGCAAAGCGTGCTCTGGGAAGCATTATATCCGCCAATGTCCACAATTCTTAAAATTGCCAGTGCTAGAGAGAATTGAACTTATAAGAAAAAACAAAATGTTTATCAACTGAATTTTACCATAAAATATTTTGTACAATAAAATACACAATGATTTTTGGTTTATAGATTTATATTAAAAATAATAATTTTCACAAATGAGAAATGATATAATTATAGCGACGCGTTTCGGACTTAGTCCATCTTCGGGCGCGAACTTGGTGACACCAAGTGACACCAAGTTCGCGCCCGAAGATGGACTAAGTCCGAAACGCGTCGCTATAATTATATCATTTCTCATTTGTGAAAATTATTATTTTTAATATAAATCTATAAACCAAAAATCATTGTGTATTTTATTGTACAAAATATTTTATGGTAAAATTCATTTAACACAAATCATAGACAAAAAAACAACAAAAAATGGTGTATCAACTGCCTGTCATTAAATCATGTTCTCAATCATTGTGCTAGCAAATATACCTGCAATACATGTAATCGACGACACCACTCTTTGCTTCACATAACAAACAATTCTCAGGCCAATTCAAGTAATTTAAACAAAAATTCGCAACCTTTTATAGGTACCTCACAATGACTCATCAAGTACCTCGCATTCTCATTTCCTTAATTTGGATCGCAATGCTGACGTCTCAAATACCTCCAATCATAATTCAACTCCACAAGTACAGTCCATTTCATCTTCCGAAACCCCACAGGAAAAACAACAAAATTTTTTTGTCAAAGCTCATCGAAGAGCTTTACTTGCGACGGCTTTAGTTGATATCCGCGAGCAAGATGGTATTCATCGAATAAGAGCCTTAATTGACCCCGGGTCAGAGTCTTCTATTATCACGGAAGCAACTCAACAGCGTCTAAACTTGCCAACTAAAGACTCGGATATTTCGATATTAGGAGTTAGTGGTGCTCAGACAGCCAAATCTGGTAAAAAATGCCTCATTTCAATAATCAATAGTGAAGATCCCAGCGAACTAATCTCAACAAATGCACTTATTCTTAAAAAACTTACAAATAATTTACCTAGTACGTCATTTTCTTTAATTGATTCTCATGATTTAGAAGGAATTTGTTTAGCGGATCCAAACTTCAATTATTCTTCTCAATTTAATTTGCTTATCGGAGCAGATCTTTATCCAAGCATTATACGCAATGGTGTTAAACAGATTTCGAATTCACTTTTAGCTCAAAAAACTGTTTTCGGTTGGATTCTTTCCGGACCAACTCCTAACACAGTCCAAAGTTTTTCTACTAATATAAAGGAGAATGAATCCCTTACTGAAAGCATCAAAAAGTTTTTTGAGGGGAAGAGCCTTCTGAACGAAAACATTTTGCTTCGGAATCCGATAAATACTGTGAACACCTTTATGAAAACACTACTTTTAGACTTCCCGATGGAAGATATGTGGTCAGCTTACCCTTTAAGCCTGATTTTGAACCGTCTCAACTAGGGAACTCGAGAAATATTGCATTTCAACAATTCTGTCGCACAGAACGCAATATTCAAAATAAACCTGATCTTCAAAATAAATATTATCAGGTGCTTACCGAATACCTAACGCTAAATCATATGCGCAAATTAACTTTTCAGGAAAAGCATAATAGCAGTAATGCACACCGTTATTATCTGCCACACCACGCAGTTCTCAAGCCCGAGAGCCACTCTACCAAGGTAAGAGTAGTGTTCAATGCTTCTAGCTCCACGTCTACTGGTAGGAGTCTCAATGACTGTCTTTATGCAGGACCTACTCTCCAAAGTGATTTACCATCACTAATACTCAAATGGAGATTTTTCAAATATGCCTTCAACGCCGACATCGAAAAGATGTACCGGCAGATTTTGGTACACCCCGATCAAACAAAATTTCAACGAATTTTATATAGAACTTCGCCAGTAGAAAATATCGTAGATTACGAGCTTCCTACTGTAACCTTTGGGGTGAATTGTGCTCCATACTTAGCTATCAGAACACTGAAGCAACTTTCAAAAGACGTTCAGCTTAAATATCCACTTGCAGCAAAAGTCATTGAATCCGACTTTTACGTTGATGATTTGCTTTCTGGATCTTCAAACGGCGAAAAGTATCCAACTCGAAGTTATTGAAGCACTCAGCTCTGCTGGCTTCCCACTTCGTAAGTGGACTTCAAATTCATCTTTTCTATTAGATCATCTCCCTTCTGATCACGTTTTAAACGAAAACTTTTTAAAAATTGATTCTGACAGCACCACGAAAACCTTAGGGATTCGTTGGAACGCTAAAGACGACTTCTTCTACTTCACCACTCAACCTCTCAGATTTTCTACGACTCCTACCAAACGTGAAGTTTTTTCCGAAATTTCCAAGCTTTTTGATCCTGCGGGCTGGTTAGCCCCGATTATAGTCACCGCAAAAATTCTTTTGCAGCAAATCTGGATAGAAGAAACTGAATGGGATGAGTTCCTAAAGTCCAACACTTTTCTCAAGCGGAAAGCCTTTGTAGAAATGTTTAGTGAAATCCAGTTGATTCAAATACCAAGGTGGACTGAATACACTCCTTCTGGAGATGTTCAGTTCCATGGGTTTTGCGACTCTTCGGAACAAGCATATGCTGCTTGTCTTTACGTACGAGTTCAGCACAATGATGGAAGCATACGTTCACATTTAGTTTGCGCAAAGTCCAAAGTCGTGCCAATAAAATCTATTTCAATACCTCGATTAGAACTCTGTGGGGCTCTTCTTCTTTCAAGACTTGTTAAAACCTATCTCCAACAAATACCAGTCGAATCTTATCAAATATTTCTCTGGTCCGACTCTTCTGTTGTCCTATCATGGCTTAGAAAACATCCAAGGACTTGGAAAACTTTCATTGCAAACCGATCAAGTGAAATTATCGACAATGTTGGTAACCGGAACTGGAATCACGTGAGATCTGGCGACGATCCAGCTGATCTCGCTACTCGGGGTCTCACTCCATCGGTTTTAAAAGATAGTGATCTTTGGTGGAAAGGTCCTTCCTGGTTAAGTGAGCCTCAATCGCAATGGCCGGCAAGCCTTCCCATTGAACCGAAAAGCGAAGTCTTGGAGGCGAAACCAGTCCTGACGTTTGCTACCTTAATCACTTCTAACGATATTTTATCCAGAATTCCGTGTTTACCACGTACCTTAAGAATCCTATCTTATGTTTATCGCTTTCTTCGTAAAAGGTTTCCAAAGAAATTTGAACCAATTTTTTATAATTCATGCCGTATCACTCTTCCTGAAATTCAGTTCGTTCAGCATCGCCTCATTTCTTTTCCTCCCCAAATAATTTTGACGTTTACTGCCTTTAGCAATATCGATATCTTATCGAGATTTTCGTCATTACCACGAGCATTGAGAGTTCTCTCCTATGTTTATCGTTACATTCGTATAAAATTTCCGAAGAAATTCAAACCAATTTTGTATGATTCCTTTCGTATTACTCAACCAGAAATTCAATTCGTTCCACAACGTCTTATAGGTCAGTGTCAGCAATCCTTTTTCTTCGAAGAATTCAAAGCTCTGTCTACAAACCGCAGTATCAGTTCAAAAAGCCCGATTTTATCTTTGAATCCTACTTTGGATTCCAACCAAATTCTACGAGTTCACGGACGGTTGTCAAATGCAAATCTCTCTTACAGTGAACGCCATCCTATCATCTTGCCTCACGGAGCAAAATTTACCCAACTTTTAGTTGATTTCATTCATGAACTTACACTTCATGGTGGAAACGCCTTAATAATACGGATGATTCGACAAGCTTATTGGATACCGAAAGTAAAAATTCTTGTAAAATCTCATATTTATAAGTGTAAAACCTGTGCGATACACAGAAAACAGTTAGGTCAACAAATGATGGCAGCTCTTCCTGATGAACGTTGTAATTACTCTCCTCCCTTTACTCATACCGGAATAGATTTCGCGGGACCTTTCACAATCAAAAGCTTCACTGGTAGAAATTGTCGTTTGACAAAGGGCTATGCATGCCTCTTCGTATGCTTTTCAACGAAAGTCATACATCTGGAAGCCGCCAGTGATTTGTCATCGGCAGTTTTCTTAGCTGCCTTTGCTCGGTTTGTTGCAAGGCGGGGTCTTCCGCATTCTGTATATTCAGACCATGGAACCAATTTCGTTGGTGCCGACACGGCGTTAAAAAATGAGTTTAAAAAGCTCCATTCATCATTTCCAGAATTAACTTTAGCCAAATATGGGATTCAAGGCTTGAACTGGAATTTCATTCCCCCAGGTGCTCCCCATATGGGTGGGCTCTGGGAAGCCGGTGTAAAGAGTTTCAAAGCTCACTTTCGTAAAATCGGACTTCATACTCATTTTTCTTTCGAAGAATTCGCTACACTATTAGCTCGCATAGAGGCGTGCTTAAACTCGCGACCTTTATGTCCTATGTCGAATGCACCTACCGTCCTATTCGCGTTAACCCCAGGTCATTTCCTGACCGGAAATCCGCTTTTAACTTTTCCTGAACTGTTGCCCGAAGAAAAATCTCTTTCACTCATAAACCGCTGGGAAAAGCTCAAATCAATGCAGTATGAATTCAGCAAACGTTGGAAGGAAGAATATATCAAAGAGCTTCACAAACGAACAAAATGGCATTACTCTAATGAAGATTTTAAAATCGATGATTTTGTTTTAATTAAAAAGGAAAACCTTCCATCCACTGATTGGTGTATGGGTCATATCATTAAAGTATTCCCTGGTCCAGATGGTAGAATGCAGGTGGCAACAATAAAAACGCGATTTGGTGACTTTACTCGCCCAATAGTCAAACTTTGTCGTTTGCCTATAAATAATTGAACCAAGGAACAAATGAACTGTCGTAATTCAATACATTCATATTTTAGATGAAGTATCTATAAACTTATATATTTTCTAGATGAAGTATCTATAAACTCAATTTTAACTTTGGTTTTTGACCTCTAAAACAGCACACACAACTGAGAACACAACTGAGAACACAACCGAGAACATAATAAGAAACCAAATGAAATCAGATCATTGTTCTACAACCATTTTGTATTTCATAACCCTTGAATTGATTAATTAATTATTATATCTTAAAATTGTATAACTATTAGAAGCACATATAAATTTCTTTTGGCACTATATGCCAAGGGGGCCGGTAATGTTCACGCCATCTTACCTCATCATCTTAAAGAAAGTAAATCTTGTATATCAAGAAACACATTTAGTATATCCAATAACTGCTTGGATAATTCTCTCGCTGTTGAGTCATTTTGTAACTCCACTCGGCCCACAGAGGAGATACAACAGGAAGCCAAACCACTCACACATCACGGCATCTGTCCTCAAACGGACTTCACAAGCACCACTTTATTTTCAGGCTTCAAAAATCAAAATTCAAAAACAAATCGTTTCTCAATCAACAATTCAAATGTACGCAGACCATGTTCAACTATACAAAAGTTGATTGATTGAGGACTCTGTCTCTACAATTAATGAAGACCTAGACAAAATATCACTGGAAATGGGCCCTTCTTAAACCCGAGTAAGTCTAAATATCTCATAATCTCCAAGAAGCCAGTAGATGTTTCATATTTTCCACAAATTCTACTGGACGGAGCAGTAGTAGAATACGTAGAGACTGCAAAAAATCTAGGTATGATATTTAACCGGGGACTAACATGGGACATACACATTAATGCAATCATAGGAAGAGTTCAGTTCAGTTCAGTTCAGTTTATTTTTATTGAGTCTTAATTTCACAAGTTTAATATTTGATTACAATTTTTTTGTTTTTTTTTTTGCCGACTTAAGAGGTATGTCTGGCTGAAAATGTGTATTTATAACAAGATTTATAACTATTTATCTTGCTTTTTTTCTTAAGTTACAATAAGTTTGTTTCTTACATTTTGTATGTGCATGCTTGCTCCCGACATGCATTCTAACGTGGGCTCTTTATGGCCATACTTAAACTATGTGACTAGAATATAAATCTATATAAAAACAATAACAATAACAATAAAAGAAGGGAAAACAAATGTAATGTTTTGCTGCTCGATATTTTCAACGATTTGTTTTGGAAAAGTAAACTCTTATTTTGTAATATAATTCAATATATTACAATAAGAGATCACTTCTTTCAAAACTCAATCCTGCTTTTTTTTTTTTATTATTAAAATGATTCAAAATGTCATCCTCTGAAAACATTCTCTGAAGCTTTCTCGTAGAAAGGTAAAGATAAAACTTCTGTTTCTAATTCTAACTGGTATTGTGATCCATTTTGCATAAGGTCGAAAGGTGATAAATAGTATTGTGTTCCATCATTATCATTTAAGTTTAATAAGGAGCTAACAGCTGGATTTGGGTGATTGGGAATCGCATCTAGTCTCTTTTGCAATAAGATCGTCATGTACCATAGAAGTGGTGTTACCTTGGTCAGATCATAGAGCGTATAATTTGAGTACCATTTTTTATTGGGCTTGCGATATCTACCGCAGCAATGTCGGAGAACGGTTCTTTCAAACTTTTCGAGTTCTTTAGCTGCTGTGGGCGAGACGTGGAACCAAGAAGCGAAACCATATGCTAAAATAGGTCTAATGAGAGTCTTATACATTAAAATTTTTGTATTTTGGGAAAGGTGTTTGGAAGATAAAAGTTTTTTAATCATTGCTGTTGCCATTTTTGCTTTGAGAAGCACTTTTCTGGCATGTATATTAAATTTAAACTTGTTTTGAAAGTATACTCCTAGGTATTTACATTCAGATTTTAATGGAACCGGTATCGTCAATTTTTAAAGCCAGCGATTTACTTTCTTTTACTGCATTTCGATGACCTTAGCCGTGTACATTTCTGAAGCACATCAAACCGCTCTTTTCAGCTTTAATGTTCAAACCCCAAGACTTTAAATATGATAAAATCGACGGCATGATGGTGCTTATTTTGTCCAAAGCATCTTTCGGTCTTATAGCTGACGCTATAAATTTAGTGTCATCTGCATACAAAATTGAGTGGGGTTCTGCGTCTGCATTACAAAATGGAAAGTCATACAAATATATATTAAATAACTTCGGTCCAAGTAATGTTCCCAGTGCAATTCCTAAAAGAACAGGAAATCGTTCTGACGTTTGTGGTCCAATGTTAATTGAGGCAAATCTCGAATCAAGAAAGCTGATTATCATACGTATAATAGGGACGGGGCAGTTAATCCTAATCAGTTTGAAAATCCTTTGTGCCAAATCGAATCAAATGCGGCCTCTAAGTCGATGTCCAAAACAACAGTGCATTTCTTTTGCCTTAAATTATGTATAATCTTATTTGATAGGAACAGTAGGCAATGTTCCGTGGAATGTTATTTTCTAAATCCAAATTGTGTGTTTGGAATGATTTCATTCTCTTCGCAAAACTTATCGATGTTTTCTACTATGGCTCTTTCAAACAATTTTCCTACATTAGATAGCAGGGAAATTGGGCGGAAATTTTTTAAATTTGATGGATTATTTTTCTTTGCAATTGGTAATATCTTCGATTCTTTCCATGCAGTTGGAAAATAACCATTATTAATGCATTGATTAAAGATGCATGTAAGGATAACATCAAGAGTGTTTGGACATTTTCTTAGGATAAAATTCGAAATCTGATCTGGCCCAAAAGATTTTTTGTTGTTAAGATTTCTTCGATATGTTCTCACTTTTTGTGTTGTTGTGAATGGTAATAGGTTCTGATTAGATGTTGTATTCGATTGTGAAAATACTACTTGACTTGAAATACAATTTGTGTTAACGAAATCATTAACTTTTGAGAAAACTTCATTATTTCAATCTAAATCATAGCTAGGGGTTTTGGCCGCAAAATTTTTCGAATACAAATCTTTGAATGCATTTATTTTAGCGTCGTAATCTTGCAATTCATGTCCCTCAATGTTTAAGACCTCATTTACAATGTCAAAACCGAATATTTTTCTTCCTGTAATACGGTTTATTTCTTTAAAAGCGTGAGGAGAAGGTCTCATCTTATTTAAGCGTGATCTGAACTCGAGATCTAGATCAATTTTCACTCTTTCTTTTATTATTTTGTTAAGGCATTGAACTTTGGAGTATAGATGTTGGTACTCAGAATTATGCCTATTATAATGTCTATGAAATATCCTCTTTAGTTTTTGCAACCAAATATTTTTAATTTTTAAGAGTTGTTTCGTAAAACTGGATATATTTTTAAATTTCATGTTTTTTGTGATTTTTTTTGTTTTCAGAGTTATTTTCTACGCATAAAACTATTTTTCTATTTACATGTTCTACAAATTCATCTATCTCAGTGTTTGATATGTTTCTGTCAATTGGTGTTGGTAACCCGGATAAGCTTCTGTGTAGTTGCATCCGAAAAACTTCCCAATCCGTTTTTTCAAAGCTAATATAAGAATCAGGGGATACGAAAACAGGAAAAATGTCAAAAATATCCAGTGTTACTTCTATAGCATAATGGTTTGAAAATGAAGCAAAGGTTTTACATCTTGATTCAGTTGTTAAAGAGGATGATATTAAAAAATAATCTAATATAGATGAAGATTGAGGAAAAGTGGGAGAAAAAGGAGATACTAGATCCAAATGAAGAAAAGGAGCACTATGGTACCAATTATAAAGAATGTTTCCATTTCCATTACTTACAATGTCTCCCCAAACCGGGTGTCTTGCATTAAAGTCTCCATCTATAGTTGCTTCATCAAAAGTTTTAACGATCATATATTCAATTCCTCGTATAGCCGCCTTCCGGTGGCAGGGGGTATGTAAATACTTCCAAGCAGTATACGTTTAGAAGCACCAGAGCTATTTTTACATATCATAACGCAAAGGCATGCTGAAAAAATCTCGCTATGGAACAACACATTACTATATTTGAGTTTTTCGTCAATAACGATGGCAGTACCTTTGCCATCGTCATTGAATCATAGGAAGAGCATATGGGGTTCTCCGCATATTTCCCTGAAAACCAGACTAATGCTGGCTAAAACATTGGCTATACCAATACTGACCAACGGATGTGAAATTTATTGCAATTGCGAATCTAATAGCAGACGGAAACTGAATGTTGCGTACAAGAATATATATACAGGGTGTCCCGTACTTCGTGTATTATCCTTTGGAGTTTGGGGTTTGATTCTTGGTCATATTCTAAGAAAAATTTTTTCTATAGTAAAGCTTCTTTCTCAACTTTGACATCACTTTTTGACAATTTTAAAAATAGCTAACTTTGGTGTACCCTCCCCTGTGTTAAATTCGATATTTCTGTCAATAGGCGTGTTTTTTTTTAACCTAGTATATAGTACAGCATTCGAGTTAAAAAAAAACGATCCGTCCACAGTATTCTCAGTTATATTTTCAGCAACAAGATGGAGCTCAACGTAAAAGCTTGTTGCTACTTTTCAAAGCTCTCTGTGAAATTCAAGATGAAACAAAATCAGATTCATACCAGGTTTGTTTCGTTAATTGTTCTATCAAATGAATAACGATGCAAAGTCAGGTATGAATTTGTATTGTTTTTTCTTATTTTCCATACATCAGATTCTCTCTTACAGCTCTTTTTTACTATTTTTGGAGGCATCGTACAGCAGTGAAGAAAGCTCTATGTCAAAGTCAGCTGTTTTGTTGAAAAAAACTTTCGGGTATGTTCGGGGAGTATGTAAAAAGATATTAAAAAACAATCTTTGATGAGATTTTCCATTGGCAAACAGAATCAATTTATTTTTTATCCAAACCTGTGGTATAGCAATTTTACACTATTGACCAGTCTTTTCGATAGGTTTAGAAAGAAAATTAGTTGATTCTATTTACAAAACCGTGAAATTGAACTATAATATTCCGCACAAATAAACACAACCCAAATTAAATTAAGTTGAAACACGTACTAGCAAGACTTGAATTTCTATTGAAGAATGTTTAATTTTCATACATATATCTTTCCCTTTTGACAATTTTTTACTGCTTTGTTTGTTTGTTTGATTTGTTTTTTTCTTGCATTGGGCTATATTTTTTATTCAAATAACTCCATGAGTAAAGCTATTAGCTTCAGCAAAAAAGAACTAGTGCAAAATCCTGTATTATATACACCACCAGGTAAGAAACAGGGCAAAAATTCAATATGAATATAGTTTTTATTTCTTTAATTTTTAATCGAGAGAAAAAATGTCTTTGCGAATACCACATTTTTTTTGAACACGTCCTTTCGAAAAAGCTTTGATGAACTGAAATCATTGGTGGCGCCATCTTATTTTCAAAGCTGGAAACTATCAATCCACAGCAATGCCATCCCTGTTTTCACTGTGGAAAATTACGACAGTAAAATGATTTGTTGTTGTTCCCCAAGGGAAATTTTTACTGTACTATATACTAGCATAAAAAAAAACACGCCTAATATTGATGATAGAGAATCTTAGACTTAATTTTTTGTAGAAACAATAGTCTTCAAAACTGTATTTAAATTGAGTTCTTATAAGCTCAGGGTTGCCAGATCTTAAGTGGTGTTCAAATTTTCTTCCCAAAACAAAGTTTTGACTTTGAGGTAATTTTTTTGCAGAAAATGCCTGGTGAACATAGAGTTTCTTTATTTTTTGCAAATGAACAAAACAATAATGAAAAAAAAAACTCAAAATAAATGCACTCAAAAACCTATACATCTTATGATATTTGAGAAAATACAAAATTTACCCATTTTGAAATTAAATAATTAAATTGTAATTAAAAAAAAAAGATTAAAATATGGGCACTTTTAGTAGTTTTTATGTACTTTATACAAATTCAATTATAACAAGTGCTCAAAATGCCCTCAGTTACGCCTGGTCTCCACATGCTTTAAATCTATCGCAGCTCTTACAGCAACCTTTGAATATCGCAAGTGGAGACCTTTATAGCAGCTTTATTTTCATAGCCTGCGATAGATAGCATACTTTTATCGCAGGGTATCTATCGCAGCTTTTAAAGCAGAGGGAACTGTCATCTGCATAGGTTTTTCCACCATTTTGTTACTTCGCTGGTATGTTTGGTATGAAAAGTATGCTATACAAAATGCCCACAACACAAAATTTGTCAGTTGCTCTGCTTTTTTGTGTCTGTCATTTTCCTGCTTTCTGCTATGGATTTAAAGCAAGTGGAGACACGGCGTTAAGTTTTAAATTCATTTTTATTGTTTCTCACTTATAACTACTAACTTGCTTACAAAAATGTTTAAACTAGCTTACATAATAACTTAATTAACTTACTGACCCTAGGCGGGTACTCTAAATTACACAATAACTTATTTCTAATGCCTTTCGGCCTAAAGATACAATATATCTATTTCAACCTAGAACTGCACTGATAGCACTGGTTTGTGTGTTATTACTTGCTTACTTAGGTGGGCATTACAGTTCGGGGTGAACCTGGGCCTCAACCAACATCCTTCTATAACGATTTCGATTTCGGGCGAGCTCTCTCCAGTTTCGCACTCCAAGTCGGTTGAGGTCTTCATTCACTTGACTGCGCCACCTAAGACAAGGTCTTCCTCTTCCGCGATTTTCCTACAATGTGCTTTCGAACACCCGACGAGCCGGAGCGTTTGGGTCCATCCGCTCTACATGGCATAACCATCATCGTAGCGTCGCGATGCGTACTATTCTGGCTATGCCCATGTCACGGTACAGCTCATACAGCTCGTTGTTGTATCTTCTTCTCCACACATTGTCTTCGCAAACGGGACCAAAGATCATTCGGAGAATTTTTCTTTCGAAACGACCAAGGGTTTCCTCATCCGCTTTTGATAAGGGCCATGCTTCCGTGCCGTACAGCAGGACTGGGATGATTAAGGTCTGATACTAGGTCATCTTGGTTTTTCTAGAGAGGGTTTTGTTCCTCAGTTACCTTCTTAACCCAAAGAAGCAACGGTTGGCAAGAGTTATTCTCCGTTTGATCTCCGCACCGTTGTTGACGAAGTCCTGTACGACCTCGAAGTTATGTCTGTCTATTGTGATGTTTTGTCCAATTCGTCGATGTTCTGTGTCCTTGTTTGATGACAGCATATGCTTCGTTTTGCCCTCAATAACTTTCAAAACTCGCAAAAGCACCTATGACATCACGCTTTTTTCTTCCCATTACGTCAATATCGTCTGCGTAGGCGAGTAATTGTACAGACTTTTGAAAGATTGTTCCTCTGTTGTTGACGTTTGAGTTTCTTACAATCTGTTCAAGAATGATGTTGAAGAAATCGCATGACAGTTTGTCGCCTTGCCTAAAGCCTTTTCCGACATCAAAAGTTTCGGTGAGTTCTTCACAAACCTTGACGGAGCAGCGTGAATACTCCAAAGTCATCCTGTATAGTCGTACGAGTTTTGCAGTGATGCCGAAACTAGACATGGCTCTGTACAGCTCGTCTCTGTAGATACTGTCATACGCGGCCTTGAAATCGATAAAAAGATGGTGAATATCGATATTACGTTCTCGGGTTTTTTCCAAGATCTGCCGTAATGTGAAAATTTGGTCTATTGTGGACTTCTCTGGTCTAAAACCACATTGATAAGGACCTATCAAGTTGTTGACGTGGGGTTTCAGACGTTCACATATTTTAGCACACAAGATCTTATAAGCGACGATAAGGAGGCTTATCCCTCTATAATTGGCGCAATTGTGAGGGTCTCCCTTCTTTAGGATCTGGCATACGATATTGAGGTTCCATTCATTGGGCATGCTTTCTTCCGACCATACCATGCAGATCAGCTGGTGCATGCTCCTTTCCAACTGATCTCCAGCTGCCTTGAAAAGTTCGGCATCAAGGCCATCTGCACCTGCAGTCTTACTTGATTTAAGTTTGCATATGACAAGCTTAATTCCTCTAGGTCGGGAGGACGGCATTCTTGATCATCGTCCAAGCTGAATGGGGCAGTCTGCCTGTCAGCGGAATTTGTGTCCTCATCGCCGCTAAGCAGTCTGCAGAAAAGATCTTTCCAGGCCCTCAGTAGCGACTGTGACTGTACAAGTATGTTTCCCTGCTGGTCTTTACAGGCTTGAGTTCGGGGTTTGCCACCCTGGCTGGATCTTTTTACCTTTTCGTAAAACTTCCGAATCTCGTTCCTGTCATGGCACCTCTCTATTGCCTCAAATGAGCGCTTTTCATGTTGCTTCTTTTTCTTTTTGAAGTTAAGTTTAGTTTAGTCTAGTTTATTTCATCTAACAAAGTATACAAAAACTTCTATGATTACTATATTATAAATAAGTACATAAATAAATAAATATTTTTAAATTTGTTTCAAAAATTTTACCATTTGGGCTACTTAGCATCAAAAAAGATTTGATTAAATACATGTCTACTCATATTGAAATTTGAAATCTATCACATCGAATATTGTATTTGTTTCTCTTAAACACCTGGGCCATGGTTCGTTGGCTGCATACACAGTGCTGTGGTATGGGATATTAAAAAATAAATTGTTTCTAAGCAATCTAGCAGGCATATTGATACCGATTAACGATAGAATGGGAGGACAATCAATATGATCAGCCATTACGTCGCGAACAAACATCACTGCGAAGTATTTCCTTCGCGTGTGAAGAGGCAATATTTCGAGTAACTTGTATCTTGTATGATAAGAAGGCATATCTATATTCCATCCAAGGCTTTTCACAACGGCTCTAGTAAAACGTCTTTGTATTTTTTCTAATCTTAAAGAGTGAATTGAGAATGAAGGTTTCCATATGGTATTACAATATTCCAATATTGACCTAACAAATGCAAAATAAAGACTTTTTAGAGTATGAGGATCTTTGAAATCCTTTGAATTTCGTAAAACAAAGCCCAGCATTGAGCTGCTTTTAGCAACTAGAAAATCAAAATGTCTTAAAAAGTTAAGTTTTTGATCAAAAACTACACCAAGACCTTTTTTAAAAGTTATAATAGAAAGATCCTTAGTATCAATTTTATATTTGAAATTAACAGACGAACGTTTGCGACAAAAAGTCAAACTTTGACATTTAGATATATTCAGATGAAGTGATTTCATCCTACACCAATTTGATAGATTATATGAAGATCATTTTGTAGCAGAAGGCAGTCTTGTTCGGAGGTTATACAACGATAAATTTTTAGGTCATCAGCATACATTAAACAGTCTGAGTTAAGAATTCTGTCAGGAATGTCATTAATAAATAGCAAAAAGAACAGAGGTACAAGATGGCTACCCTAAGGAACACCAGATGTGACATAAATAGGCTTAGAAAGAATATTATTAATACAGACATGCTGAACGCGATCTTTTAAATATTGTTCTAACCAGTTGACTGCAAGAGCTGTGTTAAAGTCGGCACTAATTTGCACCGTCTGGCTGGACAGGGTACATAAACCTTGACCAGACCGAAGAGGGCAATACAAAAGGTTCTTGTATCCTTTACCTTTGTAAAGCTTGTTACCTTTGTATGCTGGAGTAGATTCGTAGTTGTGATCTATTAATACTTCATTACCACTGGTGGGGTGAAGTAATAATAACAAATGAACACAACAACCTGTTGACCGTAAATGAAAATCTTTATTGGCTTACAATACTATTTATACAAAAGAAATGCTTACGCTAACTTATTTACAAAGGTATGCTACAGGTATGCTTATGCTGAATGTACACAAAATTTGTATTGATTGAGTTCAAAGGAATTAAGTTACAAAAGTGAATTCGGCATTAATGCTGATTCATTGATAAATGCATGAGAATGCATATGGCAAGCAAGTTAGTATTAATTCAATTATTTACAGTATGTCAAGAAAGAAGGAAACAGTATGATATGATTATGATATGAGTAATTGCGAAATTATACAAGCTGTTCTACAAGCTTTTAAAATAATTGGAGGAATTCCATCTAGATCAGGTTTCGTGTCTGATTTACATTCAAATAAAGCTGATTCTACTTCAGAGCTAGTAAAACTTATGCTACCAATACTCACAGACTCAAACGTTGGACAATTAAGATTCAAATCAGGAATAATGGAAGGACTATTTAAATACACAGATTGAAAATTTTCAGCAAATGAGTTACAAATAATCGATATATCAGAAGATGTAATACCATTATAGCTTCTAAACTCTTTGAACCCATCAGGACTGCCTCCACACAAAATGGTGTTAAGTAGGTTGTCCTGTTATATTATTAAAATAAATAAATAAATAGGGTGGTGCAACAGAGCGAGGAGCCCTTAGGCTTAGCGCATTTCTCACAACCATGCCTTGTGAGAAAATGGAGGGGACCTACAATTTTCTGCCGGTTCCGAACGGCTAATCGAGAAAGCGCTTTTCATGGCAATGACTACTAACGGAGGACTTGCCAATTCCTCGCGAAAGGCGATACCCGGGGAAAAAACATTTTTGCCTCTGTTGGGATTCGAATTCGAACCTCTGGATTAACAGGCGGACATGCTATCCATCACACCACGGTTACCATCTGTTATTTTATTAAGAAACCTGAATTCACCTAAACTTTGCAATGTCACGCGTTTGCTGGTAAAATCACTGAAAGCTTTCATAATAGAGTGCACAATACTCACAGGATGTGGTACCGGAGAAGATGTATTGATTCCCCGAATCCCTCTGATACCATCGGATTTACCCTTCCAATTTAAACCCTTGCAATTTCCGGTGAAGACATCTTTTGGAATGACCATTAATAAATCGCAGGGTCAAACCTTTAACGTTGCAGGCTTAGATTTGAGCGTTGACTGTTTTTCACATGGCCAACTGTATATCGATCTTTCAAGAGTAACTTCCAGAGAAAATATGTTTTGAAGCCATAGTGGGCCGCTGTGTTTTTATATACAACGTTCACAGTTTTTTTGTAAGGTATTTAGTATCAGCATTGTACCCGTGCGAAGCCGAAGCGGGTCGCTACTCAACTATAAATAGGTTTGTTCGTTGAAGCCCTAGGGTCACCCTTGGGTCGCCATAAAGCGTTTTTTGAGAAACCCAAAGTCGCCCTGAATGTCAAATTGAGTGTTTTTTGAGCCCTAGGGTTGACCTAGGTTTTCCATAAACTCGCCCTAGCTTTTTGCTGTGGCGAGTTGAGAGCTGTCAAATGGCATATATTTTTTTTTTAATGATAGGGATGTGGGGTGATTTGTGGTTTAGTGGTTTTTGAGGACTGGAGAACCCAGGTTTTTTTGACAACTCATAGGGTTGTCAAGAAAACCTGGGTCAACCCTGGGGAAAGTTCAATGAACAGACCTAATGATGGAAATAAATAAGTATAAACTTAGAAATTTTCAGGCATTCTTAAACTTAGTCATCTTAGTTTTCGTTTCTTGACAGTTTTGTGTTAACAACGCTTTAAATAAGTTAGACCCGAGCAACGCCGGGTGGGTCAGCTAGTTTCTGATAAAGAAGGAACTTTTTTGTATTTGAGAATTCTTTCAATTGAATTTAAAATAAATTATACATTGAGAATTACAGTGTAATTTTCTGTAAATTGTGTTGTGCTGATTGTTAGATACATGTTGAATTTCAATTGGCGTATTATAACAAAGTATTCTTGTCTAATTTTGTTTATTCGTGCTGTTGACGAAATTTCAGCCCATTCATTCAACATAACAAAACTTGTAAAAATGTCTCAAAAATCGTTATGGAAGGTAAATATTCATAAGGTAGATTATTCCTAGAGAGATGGAATTCCTTTTTTTTTTAAAAAACAAGTGGGTACCTAAGGAGGTGGTGTTGATACGGCCAAGTACATGAAGTTTTAAATTCTGTAGTGATGAGAAAAACTTTTTTTTATAATTATCTATGCATATATATATTTTTTAAGAGGACCATCCCACGTGATTTGTTTTGTTTTTTCATGAATTGCTTTCTTAAAATGCCAAGAATACGATAGCAATGTGATTTTTGAAAATTCGAAGTCGTTTTAAAAATACAGCAGTTAAAAAAGTTTTATAATTTCACAGTTATAAGCGGACCTAAAACTTTTTTTCTCAGAACTGTGTTTTTCAGACTTTCCTCTATACTATCATACTACACACTACACACTGCTATCAACCAAATATTCCCAAATTTAAGACTTTTTTTTTTAGCAAAAACCAAAAAACCAACGCAAATTCGTAACGGAGGACTTGCCAATTCCTCGCGAAAGGCGATACCCGGGGAAAAAACATTTTTGCCTCTGTTGGGATTCGAATTCGAACCTCTGGATTAACAGGCGGACATGCTATCCATCACACCACGGGTACCATCTGTTATTTTATTAAGAAACCTGAATTCACATAAACTTTGCAATGTCACGCGTTTGCTGGTAAAATCACTGAAAGCATTCATAATAGAGTGCACAATACTCACAGGATGTGGTACCGGAGAAGATATATTGATTCCCCGAATCCCTCTGATACCATCGGATTTACCCTTCCAATTTAAACCCTTGCAATTTCCGGTGAAGACATCTTTTGGAATGACCATTAATAAATCGCAGGGTCAAACCTTTAACGTTGCAGGCTTAGATTTGAGCGTTGACTGTTTTTCACATGGCCAACTGTATATCGATCTTTCAAGAGTAACTTCCAGAGAAAATATGTTTTGAAGCCATAGCGGGCCGCTGTGTTTTTATATACAACGTTCACAGTTTTTTTGTAAGGTATTTAGTATCAGCATTGTACCCGTGCGAAGCCGAAGCGGGTCGCTACTCAACTATAAATAGGTTTGTTCGTTGAAGCCCTAGGGTCACCCTTGGGTCGCCATAAAGCGTTTTTTGAGAAACCCAAAGTCGCCCTGAATGTCAAATTGAGTGTTTTTTGAGCCCTAGGGTTGACCTAGGTTTTCCATAAACTCGCCCTAGCTTTTTGCTGTGGCGAGTTGAGAGCTGTCAAATGACATATATTTTTTTTTAATGATAGGGATGTGTGGTGATTTGTGGTTTAGCGGTTTTTGAGGACTGGAGAACCCAGGTTTTTTTGACAACTCATAGGGTTGTCAAGAAAACCTGGGTCAACCCTGGGGAAAGTTCAATGAACAGACCTAATGATGGAAATAAATAAGTATAAACTTAGAAATTTTCAGGCATTCTTAAACTTAGTCATCTTAGTTTTCGTTTCTTGACAGTTTTGTGTTAACAACGCTTTAAATAAGTTAGACCCGAGCAACGCCGGGTGGGTCAGCTAGTTTCTGATAAAGAAGGAACTTTTTTGTATTTGAGAATTCTTTCAATTGAATTTAAAATAAATTATACATTGAGAATTACAGTGTAATTTTCTGTAAATTGTGTTGTGCTGATTGTTAGATACATGTTGAATTTCAATTGGCGTATTATAACAAAGTATTCTTGTCTAATTTTGTTTATTCGTGCTGTTGACGAAATTTCAGCCCATTCATTCAACATAACAAAACTTGTAAAAATGTCTCAAAAATCGTTATGGAAGGTAAATATTCATAAGGTAGATTATTCCTAGAGAGATGGAATTCCTTTTTTTTTTTAAAAAACAAGTGGGTACCTAAGGAGGTGGTGTTGATACGGCCAAGTACATGAAGTTTTAAATTCTGTAGTGATGAGAAAAACTTTTTTTTATTATTATCTATGCATATATATATTTTTTAAGAGGACCATCCCACGTGATTTGTTTTGTTTTTTCATGAATTGCTTTCTTAAAATGCCAAGAATACGATAGCAATGTGATTTTTGAAAATTCGAAGTCGTTTTAAAAATACAGCAGTTAAAAAAGTTTTATAATTTCACAGTTATAAGCGGACCTAAAACTTTTTTTCTCAGAACTGTGTTTTTCAGACTTTCCTCTATACTATCATACTACACACTACACACTGCTATCAACCAAATATTCCCAAATTTACGACTTTTTTTTTTTAGCGAAAACCAAAAAACCAACGCAAATTCGTAACTATTTTTTCCAAAAATTTACCAAAAGTCCAATTTTGTATATATTCACTTCATAATAGTTCATGCCATGCATTTAGGATTGCAGATGAAAACGACGATAACTTTTTTTTTGTTTTCGACAAGCCAGTTGGAATCGTGGAGGAATTGCGAGTTCATTTTTTGAAGCGGGGTATACAGAGAACTATAACTCATATTCTACCTTCTATTTTCAGCTTAATTTATATTTATCAGTCGATATATATGTTAGTAAATTATAGTAAATTTAAAGTTCTATCTATTTACTGGTCATTGAAAAAATCCTAAGAACTCCCACAAAAAACAGGCCGTTTCATAAGATGACTTCTTTAAATCTAATTTGCTTGGTTATGGCCCACAAGATTACTGTTTTTGTTCAAATTTCAAGTGAAAAAAAAATAATAATACCTAATTGTAACGGAAAATTTTTTTTATCAAATTACACTTTAAAAATTTTGAATTTTCTTAGGGAATTTTTTGTCCTTCGATTGCAGTTTTCAACAAACAGCCATTCCTTTATTTTCTTAAAATATATCTTCTTGCAAAAAAAAAATAAATAAAAATAAATAAATGAAAAAAAAAATGAGTAGGTACCTATTATCTAAGTTCCCAAGTTATCCCCTTTTTGATTAATTTTGCTGATCAAACTAAGCCAAGAAACTGACCTACGTTTAAATCACACAAATATCATGTTTTCCACATCCGCAAAAACACAAGATAAGAAGTATCGACCCTACAACATCCATTGTATATATAATCTATTATATATACAATGCATCTACTATGTCATAGGGTATAACTGCCGTCTGCCAAAGTAAAATCAAATTAGTAGAAATAAATAAATTAAAAATTTTAAGCTATAATATCAAAGGCCTTATTAATAAGTCAGTTCAAGTAGGTTTTTATGAATTTATAAATAAATTTGATATTATTTTTCTATATGAAACATTTGTAGTAGAAGGAGATTATGAATTATATTAAAATCGGTTTAAAAGCTTCGAATTTGTTTGGATTTCCGCTTTGAAACATAATACACGGGGAAGAGCAAGTGGTGGATGCTTCTTTGGATACAAAAAACTGAGTTCTAAACGCAACATAAGCTTTGTATTTGAATCGGTATATGAAATTAAACTTTTAAAAATATCAATTGAATCAAATCATCTATATATACTACCAATTTATATCAACTGTAACAAATGGGAAAGAGATTTCGGTGCGCTAGTTGAAGCAATTGAACACTTTAAATACGACGACATGATGATCATTGGTGATTTAAATGCCAGAATTGGAAAAGATGAGGGAAGAGAAAATAGATTCGCAGGTAAAGCGAGAAAATCAGAAGATGAAACCACAAATGCAAAAGGAGTTAAATTATTAGAATTATGTGATTCGCATGGATTTCATAAACTTAATGGCACAAGTAGTTCAGATTCCAGTGGAAAGTATACGTTCATCGGACAACAAGGATGTTCAGTCATTGATTACTGTCTGTTACGAGGTTTATGGACATCATCAAGTGATTTTGAAGTTTTGGCGCAGCAGTTCTCAGACCATATGCCTATTGTAGCTGAGTTAAGTACCTCACCGACAGAAAGGGAAGATACAAGAACGATGCAACTACCGAATAAGCTGATGTGGAAAGAATCAAATGCATCTGAGTATCAACGGAAACTTGACGTCAACTTACAGACAATTGTTTCATGTGATATATTATATATCGACAATTTGATAAAAATTTCCTACACTCCAAATATACCAACTTACCAAAACAGACACGTTTTCAAAGAAAAATGGTTTGACACTGAGTGTGAAGCAGCGAGAAAAATATCTTTTGGGTGGCTAAAAGTTTTTCGAAAGTTTGGGGATCAGTTCTTCAAAAGAATGTACTGCCAAACGAACACGGCTTTTAAGCAAATATGTATGAAGAAGAAAAAAAGTTTTTTTGAAAACGAAGCACAAAAATTGGTGAACTGCAAAAATACAAAGGAGTTCTGGTGTGCGATTAAAAAATTCAACTGCAGGGCTCCACAAATTAGCACTCAGCTCGACACAAGAACACTTCGGAACCACTTTCAATCAATATTAAACACACAAAGTAGTTTACTGCCGTTTCACTACACAAAGCCATTAATTCAAAATGAAATATTAGATTCACCTATTACGGAGGAAGAAATATGTAATGTTTTGAAAAAACTTCAAGATGGGAAGGCACCTGGAGCCGATCGCATACCAATTGAATTTTTTAAGTATGCGACAAGCAATTTTATTGTCAAGATAGCGGAGATTTTTAATGGAATGCTGGAAACAGCGAACATACCGCCACAGTTTAAACAAGCCCTAATATATCCGATCCACAAAAAAGGTAATATAGATGATCCCGCAAACTATCGTGGAATATCTTTCCTTAACTCGTCTTACAAGATTTTCACAAAACTTTTAATGGAGCGTATGTCAATCTGGATCAAGAACAACAATCTGATCAACGAATTCCAAGCAGGTTTTCGGAATGGCTATTCAACCGTAGACAACATCTTCGTGCTGCAAAACATTGCTGGAACATTCCTTGAACAAAAAAAGAAATTATTCGCCTTTTTCGTTGATTTCAAGGCAGCCTTCGATGATGTCGTTCGAAAAGCTTTAATATTCAAACTTTATAACGCAGGAATGAGCCAAAAGATTGGGAGAGTTATCGAAAACATATACGAGGATAACCAATCGAGTGTGTGGAGCGGGACCGAAGCATCAGAATGGTTTGAAACAAATATGGGAGTAAGACAGGGATGTACACTAAGCCCATATCTCTTTGCTTTGTACATCGTTGACCTCATCGACTTTTTACCTGGAGGAATAGAGATTGCAGGACATTTGATAAAAGCACTTTTATTTGCAGATGATGTGGTTCTGTTTGCCTATTCACCAGAGTCCTTACAATTAATGATTAACCGTCTTGATTTGTACTGCCAATTATGGAATCTTACGGTTAACCCTACAAAATCAAAAATTATGATTTTTAAGAAGGGACCTGGTAGAGAGTGCAGAAATGAAAAATGGCATCTCAACGGAAAGTCCATTGAAGTTGTGAAAACATATAAGTATCTCGGGGTAACAATAACTAGTAATCTCAGCATGGAACCCCATCTAAAGGAAAGACTGATAAAAGCGAAAAGTGCCATATCGGCTACATGGAAAAAATGTTTTTCAAATCAATTGATTAATCACAGCGTAAAATACAAGGTTTTCCAAGGTGTAGCAGAATCTGTTATGATGTACGCAGCGCAATCTTGGGGATATTGCAACTATGATACAGTAGAGAAATTCCTTAAATACTACATAAAACGTTACTTTAGCTTACCGAGCACAACACCTAACTATATGATTGTAACGGATTTATTTCTATTCATTTTCATTCGATCGATTCCTCTTCATTCAAACAAGAAGTGATTCTCACTGCCATCCTTTGGAATCGAGCAGAAACCTCTTCCTTCTATAGTTCACTCAAACCAAAAATTTTCCTATGAATTACCTCCTTCACAGAAATGGAAGTTGAAAGTCGTGGAGGGTCCCTTACCCCACTGCCACGAAACTGACTCCCATCTTTAAAGTATACGCTTAGATGTCTCGCGTATCATTCCATCAACACCATTACCTACCGACTTAACAATTGAATTATCTCTTGTACGACAACTTCTCCACGGTATTTCTCAAACAAAAACAAGTCATAATAACTTTGGAAACATTTCGCGGCTCCTCTAGTCCGTCGCTAAATTTTTCTCATTATCATAACTCACTGAATCATCGATCGTATCCTTCGTTTAAGTTTTCAAGGTAGGTCGCGAGAGACACAAAAAAAAAACTAGGGGTGAGGTTAATCACCTCCGGTATCAGAAAAGATACTACCTTTCCCCTCCCGGACTACCTATCCTACTCAAAGAAGTTTCTACCTCGCCTTACACGCCACACTCAGCACATATCCCCAGAACGTACGTGATTCAAGTGGTTTTCCAACGAGGGTTGTCTTCGCTGCCACAACCACCTGGTCATTTGGGTGCACGAATGCTAACTCACCGATTAGAGTGGGGTTCTTGCAGTTGGAGCGAGACGGTGTTACATTAATCCTGACGAGCCGACCTGGATCTTATAGATCGGACATAATTTTAAAAATCCTAGGACCCGAGACCTTTTTATGCAGACACGAAATTAAAGATCGTACTAATCTCTCGCATCCATTCCTTTATTCTGTTCTGAAATTTGTGTCTTATCAGTTTCATTCGCTTTCTGTAGCTCATCAATGGGGCGTCATAGTTGTTGGTGACCCCTGAACCTATTCTTTACCCTTCCCATTCGCGTCAGTTTGTACGGGTCGACGCAAAACCTTTGGTTTTCATTTGGTTCTACTTGTTCGAAAACCCCTTTATTTGAGAGACGCTGGTGTTGTCGCGCTCTCTGCCTTTCTCTACCCGCCCATATCCTGTGGAGAGACTACTCTCTTTACAGGTTAGTGGAATCCTCTAAAGGCTTAAATCTTTTCTTTATATATAGAGAATCCCCCATCCTACTCCGGGAAACCTACTACCTATCTCCCTTCAAACTCTCTGACCCATTTCCTTTCGACCAATCCTTAACTTCGTTAAGCCAACATGACTACTTCGCCAGATTCTCGACTTAAACGAATTCCGAAAACTGCATCTTTTACTCTAAACTACTAAAAGAAAACAAATTCACAAGATTTCTTTCCATAAAGTGAAATTCATCTTTCTATAATTTATTTCTCTCCTTACAGATTACTAACCTTATCGAATATCTTAAAACCAATATACTTCAATATTCATCCTTCCACTCAAATTCTTACTTTAATTTACCGTATTGTTAATTGACTCAAATTTCTCAATTATTATCTATTACTCATCGTATAGATAATTTAACTCAAAGAACTGTTTGTTTAAGGACGTATTGAGGGTCTCCACTCCACACAATCAAAGTCCCAATAAGGTTTTCTTAATCTACGTTAAATATTACAATATTTTAAAATTATTACTTTGGCGATAGTTTACCCATCGGTTTCTCTTTCTCTTCGTTCATATGGCGTTGCAAGCTTTCAAAAAAAAATATCTTAATATATACCTTTCGTTTAGGTACGACTTGCACGTATTTTCAAAATAAAAAAAAAAATGTTATCGCGAAACATAAGCGAGTCGCTCTCTTAAAAATCAAAAAGTTTATCTCAAAAAAAAAGTTTTACGTATGTGACTTTCGTAAATGTAGATGTTATCCACTAGACTCTACGTTATCTTTTCAGGAATCATAAGAATTCATAAAGTTTACTCTTGTCCAAATAAAAATATGAAATTTACCAAAAATAATATAGAAATTATCACTCACCCATTCATCTCCTCGTTGAAAAGTGCACTTTTAACTTCGGAAGACATGGTTATTTCTTCTTTCATTCGATATAACTGTCAAAAATGGTTATTCAAAAGATGTTTTCTTAATATGTGTTATCACATGCTTGCTTTCTTATCCGCGTTTGTTTCATAAGCTGTAAATCGAAATAAATCTTTAAGCTTCTGTAGAGTGGAAGAATTTACATAAAAATTATCTAACTTCATCTACCCTAAGCTAGCTAAATTCCCTACTTGGTTTTCGTTTATGGCATGAAAACGTGTTCTTTTACTTACGGTACTCCCGAAGGCCTACTGTTATGTCGGTTATATATCTAACTGTTAGATTTTCCCCTTCACAACGGTTTTCGATCGGCAAGTGTGTTATATTTTCAAACACTTTCTTTTTATCTCCTTTTTCTTGTGTTATATTTTCAAACACTTCCTTGACTGGGAGTTCACTGACATCTAACTACACTACTCTATCTGTACTTTCTTTTCAAGCGTGGCACTTAATTTACTTATTCTTTTACGATAAAACTTAAATTCACTTATTTAATTATCATATAATACGCCTGGGTGATCCCTGGTTTCCTCCTTTCGATATTCCATCGATCAAAACTGCTACTGTAGTCTGTAGCGAGCGTTAGTGCTTCTCTAGGCTTACGCCTAGCGTACCTGCCCGCAAAACAGGACGTTCTCAAGAAGTCTTCCTTGTTTTCTTCACCGTTCGATGTTTTCACCTTTGGCAAATTGTTTTAGGTTCTCTTGGGCTAGTACTGCCTAGAATTTTTGCGTAAACCTTTCTACAATGCCATTTTCACTGCATATGGATATAGACGTGATCCACCCCTGACATATGTACAAGTCCTCGTGTTTCGCAAGATATGTATATATATTCCAAAAGTATAAAGATGTTAAAATTTTCTTCGAGTCGTCTTCCGACCTCCAAAGACATGAAAAATGTAGTTTCGATGTTCTTCCTATCGTCACATAGATCTCACCATGAACGCTGTCTGCCTGTTAAAATCACAAAAGATATGTCCATTTTTAACTTGGCCTCTACTCTATAATACCGCGTGTGCATCTCGGTAAATTTTCCTAACTGGGGTTATTTGCCCTTTTATTTTCTTCCACACACCAATTAAGAATGATTTATTCATTTATCTGATTGTACGTAATTGTAAACCGTCTATTTTTTTCTGGATAATCTTTTCCCTGCCTTATAACTGAACTTGGATTCTCATCGACGTCGACGTGCAACCAAAACCATGCTGCTTTCTTTTGCCACCAAAAAAAATGCAACCATTGCACCAATTAATTTTTCCCATGTAATCGTATCTACCTAAAACATTTTTTTGTTTGACATTAGATTCTATTGCTAGTAAAAGGAATTCTACTATTTCAACTCACCCTCATGTGTGGGATAATTCCCTAATACCGCAATGAAATTTTCACTTTACTTTCTCTTGAACACTTACTTTGTTGGTTGTCGACAGAATAATGAAAAAATATGGACGACTTTCACTAACCTGTTGCTTGCCGGCTACTTGGTCTAAAGGGCCAACTATAATGCACTTAGCTCAGCTTAGGCTAGTGTCAAAAACCAGACGAAAAGTTTCCGAAAGTGTTCGTTAAACAAAGAGCAACTATAATGGATTCTGGCTACTTAACATGTAAACATGCGTTGAGCTGATTTGAGTTCAGTTGATACCACAGAAGAGATACACAAAAAAAAGGCAAACCACACCACACAATGTAGACAAATGGCAGTTGCGGAGCAAGAGAAGTGTTTGTTTTCTCTCTTCTTTTCTTCCCCTATGGTTGATACGCTTTAAATTTGACATTTACGTAAGTTCGAGCCAATCCAATGGCTCTTGCTTAATTGCGCGAAAGTGAGCGAAATTTAACGAAACTGAGTAGAACGTCTATTATAGTTACTGTCATATAAAATAGTGTATTGGCTCGCTCGCGTAAGTAGGCGTAAGCGCGGCAAAGTGCATTATAGTTGGCCCTTAAGATGGAATCGGAATTTAGAAGGAGATAGGAGATTGACCTATTCACAATAAATCGTGTCTCCACAGAGATACTCACAAGAGTGTTACAACTTAGGTCCGTTCCACAAATAGGAATTATTGTGCCGAATAGTTAAGGCTCTAATTAGACTAGATTTTGTTTTATTTTTAAGTTGGAAAACAATCTTTTGCTATGAATCGTATTATTTCACACATTTATTAAGATAGATTTATCTTGAGTGCGTGTATATCAACTTTATGAATGATTTTCATAAATGATCGTGATCGTAAAAACGAGTGTGATCTTCAATAACGTTGGTCTGAGAATTTCCTACAAAACTTGTTCCTCCGACTAGTTCTCAACTCGTCGGACGAACAAGAAAAGAAATTGTCTTTAGTATTGTTCATCGAACAAAGAGTCTCATGCACAGCTGTCACAGCCGGGCTACTGAACTAAAATTCTTTATATTTATTTCTTCAAATCCTTCGTGTGGACTACAGATTCGAATCCTTTTTCGTCTTTGACTTTGTATAAGTGGTTTCCTATTACTTTTACGACTGTCACTTTCAAAAACTTCGGACTGAGTTTGGTGCTACGATGTTTCGTTTTGTCGCTCAATACGAAATTACGTTTAAAAATTTTGTCTCCTATTTCGAATTTGATAAACCTGCTTCTAAGGTTGTAATTGCTTTTATACGTTTCGTGTGCTTGTTCTAAAGCTGTCTTAAGATGAGAGTGTAAGATGTTCATCTTAGCTGTTTTCGGTAACCAGTCAATTTCGCTATGGTTCAAACCATTCAGCTCTCTAAGTAGTTTGTAATCAGCTCCGTGTTCTATCATCCTCTGTCCGAACAAGGCCTCATATGGCGACATGCCCAATACATAGTGAACTGAAGTGCGTAATGCACTACTTATACAGGATAAGTATTCGTCCCAGTTATATTGCCTCGGATCGATATAAGACCGGATCGCCGATAAGATGGAGCGGTTAACTCTTTCGCTGGCGTTTGCTTGTGGAGCATACGCCGCCGTCTTGATATGTCTTATACCAAATGTTTCCGTCATCTTATTGAATTCTTTACTCAAGAATTGAGATCCGTTGTCTGACAACAAACTTTCGGGTACCCCGTAAATTAAAAATATTTCGTCTCTTAAAAACTTGATTACTTCAGCAGAACTCGCCTTTCTTAAAGGTTTAATGAAAACAAATTTCGTTAACTGATCTAACGCTATCACTATATATGAGTTTCCTTTACGAGATCGCGGATAAGGTCCGAGAAAGTCCACGTATACGTGTTGAAAGGGTCTTTCGACTACATACGCGTCTCCCATCCCCGTACGCAAAATCGTATTACTTGATTTGGTCGTTTTACAAGTATCACACCTACCTACAAAACATTTGACTTGTGATGCCATAGCTGGCCAGAAAAATTGCTGACGAAGTCGATACAGGGTTTTTGCTATTCCTCCGTGAGATGCTCTCGGCGGACAATGAGCCTGTTGGATCAATCGTTCCGTCAATGTCGTGGGAATCCACAACTTCCAGACCTGGAGATCCTGAAGCGGGTTTCCAGTACAATGTCTGATTTTTTTATACACTAAATCTTTCGAAATACGAAGATCGGGTAATCTATCCTCGTTGTTTCTGATGTGCTCTATTATCTGGAGATATTCCTTCGACTTGAAAGCTGGTGAAGTTTTGAATATTCAAGCTTTTTTGAATATTAATTTATGTAGTTAAAACAAAGACTGAGAATAGTTTGATATTTCAGTTATAAATTTTTTATTGTTTCAAGATGGGTCTTAGGTCTTTATTCTTAGACGTATAAAAAAGAAGTGAAAGATTTAAGTTAACCTTAAAGGAAGTAGAGCGTGGTCTTTTTGACATTTGATAATCCGATAAGAAGTTGTGTATATACATTTGCAAAGTGTTCTGAATGCTATAATATATTTCATAGGGTATGATTACATTTAACGATCAAAAAACTGGCTAGCAATCCAAATTATTAGAAATTAAAATTTTTATAAATCTCAATTGTTAATTCGAAGAAACATTCTGCCCCTCTTGAAGAGCTTCAGGTTCTTCAAAAATTGGTAATCTGCAAACTTGTGTGGCAGCTCGCTTTGTACTTCCATTGGTTGTTTTCAGCGTCACTACTCGACATATGTTATCGTCTCCAAGATGAACTTCCATCACCCTTCCAAATTTCCATTTAAGAGGAGGAAGATTATCGTCCTTGATAATGACGAGATCATTAACCATTAGTGAACGACGATTTGTTTTCCACTTTTTGCGCTCTTGTAAGGTGTGTAAGTATTCTGTTTGCCAACGACGCCAAAAATGTTACATCAGACACTGGACTCTCTGCCAACGACTTAAATAAGAAATGTTTTTATGAGTTAAGTCAAGTTCAGGAAGTGCTATAAGTGAACTACCAGTCAAAAACTTACCGGGAGTGAGTGGTTGCAGGTCATTAGGATCATTGGAAAGAGGGAAGAGAGGACGGGAATTAAGAATACCTTCTATTTGGATTATGACAGTATTGAGCTC
Organism: Melanostoma mellinum; assembly: GCA_914767635.1. Classification (NCBI taxonomy): domain Eukaryota; kingdom Metazoa; phylum Arthropoda; class Insecta; order Diptera; family Syrphidae; genus Melanostoma; species Melanostoma mellinum. The sequence continues at coordinate 109,498,908 of OU612060.1, forward strand.
CTCGTAGGTGAGTGAGAGAGGCTAAGTGCAATATTCTTTTCATATGGTGCTTGGCAGATTTAACTGCTGCTTCCCAGATGCCCCCAAAGTGGGGAGATCTGGGTGGTATATTATGCCATTTAATGCCTTCGTCTTAGCAAGCTTTTGCTATTTCGGAGCTCGATTGCCGATCATTGAATAGCTTGTATACTTCCTTCAGCTCATTACGTGCGCCAACATAGTTGGTGGCATTATCGCTGTAAATCTCACGACAAAGACCTCTGCGACTAATAAAACGTCTTAAAGCGCCAAGAAACGCGGACGAAGTCAGATCTCCTACAAGCTCCAAATGGATTGCCTTTGTGCTTAGGCAAATAAAAACCGCTACATATGCTTTAACAGCCGGGGTCCCGCGGCGTCGAGAATGGACCATGAAGGGACCACAAAAGTCAGTACCAACGAGACTAAAGGGTCGAGAAGGTGCCACACGACAAGCCGGAAGATGGCCCATAGAAGGATTTTCAAAACGAGGATTTGCTCTTGCACACAAGATGCATTTACTTATAATTTTTCTAACGAACGTATTTGCATGCACTGGCCAATATTTTTCACGAATAATTGCAATTAGACCTTGAGCTCCAATATGTTTGTATTTTTCATGCATGTAAGTAATCAATACTTTGACAAAGTGATGATTATTGGGAAGTAAGATTCCATGTTTGGTCTCGTATTTTAACTTTGTGTTATTAAGTCTTTCGCCGACACGAAGTAGTCCCTCTTTATCTACAAATGGACTAAGCGATATGATATGAGATCTGGCAGCGATGGGTTTTCCCTTTTTCAATGAACTGATTTCATTTGAGTAATGAATAGCTTGCACAAGCTTTAAAATTCCGCCTTATCCATTTCCAAGATCGTGAGATCGCCAGATTGCAATCTGTAACTTGCTTCATGCAATGCCAATGTGGAAAGTTCTCCTGATTGTTTTTGTTTCTTTGGTTTTGCCTTTGCATATGCATTGTTACAAAACCTAAACATCCAAGCCGTAGTTTTGACAATGCTCAAGTAGTTATTTTTATGTTTTAGAGTGCTAATGAAATCATTCTGTTGCTGCACAGAAAATGTGTACTTGATTTGCTTTCTTTCAAGCAAATTTTCATTGTTGGTAAAAACCGGTTTTACGTTGGGCCAGCTCTCTCGAGGCAATGACAAAAAATTGGGGCCAGAGAACCAAAGTGATGACATACTTAATTCATGTGGGCTCGCTCCTCTGGATACGATGTCTGCTGGAATGTCGTGTGTGCCAACGTGTTGCCATTGTTCAACTGATGAATGACTTTGGATAGTAGCCACCCGATTTGCTACAAATGTTTGCCAGTGATGGGACTCAGATGATTACCATGCTAAGACAATGTTTGAATCCGTCCAATAATGCACGCTCTCAAATGTATCCTGAAATATGTCTCTGACGCGTTTTACGAGAAGAACCATCAAATGTGCAGCGCACAGCTCAAGTCGTGGCAAACTCGTGCTTTTTACAGGAGCCACCTTTGACTTGGCACACAATAATCGTAGAGTTACTGCGCCATCCACTTCAAGTGATCGCACATAAACGCAGGGTCCATAAGCCCGCTCCGAACTATCCGAAAACGCGTGTAACTGTGCTTTACAAATATTGCCGACATAACGTGTCTTTTAATTTTTAATTTGTCAATGTCAGTTAATTGATTTCGAAATTGCACCCACCATTGATGATATGACTGAGGAAGAGCTTCGTCCCAATTGAAGTTGTCTTTCCATAAAGATTGCATAAATATTTTTGCCGACACAATAACAGGGTTAATTAAGCCCAACGGATCATATAATCTAGCTATGTCTGACAGCACTGTTCTCTTTGTGACTTTGTTGTTGCCTGGATTATTGTCAGTATAAAGAAACGCATCAATTTCTGGATCCCATAACAGACCTAAGGTTTTCACGACATCATGCTCCTTGATTTGGTGAAGAGGTTCTCTATCTTCAACAGAAATGTCGTGCAGGATTTGTGGAGCGTTTGAACACCATTTCTTCAATTGCAAGCCAGCTGTGGATAGAATTGATATCAACTCTACCTTTTGTTTTTCCAGCTTTTCTAAGGTCTCAGCTCCAGTTAATATATCATCCACGTAAAAACTATTTCTTAATATATTTGCTCCTAGAGGAAAGTTGACTTCTTCGATGTCTGCTAGATAATGAAGGGATTTGGTGGCCAAATAGGAGGCGGGTGCGGTGCCATATGTTACTGTACAGAGCCGATAAATTTTAATATCATCTTTTGGGTTTTCTCTCCACAAAATAAGATGAAACTGGCGATCACTCTCATTGAGTCGAAATTGTCGGTACATCTTAGTGACGTCAGCAGAGAAAACATATGGATGGGATCTGAATTTGATTAGCAATGAGAAGAGATCTAACTGAACCACTGGGCCCACATGCAAAATTTCGTTGAGGCTTATTCCACTTGAACTCTTAGCACTGGCATCAAACACAACTCTTAATTTAGTGGTTGAGCTTTCTGGCTTTATGACGCAGTGATGCGGAATAAAGTAATGCGGCATGTCAAAATTAGGCTTTGGTGTAAGCTCCATATGAGAGAGTTCTATATATTCTCTCATAAATGAAATATATTGCTCAGCTAGTTCAGGTGTCTTATGTAATTTTCTTTCCAAGCAAAGGAATCTGCGAAGAGTTAGTTGGTAAGATTCACCCAAGCACTTTGGATCAGATTTAAAAGGCAGGCTAACTTCAATGGAACCATTTTCTATACGACGCAAGTTTTTATAAAAATGATTTTCGCAAATTTGTTCTGTTTTCGTAAATTTGTTTTCTTTTGCCTCATGGTTTTCAACCTCCCAAAATAGTTTTAAAATATGCTCTAAATTAATGTTCTGTTTTGATTCTCGAAATAAAGTGTTACATGTTAATTTTGTTTTTCTATTTTCCTGATCATAGGTACCGGATACAATCCACCCAAAAACTGTGTTTTGCAATGTGGGAAGCTGACGACCCAATTTAATTTGACCAATTGATAAAAGCTCGAAAAAGTGTTCAGCTCCAATTAACAGATCAATGGAACCTGGTGTTGCAAAAAATGGATCTGCTAAATTTATATTTGATGGGATTGGCCATCCTGATGTATTTATTGGAATATCGGGAAGAAATTCCGCTATTCTGTTTACAATTAGAGCTTCTACATTCTCAGCGTATCCATTAAGACGGGATTTTATGATAAGGCTGGCTTGGTGCCGGCAGTGTAACGGAGTTGAACCTATGCCATATACAGAAGTAGTTATGCTCTTTCTGCGCTTTCCAATTAAATTTGCAAATTGCTCCGTAAGAAGACAAACGTGAGATGCGGAATCGAGCAAAACGCGGCAAGGCACTGGAGTGTTGTGTTTGTCCATGACGTGAATTATGGCTGTGGCCAAGACAGTACTTGTAACGTCACCTGTGTCGTTGTGAGAGCCTATGGTTAGGGTTTTAATATGAAAATTTTGCTGACTTTGACTATTAAAATTGTTTGTTGCCAGAGGTACAGAAAATGCTGATTGTGATATATTTTGAGAATTATCGTGGAGTAATGTTTGGTGAAAACTATTGCATTTTCGACATTTTACGGCTTGACAGTTATGTGCTGTGTTATTAGGCTTAAGGCAATTTAGGCATAAATTATTCGAGGAAACGAATTGTTGTTTCTGAACTATAGTTAAATTAATAAATTGGTAGCATCTGTGTATAAAATGGCCGACCTTTTTACAGTAGGCGCAGCTAAATTTTTCAGCTGTTGAACTTTCACGTACTATTGTAAAACTTTTTGTTCGAGCATTTTTATTAGGCTTAAATTGCATGCTGGTACTTGCCTGAGAATTGTCGTCAGCAAGAGTGTGACTCCTCTTTGTAAGAAACTTCGATAACTCCTGGAAACTGGGCATTCTGTCTATGGGTCCTTCATCTCTCCATTTACTTACTGTTTCCTGGTCAAGCTTGGGCAAAATTATCTGGATGAGAAGATCATCCCAATGGGCTACTGGACGTCCCAACGTTGAAAGTGCACGGAGATGGCTGTTAATCTCTTGGAGTAAATGACGAAGACTGCTTGATGAATGCTTGCGAATTGGAGGATACATCATTATTTTTTTGATGTGCTCAGTGGCGATAATCCTTTTGTTGTCATAATTTTCCGTTAAAAGATTGATTGCGACGTCATAATTGGCTTCGGTTATTTCCAGCGACTGAATTGTTTTAGCTGCTTGTCCCGAAAGCGATGAAAGAGGTAATGGAATTTGGAAACGTTGTTGAGGTTAGGGTTTGTGTGGATGAGGGAGTTAAAGGTCTCATGGAAGGATAACCACTCAGTGACTTCACCTGAAAATAATGGAACTTTTAGATCGGGAAGTTTTACTTTAGTTGTTTGTTGGGCTTGGAGCGTTACCACCTTATCTGTGGGGAGCTGCGTGAGTTTGCAAGTTTGTATGTGGTGCATGAACGATGAGCGTAATGTATAATACATCTCTTCATAGATTTCCCGTAAATCAGTAGGACTTGAAGATTCCTTGGTATCTGCCTCCTCAAATTTGGCTTGAAGCATTTGAAAGGCTGAGAAACATGTTTCCAGAGCTTCGAGACGTACTTCAAACTCGGTTAGAAGAGTTTCCTTTGTGATTTTGGTATAAAACTCGTAAATTCGATCCATCTGTTTTGTAGTAATGCATCTCCGGGCCTTGAGTACTTCCAATTTCTTTTCCTCTTTGGTGGGTAAGGGACGCTGTTCCTTAGCAGTATTTTCAGCCGATTCTTCTCCTTTCATTTTATAAATTATTAAATGCGATGAACGTGATTTAGTAATAAAGAACGATGATATCACGTCGGGGTCACCATGAAGTTTTGAATATTCAAGCTTTTTTGAATATTAATTTATGTAGTTAAAACAAAGACTGAGAATAGTTTGATATTTCAGTTATAAATTTTTTATTGTTTCAAGATGGGTCTTAGGTCTTTATTCTTAGACGTATAAAAAAGAAGTGAAAGATTTAAGTTAACCTTAAAGGAAGTAGAGCGTGGTCTTTTTGACATTTGATAATCCGATAAGAAGTTGTGTATATACATTTGCAAAGTGTTCTGAATGCTATAATTTATTTCATAGGGTATGATTACATTTAACGATAAAAAAACTGGCTAGCAATCCAAATTATTAGAAATTAAAATTTTTATAAATCTCAATTGTTAATTCGAAGAAACAGCTGGATTTTCCAGATCCACATGCAATACTTCGCTTGGATTTGTTGACAAAGACCCCGGTGGACATACCTCTGAATGTAAGCCCTCTAACTCATGTGTACGAGATAAAGCGTCTGGCACTACATTCAGCGTACCCTTCCGGTGTTCAATCCCAAAATCAAACCCCTGCAATTGAAGACTCCAACGTGCTAATCTCCCCGTCAGATCCTTCAAACTCATCAACCATTTAAGACTTGCGTGGTCGGTGATAACCAAAAATCTATACCCTTCTACGTAAGGTCTAAACTTTTGTATGCCTTTCACAGCTGCCAAACACTCCCGCTCGGTGACTGAATAGTTCCGTTGCGCCGCATTCAACTTCTGTGAATAATAATAAATCGGCCTTTCCACCCCTGATTCATCCTTTTGACACAATACACAGCCTATGCCGGTGTCAGAAGCGTCACATAGAATGATAAATTGTTTACTAAAATCAGGGTTTATCAAAATCGGTTTGCTCGTCAAAGCTTTCTTTGTCGCTTCAAAAGATTCAATTGCTTTTTCCCCGAACTGAAACTTTTGGTTTTTCTTTAAGGTGTCAGTCATAGCACTCGCTACTCCTGAGAAATTCTCAATAAAACGCCTGTACCATCCCGCCATGCCGAGAAATCGACGTACTTGCCGTGTGGATGTAGGTACAGGGAAATCTACTATTGCAGAAATCTTGCCAGGATTAGGCTTCAAACAACCTGGTCCTACTACATATCCTAAATATTCTAGTTCCTGAAAACAAAATTTGGATTTTCCAACGTTAATGGTCAACCCTGCCCTCGACAATCGGTCAGCGATTACTCGCATTACTTCCATATGCTCTTGTAAATTTTGCGAAATGATCAACAGATCATCTAAATAAACAAACACTTGTTCGCGCAGTTCCTGAGGAACAATCACATTCATAAGGTACTGTAAGCTCTGAGCTGCGTTTGAGAGACCGAACGGCATCACCTTGAACTGATAGAGTGGTCTACCGGGGACGGTGAAAGCTGTCTTCTCCCTAGAACTTTGCTCCAACGGTATCTGCCAGTAAGCGTCTTTAAGATCTACACTTGAGATGAAATGAGTTTCTTGAAGGCGTGCTAACAATCCTTCTATCTGAGGAATCGGATTCGCATCTTTTTTTGTTACTGAATTAACCTTCCGAAAGTCTAAACACAACCGGTTCTTCCCTGGTTTTCGTACTAATACGACAGGTGAACTCCACGGACTAGAACTCTCCTCGATCACTCCCAACTCAAGCATACGATCTAACTCGTCATAAACTAACGCTTGTACCGCAGGAGATATGGGGTAATGACGTTGCTTTATTGGCGTCGCGTCTCCCGTATCTATCTTATGTTCGACAAGGTGAGTTCGCCCTAAACCTTTATCTGCGAAAGATGGAAAAAGCTCTATGACCTCTTTCAATATTTCGCTCTCTTGGTTAGACAGAACGCACTTAGCCGGTTCTTTCTTTTCGTCACTGGATTCTAAATTTATATTCATGGCTGAAATTAGATGAGGAGCTATTTTGAACACTGCCCAGAAATCAACTCCAAGATAAAGTTCTTGAGCTAGGGACGGTACGATGAACAAATCCAATTCGCGGACTGTGTCTTTGTATTGAATTGCCGCTGTTACTATACCAACAATAGCCTGTTTCGTTCCGTCAGCAGTAGTGACTTCTGACGAATACTTCTTAAACGAAATATTATGCTCTCCTAAATACTCTAGAGCTCCTGCTCCTAAACAACTAATACTAGCGCCTGAATCTAAAAGTCCGAGCCACGATTTCCCAAACGCTTCTACTGAAACATAAGGACGAGGATCGTTATCCTTAACTTTAAGATTTGTTGCCGCTATTGTCTTACGCCATTTCTTTTTCTTTTTCATTCTAGCCCTCAGACTAGCTATTTTATCGGAACGACAGGGAAATGTTAGAATTCGTTTCCTTGCCTTAAAATATTGAATTTGACGCTCGTGTAGAGGTCTCTTTAACGGAAATACTTTTGTCCCCTCTGATTGAGTCTCATTTGGTTTTTCTATAGACTTTTTTTCTTTAGGTTCTAAGATGGTAATATTATTATGAGAAATGATAGGGTTTGCTACATGTTCGAGTACTTCGTCTTCGCACTTTCCCCCTCGATTGGAAAACTGCTCTTTGATGGGTTTTCCGAACAGATCGGACAATTCGGAGTCACCGTGTCTTCTCGCCCGCACTTAAAGCAGAAGAGTCGTCTTCTAGCGTCAGGACAGTCTCTAAAAAGATGACCCACGCCCTTACAATTCCAGCACTTAAATGTCTCCTTCTCATAGAATGCTTCTAAAGAGGAGTCTGGTTTCGCTGGCTCTATCGCTAGTTGATGTTGATCTAGCTCGTGTACTTGTTTCCGAACTGGATGGTTCGTAAAAGAAGCTTGCGGTCTAAAACGTTGGCTCTCACTATCTTTTCCGTTCAGGAATTTCTCTATGGTTCTACATACGTAGACTAACTCGGCTAGACTACTCGTGTTGAAAGTAATCAACAATTCTCCCATTCTTCTTTTCACGTTCAGTTTGACTAATTCGACGATCTCGATAGTGGACTTAGGAATCCTTAACCTTGAATTTAATTTTATGATATCATCATAGAAATCATTAAAACTTTCGTTGTAATTCTGATAGCTCTCTCTCACTTTATCTAACCTAAATAAAAAATCGTCTATTGTCATGTTCTTTGTATCGAATTTGATTCCCCACTTGTGATAGTGAGGGAGCCTCAGGAATGAACTAGCAGGTGATGGTGCTGATATCGGTGCGTTTGATACGACTGGGGAATCGTTAAGATTCATCCGACTTACTCGGGCTAAGAAATCATCCGCATTGGAAGTTCTTGCCACTTCAACATTCTGTATCGCCTGTTCGTTCCCTTGCGACATAACTGGGTCTCCCTGACTACTCGGTAAAAGTAAATTAGTTTCAACTCTACGAACTGGGGGTGTCGGTTCTTCATGTAAAGATCTGGTAACGACTGGCTGTGACTGGGGTGGAACCGTAGCGAAGGTGTCTTTTATGATCCTCCCTACTTGCTCTAAGATGCTAGCTTGACTACGAGCCAACTCTTCCCTAATGAATCTTTGATCTTCGGTCCTACTGAGACCTACAGTTGCCGTCACTACCTCCTGTACATAATTATCGAATCGATCACTTGCGTTAAAGGATTCTTCCCGCGCGTTACGACTAGAATTCGCCACTGGTTCATTCAACTCTGCGTTGACTTGCACGTTAGCGTCTGTCATCTCCGGATCTTGGATCGGGACTTCAGGTTCACCCTCGTCGTTTTCGGGTCTATCCCTGCGACTTTGATTCAACTGGTTTGCTAACATGCTCGCTCTTCTGTTTCTTTCTTCGCGCGGAATAGGTTGATATACCAACCTTCTACCTATCCTATTCATCAGAAAAAAAAAATTCCTAAATAAACTTAATTAACTATTTACTTCAATACTGAAAAATTTAAATCTCGAAATCAGATTCTAAATTGTTCAAATTCTCATTCACTTTGAATCAAATAGAATATCCAAAGAATGATCTGTGAGCTTAAAATAATCTTAAACCTAAGTTCAATTTTTAAAATTTTCTTCAAACAAAATTGTATCTCTTATCCTAACTTACTTCTGTAACTACTAGAAATCTTCTTTTCTCCAAAATCAAAATTATCTTAACTTAGCTGAATTTCGAAAAGGAACTTCTATAACTCTATAATAACTATGTCTAAAGCGCCACCAGACAAAATTAATCTAAAACTATAAAGGGTCGCCACCAGGCAAAATAATACTGAAACGCCACCAGGCAATACTAAACTGAAACGCCACCAGGCAATACTATACTGAAACTCCACCAGGCAATACTAAAGTGAAACGCCACCAGGCAAAACTAAACTAAAAATCTCAAAAATGTACTCAAAAAAAAAATAACTTATCTCATAAATTGTTGGGTCTTAAGAAAATGGATCTTGGATGGGGATAACAACAATACCCTACTCCTAAGAGAAAAATCATTATGTGTTGTAAAAATAAAAAAAAATATTTCGTTGGTTCTAACTACGTCGAAAGAACTTACGAAGTGAAATTTTTAAAGTGTTTTAACTTCAACTACAAAAGAGAGGAAAGTTTTTTGTCTTCGATAGAGATCGGATATTTGTTACATTGCAACAGACGTGTGTCAGGAAAATGTTCAACTAACCACCGGTCAACGTACCCAAAATCACCTACTTCTACTTAAAAAAAAAAAAACTCCCTCCAGAAACTGGAGTAATGGTTCATGAAAGAACCTCTTCATCGAAAAAGTGAATCCGGAATAACTAACTCCATACTCCTACAACAGACGTGTGTCAGGAAAATGTTCAACCAACCACCGTTTAGGAGGTTAAGAATATCGCTCCTCCAAACTCGTTCCACGAAATTTCAGAGTCTAGCCTTAAGCAACAGACCACCCGGTAACAAACACCAAAAAGCGGACATAAGAACTAACTCAAAAAAAACATCGAGGTCGAGGAAAGCCAATCAGTCTTATTACAACAGACGAAGTTCTACTTAACACAAAAACTTCCGGATAATAAATAACCGACCACTCCCTCGAGTGAATCCTCGAGTGAACTTCTTCTACAAAAAGCTCTACTCACAAAAAAAAATTTGGAAAATGACAAAAAAAATTTTGTCAACTCAAAAATCAGAACAAAAAAAATTTGAATGCTCGTGTCATCCAAATCCCCACGTTGGGCGCCATCTGTAACGGTAATATATTATTTCTATTCTTCAAATTATTACAAATGAGCTACCCTTGGATTGGAGCGGGTGAGTTCCCCATTAGAGTGGGGTTCTCACCAGCTGGAGCGGCTCCAGCCAGCAGCCCCACGTTGGGCGTCATCTGTAACGGATTTATTTCTATTCATTTTCATTCGATCGACTCCTCTTCATTCAAACAAGAAGTGATTCTCACTGCCATCCTTTGGAATCGAGCAGAAACCTCTTCCTTCTATAGTTCACTGAAACCAAAAATTTTCCTATGAATTACCTCCTTCACAGAAATGGAAGTTGAAAGTCGTGGAGGGTCCCTTACCCCACTGCCACGAAACTGACTCCCATCTTTAAAGTATACGCTTAGATGTCTCGCGTATCATTCCATCAACACCATTACCTACCGACTTAACAAATGAATTATCTCTTGTACGACAACTTCTCCACGGTATTTCTCAAACAAAAACAAGTCATAATAACTTTGGAAACATTTCGCGGCTCCTCTAGTCCGTCGCTAAATTTTTCTCATTATCATAACTCACTGAATCATCGATCGTATCCTTCGTTTAAGTTTTCAAGGTAGGTTGCGAGAGACACAAAAAAAAACTAGGGGTGAGGTTAATCACCTCCGGTATCAGAAAAGATACTACCTTTCCCCTCCCGGACTACCTATCCTACTCAAAGAAGTTTCTACCTCGCCTTACACGCCACACTCAGCACATATCCCCAGAAGGTACGTGATTCAAGTGGTTTTCCAACGAGGGTTGTCTTCGCTGCCACAACCGCCTGGTCATTTGGGTGCACGAATGCTAACTCACCGATTAGAGTGGGGTTCTTGCAGTTGGAGCGAGACGGTGTTACATTAATCCTGACCAGCCGACCTGGATCTTATAGATCGGACATAATTTTAAAAATCCTAGGACCCGAGACCTTGGTATGCAGACACGAAAAGAAAGATCGTACTAATCTCTCGCATCCATTCCTTTATTCTGTTCTGAAATTTGTGTCTTATCAGTTTCATTCGCTTTCTGTAGCTCATCAATGGGGCGTCATAGTTGTTGGTGACCCCTGAACCTATTCTTTACCCTTCCCATTCGCGTCGGTTTGTACGGGCCGACGCAAAACCTTTGGTTTTCATTTGGTTCTACTTGTTCGAAAACCCTTTTATTTGAGAGACGCTGGTGTTGTCGCGCTCTCTGCCTTTCTCTACCCGCCCATATCCTGTGGAGAGACTACTCTCTTTACAGGTTAGTGGAATCCTCTAAAGGCTTAAATCTTTTCTTTATATATAGAGAATCCCCCATCCTACTCCGGGAAACCTACTACCTATCTCCCTTCAAACTCTCTGACCCATTTCCTTTCGACCCATCCTTAACTTCGTTAAGCCAACATGACTACTTCGCCAGATTCTCGACTTAAACGAATTCCGAAAACTGCATCTTTTACTCTAAACTACTAAAAGAAAACAAATTCACAAGATTTCTTTCCATAAAGTGAAATTCATGTTTCTATAATTTATTTCTATCCTTACAGATTACTAACCTTATCGAATATTTTAAGACCAATATACTTCAATATTCATCCTTCCACTCAAATTCTTACTTTAATTTACCGTATTGTTAATTGACTCAAATTTCTCAATTATTATCTATTACTCATCGTATAGATAATTTAACTCAAAGAACTGTTTGTTTAAGGACGTATTGAGGGTCTCCACTCCACACAATCAAAGTCCCAATAAGGTTTTCTTAATCTACGTTAAATTTTACAATATTTTAAAATTATTACTTTGGCGATAGTTTACCCATCGGTTTCTCTTTCTCTTCGTTCATATTGCGTTGCAAGCTTTCAAAAAAAAAAATATCTTAATATATACCTTTCGTTTAGGTACGACTTGCACGTATTTTCAAAATAAAAAAAAATGTTATCGCGAAACATAAGCGAGTCGCTCTCTTAAAAATCAAAAAGTTTATCTCAACAAAAAGTTTTACGTATGTGACTTTCGTAAATGTAGATGTTATCCACTAGACTCTACGTTATCTTTTCAGGAATCATAAGAATTCATAAAGTTTACTCTTGTCCAAATAAAAATATGAAATTTACCAAAAATAATATAGAAATTATCACTCACCCATTCATCTCCTCGTTGAAAAGTGCACTTTTAACTTCGGAAGACATGGTTATTTCTTCTTTCATTCGATATAGCTGTCAAAAATGGTTATTCAAAAGATGTTTTCTTAATATGTGTTATCACATGCTTGCTTTCTTATCCGCGTTTGTTTCATAAGCTGTAAATCGAAATAAATCTTTAAGCTTCTGTAGAGTGGAAGAATTTTCATAAAAATTATCTAACTTCATCTTCCCTAAGCTAGCTAAATTCCCTACTTGGTTTTCGTTTATGGCATGAAAACGTGTTCTTTTTCTTACGGTACTCCCGAAGGCTAACTGTTATGTCGGTTATATATCTAACTGTTAGATTTTCCCCTTCACAACGGTTTTCGATCGGCAAGTGTGTTATATTTTCAAACACTTTCTTTTTATCTCCTTTTTCTTGTGTTATATTTTCAAACACTTTCTTGACTGGGAGTTCACTGACATCTAACTACACTACTCTATCTGTACTTTCTTTTCAAGCGTGGCACTTAATTTACTTATTCTTTTACGATAAGACTTAAATTCACTTATTTAATTATCATATAATACGCCTGGGTGATCCCTGGTTTCCTACTTTCGATATTCCATCGATCAAAACTGCTACTGTAGTCTGTAGCGAGCGTTAGTGCTTCTCTAGGCTTACGCCTAGCGTACCTGCCCGCAAAACAGGACGTTCTCAAGAAGTCTTCCTTGTTTTCTTCACCGTTCGATGTTTTCACCTTGGCAAATTGTTTTAGGTTCTCTTGGGCTAGTACTGCCTAGAATTTTTGCGTAAACCTTTCTACAATGCTATTTTCACTGCATACGGATAAAGACGTGATCCACCCCTGACATATGTACAAGTCCTCGTGTTTCGCAAGATATGTATATATATTCCAAAAGTATAAAGATGTTAAAATTTTCTTCGAGTCGTCTTCCGACCTCCAAAGACATGAAAAATGTAGTTTCGATGTTCTTCCTATCGTCACATAGATCTCACCATGAACGCTGTCTGCCTGTTAAAATCACAAAAGATATGTCCATTTTTAACTTGGCCTCTACTCTATAATACCGCGTGTGCATCTCGGTAAATTTTCCTAACTGGGGTTATTTGCCCTTTTATTTTCTTCCACACACCAATTAAGAATGATTTATTCATTTACCTGATTGTACGTAATTGTAAACCGTTTTTTTTTTCTGGATAATCTTTTCCCTGCCTTATAACTGAACTTGGATTCTCATCGACGTCGACGTGCAAGCAAAACCATGCTGCTTTCTTTTGCCACCAAAAAAAATGCAACCATTCCACCAATTAATTTTTCCCATGTAATCGTATCTACCTAAAACATTTTTTTGTTTGACATTAGATTCTATTGCTAGTAAAAGGAATTCTACTATTTCAAATCACCCTCATGTGTGGGATAATTCCCTAATACCGCAATGAAATTTTCACTTTACTTTCTCTTGAACACTTACTTTGTTGGTTGTCGACAGATTAATGAAAAAATATGGACGACTTTCACTAACCTGTTGCTTGCCGGCTACTTGGTCTAAGATGGAATCGGAATTTAGATGGAGATAGGAGATTGACCTATTCACAATAAATCGTGTCTCCACAGAGTTACTCACAAGAGTGTTACAACTTAGGTCCGTTCCACAAATAGGAATTATTGTGCCGAATAGTTAAGGCTCTAATTAGACTAGATTTTGTTTTATTTTTAAGTTGGAAAACAATCTTTTGCTATGAATTGTATTATTTCACACATTTATTAAGATAGATTTATCTTGAGTGCGTGTATATCAACTTTATGAATGATTTTCATAAATGATCGTGATCGTAAAAACGAGTGTGATCTTCAATAACGTTGGTCTGAGAATTTCCTACATGATCTATATTGAAACAGGACTCACCGCTTCACATTAAATCATTAAAGTTACATGTAGATTATGTAGTGAAAGTTTTAGATATGCCGGACGACAGACTTCCGAAAATAATTGCGAAGATGGTAGTTGAAAAGAATACGTTCTGGTATAAGAAACTCGAAGAGCTTGCAACGTACTGCGGATTAGAAGGCAATTTGCGTTTTGGAAACGAAAGATACCGTAAGGATGTGCTTGTAAATCTTATTGCCAAATTAGATGATCAATACAGAGCGGACTACTTAAATATGGCTTCATCATCGGTACACCGAGCTACATACAGCATTTTAAATCACAATTTGTGTGAGAAAAATTATTTCCGCAACGACAACAGCAAGGAACTAATTTCAGCCGTTTTTAAAATAAGATGCGAGCTAATTCGACTTAATTATATCCCACATCGTCCCGATCTACCAATTTATTGTAGTCTCTGCAATTTATCTGAGAGAGAAGATGTTATACATTTCATTGGAAGATGCCCCATCCTTAAGGAAATAAGAAGATATTTTCTAGGAACCGACACAAAATCTAAGGAAGAAGTTATAGCCTATTTAAACTGCGAAAGCGAGATTAAACAACTTTTTTACTTCTATAAAACAGCTATCAACTACCGTAGTAAAATTATTACTGAAAGTTTTTAACTTTATAAATATTTTTAAATTCAAGAATTGAATATAATGTATATACATTAAAACAACTTGTTATTAAATGATTAATTTTATGTCAATCAGGCAGACGGCACAGCCATGCTTAAAGATTTTTGTAACTTAAATTTGTATTTAAAACAAGAAAGAAAACAATAAATCTAATCTAATCTAAAAAAAATCTATATCGTATAGCATAAGTTCCAGAAAAGAGCCGCTGCTTGGGAACGATGGTCTATTAGTAGCCAGCAGGTCGACACCATACTCAACACTGCAAAGATTCATCAAATTAAAAATATGATTACCTCTTAAATTATTAGTTTGGTTTCCCCAATCTTCATGTTTTGCGTTCAGATCTCCGGCCAATATGAAATAGTTCTCTTCCAAGTCCAGTTTGATAACCCTAAAAAAATGTCGAGCTCTAAAATAAAATTGGTAGGCTGCGGAGCCCAAGGCACATAGGCCGCTTTCATATACACCCGCTTCCCTTGAGTGAGAGAGATGCAAATGACGCATACCTCAAGCGTTTTGAACTTACGCAAATCATTGTTGTACATAATTTTATAATTTATGCCTTTACGTACGAAGATTGCAACACCGCCTCCTTGAGTAGAGTCGGGTCTATCCCTTCTTACGATATTGTAATTGTTATGAGTCAATTTATGTTTCTGGTTTAGCTTGGTTTCGCTAGCCAAAAACACATCGCGACTGTGATCTTTTAACGACTGGAACAAATTAGCTCTACGTTCGATCCTAATCAGCGATCCGTACACAGCTAGAATCTTAAGGCGCGTCTTCGGCAGCGCGCCCTTAACCATGATTGTTCAAGATCAACAAACCATCACCATATAGTTATAATAAATAAGTTTCTGTTTGCCATACTATTAACCATTAAATTCATTAAACTTGCTAACTACTGTACAATCCTCTTTACTTTCAAATTTCGTTAATTTAGCATTAATTTGTGAATTCAACTTGTAACACGATAACTTTGAACTCTATCAATAATTTTCATAATTTTCTTTTGTGCAGTCAGCATAAACACGCATTTGTAAATAATTAGGAATAAGCATTTTTTGTGTATAAATAATGTGTGACAAATAAAGACTTTTCAGATAGCTACGAGACAGAGACCAAGACTTTTATTTCGTTTCTTCCAGTGAGTCTGCTGGAAGCTGTTTTCAATTCTATTACAAGTGAACAAGGTGCTATAGTGTTTCACTGTAGCCACCTTACTCAGTCACAGTACAAGAACTGTGGTCTGGCCGTCAATTCACTTGTAAAGAAAAGGTTATCTAACTAGAATTCACTACGATAGAAGCATCGTAAACATTTGGTGACCCCGACGTGATCTTTTGCTTCCCCTCATCAGCAGTAAGGAGCAATTGTCACTACCAAACGCGTTGCCAAGGCTATAACATTGGCATGTACATTGAACGTATCTTAAAGCGTTGCCAAGGCTATAACATTGGCATCAACAAAAAACATAACGATTTATATCATCTTTAAAATCTATATACATCATAAACACACCGGATTTTTTGGAAACCATGGAAGAAATAGACGTATATAAAGTTGTGGCCAGGCAAAAGGCCATCACGGATGAGCTGCTACGTTTGCAGAGCGACATTTCTAAAGATGGACCTGGACGGAAGACAGCAGAATACGCGAGGAAGCGGCTGGATTTGATTGAAGCTCTTTGGAGTGAGTTCGAAAAGAACCACAAAGACATCGAGGAGGTCGTAAAACACGATACACCATACATCCAGGGCGACACAGCTGGGAAGGTCAAGCAAATCTAAAAATCGCTAACACAACACCTTCTTTCCGTGATGAAGGCTGGGACATCGGAAAAACAAGCTGAAAAAGAATCAGCAAAGGAAGACGTGATGAAGGCTGGGACATCGGAAAGACAAGCTGAAAAGGAATCCGCAAGGGAAAATTGTGAAGCTACTTCTCATTCGCTAACCTCAACACCGAACCAGGACACAGACACAACAAAAGTGTTTCGAAGGCAAAAGGCAATCGTGCAGTCTTTGAAGCGATTGCTGGAAACCATAGAGGAGAGCTCAGAAGATTATTTAGGCACATGTTCCCGCCTAAAGATCGACCGAATAAAAAGCGTGTGGTCACAGATGGAGGAGGTTCATCAAAAAATTGCTGAACTCCTAGAAGACCCAGAGAATGCAGGTTATGACATCGAAGAGTACTTCGCATTTGAAGACCGAGTCCAGAAAAATCTCCTCATGTTGTCAATCAAACTTGAAGGAGGCCATCCTGATTCCCGTCAATCTGACACATTGAGGCAAACGGCAAAATTACCTAAAATAACTTTGCCAAAGTTTGACGGAAACTACCTGACCTGGAGGCAATACTGCGACTTGTTTACCGAATTGGTCCACAATCAAAAAATAGCCGATTGCCAAAAGTTGTTTTACCTAAAAACAACTCTGGAAGGTGAAGCAGAAAAACTTATACGCCACTTCACCACCTCAGACGCCAACTACCACGCTGCATGGAAGGTAGTCACTGAGCGGTACGAAAACCCTCGGTTACTAGTATCAGCCCTTATAAATAAATTAATGGCGCAGCCAACTATCCACATAGAAACATCAAATCAAATAATGGCATTGCACGACACTACAGTCGAATGCTTGCTGGGTCTGAAGAATCTAAAAATCGACACAACAAACTGGGACCCACTACTAATGAACATTCTGATAAAAAAATTGGATCGGAATACTTTAACCCTTTGGGAGCAGTCCTTGAAACAGCCAAAGGAACTGCCTGATTTTGACCAGTTCATGACGTTTCTCGAGACTCGTTTCCAATCATTAGAAGCATTGGGGGCAAAGACATACAGTAAACCATACTCTGACGATTCAAAACGCCCAAGAAAATTTGCCTTGTCTGCCACAAACGACGACAAATGCGTTATCTGTAACCTGGAAGGTCATCCACTGTTAAAGTGTCCCAAATTTAACTGCATGACAACAAGGGACAGAATAACACAAATCAAAGCTTTCAAACGATGTTTTAACTGCCTACGGTCTGGTCATCAAACCACAGATTGCAAATCTGGTCATTGCACGAAATGCAACAAGTATCACCATACGTTACTTCACATATCAACCGAAGACAAAAAACAACAGGGTCCAACGGTAGCCAGTCGAAGCATTATTTCGTCTGCAGTGAAGATGACAGCCAAACCCAATGAAAACGCCCCAATGCCACCAAACAATGCAACATTAGCAGCGTTCAACAGCACCCGGGAGGCGTACGTGTTTCTCAGCACCGTTAATGTCCAATTGATGACCCAAAATGGTTCGTCCATCAACTGTCGAGTGATTTTAGATTCCGGATCTCAAGTCAATCAACTGAAAAGATGATACGGAAATTGGGATTACCACTCACGTATCACCCCATGAGAGTCCAAGGAATCGGAGAAATCAAAAGAGAGTCACATCGCCGAGCATCAAATCAAATGTGACCAACTTCAACACAAGACTAGAAGCAATTGTTCTACGTCAGATTGTGTCTCCTCAACCATCACAGACTTTCGACATCTCCAAATGGAAAATACCAGGAAACATACAACTAGCAGACCCCTTGTTCAATACGCCAAAGCCGGTTGACCTACTTATTGGAGCAGAGTTCTTCCACCAACTTCTCTGCGTTGGGCAAATCAAACTAGGAGAGCAGCTCCCGCTTTTACAAAATACATTGCTGGGATGGGTAGTCACAGGCAAAATATGTGGGGAACCGTCTTCATCAACAAACATCTGCGGAGTTTATGCAGAAGAGAAATCTCTTGAAAAGGCAATTAGCAAATTTTGGGAAACCGAGGACGTATCTAGCTCCACATCAAACTGCACGCTGGCCGAAGAAAAATGCGAAGAACTTTTCAACCAAACGATTACCAGAGACAGTACAGGAAGATTTGTGGCCCATTTGCCATTTTCTGATGGCCCTGAAAAGCTAGGGTGCTCTATTGACATAGCATTGAGAAGATTTCATGCTTTGGAATACAAATTGGAGCGAGATCACGAATTATACAAGCAATACATTGGCTTCATGGACGAGTACATCAAATTGGGGCATATGGTAGAGATCAACCTTGAAACCATTCAAACGCCAAACTACTTCCTGCCTCACTTTTGCGTCCTCAAACCAGAAAGCAGCAGCACAAAACTAAGAGTTGTTTTTGATGCCTCGGCAAAGACATCGTTCAATCTTTCGCTTAATGACATTCTGTATGCCGGTCCAACTATTCAAGATGAGTTGTTCACCATACTATTGCGTTTTAGATTGCCAAAATTCGTCATTAAGGCCGACATTCAAAAAATGTATCGGTAAATACGCGTAAGAGAAGAAGACCAACACTTCCAGTTAATATGGTGTTGACCCAAATCAACCCAAGCTCTAAAATGTTACAAGCTTTGCACTGTTACATACGGCACTACATCAGCTCCTTATCTCGCCACAAAATGCCTCCAGACTTTGGCTCAAGACTACTCTTCAAAGTATCCATTAGGCTCCCAGATGCTGTTAAAAGATTTTTACGTCGATGACGTGATGTCAGGTTCAGACAGCTTACTCGAAGCAAAACACATTCAAGCCCAACTATCAGCATTGCTGCGGGAGGGAGGGTTCGAATTAAAAAAATGGTGCTCCAACAACCAACAATTACTCGCACACGTCCCATTAGAAGATCAAGAGATTATTCTTTCCGATGACAACAATGAAGGCACGGTCAAAACTCTTGGATTGATATGGCGGCCTAAATCAGACGTCTTCAGCATAAAAACAAATTGCAGACCCCAGAAAAAATTCACCAAACGATCAGTAGCCTCAGATATAGCTCGTCTTTTTGATCCACTTGGGATTATAACACCTGTTGTTTCTTCAAGAACTGTGGGAGCTTAAGTACGACTGGGATGCAGCGCTACCAGAAGAAATGTACACCAGGTGGAAGAAGTTCTATCAGGGACTGCAAGAACTAGACAAGTTCAACATTTCCCGACACGTCTTCAGCGATACGATCCCTTCATCAGTTCAAATACACACATTTGCTGATGCTTCAGAAAAGGCTTATGGCGCAGCGGTATATGTCAGATCTATTAACAAAAATGGTACAATCATAGTACGATTACTATGCTCCAAATCTCGAGTCGCCCCAATGTCTAAAACAGCATCAGGGGCTAAGTCAATGACAATACCTCGTTTAGAATTATGCGCAGCTCTACTAGCAGCTGAATTGTCAAACCGTGTGAAGCTTGATCTCAAATTGAAAGACGCAAACCGATTCTTGTGGACAGACTCTCAGATTGTAGTGAGTTGGATAAATTCCAATGCGGAATCATTCCAATCTTTTGTTGGACGTCGGATTGCAAGCATCCAAAGACTCACGGACCCTATTCAGTGGCGGCACGTCAGCTCCAGCGACAATCCTGCAGATGTCCTATCAAGGGGGATCTCACCAGACAATTTTCAAGATCATCTTTTATGGAAATATGGTCCAAGATTTCTTCATGGCACTGAAGCCATATGGCCACCCTCATATAAGAAGGTTGTAGCCCTAATCACTAGTAATCAATCAACAAACATATTTGAAGGAATGAAACACTCTAATTCATTTCTTAAGATGCAAAGAATAACAGCCTACTGCCTGCGATTCATTCAGTCAACAAGAAACCTCAAGGGAAGATGCACTAGCCAAACCATCAAACAAGATAAAGGGAAGCCCATAAAAGGTATCTGCCCGTTATCCACTATAGAGCTAGATAACGCACTACATTGTATTTTGAAAGAAATGCAGGAGCAAGAATTTATAAGAGACATCCGTGCACTCAAAGCTCATCAAGAGCTTCACAAGGCGAGCCCGTTGATAGGTCTTGCGGTATTCTTAGATGACAAAGGACTATTACGAGTCGGAGGCAGACTAGAAAAATCGGAGCTGCCATATGACACCAAGCATCCAATACTCTTACCCCACAAGCATCCATTTGTCAAAATGATAATGTCAAATCTACATATTGAGAATAATCATATTGGACCTCAAGGACTTCTTACCAGACAAAAATTTTGGCCAATCAAAGGGAAGAATGTTGCGCGTTCTATCACACAAAACTGTATATCATGCATCAAGGCCAAACCCACTATGTATTCTCAAATTATGGGAAATTTACCAGCTCATAGAGTGCAACCAGCACGTCCCTTCATCAATGCCGGTGTAGACTTTTGTGGTCCGTTATGGGTTCATTACCGAACGAGAGGAAGTAGGCCACAAAAGTGCTATTTATCAATATTCTGCTGCTTTGCTACGAAGGCAGTTCATATTGAAGTCGTAAGCGAATTAACCAGTAACCACAGAAGCATTCATTGGAGCACTGAAAAGGTTCATGAGCCGACGAGGCCATGTCAGAAACTTGTACTGCGATAACGCCACGAACTTCGTAGGTGCAAGAAACCAACTAGATGAGCTGAAAACAAGCATATTTTCAAAACATGCCCAACATCAAATAACCACCAACTGCAGCTCTAAAGGCATTGACTTTCATTTTATTCCACCACGTGCTCCTCACTTCGGAGGACTATGGGAAGCAGCGGTCAAGTCTGCAAAACACCTACTACTATGTAAAGTTTCGAAGTCGTCACTCACCTACGAGGAGCTCGGAACGGTTACTGCAGAAGTCGAGGCCATTCTAAACTCCAGACCACTAACCGCAATGTCAGATAATCCAAATGACCTGGCTGTACTAACGCCGGGTCACTTTTTAGTAGGCGAGCCCCTAAAAGCAGTTGTTGATCAACATGCAGAACCACAAAGTGGGACACTAGTCACTAGGTGGAAGCTTGTGTCAACCATCAAGAAGGAGTTCTGGAAACGATGGTCCCAAGAATACCTGAACGAACTCCAACAACGAACAAAGTGGAAAACGCAGTCGAAAAACGTTCAACCAGGCACAGTCGTGATTATCAAGGAAGACAACACTCCAGTAATGAAATGGCCACTAGGAAGAATCGAAAAGGTGATTCACGGAAGCGACGGACATGTCCGGGTTGCAGAAGTTCGAACAAAATCTGGAGTACTATGTCGTCCCATACACAAGCTAGCTCCACTAGTAGAAGGCAGCCAAAGATCACTGGGCTTTCAACCTGATGCATCTCTAACAAGTCGAAAACGCAAACTAGATGAACAAGCAGACATCGACGAGTCCAGTTCATCATCTAAGCCAACAAAACAGTCAACGCCCAATCCATTCCGACGTAAATAGACCACGACGAAAAAATCATCTACTCATATCTTCATAACAACTCAACGGTGAAATTACAATAATAAGAAACCATATACCATCAGGACTTCGACTCCAGTTGAGGCCGAAAACATATTGACTCCATACAAGCTTATGTCAATTACCGGACAAATAGCCTCAAACTACCTTCATTAAAACACAGGGAAGTGACCTTTTAAAAATGCAACCGTCTTGCGTGGCCAAACATCAACATCTAACTCTTCAAGGGCTACAAATTCACTCAAACAATATACGAGTGTCGCATACCAGACAAAGCGGTGATATAACTTCTGAAAACATCAGCCGCCTTACAGCTCCAAGTATTATTCATCAAACATGAGTTCATTCCACACAGATCTGCTAGAACTTCAAAAGCAGATTAAGTCACAACAGCTAGAACTCCCAAATCACATATATCAACATAGCATCCCGCATACCATCATGAGCTCTCTTGGTTTTCTCAGTGCAGTGACCGTCCTCATATACCTAGCATGCCGGTGTTGCATTGCTCGATTCAAACAAAGAATGCCATCACCACCAATACCAGCACCTAGAAATGAACCATCATCCAGCTACAGTTTCCAGGTCTAATAGCTTCTGATGAATCCACAGCATATCATCAGCGTGGGGCAGGATGTTCAAGATCAACAAACCATCACCATATAGTTATAATAAATAAGTTTCTGTTTGCCATACTATTAACCATTAAATTCATTAAACTTGCTAACCATACTGTACAATCCTCTTTACTTTCAAATTTCGTTAATTTAGCATTAATTTGTGAATTCAACTTGTAACACGATAACTTTGAACTCTATCAATAATTTTCATAATTTTCTTTTGTGCAGTCACGCATTTGTAAATAATTAGGAATAAGCATTTTTTGTGTATAAATAATGTGTGACAATTAAAGACTTTTCAGATAGCTACGAGACAGAGACCAAGACTTTTAATTCGTTTCTTCCAGTGAGTCTGCTGGAAGCTGTTTTCAATTCTATTACAAGTGAACAAGGTGCTATAGTGTTTCACTGTAGCCACCTTACTCAGTCACAGTACAAGAACTGTGGTCTGGCCGTCAATTCACTTGTAAAGAAAAGGTTATCTAACTAGAATTCACTACGATAGAAGCATCGTAAACAATGATGTTGCGCTTGGCCAGGCAGCAAAGAGTAGAGGTGATCTACTCTTACGCCTTGCTCCCTTATCTGGGTTTGCAGTCCTGTTAGCTGGCCTTGAATGTTTAGCAACAAGGCCACAATGTCGGGCTGAACCACTGGCGCCTGAGGCACCTTTGCCTGTGGGGCCACCGGTAGTCGGGCCTGTGTCGTATTTGCCCTCTCTTTCGCCACGTTAGCGTTAGAGATATTGGGACTTACGATATTATTTCGTGTTGGAGCTTGTCGCACGGGACGACTTTCTTCAGCTTTCTGCCTGGCCTGTTTTTTTCCGTATAGCCTGGACCTTAGGGCAGCCCTGATAATTTGCAGGGTGCCCCTCGTTCCCGCAAATAACACACTTCAGCTGAGTTAAATCTTCGACCCGCTCTGTCCCTAACCTGCATTCTCCCCTGTTGTGGTTTTCGGCGCATTTCACGCAGCGCAACTGCATTTCGCAATTGGCTGCAGCGTGACTGAACCTTTGGCAGCGCAAGCATGTCGTCATGCCTCTTTAATTTTTCCCAGTGTATGACCTGCTAGTCTAAGACAGTAATATTTCTTAGACTCTCCAGTCTACTTTGGGCGATAACGTTACTAGAAAAATTGGCAGCTTATGCCCCTCCCGCCTGGACTTGACCGTAGTGAATGGCTTGACTCCGATGAATTCGAGGTCATCGCTCTCTTTAACACGGAACTCATCAATGAGCGCCTGTGTTTCCGTGCTAATTTGTAGTCAATGAAAAACATTGAACCGAATAGCGTCTTTGACTTTCGTTTATAATTTTTATATAAAACTTATTATTTGTGGCCGACTTACATACCTGTTTAACGTCCTGCAGGTCGACCTTGTAGGTTCTAATCGGTTGCACTTTTTCCGATTTGGCTTGTGGTTGTTGCTGGTGTTGCTGCTTAGCTGCTACTGGTGCTGCTGTTGATGTTGCTGCCTGAACTGTTCCTGGCGCTGTTGCTTTTAATGTGTGTGCGCCGCTCTGGTGCTGCTGCCGCTGCCAATTTACTGGCCCCCCGATGTGCTGGGACCTGTTGCTGCCGCTTCTGCATACGTTTGAGCAGATCTTGGTGGCTGAGTTTTTTGCTGCTGCTTTTGTTGTTGTTGTTGTCGTACCCTTTGTGGCTTGGGTAAGGATATTTGTTCCTTTGTTGCAAAAATACATACGTTTGAGCAGATCTTGGGGGCTGAGTTTTTTGCTGCTGCTTTTGTTGTTGTTGTTGTTGTACCCTTTGTGGTTTGGTTGAGGATATTTGTTCCTTTGCTGCAGTTTGCTTTGGCTGCTGCTGTTGTTGTTGTTGCTCATTGTTGAAAATACATCATAAATCAGTCTAAATGAAAAACTTAAAATTCTATTCCTATCTCTTTCTACCTAAAGTAAACTTATTTACAAAGGCTTATGTACATAAATACTCTAAATGAAAGACTAATACTCATACTGACTAGTTGTATTCCAGATCTCGACCCAAACAGAACAGTTGTTTGGTTATATTATTAATAAAGAATTGAATTGAATCGATTATTGTTCTTGTTTTAAATCAGACGGACGGATTTAATAAGTTAGATTGCATTTTTCAAATTGATGCCAAAACCCGGGAAATACGTGATTTTTTAGAAAAATGGATTTACAAGTACGTGCGGGCTATCGTAGTTAGTGATGACGCAGTAAAAATGGATATTTTAGAAGAAGAATTGTCTTCCTTGCTACAAAGGCTACGAAACGCGCATGAAAATCTTTGTTCCGTCAGTAAAGTTATCCTAGAAAAACAATTAAAAGATAAAAATCCAGAAAAGATAGCGGATTACGAAGATGCGGCAGTGGGTATGATGGCTCGTCTCGAGATCAGACTGGCTAAGCATAACAATTCCGGTGACAAGGCAGTCACAGATGAGCTTAGTTCTCATTCAGCAAAAACGAATAAATTTAAACTACCAAAGCTGCAATTAAAAGCATTTTCTGGTGAATTCCAAGAATGGATACCGTTTTGGGAGAACTTTAAAGTGACCATACATGAAAATAACTGACTAACTGGCAGTGAAAAGTTTAACTACCTACAACCCGTTTTGAAAGGAGAAGCTGCAAAATCAAAAGCGGGATTTATCCCTTCAAATTCCTGCTATGACGGTGCCATATCGTTGCTGCAAGAAGAGTACGGTGACAACGAAAAACTTGTTGATCGCCTGATGCAACAGTTAATGACTCTTCCACCAGTACATAACAAAACAGATTCCGTCGCACTTCGTCAACTCTATAATGTAGTCATTTCTTCTAGTCGTTCGCTAACGGCGTTAGGCATTCCATCATCGCATTATTATATAATGCTCAAATCGATTTTGCTTAGGTGTATGCCGAATGAATTACGCATACAGTATCATCGTTTACAAAATTTCAAAGAAGAAGACAATAGTCTATCTGTTTCAGAAGCTGAATCATCTACTCTCTTATTGATTGACAGCTGTCAAGAGATTAAGTTGTGCCTCTCTGCTGCTCTTTTAAAATCTAATTTTTTGATAGTTTAAAAGTTAAAAAAATAAAATCAAGTGCGTGATTTCCAACTGTTTTCATCCACCTGAGCTGTACAGCACATAATCTCAAAAACTTTTTGAAAAAAGGTATTGTTAACTCCTATTAAAACAGAAAACCGACTCCACACACAAAAAAAAAAATCACTAACCGCTGTATATGAGGTCCAAGCGTAAATTATCGGAAACCTCACCGGAAACTGATAAAGTTAATAAAAGATATACAAATAGTGTAATATCATCTACAATGGCAGTTGGAAACATGAGCATCGAAGACTTAAAAACACTTCTGAATAGGTGCATAGAATCTAAAATTAAAGAAGTTGCTACTAAACAAGATGTCCTAACTGTCTCAGCCGAAATTCAACTTCTTCGCTCTCAAAATTCGCATTTGGTTAACCGTTTATCTGAAACGGAAAATTACTGCCAAATCCTCGAAAGGCAACTTGACATACTTGTACGCAAATCCAATGAAGATACAGTTGTTGTGCGTTTCCCAGCCGCTGGTAAAACCAATATTTTTGAATTTGCTAAACAAACATGTAAAGGTCTTATCCAGCTACAAGAAAACGCAGTTTTGCCAGTAAAAAATGCAAAGGAATACACTAATCAACACACACAAAAAACGACTGTTGTCTTAAATTTTCACCCTGATGATACCGCGAACAAGATATTAGACGCCACCGCACAACTGAAAGGCTTTGGAATTGTCGTTCACCGCGAGCAATCCCTTGTTAACCGACAAAAAAGAAAAAAACTATACGAAATTAAAATGAACCTGCACCAACTTTCACCAACCGCAAAAATAATAATTAAAGGCGTAAAACTGGAAATAAATGGTAAAATGTTCGATTTCAACTTCGTCAAAGGGTTAATAATCAAAACAATAGAACAAGTGACAACTGTTCTATTTCTTCCACCTTTTATAGGCATCATAAATGTAGTGATAACTGTTTTGAAATTAAAGTTAATGAGTTTAAATATCTAGGACTTATCATTGACTCTAACATGAGTTTTTCAAAACATATTGGTTCCTTATACACGTATTTTCGTTCAACTCTTCGGCTGTTTTATTACCTGAGAAATGTGTGTTCTGATTTTGTCATGAAACAAATCTATTACGGAATTTTTCATTCCAAATTACAATACGGAATTGTTTGCTGGGGAGGTTCGTATTTAAACAAAATTCAACCTCTCTTAGTGCTTCAGAAGCATATTTTAAGGAAAATGACATTCTAGTTTCCCTTTGTTCTGCTACCTTAACATCCTTCCAGTTCGTCACCTATATTGTTTTAAAGTGTTGAAGTCGTTCTATATGAAGTCCGGTAATCGTAATTTTCGGCTTATTTCTACTTATAACTTACGTGTTAATCTGTCTAATGTGGTAACTGTTCCTTTGTTCCGTACAACTGCGTTCCGTAATTTTTATTCTATATCTTCTGTTAGATTTTTTAATAAACTTCCACCTTCAATTAGAGCAATATCGTCTTCGAAACTGTTTCAAAGATGCGTAAAAGTCTGGCTTTTAAATTTTGACCATTCAAGTCTAGCTTCCAACTTTTTCTGATGTTCTGATTCAACTTATTTAATTAGTACTATTTATTTATTATTATTTTATTTAATTATTAATTATTATTATCGCTAATATTTTCTATATCATTCTTCTTTTGTAATTTCCTATAAATCAAATATAACATTTCTTATTGTTCTTTTTGTTTATAAAATGATGTTTTTTATATTTATTGCCACCCCACTTTAAGCACTTAATTTGTAAAGTCTGAATATTTTTTTTGAAGTGACATCATCACTATTTACTTCTTGTAAGAAAATACCGATTGTCTCTAAATCCTTTTCCTTTATGTAATATTTACTTAGCTTAAGATTAATTATTGTGACGTAATAATGTATGGAATAAACTTAAACTTAAAACTTAAACTTATATTGTTCCTTTATATTTCAATTGCACTCACTGGAACGAGGACTTTTCAGACCTACTAGAATTCTTAAATGTAATTGATTTTTCAAATATATTGTTAATAGGTGATTTTAATTCAAGAAAAGGAATGTTCCAAAATCCAAATGACCTAGTTGCAAGTTACCCGGAGGTTTTTCGATCAGTGAGAGGGTCTTTGGATGAAACAGTAAATAGTTGTGGAAGGCGTCTTTTGGGTATGTTTGAAGATTATGGATTTGTTGTTTTAAATTGTATAACTAAAAGCGACATAAACGGTGAATATACTTTCATAACCGAACGAGGTTGTTTTGTAATCGATTATTGTGTGTCAAGAGGTGCGTGGCTGGGCGTTCTTGTGGACTTTCAGGTGCTAACAGAGACCTATTCTTCTCATATGCCACTTAAAATACTACTTAATTTTTCGGAATTGTCTCCATCGACTCCCAGTCTTAAAATACAAAAAATTAAATGGAATAATAGCAGATGTCAGTTATATCAACGCAATCTTTTTCATGAAACCACGTTGTGCCCCTCTCTTCAAGATTTTTCGAGTGAACAAATAATGGATTCCCTGTTGGACATAATCAAAAAATCTGCTCCAATGAATAATCCCAATAATGAGCATTTCAAAGAAGAATGGTATGACTGGGAATGCATAAGACATAGAAAACAATCCTTTTCTCTATTAAATCTGTTCCGAAAAACAAATAGTCCTCATTTTAAGATTCTTTACATTTTAAGTAATAAAAAATATAGATCAATATGTGAGACAAAGAAATCCAATTACTTTAAAAGAATTGCTAACGAGCTAACTAACTGCAATGACTCTAAAACCTTTTGGCACAAAGTCCGTAAGCTAGGCCACTGCAAATCGGTGAATGCTCAAGCAGTTGAAGTAGAGGCGTTTACTTCATATTTTGGGGGACTCTTGGGTTCAGGAGCAACACCTCTTCTATTTCACTATGCACTGCCGAATGTTGTTGATGATGTACTCGACTCACCGATCGAGCTGAACGAGCTAGTTAGTGCACTTAAAAATATGAAAAACAACAAGGCTTGCGGTCTTGATGGGATACCAGTTGAGTTTTTAAAAACAGCACTGCAAACTTCCATGAGTTACTCATTATATTTTTTAATAAAGTGTTCTTGCTTGAGGACGTTCCAACTCTTTTTTTTAAATCTCTCATTTTTCCAATTTTTAAAAAAGGGGATATATATGTTTAGTTGAAAATTACAGGGGTATCTCCATTTTATGTAGTCTGAGAAAAATATTCGCTCAAATATTATACAATCGCTTATCTAGTTGGGTAGAACGTAACAATCGTCTCAGTATCTTTCAGGGAGGCTTTCGGGCTGGACTGTCAACTGTTGATCAAATCTTTGCGTAAGAGACCATAGCTAGAAAATTTATTTCAAGAAAAAAGAAGCTATATGTATTCTTTGTAGATTTTAAAGCTGCTTTCGATACTGTCAACAGAAACTCGCTTATATATAAGTTGAGTCAGATAGGTGTATCTACAAAATTTCTGAACGTCTACAAAAGGTTGATTTTGGACACTTCAGCTTCTGTTTGGAACGGCAGCAGAATGTCAAACTTTTTCGCTACCGAAACCGGAGTACCACAAAGCTGCGTTCTCAGTCCTATTCTATTTGCCCTTTTCATTGATGATATATCAAATAACTTGCCTGGTGGTGTTTCGGTAGGTGATGTACACATAAAAACC
The DNA here is from genome assembly GCA_914767635.1 of Melanostoma mellinum. Taxonomy (NCBI): domain Eukaryota; kingdom Metazoa; phylum Arthropoda; class Insecta; order Diptera; family Syrphidae; genus Melanostoma; species Melanostoma mellinum. The sequence goes on from OU612060.1 coordinate 109,528,311, forward strand.
CTCCTCTATGCAGATGACCTAGCGATCTTAGCAGATAACCCCCTTACACTTCAGCTCCAAATTAATAGGCTTAAGAGTTATTGCGACATCTGGGATTTGAACATTAACACCTCGAAATCAAAAATTATGATCTTCCAGCATTCCGCAGGTAGAAGACTTCCGAGAGAAAACTGGCAACTGGCAGGACAACCAATAGAAGTTGTTACCGAATTCAAATATTTAGGTTACTTGCTATCCTACAACCATAATTTGCGATCGCACGTAAAAGAAAAAGTCCGTAAAGCGAAAACAGCGATTAATCTCGCAACAACGATCTTATGGCAACAAAAATGTTGACAATGCATCCAAATTTTAGGTATTTAACGCTACTATCAACTCCTGTCTCTGCTATGCAAATCAAGTGTTTGGCTATAAAGAAGTGGAAGAATTTGAACGTTTGGGCTTTTTCTTTAAACGCATATTCAAACTTCCTACCACGACCCCCACTTATTGTATTTATGTAGAGGCTGGAATCCCACAAATTTGCTGCAGAAACCTCAAAGCAAATGCGGACTTCATTATTAAAGTAATGAGACGCAGAAACTCAAATTTGAAGAATCAGCTTCTTAAATACGCATTAAGATGCAATTTTTCACCTTTCAAAGAATGGCTAGATCTAGCTGCGGAACTAGGTATGGTCCTTAACTTAACTATTGAAAACGTAAACGACTGGCAAGATAAATTGTACGATTGCATCGCACAGGTAGATCAACGCTTTTATGAAAGGTGTCTCAGCCGGGCGCGTTTGTCTGGATCTAGAAGTCTATATAGTTAGAACGCTAAGTCGCACTCTAGGAGCAAATAACTATTTCTGTAAAAATTTGACAACATATGAAATCAGCACAATTTTTAAAATGAGAACGGAGACACTTTGCCTCAATTTTATGCCTCACAGACCGGATTTAACAGTGATATGCAGTCTCTGTAACCTCAATGTACCGGAAGACATTTTCCACTTCCTTGCAAAATGCCCAATTTTAATTGAATTTAGGAGGTTATTTTTCTCCAAGAGCTTTCTCACATTGCAAGAGGCTTCTGAACTTTTAAACGGCTCTTATGGTTGGAAAACTTTATCGCAATATTGTATTCATGCCAATAAGTATCGCAACAGTTTTATTGAATTTTCTTAGCTCTCAAACTTTATCTTTAATCTTTAATAAAATTATCTAATATTTAATATGTATATTATTATATTTATTTATTTTTCTTTATATACCTGTATAATCAATCAATCGGCAGACGGCTGATCAATGCCATGCTCTTTTCTTTTATTGAACTTTTATTGTTAATTGTACTTAAGTTGTTAAATAAAGAACTAATAATAATAATAATAATAATAATCATCTACTCTTTCATTTGACGGTGATAAGAAAGTAAAAAATATAATGCTCTTTCTCAAACAAGAAGTAGAGTCAATCGAGAGGTCAGCTGTAGGTAAAACTGCAAAAACACAAGTACATAACAAGCACAACGAAATGTCTACAGGTTTAAGGAAAAGTTGAAAAATACTAAACCATCCCCACAAGTATTTAAACAAATCGACAAAATTACTGGAAGAAAGTTATTCGGAACCGATACTCGAAAAGACGTTCACAATAATAGCGGCATACTTTTACATGATGTACCCTAAAAGTTAGAAGCATTTAAAAACTTTTATTCGGAATTATATTCTGAGAACACACCAACTTTCAATTCGATCTTAACAAATGTTTTTCAGTAAAAGTTAAGGAATTTCGCCAAACGCAAACAACCCTGCCCTTAAAAACGTTTTCTTTACTAAACAAAATAAAATAAATCTGAGTGAATCGCCGTTTACGTCTCCATATAATATTAACAACTTAAGAATTAATCTTAACAACAAAAAATCTGCAGAAGTGGACGAAATATCAAATTTTGTCTTTAAAAAATGTCCTTATTCTCTTGAAGTGGCCTTGACGTCTGTATTTAATCATTGTATAAACAATGGTTACTTCCCAAGTATGTAGAAAATTGCAATTGCACCGATAGCGAAAAGTAAAAACGCAAGAGACATCAAAGATTTACGCCCAGTCTCGTTACTTTCAAATATAGGAAAACTATTCGAAAGAGTTTTGGCTGAAAAGCTTAACAATGTATGCGAAGATCTGAATATTATTCCCAACAATCAGTTTGGGTTAAGAAAGGGTCACTCAACAGAACACGAGTTGTTGGTTCTACACAATAAGGTCATCCAAAACTTGAGAAGCAAAAAAGTCACGCTCTGTTTAGATATAGACCTTGAAAAAGCCTTTGATAGCATTTGGCATAAAGGTTTATTATTCAAATTAATTTCTTTGGGTGTTCCAAGAGGATTAATTGATTTATTACAAGCTTTTTAGAGGATAGATTTAATTTAATTTAATTTTAACTTTGGTGGGGGCTAAACCCCCATTTATTAGGCTTAATACAAGCTATTAACTTTCAAACTAAGAAACTTAATAGCTAAGACTTACTAACTAGTTGGAGGAGACGAAGTTTTAGGCAGGGAGTACTCATATTGAAGTCAAAACAAGGGGAACGGGAGTTGACATTCCTCAGCATTCGGGAGATGGGTTCATTGGAGCCTTGGATTGCATTGCATTGGAGAGGAGTAAGAGGTTCGATGGGTGGGAAGATAGAAGAGACGGGGATTCCAGGTGTTACGAGCGTTAGTATTTAGAAAAATGGATTCGTTAAGGGCTGGACACTCAATGGTACCTGTGAAGATTCGGCGAATGAAGAGGACGTCAAATATTTCTCTTCGATCTTTCAGCGTTGAGGAGTTTGATTCGGTCTTGATAAGGAGGTAATATCAGGGGATTACTCCAATTAAGACCTCGAAGAGCAAATCGGAGGAAACGGCGTTGAATGCTCTCAATTCTGGCAATGTGCACTTGTTGGAAAGGCGACCAGACTTGACAAGCGTATTCAAGAAGCGGACGGACAAATGAAACGTAAAGGGATCGGGTTACGTAGGGGTCAGCAAATTCTTTTTACCATCGTTTCACTAAGCCAAGTGCTGAATTTTCCTTAAGGATTATATCGTCGATATGGTTAAGGAAATTCAGCTCACGGTCGCAAATAATCCCAAGGTCCCGGATCACCTCAACGGTGGAAATGATTTGAACGTTTAGAAGATAGAGACGGGGAAGAGATTTGATGCGTTTACGTGAGAAGGTAATTGACTGGCACTTGGAAACATTTAGTTCTAGGCAGTTTTTTGCCTTGGGGAACACCGGATGTAGCTAGAAAGCGGCTGGATAAGGCGGATCTGAACCGAACGCTGTAAAAACGGTTTTCTAAATAAGAAGAAATCCATCTCAACAGAATGGGTTCAAAGCCGAGGGTGGAAAGTTTAAAAAGAATAAGTTTGTGAGAGATTTTATCGAAAGCTTTACTAAAGTCAGTTGAAATTACATCGACCACCTTTCCATTCTCCAAGGCTGAGAGGGAAAATGAGACAAAGTCAACGAGGTTTGTTGTTGTTGACCTTCCTTTGAGGAACCCGTGTTGTCTAGGGGAAATGAGAGATTTGCAACGAAAACTTAAGTTTTCATACAATATGCTTTCGAAAATTTTGGGTATATGCGATAGTTTAGCGATAAGCGATAGTTTTTCACGTTGCACTTAAGACCTTTTTTGTGTATAGGGGTTATAAACGCCGTTTTCCAAGCTTGGGGGAAAACTCCAAGGGATATGGACAAGCTAAAAATAATTGAGAGGGGAAGGGAAAGAGTGGAGGAACATTTTTTAAGAAATATGGCAGGTATAACATCGGGGCCAGGAATATACTCATCATTTATGTAGATGATTTAACTTTTCTTCAATTATTAGATAGGAGTCAAAGAAAAATTCGGTAAAAACGAGAAATAATCTGAATCATTCGTGAAAGACTGTTTGAAGTAATTTGCGAAATAGTTTGCTACGGCGAGTGCATCGGATGAGGTTTAGTTATTGAAGGAAAGGGAGGAAGGGTACCCGTCAGATTTTCTTTTGTGGTTGACAAATTTATAAAAAGACCTAGAATCATTTATAATGTTAGATTTCATTTCGATTAAATAGCGTTGGTAAAGGGTGTTGAAAGAAGTGTAGATAAGAGCCAAGGTAAGCTGAATAGTCAGTAGGAGATCGAGTACGAAGGAAGATTGTCCACAATTTATTCCTTTTATTCCTTAGAGTACGGAGCCTATGGTTATACCACCGAGGGGAAGTAGAAGAAGTTTTAAGTCTAGAAAGGGGAACGAAGAGGGATATAGCTTTATGTATTTCTCTGTAGAACGCGGATGTGGCATCTTCTACAGTTAAATTTTCAAAATTAAAGTGAGTTCTATTGAGGTAATCATTAATTTTCTGAAAGTTTGCTTTGTGAAAATCGTATGAAGCTGGAGGTTCGGGCGGGTAAGATGGTTGTGAAGACTGGAGAAAAAATGAGAGAAGGAGAGGAGAGTGTAGGTTATCTATGGTTGAAAGAAGCAGGGGTGAAAGTGAGATTGAAGAATTAATGGGGTCTGTTGTAAATATAAGGTCAAGTTGTCTACCCATGTAGTTTGAAATTCCACTTACTTGGCAGAGGCAAGAGTCTGCAAGGCGATCACCGAACAGACATTCTTTGGCAGAGATGGGGCTTGGAGCAATATAAAACGATTGGTCGTCTGAAAAAGTCCAGTTTAGATACGGCAGGTTGAAGTCACCGAAAATAAGGATCTCATCATGGGGTTCACATAAATCTGAAATGTCATCAATCGTTTTGATTGCAAATTCAAGATTCGAGGGGTTGCGATGGTAAAATGTAAAAGCAGATAATGTATAGCGAGTTATGGGGTAGTGTAATTTTAATTGAGACAATTGTATTGGAGACAGCTATGAGGACACCACGACAAGAAGAGTCATCAGTGTCGCGGTATTGATCGTCACTTCGATAAACATTGAAAGTAGAAGGGAACAGTTCCTGGTTGTTAATGCTAGGGATAAGATTAGTTTCAGTCAGAGCATAGACTTCAAAAGGCAAAGCGTGGGATTGTTGAAGGACTGCACTTGTTTTTGAGCGAAGACGTTTTGATAGTTAAAGGTAAGAGGTAGATTACTAACGAAAAAACTTGTCATGGTCAGCTCTACGTTGAAGGTGGGGTATTCGCTTTGAGTAAACATATTGACCAAAAGCTTCTAGATCATTAGCGACCTTTTCAGGGGACAGATTAAAAAGCTCATGGTATTTGATATACAGTTTCTTAAGGGTGGGAACATCAGTGGGGAGACCTTCCTGTTGAATAGAGACAATGACACTGGTTTTGGTTTTGCCTTCATAGCAGACTATGTCTGACTTACCATGAAGGTAAGCCAGGAAAATCCGAATGTTTTCGTATGTCTTTTTGTCTCTAAGCAGCGTTGCCACAATGATACAAGTGTAACAAAAGTGTTACACTTTTTAATTATTTTATAATTTTGTTACAATGTTACTTTTTTCTCCATTTTGTTACACTTTTCCCGTAAAAATCTTTTTTGTTTTCTGTTTCGTAAAAAAAAATATTGAAAAGCTTTTTTCTTTTGAACCATTTGTATATGAATTCTATAGCCGAATTGTACAAAGTGATATTTACATTTACATTTACATTTACATGAAACCTACTCCACACATAAATCTGCGGAGTAGGGGGTTTGCAGCCGGGCGACAAAGACCATTTGGCTGATACACCACAAGACTAACAAATAACACATGACAACAGCACGCAGTAGTACAAGACGGTTCCCCATCTTGTCACTAACAGCGCTCATTCCGATTTAATTACGGTGTTCTAATGGGAACCGACTCTTTTCGGGTGACAAGGCCGTTGTCGGGAGTGATATTTATATTGAGGCTAATGCAGAATATTTTATGAACAAACTTGGTCTATCTATTGTTAAAAAAAAATGTATAAAAACAAATATGAAATTGTTTTATATAGAACTATGTTCTCAGATTGAAAAGAGGTTCGATTTTAAAATTAAAAAATGTTGCACTGAAAGATCCTTGTAAAATTGTTTCTGAAAACAATTGTATCTCGCCACTGCACTTTTCAATAACACAAGTCTGCAAAAAAGTCTAAGCTCTCAAGCTCTTCTGGTTTTTTTGTGACACACTTATGTTTTTGGGTGTGCTGAATCTGAAAATGACTTTCATTTGCTCGTAGAACGTCACGTTTTCTGCCAATAAAAGTATCCGTCTAATATCTGTTCCAGTGAAAACACCTTCTTTCAACTTTGCCTCCGGGAGGCCTGGAAGCTTTAATACCATATTTAAAGGAATTTATATCTCTTATAAGTGACTTTACAAATTGCTTCATCAATTTGTAAAGTCAATTGACTTGACGGCGGTAAAAGAATTTTATAACGAGGCACCAAAGTTACATGCGAGGCGTTCTTTGGCCTACCTTAAGGTCCCTCGAAGGCCAACACTTTTAAGTCCGGTCTCTACTATCCCATAGACTCAAAAAGTAATAATAATAATAACAAAATATAAATGGACTTATTTATTTATGACTTAAGTTAGCTCAAAAAAACAATTTTTTTAGAAAATTTTGGGCTTAGCAAAACAACCTGAGTATTTTTTTTAGTTTTCAGAACACCTAAATACATAGAAATCAGTTAAAAGCATCCAGACAGCTTTTTCTTTGCAGACCTGTGTAATTTTCCGAGTTTGTGTGATCCCAAAAAAAATAGAAAATATGCACTGACTTTAGAAATTTACAGTTACAACGAAACTTAAAATATATTTACGATATTGAAACATTTTGGGGCTATGTAAAATCTTTACAAAATTCACAAAAAGTAAAATTGTTTGAAAATATTGTACAATTTGTCAACAAAATACTAAGCTTACCTTACAGTTCCGCTGCTTCAGAACGTGTTTTTTCTGAACGCTCAAGTAAGGGTAGGTCTAAGAAATATAAACCACGATTGATAGATCTCTAAATACTTTTCTTTTGAGCTCAAACTTTTCGGAATTTTTTTAGGAACAATATTTTCTATATGGTTTTGAAAAAAAAAAATTTTTTTTGGCCCACTCTAATGTTACATTTTCTTTCCATTTGTTACACTTTTTGAAAAAAATTGTTACACTTTCAAAAAAACCTGCGGCAACATTGTCTCTAAGTCTAGACAGGGCATACCGTGGTTCAGTTGAATCAATAGTTTGCTGGGTAAGTTTGACTGTGGGTGGTAAAAGGGGGTCAAAACTGGAAGTTGAAGCGGACGGTGGTTCAGGTATGCTAGGATTAAGTATGTGGGAGCTAATAAAATTAGGGTATTTTGCTCCACATGTAAGGTCGAAGCGGGGGAAGGGTGACTTACCCTTAGAAGAGGGTGTTGAGAGGGTTTGATCAGTGGATAGAGAATTAAGTTGAGATTTGGGGGTTAAATTAAAAGAAACTCTACGTGGAGGCTTAAGTTGAACAAGGCTGTGATTCTTAGATTGAGGCAAAGACTGTCTTGGCATGTGCAAGGGTTTTGGCTGGGGCTTATTATGAGTTTTGGGTTGGTGCTTAGGTTGGGGCTGTGACTGGGGCATAAGTTGAGGGGTAAGATGGAAATAATGTTGGGGGCGGCTTGGGATATTAAAAAGGTGGTGTGAAACTGGGCATGATTTGGGTTTTGAAGGACCAGTTGGGATCAGAACTTAGGCGTTGTTTTGATTTCACCTTATTTAATGTCCTGGGATATTTGGAAACAATCATATTGGCTTGTTTAAAAGCCTCACCTGAAGGGTTGAGGAAAAGCCATTCATATTTAAAAGGGATGGTTATTATAAAGGCTTTGTTTTTTTTTAAATTTAAGGGAAGAGGTTAGTTCTATATTGATAAGTTTAATAAAAAAAAATTACAAAACAGATCCTGGATCCAATTGGAGTCGGCGTGGGAGGGAGCTTTCTCAATTAAGAAATTGCAGGTCCTTAAAGCAGGCCCGCTAGCTTCATCGATTTTCTTAAGACTGCGGTCCTATTCCGATTGTTTCCACGATGTTACAAAACGTTCGATAATAGGATCACGTACAGGAGAAGAGTTCTGGACGGTTGGTTGAGATGGTGGTGGCGATTGAATTCGTGCTGGCTCCGAACCATTCTCGACAGCTTCTGCTAATTCTTCCAAAAGTGACGTGTTTCTTGTATTCGGGGTGCTGTTGGGACGTTATACGTTGTTTCTTTGAGATCCTCGGAAAAAACATTTATTATGGACCGAGTATCATTTACATGGTCCTTTAGCTCCTCTAGCTGACACATTATGTTTAACAACAGAGGTTCGTAGTTGACTGGCGGAGGTGCACTTATTTGAGCTGAGGATTGGAAGTTAACTTCGATGGTAGTACGGAGCGAGTCAAATGAGGAAATTTGAGGGGAGATAGATTGTTTTAGATCTTTCGATAGTGCCTTAGTAACATAAGGCACTAATTCACAATAAGGAATAGCTTCCGGGGGAGGTTGAGGGCACAATAATTTTTTTTTTTCAATGTTCTTTATCTGGTTTTTGAGATAGGTCGCGAATGATGAACTCATCAAATTTATTAAACTGGGTCAGGTATTATTTGTGGTAGAGTTTGTTTTTTTCCGCATTTGACGCAAAAGTGTCGCTCAAGCATTTTATTGCCAGCATTATATGCGACCGAATAATTATGGACATGTACGAGGGAGCAGTTACAAAAGTGAGATGCCCAGCTGGAGTCACCGAAGAATTCCAAATAACAGTAGGTGTACATCAGGGAAGTGTCTTGAGTCCACTGCTCTTTATTGCTGTTCTGGATTATTTGCTCGAAGGAAAAGTAACGGACAATAAAGTACAACAATTATTCTTTGCTGACGATGGAGCCATCATAAGCGAGGATCCTACATCCCTGCAACGAGCACTTGACGTTTGGATTGATGTTCTGGAAGGAAATGGGTACCGTATTAGCGCTAAAAAGACTGAATACCTGTGCTGCCCTTTTTCTGATCCAGACAAGCCTATTCCAGACATTTATTTGAATGGAAATGTGCTTCCCAAGTGTGAAAAGTTTAAATATCTGGGATCTATGATCAATAGTGAAGCATCTTGTGATGACGACATCAATCATCGAGTAAGCGTAGGGTGGATGAAGTGGCGAGAAAACTCCGCTATCTTCTGTGATCGAAAAATGCCCCCTAAGCTGAAGGGAAGACTCTACATAGCAGTTGTCCGTCCAGCTCTGACATACGGTTCACAATGTTGGACAATGTACAAAAAGTATGAGAGCAAATTGACGGCAGCCGAAATGAAGATGCTTCGGATGACAGCAGGAGTAACAAAGCTTGATCGAATTAGAAGTACTAAGATCCGTGGAAGCCTTCATGTCAAAAGTACCATCTTGGACAAAATTCAGCACGACCGGCTCAGTTGGTATTGTCATGTTCAAAGGAGAGATCCGCAGAACCCCGTCAAAAAGGCAATATCGTACAACGTTTCGACAAATTCGCGACGAAAAAGAAAAGGCAGGCCAAAACACTCCTGGTACAAGCAAATGCAAAAACAGCAGCATTTGGTTGGCCTCAGACATGGAACAATCCAAAACCGGGAGGCTTGCCGACGATTTCTGAGGTCAACGCGGCGTACCCCACAGGCGGATCACTAGTGTGAAGCAGCAAAGTGGGAGAGTTGTGATCGCTTCAAGATCACTACTCGTAACGCCGAAAATGAAGAAGAAGAAGAAGAAGATTATATGCGACCGATGGCTTATTTTTCTATTGAGCCCGCGGTGTTTTTGAATTTGAAAGTTTATGTTCCGCCAGCGCTTTTCTGCCTGATAAAACCAAAAGTAGAGGCCGTTACTTAATCATATTTCTCTCGCTTAGGCTGCCTTCATTTTGTTTGTAGGTTACATTGCGACCTCGTCCTCTGAAGCTCCTTTTAAGGACTGATACCGAAGCGGGTGCAACCAGATTCTCAGATTCCTTAACTTTTCCGACGAGTACCTTTCAATAGTCTATCGTAGACTGTGTCATCAAATGATTGTTTCATATAATCTTGCTTTCAAGGGTTTTGGCAACTTTTTCATGGTCTTAAAAACGTTTTTTGCTGCCTAAAATACAGAAGATAGTCGTCTAAAACGGCCTTAAGGTTTCCCTAAACATAAATATGGGCACGACTGGGTCGCACGAACTTGCGATTGTGTGCTAAGAAGAATATCAAAATCTTAAAGTTGAGTACATTTTCCACTTTTTAAAAAAGTGTGATTTTAAATACATATAAAGTATGCAAGTCTTAAGACATTTCCACAAGACAGTTTTGAATAATTTTTTTTCTAACTGGTAAGAATTTCTAAAGCTTAAGCTTTTTAAAATAATGATTAGCAATCTTTTTAGAACTACCTAAGACTTCTTTAATATAACATTTCTTCAGAATTGTGTGAGCCGGTAACGAAAGTCGGTTTTTAGAAAACGGTTCTATGGGGGTACCGTTCTTAATCTTTTTTTAAAAAAAATTTACATGATAAGAAAGACTTTTAAGAAAAAATCATTCACATAAAATGTTTTCGAAAACGGATCGAGCGTTTTTTTAGAAAACGATTACACGGGCACTTACTGCAAAATTTGAAGAAAATTGATCAAGCTCACTTTAAATACATAAACGGACAGACAGAATTGCAGGCCCGTATTCTCCATCATTGTAATGTCTTATTTGATTATGATCTGAGTTCGCATCGATCTGTCGAAGTGATAAGACGTGTCTATTACAGTGCAATTACTTGTGTTCTTGTCACTATTTAGCGTGGCTCTGCCCGCTAGTATTTAATTTTCTCCAGAGACAGTCTCTCTTAAAAGTGGAAATTAGTAAAAATTTTAGTTTAGATATTCCAGCTAACATGCTGGAAAGTGAAAGTCAAAAAACTATCGCACGTTCTTCTACATGCGAAAATCTCCCAGGCAACTTGCATACAAATGTGCAAAAAAATAAAAACAATCAAAGTGAAAAAAATTTATCGGAGACTCTGATACAAGAGTGAATTCAACAAATTCACCATACTGCATCTCTGCAGTAGCAAGCAATGCTGCTGAAAAAAATTTTAATCCCTCTTATCTTTCTAATCCAAACCTGTTTGGAAAAACTGATAACGTTCAAACATACAAAGAGCAATACGCAAATCAAGGCCAAGCCATGGTTGCATCAGACAGTGAGGACTCAGTTCATGGGCAAATGGAGTGGACAACAGCCTTAAAAAATCTTAAACGATCGGCAAATAATTATCAGCCAAATAATGGGAAAAAATCCAAAAATAAGAACGATAATTCATCTCTGAATCCATTCGATTACGGCAATCTTTAACATCTGGCAATAAGTCTAATAATCTGCCAACTAAAAAACCTACTAACGCACCATTTAATGAAAATATTGAAAATAATATGTAAGGTAAGAAATGTATCGTTCTGCCCGCCAATTTTTATTTTTGGGGCTGACTGTGACATATTAAGTCAAGTGGTAGAACTCGCTGCAACCGAATGTTAAGTAACAGATCTTAAACATAAGTTCATTAATATAGGTTGTTGAAAAACGAAAGTTTATGTCAACAACTCAAATGTTTATAAAACAATGGGGACACGCCAATAGAAAGGGTTAAACAAGCCTTAGTTAAAGCTGCTCCAAATGTAAAAATTTCGAAAATTACTCCTTTTTCCACAGCTAGAACTTAAGAACTTAATGTTAAGCTTAATATTTTTTCGGTACAACTAGAACCAGGGGAATCCGCCAAAGATCTCACGTGTATCAGATACTTACTTTTTCAACGTGTTCATTGGGAAAAAAGACACGGAAAGTCTGTGATAAGGTGTTTCCGCTGTCAAAGGTTTGGGCATTCCGGGGAATGTTGTTCGTATATTAGAAGGTGCGTAATGTGTGGCGAATCACATGATTCAGAAGCCTGCATTACAAATTTCAAAACTCTTCAAGAATCTAACAAAGATGTACCAGTACCTAAGTGTGTCAACTGTGACGAAGCTGGTCACGCTGCGAGTTACATGGGCTGTCCTGAATACTTAAAATACAAAAACAAAAAAGATGCTCAGGCGGATAGAAACAAAAGATCTACCCAGGAAAATAGAAACGTAGTGCAAAATAATATACACAACTTCACTAATGTAAGTATTTCTTTAGCTGATACGGCAAAAGCATCTCTCAAGCCACCTCGATCCCGAGCTTACGTGCCCGCTACTTCAAATTCCACAAAGTCTCTATCCGAAGAACTAAATAACTTCCTAAATGAAGCCAAAAATCTTTTTAACATTTCGTTTCAAGAACTTTTAGTAAAAATTTTGGCCTAAATACCAACAGCTCCAAACTAATGAAGAGAAAATGTTCGCATATCTCGACTTTGTTGCTTCTATTGTTGTATGATGGATTCCAGTGACAAAAATAATATCAGCGAATTTTAATTAAATTATCTCTCACGACAGAAGAATTGCACTTTTCAAGTTGCTTAAAATAAAGAAAACACAAATCTGTTTCCTATCGGAAACACGATTAAAACCTAGGCATAAACCAATATTTAATGGGTATAATATAGTACCGAATGATTCTGGAAAAGGGACTGCAATCATCTTAGAACAAAAATATAAGTATACCTAGTGTTGTACATTTTCAAAGTGAATTGTTATCTGTAACCTTAGCCACCTCAATTTATAACAATATTTCTGGCTTATCACGTAAAATCCTTATTGGGAGCATTTACGTTCCTTCTCAAGCTAGCGAGCTACTTCATAGACAACTGCAAAAACTTTATACTTTCATCGAGACATTTGACGCGGCTATAATTGGCAGCGATTTTAAAGCACGACACCCAATATGGGGTGATTCTAGGAGCAACAGAAATGGATTCGTGCTTCACGATTGGTTTTTAACGGTCCATTTTTAAATACAGATTTAGTTTCTCCATTCAGACCAACTTTTCCACGATCGTCGTCAATTCTCGATTATTTTTTGATCTCTACTTTTACAAAACAAACTGTACACGTTGAGTTTCTATTTGATACTGCTTTATTTCTTGTAAACCTATTCTATTTATACATTTTACAATTTTAAAAAGACTTATTTACAACAAGATAAAAATATCTTTATGACCTGACCCTTTCTGTGTTCAGGTGTGTGTTGTGTGTGGGAAAATAATCTTCCTTTTCGCGAGTGGACTGTATCTTGTTTTTATTGCTTTATTTAAGATAACACACAGCTGCACACAGGACTATCTTTTATGCTCGTTTATGAACATTCTGCGGGCGGCCAGAAAGATCTATTGTTATCACATTTTTTGATTTCCATTTGTTTCGAATATAAATTATGCCTAAGAACAAAATTACACTTATGACTAATATCAGCGAAAGATGACCACTATGCTCCTGGATAAATATTCCCTTTAGTTGCAGATCATGGTTGGAGATATTTTGTATTTGCCTTTGAAGTGTCTTCATTTTGTCGTCAATGTTTATTTGAGATGTTATCAAGGGCGTTATTTTATCATTTGACACCTTTTGAATGTTGGTAACCATCAGCTCGCTTTCTGCTTTTATGCTTAGGTCTGATTTTAGATGATGGTATCCAGAAAGCGTGATACCTCCACACCTAGCGGTACAATCAGGGTTTAATGAAAAAATGCCTTGCGTTGGAATCTCCCAAGCTTCTTTTTTCGTGTTGGCACATTCTAAGAACATAACTGCCCTTTCATATATTTTGAATAGCTACTGATTTTCTTGGTGTAGTTCTACCCAGAATGGAATCGATTTCATCTCCTCGTACTCGCAGTTTGTATGGCTACTTTTAACGAGCGCTGATAGTTCACAAGTTTCATCTGTTGCCGGCGTCCAAGGTGATTTTCCTTCACAGATGAGGTGGTTCTCCAAACTTTTTTGACATCGGTTAAGTTGAGCTTGAGATATCAAAAAATATGAATGCAGGTCAAAGTTATAAGCCAGGACATCTTGTCTCAGTTTTGCTCTAATTACTGTTCCGTTGTGTTTGAACGTAATTGCGATTATCCTATAAACTTCCGTGGACCCGCTTTGTAAAAGAGGTAGCTCTGCTTTAATCAACATTTTGTTGTCGCTGATCATTCCCTGCGCTGACATCAACTTGTATACATTTCGCAGCTCATTTCTGTTCTGCTTTCCAGGTAATTTAAGTTTAAAGGGCAGTCGTTCTTTAATTAACTGTAGTTCATCGTTAAGCTGTGCTGGTGATCAGATCAGAGATGGATTGATTCTCCCGTGATTAAGGTCGATTAATAAATCAATTATGGACCTTTGAATGGCTTCACATTCATTCATTAGCATGGTGATTTGTGTTTCCAGCATTTTGAATTGAATAGCCATTTTATTTCTGTTGACGTCCTTGACCATTTCAGCCTGGTATTGGTTTATCTGAAGTGTTATGTTTTTAAATTGGGCATTCACTTCCTTCTTCAAACTCAGTTAAGAGATGGCAGTAGTTTCTTATGCGTTCCAGTGCTTTGGGGATTTTCATAAGTTGTTGCTTATACGCTTGCAGATCAAAGTAAATCATCAACTCCCAAGTCGATGACACTACGTTCATTTTTCCAATTGAATCGAGGTAAATTCCTGCGTTTTTCGACAACTCCGTAACTGTTCCCCCTTTATATTTACTTAATAGCGAGGTGGAGCTGCTCGGCATTATCACCATAAGTATGATCAGCATTGCTCCAACCACCATTTTTTCTGGATAACGATGTAATGTGCGTGTCGTAATCATACTCGTTTTGTGTTCTTCTTTTTCTTCTTTGTTACCCTTTTTTATTTTTACAAGGGGGCATATTTTGCTAATTGGCCGCTTTAGTATATTGTTTTGTAGTTTTACTGATACTACGCGTACTCGACCATCTTTTCCTGGATGTGTTTCTGTTTTTTTCGCTAGCGGCCATCTTGCTGGGTGTGAATTTTCGTCTTTGATAATAACGACAACACCTACTGCCAAGTTCTCTGTTGGTTTCCACTTGTTCCTTTGTTGCAACGTAAACAAGTATTCATCTTTCCAACGATTCCAAAAATTACGCTGTATTTTTTGTACTAATTTCCACTTTTTTAATGTTGAAATATTGACATCACAGTCGGCGCTGGGAATAGACAACAGTGGTCTTCCAATTAAAAAATGACCTGGTGTTAAAGCATCTTTACCGTTTTCATCATTTATGGCATAAAGTGGTTGTGAATTAAGAGCTGCTTCGATTTGTGTTAAAACGGTTGACATTTCTTCAAACGTAAGTTTTACTTCTCCAATTGTTCTTTTTAGGTGGTACTTCATAGCTTTTACACCTGCTTTCCATATTCCACCAAAATGTGGTCTTGCCGGGGCCGGGGGCGAAAAATGCCAGGTTACCTTTTCATTTGCCAGAATTGGTGCAACATTCGTATTGTTTTTGCTAACTTTTTTGAGCTCCGTGTCTAGATATCTATTTGCGCCTACGAAGTTAGTATCTACCGTTGTTAGAATATATATGAAGGCTCTTTCCTCTTCGCACGAAAAATCTTCTCAATGCGGCTAAAAATGCTTCTGTTGATAAATCACTGACAGCTTCAAGATGTATTGCTTTTGTTGTAAGGCACACGAAAACAGCCACATATCCCTTGAAGGTTTTTTGTCCTCGTCCTTTTGAACACTTCATATGAAATGGCCCTGCGTAATCCACACCTGCATATGTAAATGCATTAGATGTTTTTACACGATGTTCTGGTAAATCGCCCATTATCTGATTTGAAGTATTGGGTTTAAATCGTATGCATTTAGGACATTGTCGTATGTAATTTTTAACAGCATTTTTTAGCCCTAAGACCCAGTACTGTCGTCTATGATGGTTTCCGTCAATCTATTACCTCCATGTAATGTAGTATAGTGAGCTTCTTTAATCAACATTGTAGTTAGATTTGACTTTTGTAGTATTATTGGGTGTTTTGATTTGTATGGTAATCCTGTATTTTCAAGTCTTCCTCCAACTCGTAAAATTTTATGTTTATCCAGAAAAGGATTGAGACTTACAATCTTACTGCTACTATTTACAGCTGTGTTTTTTGATAAGTTTTTGATCTCTTCTTTGAAGTCTATTTGTTGAACTAAACGCATAAGTTTTGTTGTTGCGGTTTGCAATTCTTCAACTGTAACGTCTTTTGTGAAATACTCAGACCGCATTAGTTTGTTGATTGTTATATTGTCGGTTTTTTGATTTCCAACCAACAATTGTTTGCATGTTTTTATTATTCTCAGGATGTAAACCATAACTCTTTGCAGTTTTAGCCAATTTGAATATCGTGTTATTACCCCTTCAATCAAATCGTTTTTGTGTGAAGTAATCATGCACATTCTTGTCTTCTCAGTCTCACATTGGTCTGCTGGCCATTCTTCAGTTCGTAGTTTAAGCCATTCTGGACCTTTCTACCAAAGATTTAAATTGACAAGCTTTGTGGATAAGATTCCTCGGGATGCAGGATCTGCAGGATTGTCTTTTGTGCCAACATGTCGCCATACTGATCCAGGGATGAGTTTGTGTATTTCTTCTTCTCTGTTTCTGATGAATTTATCCTTATTTTTATTGTGTTTTATCCAGGCCAGTGTGATTGTTGAGTCACTCCAAGCAAAAATTTGATAATTCTTTTTGATTGTTTTTGAAACTCTGTTGATCAGTTTTGCAACTAAGTGAGCAGCGCATAGTTCTAGTTTAGGCAATGTTTTCTTATTCTTTATTGGATTCACTTTTGTTTTTGCTGTTAATAGCTGTACTTGGTTCCCATTTTTAACATACACAACTGCGGCATATGCTTTTTCTGAGGCATCACCAAAACCATGGAGTTCTATAATCGACTCTGCGGTTGTTCCTAGCCATCTTGGTATTCGTATTTGTTCTAATATTTTGATGTTAGCCAAATATTGTACCCACTCGTTTTCTATATCGTCTGTTAATTGCTCGTCCCATGTAGAACTCAAAGTCCAAAGCTTTTGCATGTACAACTTCGCGACTATTGTTACAGGAGACAACCAACCCAGAGGATCAAAGCGATTTGAGAAAGCACGTTCCTTTTTGTTGTTTTTTTATGAGATCCAGACAAATTTATTTTAAACATGAATTCATCCTTCTCTGGATACCATTGCAGACCGAGTGTTTTAACTGCATCTGTTTCTTCAATTTTCATGACTTCATTGTCTTGTTTTGCTTGCATGTTTTTTGTGACTGCTTGACTATTTGAAAGCCATTTTCGGAGGTTAAATCTATATTTTTGGAATTGTTTGCTCAGGCCTTGTTGTATTAACTGGACTTCAGTTATTGAATCAGCTCCTGTCATCAGATCATCCATATAAAAGTCTTGAGCAATTATTTTTTGCAACCAGTTATCTTTTGCTGTGCATCTATTAGCAATTTCTATCAATGTTCGAACTGCTAAGAAAGGTGCCGAAGCGGTTCCGTACGTTACAGTTAACAGCTCATATTCTTCTATTTCATTCGATGGATTGTCTTGCCATAGAATACGATGATAGCTTCTGTCTTTGTTAGCTATTTTTATCTGCCTATACATTTTCTCTACGTCTGCGGTCAGCACAAACTTCCAAAATCGCCATTTCAGTATAATGTCAAAAATGTCGAGTTGTAATTTAGGTCCTGTGTACATTATATCATTAAGACTTTTACCATTTGATGATATCGCTGAGGCGTCGAAGACTACCCGGAGTTTTATTGTAGTACTAGTTTCTCGTATGACTGCTTGATGTGGGAGGTAGTATTTTCCTACTGACTTGTCTATAACTTTCTTCATATGTCCAAGTTGAATATATTCTTCTATAAAGTTCTTTTAGTCTTCATGGAACTTTTCATCTTTTAAGAACTTTCTTTGCATTTCCATTAAACGGGCTATTGCTTGCTTTCGTGATGTACCAAGATTTTTATCTTCTTTAAACGGAATTTCCACTGTGAATTGGCCATCCACGTCCTGTTTGGTGGTTTCCTTATATTTTACCAAACACATTTTATCTTCGTCAAAAATGTGATCTTCATTGTTCACTTCTTCAATTTCCCAGAATCGTTCCAGATTTGTTATGGCAGACGTAACTTTTTTAGACTTCTGTTGGCTTATCAACCCAGACAGAATCCACCCAAATTTGGTCGCTTGTCCAATAATTCCATTGTTTTTTCTGACTCCATTTTCGAGTATTTTGCTTGAAGATATCGCCTCCAAGCACCATATCAATTCTGTCGGATCTGTTGAACATCGGGTCTGCTAGAATATAATTGTTCCATTTTTTAAGATCGTAATTAAATGACTTATCGGGTTGGGCTTTGGTCAAAGACGGAAGGACAAAAGCCTCTACTTTTTCTTCACAGTTACTGATAAATCTTGGTTTAACTTCCACATTTACTTTGTATTTGGATTCTCCCACTACTGCTTCCCGAGGCCATGTATTTTTATATTATTTCTAACACGTTGTATACCTAGCATCTGAACTGCCTCTTCTGATTTAGATGTTATTTGTGATTTTTTTTTTTTTTATAATTTACGCACACTTCAAGGGGTTGTGACTACCCTTATAATGTTATAGAACACAGTGCGGGTGTTAGGAAATAAGGAAAGGATAAGAAAGGAGATGCCGATGAACATCACTCTTGAACTTCTGTACATTATATTGCGTGGGGAAAATTGAGTTGGGTAAAGCATTCCACTTTCGGGTTGAGCGGCTAAAAAATGAATCTCTATACTTAACTGTACGCCCGAAGTTGGGCTGAAGGGAGAACTGATGAGCATTCCTTGCGAGGCGGGTATTGCGGCTAAATTGTTTCAGGGGAGGAATGCAACTGGCTATTTCACTAGAGCACTGTTTGTAAAAGAAGCGATAAAAAAGAGTGAGGCAAGTAACATTTCGACGATGTTCAAGAGAAAATCAATCGATTCTACAATTGAACTATCACCTATCAATTTCAACGCTCTGTTTTGTTTCCTATCAAGTAGGCGCAAAGATGTTTGAGAAGAACCTGACCAGATATGAGAATTATACTCTAGTTTAGGGCGGATGTAGGCCTTATAAATTGTAGCCAGATTAGAGGGGGTGAAAAATTTCCTGCATCGCTTTGAGAAACCTAAGCACTTTGCAGCATTTTTGGCGACTTCGAATATGTAGTCATTCCAACGAAGGTCGTCGTTTACACACATACCAAGTAGTACTGACACCTTTTCGGTTTCTTGGATGCAGGTACCATTCATGGATAATGGTAATGAGGGGATGTTAAGCTTTAACGATAAATGACAACATTGAGTTTTCGAAGCATTGAATTCAACTCGGTTTTTTTACCCCATTTAACAATGCTGTCAAGGTCAGAATTCAATGAGCTAATCATACGCAACCGTTCCATCTCCACGTCCGAACAGCAGGGACGTGAGTTTGGAAACGAATATGAAAAGCTGAGGGTTGAGTCGTCAGCAAAACAGTTGAGAGGATTAGAAGTTTCAGACAGGAGATCATTTATGAAAACGAGGAAGAGAGTCGGAGACAAAACGGAGCCCTGGGGCACACCAGCATTTATAAAGTGGGTATCAGACTTAAAACCATTCCATACAACTTGTATTGAACGGTCGGAAAGGTAATTTCTAATCCAACGAAGAAGAGGCTCATCGATACCAAAAGCACGCATTTTCGATAAAAGAGCCTGATGCCAAACTCTATCAAATGCTTTAGAAATATCAAGCGCAATAATCTTACTTTCTCCAAAACAATGTAAAGATTGGTTCCACTTTTCGGTGAGATAAGCCATCAAATCACCAGTGGACCGTTTGCTACGAAAGCCGTACTGACGGTCATTAAGAAGCTTTCGTTCTTCAAGATATTTCATAAGTTGACGGTTTATCAACGTTTCCATGACCTTGGAAAGAAGGAACGTTAGTGCAATTGGGCGGTAATTGGAAGGGGAGGAAGATTCGCCTTTTTTAGGGACCGGCTGGACAAAAGCAGTTTTCCATCTGCTTGGGAAAATCCCAGCAGAATAGGAAAGATGGAAAAGTCTACGCAGTGGTTTTGCCAGCGTAGAAGAACACGGCGGGGATACAATCTGGACCAGCGGATTTATGTATGTTGGGATCGTTTAGGACTCTTGCTACCGAACGAGTACGGAAATATATCTGATTCATTGCACAGTTCTTACTCACAAGCTCAGGTAGAGCTAGAATGCTGTATGGTAGTGTCGAGTTGGCAGCAAACTGAGCTGCTAGCAGATTTGCTTTGTCGATGGGGTTGACGTAATCAGAGTCATTGAAGACAAGCGTAGGAACCGATGATTTGGTCGAGTTCTTAATATTCTTAACAAAAGACCAAAAGTTTTTACTTCTTTTTGGACACAATAGTATTTTTTGCCTTACCTTTTGGTCATATAAAAACTTGGTCTTCTGAATGTGAGTATTGCAGATGTTCCTGGCGCGCTTAAACTTATTTCTGTTTTCATCGGAAGGGTCATTTTTGAACATCTGAAAACATTTTTCTCTTTCCCTAATCATCTCTTTACAGCCCGAATCGAACCACGAATTTTCTTTGGGGATGATGCTCTTTGATCTATGCGGAACAAAGTTAGTCATGCCGTTGAGAATTACGTTAGATATCATATCAGCTGATGCATCCACGTTACCGTCGAGAAAGCACAAAAACCAGTTGAAATTTCGAAAGAAACTATTCAGGTCGTCCCAATTGGCTTTCTCATATTGCCATACAGTTCTTTTTGGGACTTTTTCTCTTTTTACTGTGACGGAAACCGGAAAATCTACCGATATGGCACAATGGTCCGACGTGCCTAGAGGTGATGACACTTTGACCCTATATTTTTCAGGATGAGAAGTGAGAAACAAATCTAATGTGTTGGCCGAATGGCCAGAAATATCCGGAACCCGAGTGGGCTTATCAACAAGCTGAGTTAAGAGATTTAATTCAGCAAAGATCTTAACACACCTACCTTCGGGTGTTGTCTGGCCAGAATGACGAAGCCACCCAGAATTGTGTACATTGAAATCACCCGAATTAGCGATTTCAGTGAGAGGGTAATGGGAAACAATTCTTGAAATGGAGTCAGATAGCGCATCAAGCTCGTTAGAGGTTGAATTACTATCTTAATTGGCGCTTCTATAAATGAAACAATAATGGATGACGTGCTTATGGACGCTGAATTTTAACCACATGAAGTTGAAGTTCTTACTTGAACAGAGGCCGTAGTGTGGTAGAACTTGATAGGCAACATCATTACGAACAAACACGGCGAGGCCATAAGAGGAAAAGAATAATGGCACTAAGCAATAGCCAGGAAGGGAAAACTCTGTAGGATCAGAATTCTCACCTACCTGTGTTTCACTTAATGCCAAAACAGCTGGCCTGCATTTAGCAGTATGGGCGTACACTGCAAAGAAATTGGATCTTAGCCCCCGAATGTTGCTAAAATCAACACAAAAATTACCACGCATTACAAAACACAGCAGTACAAGAACAAAATCACAACAAAGACGCCACAAAGTAAAAACATCAAATGAAGTTCACAGACCAGAGACAGAAATGAAAAAAACAAACAGCTGCTGGTATTATGCCCTAGCAACCAATCCTTGGTCGATGAGTGCTCTGATTAAGATATACTCTCCATTTGATGCTCTTGCCTTAATTTGTGCTGTTGCAAGGAATACTGTTGTTTCCGATTTATTTGTAGTCATTGAGGTTTTTCTTCGACTTCTTCTTGATGTAGCAATTCATGATGGCCCTTGTTGCATGTGTTACATTTTTTACTGCGGTTTTGGCATGCCTCTCCCCATTTATGACTAAGGCATTTGTAACATAACTTTTGCTCTTTTGCAAATGTTCTTCGGTTTTCGCTCGTGATACCATTGAATTTACGGCATTCGACGATTAAATGATTCGAAAATTTGCAATAAATACAAATTTGCTTGTTTTTTATTTTTTTCAATAGTTGTGAACGTATGACTAACTTTGTGTACCGGTTTTTCACGTTTTTTCCATGAAGGTTCCTTTTCTGCAATTGCTTTAAGGGTCTGGTACTGTTGATCTAAAAACTCCATTACGTCGCTTAAAGTTTGAATTTCTTTAGTTTTCTTTATGGTTTGCTAGTATAATTTTAGACCTTCTTTGTCTAGTTTACGAACAATTATTCGTGCAATGTAAGGATCTGCGCCCTCTGTCTCAACGTTTAACGATTTAATTGCATTTAAGCATTCGTTTGAAATGTCTAGCATGTTCCTTACGCTTTCTGCGTCATTACTGTTTATGCATGGTTGGTCTAGAAGTCTGTCCCAATGAGTCGTAAACAGAATTCTTTTGTTATTGTATCTCTGTTTTAACAACCCCCATGCGGCTTCATAGCCTTCGCTTGAGATTTGAAGATGCTGTATGAGACGAGCTGCTTCTCCTTTTACCGTTAGGCGCAATCTTAGCATCTTCTCTGTTTTTGGTATCATTATATTATTATGAACCATGTCTTCGAATAAATTATGGAAATTTGCCCATTCTTTCATATCTCCATAAAAAATTGGAATTTTTAATTTCTCCAATTTGAGGTTAATGCTTCCTGCTATTGGAGGCTCTTCTTTAGCAACTTTACTTTTTAACTTTGGAAGTTGCTCAAAGTAATCATCAACTGTTTCGCAGTACCGTTGATGATTTCTGTCTTTGTACCTATTTTCTAGCCCATCGTCATAGAGTTTCGTAAAATTCTTGAATACGAACTATAGATGGATTATTTCATGGTCTTCGACTGTGTTCGTTACTCTTAGCTTATTAGTTTTGTTCTGCAGGTTCTCCGTTGCGGATATAAATACCGATGTCCAGCTATCTCCTTCTGGTGTAACTTTTTTTCCACTTTGTTTGGTGGGCTCAATTTTCTCGTCCGAATGGTCAATTGCCAATGTCTTCGTCTGATGACTTTCACCTGTGAGGCTTTCATTTAGCCTCTGAATTAGTAAACCCAGCTGATCCATTAATTTTTCGTAGACATCTTCAGTAAAATAACTTTCCTCGCCAAAGCCATCCGCCATTAATTTTTTTTGATTCGATTCAACTTCTTTATGAATCTTTTCGTAGGTTTTAATATAGTCACTACAATCTTTTTTGGATACTTTTCGATCTGCAAGATTTTTAAATGCTTGCTCCACATTTTCTAAGTGGGCTATTTGCTGAGCAATAACTTTATTTCTATTAATGCCCATTTTGAGTTTCTCTTTTATTAGCTTCAAGGTGTTCGTTGGAGGTGTTTTTTGTTTAGTCGCCACGTTGACTTAGCTGTGCCTCGACTCACAACTTGTTATTTGCACTTTCTATTTTTTTTTTTTTTTTTTTTGACGTTGTATAGCCACGTTGCGCTAACCAGTATAAGTTCTGATCACACTTTATTATATTTTTTTTTAAACGTTGTATAGCCACGTTAACGCTAACCAGTATATAGTTCTGATTACACTTTATTTTTTTAAACGTTGTATAGCCACGTTAACGCTAACCAGTATATAGTTCTGATTAAACTTTATTTTTTTAAAATAATTTTTTTATTTTCTCTTACCACTTGTGGGGGAAAACTTATATTTAATTTTATTTTTTGCTTAGAATTTTACTAAGTCTTTTCTTTTTATGGTTGAGCTCAATTTTGTGTGGCTCGATGGACCAAATGTACAAAACAAACAGTACACGTTGAGTTTATATTTGATACTGCTTTATTTCTTGTAAACCTATTCTATTTATACATTTTACAATTCTAAAAAGACTTATTTACAACAAGATAAAAATATCTTTATGACCTGACCCTTTCTGTGTTCAGCTGTGTGTTGTGTGTGTAGGAAAATAATCTTCCTTTTCGCGAGTGGACTGTATCTTGTTTTTATTGCTTTATTTAAGATAACACACAGCTGCACACAGGACTATATTTTATGTTCGTTTATGAACACTACTTCTTTGGCATATGCACACTCTCCAGTATGTCCCACTTTTCCAACTATAGCGGATCATTTTGGGATTGAACTTGAATTCAACTTTACGGACTTTACACCACTCTTGCAACCTCCAGATACATATACTAGTTTTAAAAATACGAATTGGGAACGTTTCCGATATGAGCTGCATAATGGCATCTCTCAAATTGACACTTTAAACGAACAAAACGCGTCTAACGGTGAAATAGATTCAATCATAAGTCAGATTACCGAAAAAATCTCCTCAAGTATTCAAAGAAACTCAGAAGTATGCGAAACTAAAAATTTACGTTATCATAACATCTCAGAAGTAACGAAACAACTCCTTAAACTAAGAAATATATGGTTACGACAACTAAAGAGGCTTTTTCATTGGTATCTCAACAGAGTTAATTCTGAATACCAGCAGTTGTACTCTAGAATTCAGTGTTTGAATAAAATTATAAAAGATAGGGTTCAACTAGAACTAAACGAAGGCTTTCAGGAAAAGTTGAAAAATACTAGACCATCCCCACAAGCATTTAAACAAATCGACAAAATTACTGGAAGAAAGTTATTCGGAACCGATACTCGAAAAGAAGACGTTCTCAATAATAACGGCATACTTTTACATGATGTACCTCAAAAGTTAGAAGCATTTAAAAACTTTTATTCGGAATTATATTCTGAGAACACACCAACTTTCAATTCGATCTTAACAAATGATGTTTCAGTAAAAGTTAAGAAATTTCGCCAAACACAAACAACCCTGCCCTTAGAAACGTTTTCTTTACTAAACAATACAATTAATCTGAGTGAATCGCCGTTTACGTCTCCATATAATATTAACAACTTAAGACTTAATCTTAATCTTAATCTTAATCTTATCTTGTATAAACAATGGTTACTTCTTAAGTATGTAGAAAATTGCAATTGCACCGATAGCGGAAAGTAAAAACGCAAGAGCAAAAAAGTCACGCTCTGTTTAGATATAGACCTTGAAAAAGCCTTTGATAGCATTTGGCATAATGGTTTATTATTCAAATTAATTTCTTTGGGTGTTCCAAGCTGGTTAATTCGAATTATTACAAGCTTTTTAGAGGATAGATTTACGTCTATCTACATAGGATGCGAATTTTCTGAGATGATTGAAGTACTCTCGGGTGTTGCTCAGGGGTCGATAATGGGTCCATTATTATTTAACATTTTTCTTTACGATTTTCCTTTATCAGAATTTATGACTCAAGAACCATGCGGTTTACTGTATGCAGATAATACGACGATTTTAGCTAGTGATAAGAAACCAAGCACTGCCCTTTCCATATTACAAGAAAAGATTCCAACATTAGAAGAATATTTTAAGAAATGGGGTCTAAAAATAAATGCACACAAGTGCAGTCTGACTTGTTTCAGAAACGCAAGTGGGAGGGGACACTACCTAGCTGTAGAAGAAAGCAAAGCCTTAAGTTTACAAATCAATGGGTATCACATACTCGTACCTTTGAAGAATGAATCTAAAATATTGGGAATAAACCTTCACAATAGATTCGTGTTCAACAAACATGCCAGAAAAACCCTTGTGAAAGTGAAAATGGTGACATCGAGCTTGAAACCTTTGGTTTAATTCTAAGCATCTACCAGGAAACACACAAATTCTCATGTACAAAAAACTTCTAAGGCCCATATTAACTTATGGTTTTGGAATCTGGTTTTCAATTTCGCCAACTGTCGCTAAAGAGCTGGAGATCTTCGAAAGAAAAATTATTAGGTTCTGTTGTGGAAAGTTTCGAAAGCATGATAAAAAATGGTTCTCAAATAAAACTTTATATGAAACCACTAAAGTTTCCCCTCTAATGATTTACCAGGTTGAAATTTTGTTGAAAAGATTACAAAACTGTTGCTTACATTCTAACCCTTTAGTTAAAGCTGTGTTTGATTACAACGCTAATTTAAGCATTTACGATTATTACATTTCTCCGTTTAATCTTCTCCATAGCGCGTCTGCCCCTCATTTAAGACCAGAAACAGATACAAATCTCATAGTACCGTTTTACGACAAGGCATTGCCTAACAATCTGAGAGGATAAATAGTTTGGACTCAAAGTGCATGTACAATCCGACGTTAAATTTAATCATCTGTTTTTGTTCATATAGCAATATGTATATAATTCAATAAGAAGATGAAAGAAAAAGTAACGTTTATATGTACTCTTAAGTGATGGGCGTTAGTCGCAAAATAATTTCTGCACTACACCCAAATTGTATTCAATGAACTATTTTTGAACTTTTGTTTTTGATATTTTTGTTTCAGTTTTTCGTACTTTAAGTTTTATTTTTAGTTTTAGTTTTAGTCATATTTTAAAAAAAATATTCATAAACGCCTTAAAGGCTAAGTTGAGGTTGTACGCCGGTAGCAAGCGTACTCATATATACACAAAACTGATTTTATTTTTATTGCATATATATAATATATTGTTAAAATTTTTTGGAATAAATCTAAATTGTAAGTTAATAAAGTTCGGCCAGACATATGTACCTTTTAAAGTCGGCCACATTATTTACACGAAAGACAAAACAAATGTATCGATTTCTGAATGTTTTAATAAAGTTGAATTGAATTGAAATTGAATTTGATTATGATCTCAATTTTTTTTCTGCTCTATTGCAAATCTTGCCTTACAATAGCTATAATCGCAAGTAAAAAAGGGGTTCTGGTTAGAAAAAACACTAAACACCGTAGAATACACAACAAATAAAGAACACAAAAAAAAAAAACATTTAAAAAAATATAATAGGTACCTACTAGGGTTTTTTTTATTAAAAAGAGGGGGCTTATATTGCTAATCTGGAGAACTCAGACCTAATTACCGGTCCATAGTACTACCAGGGTAGCAGCTTTCCCTTTTTTCTGTGTTGCAGTAGTTGGAAATAAGGTGTTAGTAATTTCACATATAACCTCAAGGGCGGCGTCCATACGAAACTGGGAGGCTGAAAGAAAAGTAGATGCCCAGAGCGGAATTCGAACCCACGCGTCCGGCCTATCTGCTGAACACTCTACCACTGTACCACGGCCGCCCCCTAGGTAATAGGTTAGATTTAGGGGTGTTAGTGACGAGTTTGAACAGGGCTCTGATAGGGCGGGTCTTCCATAGGGCAAACCCTACATTAAGCCGATAGGCCTAGCGTGAGTTGGAGTTTGTGTTTTATCTTGTGGTGGTATTTTATTTAGGCACGATTTACATATGTTTTGTTGCGGGGTGAGGTTCAGCCTTTGTATATTTATTCTATAGTATTATCACAGTTCATTTCTCATTTTCAAAATGAATTTGGAATGTTGTCCACAAATTTTTTTTCATATAGGTTTGCATAGGAAAAAAAATTGTGGACAACATTCCAAATTCATTTTGAAAATGAGAAATGAACTGTGATAATACTATAGAATAAATATACAAAGGTTCAGCTGTGGAGACAAGGCCCTCCCGTATTCGGCGAGCTAAGTCGTCAGCACCGGGTCTCGTCGCAGTTCATTCTTTTTCCCTTTCCAATTTTTTCAATACTTCTACATCTTTCCATTTTTCCCCCTTTCTTTTTGCTTTTAAGCCTACAAGTTTTCCCGTTTGTGTTAAATCCTACTTCCTAAACTTTATCTTACCCTGATGCCTCTCCTTTTGCTTCACTTCAATATTGAATAATAATAATAATAATAATCTATCACTATTACCACGAGCAGTGACATTATTTTTCTTTTTAGTGTTTAATTGAATTGAAAATAAACTTTACGAACATGTTGACCGATAGAAAAAAATTTCATGCATTTAAAAAGATTTATGGGCTTACATACATAAGACTATCTCCTTAATTATATCTTATCAATTTTGATTTATTTTCTTCGAAACTGTAATGGATTTTTTTGTTCTTGTATTTTTTAGCGTTGGAACTGAAGTACGACTATGGAACCTAATGATAATGGAAAGGAATGGAATGAAATCAAACGCAGATAGAAAAATAAAAATAATTTTAACGGATAGCGAAATAGAAAGTGTATACGAATCTTGTAATGAATAAACCAAAGATAAAATTAAGAATTTAAAAAAGTCACATTATCTTTTTACTGAAGTGGGGTGACTTTGCTTCTCCTGTACGGGAGTTGGTGGGGGGGGGGGGGGGAATTTTGTTTACAGGTAGGGAGGCATCTCAATAACATAATTTTCAAATATTATAGTTGAGTTATTTTATATATTTTAACTTTTCGGTTTTAACCTCACTTTTGATTATTTTTTCTCCTTAAAATCATAAAAGTTGAATGAAAACAAACACTACCGAATAAAACAACAATTTTGATATATGTATATAGATATACATATATTATACGGTCTCTATTCAGACAAGAAAAGTGGAGTCTGGGTGATTCAAGCCTCTGGAGGTTTTAAGGCTAAATTGAAGTAAAATAAGCGCAAGGAAAAGGAACTAAAGTGAAGACAACACTAACGGCCATATTATTCACTCTTTAAATTTTAACCCAATAGAAATAAACCCAGTTGTCAAATTTTGATCCCAGGTTTAAATTTTGATCCCAGATTTAAAATAAACCCAGTTGTCAAAGTGAGAATCGTCAAATTGTTGAAAGTGCTAATAGTATAGCATCAAATATCATTAGGCGTGTTTAATTGAAATTCTATGTGCACTTATGTGCACTTCAGCAAAACATCGCTCATGGGAAAACAACAACTCCTTATGTCAGTAGCCTAAGTGCACATAAATATCGCAGTAAGCTAACTGCACAACAGGGATGGTTGGTAAATTTCTTTTTTTGGCACCCAGAGGTTGGCAGTCTTTGGGTTGTGTTCGTTCATATTTCTGATTTTCGACAACAGATTGAATAAGTCTGTTTCTTTACTTTTTGTGCACAGAAATTTTTTTTTAAGGAAAGGTTGTAAAATTCTTTCAGAAACTCTCTGAAAGAGCGTATTTGTCTTAAAAGTAAAGAAACGCCTTGAACAAAACATTCGCAGCAACGCAACGCTTGGAAAAACGTCTGTTTGGCAGTTGTGGTATTTGTTTTGGCTGTGCACGATTTCTGTCCACAGAAATTTTGGTGGCGGAAATCCGCAGGACGGGGAAATTTTTTTACTCTCTCGAGAGCACTCTCTTTTGTGCACTGTTACGAAAAATCGGAACGGGATTAGACTGACTTTCGCCGAATTTCGGTGCATTTCGTGCGAATTTTCAGTAAAGAAACACACCTAATAGCTAATAGATGAGTCAGGTGGTGACTTGGTGGGGACATAAATAGACACGCAGTTACTAACGCACACACACACACACACACACACACACACACACACAATGAAAGTTTCGCAATCGGTCAGAAAAAAATAACATCAGACAGAACACATAAGAACATCAGAACCAAGGCAACCAAAAACATGAGTCACAGAATGAATCTAATTGAACACAGCCATTACGAAAAAAAATTAAAGTGACATTTGTTTTGTTTACATCGAAAGGAAAAAGTTGAAATGCGGCAAATACATTGAGAATCGAGAATTAAATAGAAAAAAATTGAAATGGAAAGTAAAAGGTATGCATTTATATCCTTAGAATGCAAATTTTTAATGTTTCTTATCCTTAGAACAAGTGCAAAGGGTACCAACTTTGAAAGTGAAAATTGAAAGTGACGTGCTAAATGAATATAAACCAAAAATCGTTTTATTGATAAGTGCACATAAGTGCACATAGAAAATTTTCAATAAAACGCGCCTATTAATGCCTCAGAGCAAGTTTTGCTACTCTAGAAATTTTTTCAGAGTAAAAATCAGGATACTCTAAAAAAAGAGTACTCTAGTTTTGCCAAACGAAAACGGCATAAATCAAATATGATTAAAATATATTCAAACAGTTCAAAATTATACTGATAATGTCTTTTTATTTTTTTATGAATATTTCCAGCAAAATGTATCGGCACTGCGGATGAACAAACTACGCGAAGGCACCGCACCTGATATTACCAACGAAGATTACTTCCCAACTCTTGGCGCCGCACGACCCGAGGAGCAAAAGAAAAAGAAGAACGTGTGTAGTATAAACAATAAATAAACCGACACGGTTGACTGTCAAGAAACAACTCAACTTTTTCATTAGGAAGATTCAATGTGATCGTTGTCCAGACAAGGTCAACGCAAAATCACTGAACGTGGGAAAGTGCATGGCTTGCATATTACACGTAGTGAAATATGCAAGCACTGCGTATAAATGCATTCGGTGACTTTGGCTACCTGTGTCTGGGCCAGGTTGCATTCAGTCGGAATAGATTACGACAGCCAAACGTGCATGCAACTGGAATATGACACTACATTTCCTCCCCCTTTGGAAAAGCTTTCAATTTATTTAAACAAGATCATAGTTGAAAATTATTACAATAAAAAAAATTTAAGATATGATATTATAATTTTGTTAACATCTTCTAATAAAATTGTTGATTAATTTTTAGTTTTACATTAATATAAGTCTTAGTCTAAGATTTTTTTGTTTTGTATTTTTATTATTAGATATTTATTTACTTTTTAGTTTACATCTTCTAGTAAAATTATTATTTTATTTTTAGTTTTACCATAATATAGGTCTTACTCTAAGATTTTTTTGTTTTATTTTCGACTTATTCTTATACTAGTATGTATTTACCTAGATTAATTTTTCATGATTCTTAAAGGTAAATTTAAATGATTTGGCTATTGAAAGCGTACATTTGTATATATTTTCCCAAAATTACTAGTACTATTGATATTAAATTTTTTTTTTTTTTTTTTTTTTTTTTTTTTTTTTTTTTTTTTTTTTTTTTTTTATTCTTTTGAGTTAAAAATTTTTAGTAAGTATAATTTTGCTTTTTAGTTAGTATAAAATAAAATAAAGTACAAAAAATTTTTCTTTTAATTCTCAATTGTTTTTCTCTTTGTAAGATTACAAATTGGTTGGTTTGATTCGTCTCTGTGTTATACATTATTTAAATTGTTCATTTGGTTAAATATTACAAAAAAAAGTCACTTATCAAAAACAGTACGTGTAAATAAAATTATTATTATTATTATTATTTTTTTTTTTTTGCTATTTAATAAAAAAAAAAAAAAAAAAAAAAAAAAAAAAAAAAAAAAAAAAAATCACAAAATAAAACTTAACTTTCTCAATGAAAATTCTCTTTCTTAATTAAATACAAAAATATTATTTTTCTTCTTGTTAATTGCAATTGGATATCTGTTTTTGTTTTTTCATGTTTTGTTTGAAAAGTATACATTTTTGGCAAAAAAAACTTCATTGTTTAGCAAATAGAAATAGAATTTGAAATGGGACTGGTATTAAACGAATTTTATTTTATTAAAATGAATCAATCGATTTAGCAAGTGTCTGAAGCCGCAAAAATAGCATTTGTGTCCGCAAGCTTTGGTTTTCTTCTCGGTCTTGGTTTCGGTCTTTGCAAATTTTTATTTCTCTGTTACACTCGAAAGTACATAATGAAAAGAAAAACAATGCCTCCTAGGAGCAAAAAATTTAGAAAATAGTGGTTGTAATCGTGAAGATTAGCCATGACCGAATATTCCTCAGACTTCTTAATAACCTCACTTATATTGGATTTAAGTCTGTTAAACTCCGTATGGTTTATCTCGAAAACCTTGGGAGGAGCTTGAATTACCGTGTCCGTACCTCCTAGAACCCATGCGCTTATGTTTGTACTGGGAATGAATGCATTATAAATTGTTTTATTAAAACTGAGATGGCCTTTTATTTGCATTGTTGGCAGTTTAAAAGTACAGGGTGTCTTGATTGTTAATACGCCACACCCGGACACAGTCAGACTTGAGGATGTCTGGTTGCATGTGAGGTGCCCTGTTACATTACCAGTGACTGAGAAAACCCACGTATTATAGTCCGGGAGGTAGCGTTGCATTTTAGGTAGTGATTTTATGCCGATCGGATATCATATTTTTCAATAGATCTTGGATGACATATAAACAAATCAAGCGTCAGCTGGCGCACCCGCGGTGGGTGTGGGTGTGGGAGGTCGTGAAAGTGGTAAAAAAAAAAAAAAATAAAGTCATAGTATGCCGACTGAAACTTTTTTCAGGGATAGTTTAGATCATACTGAGTTGACAAATAACCGTCAGCTGCATCGTGGAGGGGGGAATATGCGTCAGCTGCTCGCATGATCTTGTAAAAAAACACCTAAATTAAGGTAATAGTATGCCGGATGAAATTTCACTAGGTGATCGTTTGAGTTATTCAAAGTACGAAAACAATAGTCAGCTGCGTAGGTAGCGGTGGAAAGACCGTCAGCTGAAGCAATAAAGATTTCAAATATTGGAGCGATTTATAGGCACTTATAGTCTATTGATTATGTCATTTCTTAAGGCACTCGAAAAAGGGCGGATTTTTATTGCATGAATCGATTAATGGCCTAATTTTGGAGAAAAGCTCCAAAGTGCTATTAAATTAGAGGGTGCAAATCGGAGATATGGGTTCTAAACCATCTTCATTCGTTTTTTCAATATATCTCGAAAATGAAGCCAGATTTTGATGCAACTCTAAGAATGTTTTTTGTAGAGAGCAAATTTTCCCATCAAAAAGCATATTTCGAGTAATTGTAGAAAAAAGTTTTCTATCCAAAACGTTAAAACTCCCAACAAAAAAAGTCAAGTTATTCCAGTTTTTGAGTTTTTTTAATGGCATTTCATTCTGGTTGGAGATATGTAGGTATAGGCAATGCTTCATAAAAAAGAAAGTAAATAAAATTTTCTTTTAAATGCTATATCAGAGAACTTTATGCGTCACAGAAATATAACCACTTAATCATAGACATTGAGCGTTGTTTTTCATCTTTTTATACTGACCGCAGCTTCTTTGTATGGAACAAATTTGGACCAGACCCTGAGCAACTGTCGTTTCGAATATTTTGGGAAATTATTAAAAATTGCAAATTTTTCGCTGGCACAAATACCACCACGGTATTTTTCAGTGACGCATAAAGTTCTCTGATATAGCATTTAAAAGAAAATTTTATTTACTTTCTTTTTTATGAAGCATTGCCTATTCCTACATATCTCCAACCAGAATGAAATGCCATTAAAAAAACTCAAAAACTGGAATAACTTGACTTTTTTTGTTGGGAGTTTTAACGTTTTGGATAGAAAACTTTTTTCTACAATAACTCAAAATATGCTGTTTGATGGGAAAATTTGCTCTCTACAAAAAACATTCTTAGAGTTGCATCAAAATCTGGCTTCATTTTCGAGATATATTGAAAAAACGAATGAAGATGGTTTAGAACCCATATCTCCGATTTGCACCCTCTAATTTAATAGCACTTTGGAGCTTTTCTCCAAAATTAGGCCATTAATCGATTCATGCAATAAAAATCCGCCCTTTTTCGAGTGCCTTAAGAAATGACATAATCAATAGACTATAAGTGCCTATAATCGCTCCAATATTTGAAATCTTTATTGCTTCAGCTGACGGTCTTTCCACCGCTACCTACGCAGCTGACTATTGTTTTCGTACTTTGAATAACTCAAACGATCACCTAGTGAAATTTCATCCGGCATACTATTACCTTAATTTAGGTGTTTTTTTACAAGATCATGCGAGCAGCTGACGCATATTCCCCCCTCCACGATGCAGCTGACGGTTATTTGTCAACTCAGTATGATCTAAACTATCCCTGAAAAAAGTTTCAGTCGGCATACTATGACTTTATTTTATTTTTTTTTACCACTTTCACGACCTCCCACACCCACACCCACCGCTACTTGAGCAGCTGACGGCCGGTTCACTAATAACTCTTACAAGATCAACGACTGGTGTAAAAATCAGCTGGCATACTATGACTTTCCAATTTGCAACGCTACCTCCCGGACTATTAGGGTTCCTAAGTCTTTTCCAAAAATTATATGTTGTATTTGATACTTTACTCAATTTACATTCCTGTAGATTATTAGATTTATGATTAAGCAGTGAAAACTCGCAATTGTTTGTATAGTGATGTTTTCTTGG
Source organism: Melanostoma mellinum (assembly GCA_914767635.1). Taxonomy (NCBI): domain Eukaryota; kingdom Metazoa; phylum Arthropoda; class Insecta; order Diptera; family Syrphidae; genus Melanostoma; species Melanostoma mellinum. The sequence continues at coordinate 109,562,314 of OU612060.1, forward strand.
GCGTTAATAAATGGTAGGCTAAGCGTTACTAAGGCCGTGTGTGAATTGCGTTAAAATTTGCGTTAAAACTTCTACCACGATTAAAATTTGACGTCTTGTTTGAGGTGGGATCAAATTTAGCCATTTGCTGTGTGAATTGCGTTAAAACAATTATTTTAACCAAGATTTCTGCGTAGGTTAAAGAATATCCCTCGATAGTTTAAGAAATTTCCCTGAACAAAAATTGGTTTTCTTTTTCACGGAAAAATAATTTCTCTAATAAAACATATTTTTAAGAAAACAGTGTTAATAAAAAGTCTCTGAAACTGAAAAAAAAAATCTTTTTTATTTATTGTTCTCGATTCTAATGTCATATTTTAAAACAACAATAAAAAATATTCAAACAAAATTCCCATTTTGATTAATTGATTTATTCGGTGTGGTAACACTGAAAATTAGTTTTCATGGCTGATATCTTTCATACATTTCAAAAGAAACAAAACAATAAATTCGTATTTGGTTTAGAAAAACGACAAATTCAAAGTATTTTGTATTAATTCTTGTTTTTTCATCCAGACTTTTCCTAATTTCAATTAGTTTTATTTTTTCTTCGTGAGACCCTAGAAAGCAAAAGCATTGAATTTATATAAATTAATTGATTTCAAACTAACATTTAATCAATGGTTTTCCAGCCTGTCTTCGTTTTTTTTTTCTTGATTCATATTTCGTTGTTTGAATTGAATGCAAAGCAAGGGCATATTTCTCTATGACTAGAAACGTCAAATATTAACACACTTTAACCTGCTCCACAGCTCAATAAATTTTATCCCATTTTATTCACCTCATTAGTGTCAAATTTTAACGCGGGTTAAATTTTAACACACATTTTAACGCAATTCACACACGGCCTAAGAAAAGCAACAATATCGAATAGCGATGGCACATTGTGCTGTTGCAAAACCCTTTTTGTTTGATTCCCAAAACTAAAAGAAATAAAACAGAAATAAAACAATTCGTAATAAAAGCAAAGTGAAAAATTTAAATCATTTCACGTAGAAACATTTTCATAAAATGGTTTCAGTCTATTATTGTGAACTTTTTCTATTTTTATTCCTCTCAAAATAGTTGTATTTACACTATTGTTAATTTCTTTAACTTCAAAAGGACCCTTGTACAATGAATATAGCTTGTTTTTTCTGGCCATATCTTGTAGTAGAACTTTATCTCCTACCTTAAAGGCAAATGGGTGAATGTTTTTATCGTAATGTTCTTTCGATTTGAACTTACTCACCTCTATATTTGCTCTAGCTATTTGATACGCTTTTTGCAATTTATTTCTTAGTAGATAAAAATAATTTTCATCATCGTAAATTGGAGAAGGAGTTTTCTTGATATTAGTTGGCATCTCGGAAGTAAAACCGTACAACACGTCCATCGGTGATAGTTTCGTACTAGCACGAGGAGTGTTGTTGTGAACATACATCGCTTGTCGAAGCCATGTATCCCAATCTGCTGGGGCCGCACTGGAAAAGGATCGTAAGTACTCTATCAGAGGACCGTGATTCCTTTCCAGAGCTCCATTAGTTTGTGGGTGATATGCCGTTGTTTCAAGTTTATTTATTTTGAGAAACTTACACACTTTCTTGAAAAGATCGCTGCAAAAATTTGCCCCTCGATCGGTTAGTAGCTGTTTGGGTATTCTATAGCGACATATAATCTCCTCAAAAAAAACCTTGGCGACCCTTTCTGCTTCCGCGTTAGGAAGTGGGTAACAGTCCATGAAACGGGTAAGATCATCTGCGAAGGTCAAAATATATTTGTTACCATTCGTAGTTGTTGGGAGTGGACCAACAATATCCATAAAGACCTTATCAAATGGTTTCTTTGAAGTGGCTGAAATCACCATGGGCATAATTGTACGTCTAGCTTTTTTATTTATTTGACACTTTTTGCAACCTTTAACGTATTTCTTGATAGTGTTAAACATATTTTTCCATCTAAAAGTTGGTCGGATGCGAAGATATGTCTTAAGAACTCCAAGGTGACCTCCTAGTGGAGAATCGTGATATCTTTGTATTGTTTTAATAATATCCTCTTCCTTTTCAATGAATGCCTTATTTTGGTATTCACCTGTTATAGGACTAGCATCTTCATCCTCATCAGTTAGGCTTTCATTACCTTGAGAAACTCTTCTTCTGTTAGTAATAGATATGTTCCCTGATTCTGTAAGATCCATACTTGGATTCTTGTCGTTATTGTCTATATCTTTGGTTTGTGCTTTATGTACCTGTGCTCTCGTTAAAACCTGAACGTCTGGATTTCTTTTTTCATGGGATACTATACGGCTTAGAGCATCAGCCACTACGTTATCCTTTCCTGGCTTATGTTTAATAGAAAATTCGTATTCAGCTAGTTTAAATTTGAAATTCGATATTCTTGTTGATTCATTCGTTATTTTGAAAAAATGAACTAAGGGCTTGTAATCGGTATAGAGAGTGAAATTTCGACCCAAAAGGTAACATCGAAAATTTTTTACTGCCCAGACCATAGCCAGGGCTTCTCTTTCTATTGTTGAGTAACGACGCTCTACAGGGCTTAAAATTCTACTAGCAAAAGCAATAGGCAAATCTAATCCGTCTCGTTTTTGAGACAATACTGCCCCAATAGTTGTTCCACTAGCATCAGTAGAAAGATCAAATTCTTTTGAAAAGTCTGGGTATATGAGAATGGGGGGTTTTGTTATTATTTGTTTCAATGCAGTAAAAGCTTTTTCACACTCTGCGTTCCAGCAAAATTTTTGTTCCTTGTGAGTGATGTCTCGTAAAGGTTTTTCAAACTTGGAGAAGTTTGGAATGCTCCTCCTATAAAAATTTATCATTCCCAAAAATGATTGAACTTCTTTAGTATTACTTGGAGGAGGTATTTGAAGAATGCTTTTTATTTTCTGTTCGTCCGGCAGTACTCCCTTCTCTGTAATCCTGTAACCCAGAAAAACTATTTCCCGCCGAAGGAAATAACATTTCCGTGGCTGAAGTCGTAGATTAAATTTCTCTAACCGTTCAAGAACTGAAATTAATTTTTTATTGTGATCAGACAAGTTACGACCATACACCACAATGTCATCTAGGTAGACGAAACATTTAATACCTTGAAGACCATTTAGAATATGATTCATAAGGCGCTGAAAAGTTGCTGGCGCACCTTTTAAGCCAAAAGGCATCCTATTGAATTCGTAGTGACCTGTGTTTGTGCTGAAAGCTGTTTTTGGGCGGTCAGCTTTATCTATTAGTACTTGGTGATAACCACTTGCCAGGTCTAGTGTTGAAAAATATCTACTATTTCCCAGTTGATCGAGGATATCATCTATTCTTGGTAACGGAAAAGCGTCACCAATGGTAATTTCATTGATCTTTCTGATATCAACTACCACCCGATACTTTCGTAAACCGTTTTCGTCAGCTCTTTTGGGAACCACTAGCAATGGGCTATTCCAAGGACTTTTGCTATCAGAAATAATTTTATCGTTATACATTTTATCAACTTGTTCTTTTATTATATGCCTATGTGCCTCAGGAAGACGATACTGTTTTGTATTGATAGGAGTTGCGTTTTTGGGAGTTGTAATTTTGTGATAGATAGCATTTGTGTACTCTAGCTTTTCGCCTTCTAGATGAAATGTATTGGCAAATCTTTGACATATTTCTTGAATTGTAAATCTTTCTTCAGGATTAAGATCCTCAAGGAAATTAAGTTCCTTAAGTAGTTTCTTATTTCGTTCTTCATCTGTATTTTGCTTGCTCGAATATTCACAAATGGGGTATACCGATTTTCCTAGGGTTTCTGATTTTTCTTTCGATAATATCTTAAGATCGTAGTCGTCAAGGGGAAAAAATTTAATTGGATGATCTCTTAAAGTAACTTCAAATGAATTTGTGTTAGCTAAACTTATAACAATGAGACCATTTTTTACTTGGCCCACAGATGATGCTATATAGATTTGAGGGCTTATTTCCTCAGAATAACACACAAGTTCACTCTCTTCGGAATGATTTATGGGACATTCGAAACATGTTTCACTCCGAGGGCTTAAGGTCACATTGAGTTTAGTAGTAACTTTGTTCTCCTTCGTTTCTAATAGATGCGAAGATGATTCTGTAACCGGAAACAAATTACATGGCGTACTGCTTCGAAATTTTTCACCCTGCGAGGTTATGAAGCAGTCAATCAGCCTATTTTGTCTCACTTTTAAGCTTAAGGTCACATTGAGTTTAGGAATAACTTTATTCTCCTTCGTTTCTAATAGATCATCTTGCGAAGATGATTCTGTAACCGGAAACAAATTACATGGCGTACTGCTTCGAAATTTTTCACCCTGCGAGGTTATGAAGCAGTCAATCAGCCTATTTTGTCTCACTTTTAAGCTTAAGTTCACATTGAGCTTAGGAATAACTTTATTCTCACTCGGGTCTAATAGATCGTCTTGCGAAGATGATCCTGCTACCGAAACCAAATTACATGGCGTAATGCTTCGATGTTCTTCACCCGGCGACGTTGTGAGGCAGTCAATCAGCCTATTATGTCTCTCCTCCGGTTTGGTGATAGGACCGTCATCGTGCGAAGATGAATAAGAAGGCTTACTAGTCAAGTCTTTGATTCTATTAACTGAAGGACCATCCTGAAAAGGATGCTGTGAAGACTTTTGAATAGGCAACTGATTTTTTCTATTAGGTTCGTGAAGAAATTTTAAAAGTTTATTCGTACCTTCAATGTTTGTATATTTAAACAAAATATCCTGACCAAGTATACCATCACAATCAAAATTGAAAATTTTTTCTGTGACATAAGACTTACATTTAATCGGAGGTTCTAAAAGTAACTTGGCTTCAATAGAGCCAAGTGTAGTGCCCTTAGCATATATTCCATTTATTTCTATGGCATCGTTCTGATTAAATATAACATCTGGGTGTAGTGAATCTTCATTAATTAAACTAATGTCAGATCCCGTATCCGCTAAAAATTTTAATTTTTTTCTTAAACCTATATCAATTGGAATTTCAACTATACCGTTCTTGTTAAATTCCTTGCGTTCTTTAGATGCGTAGTCGAATGATTGAACGGTATTTCTTATCACCCGACAGTCATCTAGTTTTTTGGGTTCGAAATATTATTTTTCTCATCCCAACGCTTTTTAGTAAAACAATTCGATATTGAATGGCCTACCCTTAAACAGAAATCACACTTAGTTTCTCTTGTTTGTTTTCGCGTTGAATTTGTTGGCATAACCGAGGGCCTAAAGTTGGTATTTTCATACCTCTGCTTTGGTTTATTTTGGTTTTTACTACAATTAGTATTATCATGTCCGTATGCCCGACAAATTGAACAAAACGGTGTATTTTTTCTTATCCTGCACTCTTGATATGTGTGATTATACTTATTGCAGAAATTACACTTGACTTGAACATTGTTAGGAGGATTTGGAATAAAATTTTGGTTGGAATGCATATTGTTTTGCATGAAAGGTTGATCAAACGATTGAGTCATGCCTGTTTGAGGCCACATTCCATAATTGTTTGAATTTTGAAAAGGCAAACCTATGGGATACTGAACCAAACTGTTCGTTTCCAATTCTATTCTTATAAGTGTCTCACAAAGTTTATTTACCGACGTTTCTTTAGACATTATAACGAATTGCTTTATTATGGGATTACATACCCCCGATTTAATTGCATATAATGCTGCTAGCTCCGAATCAGTTATTAATGCCTTAGCATCCGCAGGAAATTGTTCTTGTGCGGCACTCTTGCACTCGGCAACCAAATTCTTAACTCTTAAAAGAAATGAATTAAGCGTTTCCGTTGGATACTGCCGAGTTTGTCGAAGATCATTCGAAACCTGGATATAGGTTTTCCTAGGAAGAAAATGACCTCGGAGTAACTTTTCAAACTCGTCATAGCAGGCAAAAGTGCAATTTTGCATAGCTAGGTATGCGTTGCCTCTTAATTTTGTCAGAATTAACTGACAGAAAGTTATTTCTTGGTCTAGCCCAAGACATGATTTTACTTGTCTGCAGCAATTCAGAAATGCCTGCAGATCGGAAACTAAATTCGGTGTGGAGTCACCGTTGAAAATTGGTATCAAATTTGATATCAATTGTATCATCGAACTATGTTGCGAGCTAGCTACAAAAGAGTCATCGTGACTGTAATGTTTACTTGGCTCTCCATTGCCTTGTGGCTGTGACACTTGTCCAAATTCGGTCATTATTGATTCGAGTTTATTTAAACTACGCGGACCAGACTCTTTAAAATTTTTCAAATTTGATCGGAACAATTCAGTTTTACTTGCCAAATTCAAACTTGTTGACGGACAGTTTTGGTTTTCGAATTTATCTAATAAATTTACTAGTTTCTTATCTAATATCTTATTATCTATTATTAAATTCTTAAGCTTACTGTTTTCCTTTGCTGATCTTGTTGTCTCCAGTCCAGATCTTAGTCTTCTTATTTCAAGAGTGTTGTCTTGGTTTTGTTGATGGATGTCTGCCTATGTCTCTACTATCGTACTGTTAAGGTCCTCCTCACTGGACATTCAACGTAGAATACACGTACGGTACACTTTGTAGTGTAAAATTTGTAATTGGGAGTGTTTCTGCTTTCAATCTTTAATTAATAACACTTTGGATATATTTTGCACAAACGAATAGCGTTTTTTTTTTTCGTTCGACGGCGCACAGTGGTCGGATTCAACAATCTAGCGGGACAAAAGTCGAAAATCAAAGTCAAGCGATACGTTTCAAAATGATGTACCTAACTTGTCAATACATTTGGTAACTGTAGTTCATACTTTGTTTTTTGATTTTTTGCACTGTTAAGAAAATATTAAGCATAGAAGTAAGTAGTTTATGAAAGCCAGACAGACGACAGAAAATAAAAGGTTTTTTTGTGCAATTTAGTTCAGCTATAAAAAGTGCTACGGTGCGTCTTTTGGAATAATTTTTTTTTTTTCTTGAATAGAATAGATTGTGAGCAGTAAAAAAAAAACGATTTCCGAAGTTAACTGGTTCATTAAATAATTTCTTATAGCGTTTTAAGTTCAACGTGAAAAATTTAACTGAAATTTTTTTTATCGAATTTTGAATTGGAGCAAAAGTATAGAGCTTTGCCGAGCTTCGCCTAAAACTTTATAAAAAATAATTCTGTGGAGTGCTGGCTATTAGGTAAAAAAAAATCCATTGCGCGTTTTTGCGACGCCCATACAACTTTTTTCAATTTTCAAAATTACCTCCCTAATATCGAAACCAAATTTTTGAAATTTGGCGGCAAATGGATAAAACAAATAAGCTTGTTATGGTTAGAGCAATTTTTATAGATAAGCTTGAGCTTTCTGGACAGGGAAATTAAAAAAAAACAAAGTTTGGAGGAACTAGAAGGTCTCTTGAGTGGTCAATGCGAATGCCCCATCCAGGTGAACATAATGTAAAAATCAAAGTGGAACGGGTTTAAAATAATGCACTTGACGTCAAAACTCGAAAGAGAACTGTAATTCATATTTTGCTTTTGGATTTATTTTGCCAACAAGAAAGTTTAAAGTTGTTAAGTTTGTAGTTGACGAGTCACTAAGCCAAAGTAGCTGAAGCAAAAAAAAAATCCAAGGTTTCGAAGCGAGCTCGGTTTGCTTGTAGATATGCTATTACAGCAAGCAGGTAATACAAATGATGGCAATACTTCCAGACGTTTTTCTCGAGCTGCTGAAAAAAGCTCAGAAATTACCGGTGTTAATCAAGAACTCGTAGAACGGTTTCATAGAATTTTAGAGCTTTAGAATTTTAGAAAAGGATGGGATATGCTATAAGTGGAAATGCATTTGAAAAGCAACAAGAGATCTGTATTTTAGGAAATATTCTTCGTACACTATGCCAGTGAGTGTTCATAAAGTCCTCTTTCATGGAAAAGACATCATATCGTCTTGTATTCTTCCTTTTGGGCAGAATACAATAATAGAAGAAGCGCAAGAGGCTAGGAATAAGGATACGAGGAAGTTTAGAGAGTTGTTTACAAGGAAAAAATTGATTTTTGGTACCGTCAGATCCATATATATATTGCTAGCTTACGACAAGTACCAAAACAAAAACGTACGAGTGGGACGATACCAATATAAGTTTTCTCTTTGTTATCAATCGAGGATCTCGATGAAGAAGTTTTAGCTAGTAAAGATGATAGTAGTTTTTAAAGAAAACTTATTTTTATTTCTTTCAGGAAAAAAAATTTTACTTTCAAGTCAATAATTGATTTTATCAAATTATTAAAAAAAAAAAAACAACTTTTTACAATTTCTATATAATTATTTTTGTATAATTTCTCTAATTTGAATGTCCCTTTAAAAAAAAAATTATAATTTTTGTAAAAATTTGTACAATTTAGACATTTAAACTAATAAAATAAAATATAAGTAAGTTGAAACATGTTTTTCTGTTCCAAAATAGTTTTGTCCCGCTAGATTGTCGAATCCGACCACTGTGCGGCGCGGAGAAACTTTTTTATTCTGTTGAATTTCTCTTTTTTTTTTTTACTTCAGCTTGACTGCGAATCGAATCGAATACGTTTACAATTTTTTGTTTTTTTTTTTCGCAAATTATTTGTTAAAAGTTCGTTGGAGTTTAATTATATTAAAGAAAGAAAACTGATTGGTTGAAATAAATATTTTTGTGGAATTTTTACAAGTATTTTGGGTTGCGCGCAAATGGCTACGCTCTTGCACACACAATCGGAAGCGATTTATTTTTTTCTTTTCACCGGCTGCGCCAATTTGTAGTTTAAACAATAAATAAACCGACACGGTTGACTGTCAAGAAACAACTCAACTTTTTCATTAGGAAGATTCAATGTGATCGTTGTCCAGACAAGGTCAACACAAAATCACTGAACGTGGGAAAGTGCATGGCTTGCATATTACACGTAGTGAAATATGCAAGCACTGCGTATAAATGCATTCGGTGACTTTGGCTACCTGTGTCTGGGCCAGGTTGCATTCAGTCGGATTAGATTACGACAGCCAAACGTGCATGCAACTGGAATATTACACCACACGTGCATCTACAGATTGTGGTGCTGCTTTTATGCTTCCCCTCGTCCAAACGAAACAATATTTCTCGTTTCATTCTGTCTTTATTATGTTCATTTCATTTATTAAACATACATTACAATAAAACCTGGTTCTTTGTGTAGGGATCATAGGTTATACATATAAATAAAATCACCAATCGCCACTGGAAAAAGCTCTTCGTATTTTGAGGCCACAAATAGTGCCATAACACCAACCATTTGTAGGTGTTGGCACGAGGTAGTTTCCACAGCTTACAAGTACCTGTCGATTATTGCCACGCACATGTGAAACGTTCCCGGTACTAGATGGAACTGGTGGTGTACTTCATTGATCCAGTTAGAATTGCATGCATTTTTGGAACGATCTGTTTTTGATCCTTTAAGTGATCTGGTTCAATGGACAATTCGGTTTCCAACGCGGAAAGATATGAATATATATCGTTGATATATTCCGAAATCAGAGTCGGGTTTTCCGCATCGTCAGCATCAACAACCGCATCAATTAAATTGGCCGAATGCGATTGCACATTTACAATTTTGATTTCACATTCATTAGCTGATGCTGTATCTTTTACTTCGTCCTGTGAATCACTTCCAATCAAAGAACCTTGCGTTGGTTTTGCAGCAGTTTGTTTAATGGCTACTTTTAACTTTGAAAACGAACGACATGACAAATTACTGTCCTCCCGCCTGATTGTTGGTCCTTGTACTAGCTTGACCGTGTAACTATTTTTGATTTGGCCATGTTGATATGGTTCATAGCTAGGGTTACCATTTCAGAAAAAGACAAAATGGGGACTTTGAGTTTTGCTAAGCGGGACAGTTGGGTTTTAGGGGGACAAAATTAAAAAAATCCACTTTTTTAGTTTTAGAAATAGATAAAAAACAACTTAATTTTTATTATACCTTTGGTTTTTATTAAAAAATAAATAAAAGAAAAAGATTTAAAAAAGGAACATAGGCTCAGGTATTCATTTTTTCCTATACACATTCAGTGAGATAAATATAAGAATAAATCCTTTACAAATTATATTTATCTCCAGATTTTATTTTTTGCCACAAACTGCCATTTCCATATATAAATTTGTAAAAGTCATTGCAACTCAATTTGTAGTTATGCTTAACAATCAAATCTGCCTCAACTGATTCGACAAGTAAACGATTTCTGTCTTTTCGCCAGGTGTTATACATAAGACTGAATATTCTTTCACTTTGAGCATTTGAGTGGAGAATAGAAAATATAAAATTAATAATTCTTTCGAAATTTGGAACTGTGCACGCTTTTAACAAAACCTTCCAATTCCAGTTGAAGTTGGATACGGTTCGTTGAATGGTATAAAATGAATGTATTCAGTTGTAGGGAAATTCAAAGTTATGATGGAAGTATCCACAGAATTACTTAAGAAAACAATTAGAACAGAAAATTCCATATTTAAGAACGCAGTTTTTTAATAAAATGGTGAAAAATTAAGGATGTGTAAAAAAGGGGGACATTTGCGTCCCCCTTAATCATTTCCTGTTTTGGGGGACTAGTTTCTTGTTGAGATGAAAATGAAGGACTGTCCCCCTAAAAGGGGGACGAATGGTAACCCTATTCATAGCAGACTGACTGTTGCTGGCTGCTATTGGTTGGTTATTGCCCCAGACGGGAGTTGCTCGAATGTAGTTCCAAGTCAACAAAACATAGTCAAGCAGAGCATCCCAGTGTAATGAATCGTGGGGCTTCTGTGTGTGATTGATTATTATAGCTGCTTTAAATGCTGATATATGCATGACCACCTTTGCATAGGCGATACTGTCTGTTTTCTTGCCCAACCGTGATGTCGGTAGACTCTTGAAAATATTTCGTTTCAATTCGTCTTCCAAATACCTAAAAAAAATAATATTTTTGTTTTTAGAACGTCAAAATTGTAAATTTTTTACCAAATAACCGGGGATGAAGATTCATTGCGAATTAGATTGCTATCTTTAGCCACTAGACTATTTATGATATCGATAAGTTGGTCCTGACAGAGTCCTATGAACATCACATTCAAACTGCTAGCAAAGCTATTTTGAGCAACAGGTTTTTAATAAAGTTTCTATTTCCTTGCAGTCGGAGTGGTGCTACTCGGGTGAAGCGGAATTGATTGATGAAGAGCGTTTGAAAATGCACATCCACATTTGCTGGCTTAGTAGGCATATCTGCCTTTGGAGTTGTTGGTTTTGTTGCCATCCTAAGCATTTCTAAGCGATCGGGAATTTTCGATAGGTCAGTTCTTGTGTTGTGGGGTGAGGCCATCGTATATTGATTGCACGTTTCTGTTTTTAAGAGATTTTCTTTGATGGCTATTTTGAAAAGTGTTTTTCAGCACAAGCAATTTTTTCTACATATTTTTTCTTTATAAAACAAACTTTAACTACACAAAATAACGATAATGCGTCATGAAGAGAATATATCCAAACATGTCGAGTAACTCTGCTGAAACAAAATCAATATTAATGATATAATTAAAGTAAAATAACTCACGCTATAAGAAAGTATGCATTCCAAAACTCCAAAATGCTTTCAATTGTTTACTTTTATTTCACAGTTTGACACTTTGAATAGTGGCAACTGCAAATAGGGTATGTTCGCATACTGTGTTTAAAGCACATTTTTTACCTGCAATTGTCAAAATCCTACTGCCTTGTTTGAAAATATTTGTAATTTCCCTATATTATGCGAACGAACCCAAAATACATCCGAATGTAAATATTAAACCCGACAACGCAATGCGGTTTAAATCCAATGGATTTATTTAGATTGAATAATATGGATTTGCGTTTGACAATTGGGCTTATGCGAATTTACATCCGGATGTAAATTTAAACCCGGGTTTATTGGGTGAATAATATGGCCGTAAGCAATATAGTTGGATTTTTCGACAGGGTGCTCCAAGGGACATAGTGAATGATAGTGTAAAACCAACACTCAGTGAACTCTAAACTTTTTTTTGTGAATTGTGGTGTTAGTTTTTTCTTACTTTTAAAGAAAAAAAAAGACATTTTGATTGAATTTAGTGAGAAAAGTGTTTGCCTTTTGTAACACAAGCTGTTTTAATATATTTATGTGAATATATAAGTATCCATACCCCTATAACAAAGGAAATAGTTAAAATACAACACCCCAAAGCCGGTGTCTGGTGTGTTCCTTCTTCGTGCTGCCAACAGGACACTGAGGGATGAGAACCAAGCAAGTTTTTTTTGATTTTTTTCTGATTTGAATTAAAATATTAAAGAGTGTGGATGCATATGAAGTAATATATATATGCACATATATTAGTTGAAGTAAATTATTTTTTATTTGAATTTTAAAGCTGAAACCTACATTTTTTTTCTTTGTTTTGCTTAATGAATCTGCACCATTAAAAATAATTAACGCAACTTATAAAAATTGTAATAGAGTCACTCATGAAAGAAAACATTAATGAAATTGAATTTGGCGATTTTTAATTGAAAATGGTGGGTTAAATAGAGCATTTAGGTGGAAGGTTGGCTTGGCTGGGCCGACAACTGAGGAGGAAGGTTTAGAACCATATATGACTGACATGCGGATGTGAGTTCCCGTATTGTGATCAATGACGAGAAAGGGGTAATTGTTCATTAGAATGGCCAGAATGATGGCGTAGGTTGTACGTAATGTATAAAGGGAGGGACGGCCAGGTCATTGCCAATAACATCGGGCAAAACCTTGATGACTCGACGAATCACTGTCTGGGTGGGACCATGGGATTTTTGAATGGTGTATTTAAAAGAAGGTAAATAAGAGTTATTCTTTTTAGTAAGTTTATATAGATATTCATACTAACGCGTGAATGATACATGTATGCTTAAAAATAATTCTTTACATAGGTTTAAGTGAGGTTAGTTTACTTACTTTCAAGAAAAGTGGAAAGTAATATTAACTAGCAGTAGGGTTTATCATTAGTATTGAGTGTAAGGCGTTCCTTCGTACACCAATATGTAATCGCGTCTTCTCACTGAGGCAGTGGCATAGGTACCTAGTTCTGTACTTACCAATCCTTCTCCTTCTCCTTATCCTTACCATTTATTCCTTTACCCTATCCTATTCCAACGTTTTTTTTTTTTAATTCTATTTTACATGGCATGATTTTTTTTGTTTATGGAGTCATGGTTGGTGATAAATGGCAAACCCCATCCCACAATCCTTCGAGCTTAGCCGAGCAAAGCAAGCATGCCTCCGCCATTTTTCCCTTCCAATTTTTGCCCCTGTGGCCCAAAACAGACCCATAACAATGGTGCCCAACGCTATCGAACGGCTAGAAGACCATATGTATCTTCGAGGAGATGATTTTTGGTTGAAGGTCATCCCCTCGGACTTACAATAATCTGATTTTGATTTTTTCTCACAACCTTCTATAAGTACAAACATAGGTATCGGTTATGCTCTTCAAAACACGGTATATGCTGCTCAGCTATCCATTTTTAAAGGGCTAGAACCTGAAGATTAGTGAGGTTGGGAAGCGATACTGTACCTACTATGGAGAGCGGAATAAGACGAAGATGCCAAACTCTCATGCCATCCCTTCAGTCAGGCTAAGCTGGACTATTTGTGAGGTATGAGAGTGTAACACCTGAATCTTATTCGTGTGGAGAACCATCTCCATTTCCTCGCCAGCCTACTATTAGGTTCAATACCAGATGGTACGAAGTGGTGGGAAACAAGGGAATGATTTGAAGCACTCGTCGAGGCAGATAGGTAAGATCGCAATACTGACAAACTACAAATACAAAATGACAACGACGACTTAAACATAGACAAACAAACAGACTAACCAACGATTTCGAATTCTCAGCATGTTAGGATAACTTAGTCAAGTCTACATCCACCTAGCCAACCTTTTATATATTAAAAAAACAAACCGAGTTTAACATTTTTCTATCAAAACGTGTTTTTTTTTTTTTTTACTTTTAAAATTTATTTCATTTACTTTTTTTTACATTGAATTATATTTTTTTTTAATTTTTTTTTATCATTTCTAAACCTTTACAGCCGTATTTATTAGATTTTCTTAAGACGTCTCTTAGACGTCGATTAGTTAAGTTTCAATTAAAATATAATTGGAACTTAAGAGAGGTTGATTAAATTCTTATCGATAATCGATTCTGCGCTGATGCTAAACTAATTGATAGTTGTGTCAAAATAAAGTAGTAAAAACAGAAATATAGTCCAATTTAAACTGCGTTTTGACAACCATTCGTTTATAAACAGATCCGGTGCCTTTTTGCTTATCAAAAAAAAAAAACACTATGTACGAGTATCATCAACCTAAAATGTGAGAAGCAAATCGACCGCTCTACCATGGAACAATCTTTCTTTGCCAAGCAAAACTGCAATTCCCTGACAATCTCTTAGCTCTGGTTGTAGGCACACGACATCCATGGCGAAATGGATAAAGCATAACTACTGCGTGGGCGTTCGACCACCATAAACATCCAAAATGATTTTTCTCTGGTAGGTATCACCTCAAGGCAGGAAAATATGCCTTGAAGAATGCTCTTCCAATTTAACCTTTCAGAACCGCACGCACGAGAATGGTTGTTGCAAGAACAACGCGTTTGGCCTTGTAGCTCTGTGGAGCTTTTGTGCCAGCTTTTTATGTTTCTTTATATTAATCATGACATCTGAAAAATTCTTAGCACATTGAAAACATTTAAATCGCGACGAAAATCTTCCATATTTTTATTTTAAGAAAAGTTTCATTTCATTACCAAAACAACAGAGCGAAATTGACACCGATTTTCCCGAAACGTCAGAATGAATTTTTAATTTGGATTTAAGAGACCTTTAAACGTCATTATTGGCATTTAAGTTAAGAGGGCTCTTAGCAAGGTTACTGTTGATAATGTAAACCTAATGTCAACACACCTTTAGTTTACACTGACAAATTCTCAATTTACCAAATGCAATCATATGTGAACTAGCCTAATGTCAGTTGTCAAATGTCAAACACTTTTTCTCACTCTCTTTTACTTTGGAGTTCCTTGGAAGATTTGACAGCGAGTAGACGTAAGAGCTAAATAAAATCGGAAAAAAAAAATTGAAGGAAAAATCACATGCGGTTGTGAAACAAAATCGCGAAATATCTAAGCAATCTAAAAACTTTTCGAAGAAAAAACAACAGAAGTGGTGAAAAAACTAATACTAAAGTAATCTAAAAAAAAAATTATTGCTATAAATTAGTAAAAAAAAAAAAACAAAAGCCCTATAAAATAAGGCTGGATTTACCAAACCACACGCGCACACGTACGTGCATAGAAATCAGAAAACACACCAGCGTGTTAGAGACACAAAAATCTCAGGAAAACTATCCAGGAACTAAGGAAATCGAGGAAATTGATGTTAAATAAAACCACGCCACAGGGGATAACCCTACTTTCCTACTCGGCGTCCACGACACGCATCCAAAATGAGACACGACAAGGATAAGGATAAAAACAAGTACAAAATTTCTAAAGACGTACAGGGGAAAAATAGCATTGCTGCTGCCCAGGCACTACTATCCCTAAAAAAGAGCACCAATAGTGATATCTCACTAATTACGGCTGCACACCAAAGTAACGGAGGCGAGTGCAACAAGAGCCCAGATGAATGGCTCCAACCATCAAAGAAGCACACCGCTTTTAATATCCATCAAAAGAAGGATGAAATTACGGATATCACGGACGAGAACAGGTTCAACATCCTGAACCTGAAAATAATCACGCGCGAAAACGAACGGAAAGAGTCAAGCTACCCAGTACAACCAACAATAAGCGATCTACCGGAATGCAGCAATCATCAACCAGCAACAAATGACAGCAGCGAGGGAGCAAACAAAATTACCAACACTACTAACAACAAAAGTAAAACTGAAATTGACGACAAGATCCACGGAAGTAAGTACTGTCCTCCTATTATTATGTATCATAAATCATAAATCCGCTGGCCCGGATAGTATCCCTGCTATAGTTCTGAAGAGGTGTTCTTCCACGCTGTCAAAACCACTGCGTAAGCTTTTCCATCTGTCCTACTCTACAGGTCTCTTCCCGAGTGGATGGAAAACAGCATTTGTCCAGCCAGTCCCTAAAAAAGGCGAATCTTCCTCACCCTCGAACTACCGTCCAATTGCACTTACTTCCCTTCTTTCTAAGGTCATGGAAACGCTGATCAACTATCAGCTTAAGAAATATCTCGAAGAACGAAAGCTTCTTAATGACCGACAATATGGCTTTCGTTGCAATAGGTCCACTGGTGATTTGATGGTATATCTCACCGAACAGTGGCACAAGTCTTTACATCGATTTGGTGAAAGTAAGATTATTGCGCTTGATATTTCAAAAGCATTCGACAGAGTTTGGCATCAAGCTCTTTTATCTAAAGTGCGTGCATTTGGTTTCGATGAGTCTCTTCTTCGCTGGATTAGTAGCTACCTTTCTAACCGTTCATTACAAGTTGTTTTGGACGGCTATAAATCTGAAACCCACAAAATAAATGCTGGTGTGCCCCAGGGCTCCGTTTTGTCTCCGACACTTTTTCTTATTTTCATTAACGATCTTCTGTCTGAAACTACTAATCCACTAAATTGTTTTGCCGACGACAGTACCCTCAGCTTTTCATATTCGTTCTTAAGTTCACATCCCTCATCTTCGGACGTAGAATTAGAGCGGCAACGTATGTTAAGTTCATTAAATTCTGATCTAGACAGCATTGTCCAGTGGGGAATAAAAAACCGCGTAGAATTTAATGCTTCAAAAACTCAATGCTGTCTTTTGTCGTTGAAGCGAAACTTACCTCCCTTGCCACTATCCATGAGTGGCTCTTGCATTGTTGAAACAGAACAGCTTTCAATCCTCGGTATGTGCATTACCAACCACCTCTTGTGGAATAACCACATACTTGAAATCGCCACAAACGCTGCAAAGTGCTTAGGCTTTCTTCGACGATGCAAGAAATTTTTTTCACCCAATGACCTGGCAGTCATCTACAAAACGTATATTCGTCCTAAGATGGAGTATAACTCCCATATTTGGGCAGGTGCTCCTTCAACCCACCTCAATCTTTTGGACAGTGTTCAGAGAAGAGCCTTTAAAATGATTGGAGATACGAACATCATCGAAACTTTCACGACACTCGAACATCGTCGAAATGTTTCTTGTCTCTCCTTATTTTATCGTTTTTTCTACAGACAGTGCTCTCATGAGATTGCCAGATGCATTCCTCCCCTTAAACAATTCAACCGTAATACTCGCGCTTCCAGGAATGCCCATCAGTTTACCCTTGAGTCCAATTTCGGACGTACTGTTAAATACAGAGATTCCTTCTTCAGCCGTACCACACGAATGTGGAATGTATTGCCCAGCTCTATTTTTCCCTCTCATTACAATCTTCAGAAATTTAAAACTAATGTGCATCGGTATCTCCTTTTAAACTCTCTCCCTTTTTCCTAACGCTCGTACTGTGTTACTTAACATGTTAAGGGTAGTCACAACCCCTTGAGTGCGCGCAAATTATAAAAAAAAAAAAAAAAAAAAAAATGTATAACGTAGACATAAGAAAACTCGTAGCAGATTTAAAAAAAACAGAGGTAGATTTTATGTACAAGATAGTGAATCGTGGCAGTAAAAGCCGATTATATGTAGATAATAGTAATGTCCATAGGCAGCTTATGGACCTTTTGAGAAGCAATAAGGATATACAGGCATACTCCTTCACAATGAAGGAGGACAAAACAACGAACGTCATTCTTAGGGGGCTACGTCCGACTATCCAGAAGGGGAGATTCTTGAGGAGCTCAAGCTTAGAGTAAACAACGTCGATAAAGTTAGCCTGTTCGAAACAATTAGGTCCAAGCAGGCAAAAATCAAGTACAACCTTTTTATGGTCAGACTCCAACCTGGTACTAGCCATAACGAAATTATTAAGATTAAATATTTGTTTAACACTAGGGTCTACTGGGAAAAACCCAGGGGAAATAAAGGTGCACTTCAGTGCAGGCGTTGCCAAGACTTTGGACATCTGGCAAAAAATTGTGCGAACGCATACAAATGCGTTAAGTGCACAAACTCCCATGAGCCGGGTTGCTGTCCGGTATTAAGGGAAGAGGGGAGCAGGGCCGTGTGTGTAAACTGCGGTGAAAACCACCCAGCCAATTTTAAAGGCTGCAAAATCTTCAAAGCATTCGAGAACAAAAGAAAGCAAAGCCTAAAGGAGGTTAAAGAAAGAAGAAATAACGCGAGAGTTCTCACCAACGCCATTTCAAACGGTAACTTTGTCTCACCTAGTGTTACTTTTGCTAGTCATTTTAATAACAGTAGTAGTAACCAGTACACGGACGGCCCTGATCCACTCAGAACAAATGCAGGGCGTAACCCGGCATTCCCAGTAGACTCAGGTAACCCCATTAACCAGTTCATTGACCTCTCTAAGGACTTGTTTGGTCTGGACATGAACTCATTAATTAAGAAAATTGAGAACTTCATGAAAAACATGGGGAGAATGGACTCAATCCTGCAAAAAAGGCTGGCTTACCTTGACTTGGTAAACCAGCTCTTAATAAACTCCCAGCCATGAATCTGAAAATACTACAATTCAACATTTCGTCCCTAGTAAACCATGCCAGAAGAATAGAACTTAATAAAATTCTTCTGGCTTGCAAATGTTCAATAGCGTTTATTCAAGAAACGCATTTAAACAACAAACATAAAGTCTTCATAGAACAATTCAATATTTTAAGAAACGACAGTAATCAAGGAGTGGCAATCCTGGTTAAAAATAACATTGTGTACGAAGTAGTAGAAAGTCCACTGTTAGAGTTCCCTGCTATTTTTATTAAAATTAAAACAAAATCGCAAGATAACCCTAAAGAAATTCTTTTAGGATCAATATATGTCCCCACAAACAGCCCACCGCCTTTATTCAAGAGCGAACTAAATAAAATCGAAGCATTAGTCAGCTTGTATGATGAAGCCATCATAGGAGGTGACTTAAATGCTAGAAGCACTAATTGGGGTGACGCTTGGTACAACCTAAACGGTAAGACATTGGAAGCATGGTTACATGCCAATAACCCTTCTTTTACCAATATTACTTCGGACACCCCCACATTCCCGCGCAGCTCATCATTCCTAGATCACTTCTTCATATCCAATCACCTATTAAACCACCATGACAGGAATTTCAATGTTAAATCCCTCTCTACGTTCACAGAACACTGTCCAATATTGCTTACAATAAAACTCGAGGAGGCGGAGCTTTATATTCAAGAACCACAAAGTACGAGGTCCTTCAGAAACACAAACTGGGACAGCTTCAAAGAACAGCTAGATAACAATTTGCTGGACATTACACCAACACACACTGCTTGCCTCTCGAACACGGAGATAGATCAAGCTATCACCCAATTCAATGAGGTATTACAAGCTACTCTAAACAGTAACTCCACCCAAAATGTGATCTCCTTTAAAAAATATAAAAACCTCCCCCCCCGAAATAGAGAATCTCTTTAAAACCAAACACAACTGGCAAAGAAAACTTAAAAATATATACCACCATTCATATAATAGAATAAACGCCTCGTATCGCGAACTATCCGCCAGAATCTGTCTTCTGAATAACATTATTAAAGACAAAGTACGGATCTGGCTCAATCAGCAACTGAAGTCAAGAATAGCCAATATCAAGCCGGGACCCCAGGCATTCAGGGAAGTCTTCAGAATAATTGGCAAAAAGAAGAACACCTACTGCAACAAAGTAATAGTAGACAACATTACCGTCACTAATGAGGTAAGCATAGTCAAAGCCTTTGAATCCCACTTTAAAACCTTGTATAGAGAAAAAATACCAGACTTCAGTCCGGCTACATCAGCTGATGCTAGATCCGCTGCGAATCTAATTAGGGCAAATAAACCAGAACACATTTTCTTGTTTGATCACGAGAATACAGCGTTAAGACCGATAGCGGATAATATCTTTACATTTTCTGGGGAAATCTCAAGTATTATTGGGCAACTAAGGCCAAAAAAATCTGCCGGACCCGATGGGGTATCCAATTTCATATTAAAAAAATTATCATTCCAAGCCATATGTTTCCTAACCGTACTCCTTAACAATTGTATTAATAATGGCTATTTTCCCATAGCTTGGAAAACAGCTAGAATCGTCCCAATCATGAAAGGGCAAAATAACTATGAGATACACAATTTTAGACCAATATCTCTCCTTTCTAATGTAGGAAAAATCCTAGAACGCATTATTTCCAACAACATGAATTCACCGACTGAAAATCCCATAGATCCCATACCGGACCACCAATTTGGATTCCGGAGAGGGCACTCCACTGTTCATGCGCTACTTAAACTACATAATGACGTCACTCTAAACCTCAGAGAAAAACGATGCACGGTAGCCTGCTCGTTAGATATAGAAAAGGCGTTCGATAGTGTGTGGAGGGATGGTTTGTTGTCTAAAATCTCACAGATGAACCTTCCTCCCCATATTGTTAACCTGCTCGAGAGCTTTCTTGACAACAGATATTTTTATATTCAGATACAGGGCACAACCTCCGAAAAGAACGAATGTAACAGAGGAGTGCCCCAAGGATCCATTTTGGGGCCCCCGCTGTACAACATCTTCCTTCAGGACTTCCCACACCAGTTCACTCAAGATAACCTTGCATCAATAGGTCTGCTATATGCAGATGACACTATTGCGTACTGCAGCCATGAATACCCTCTAATTGCTCTGCGTCACCTAGAGAAACATATCATAAAAATAAATGATTTCTACAGCACTTGGGGAATTAAGCTAAACATCCCCAAGACTGAACTAATTTGCTTCCGAAACGCAAGCGGTAAGGGACCTGGGGGTGTAGTCTGTGAAAGTAGAAACCTTACTCTCAACATTAATAGAAACCCTATACAAGTTAAGAACAAAATTAAATACCTCGGGGTAAACTTCACGAATCTATTTAAATTTAACATTCATGCCAGGACAACTCTTGCTAAAGCAAGGAAAATTTCCAATATGCTAATGCCATACTTCAAGCACAAGGGGCTGCAAAAGAAAACCAAGTTACTATTCTACAAAACACTCGTAAGACCCATAATGACCTACGGATTCCCTATATGGTTCTCTATCTCACCAACAGCTTCAACCGAACTGGAGGTACTTGAAAGAAAAATTCTTAGACTATGTATAGAGAAAAATTACGAGTCCCACAACAAGAAATACTCTAACACTTACATCTACAATGAATCTAACACCATTCCGTTCCTGCACTATGTTTTAATGCACATGCAGAAAACCACCTCAAAGCTTGAGCTCTTACAGAATAGAGGTCTGCATGAATACATTCATTTACCTTTTCGCATCAAGCACACTAGTTCAGTGTATTCTGTTCGTAGAATGCTTAGAAATTAGTGTACACTAAAAATGAATACACTATTCTTAAAAATCAAATACTGCACACCATTCGATCTCTTCGTAATAGAACGAATACACTGTTTGGTTTCTCTCCCAGGCTTGAATGCTTGATTTAAACA
This sequence comes from Melanostoma mellinum, assembly GCA_914767635.1. Classification (NCBI taxonomy): domain Eukaryota; kingdom Metazoa; phylum Arthropoda; class Insecta; order Diptera; family Syrphidae; genus Melanostoma; species Melanostoma mellinum. The sequence goes on from OU612060.1 coordinate 109,583,958, forward strand.
GAACAGAACAAGCCTAACAGTTATCAACACACCGAATACAACAATTGAAAAAATACCAATAGAACATTTACAAGCACACTGAGTGCACCGAGTGGCTTGAACTGATGCAAATGAATTATGTGATGCTCCACTTTGTTTGTTTCTAGCTTTAACCTGAAAGTTTTTAATTTCTCATTGCTGATGGGCATATGCGGATGAATTAGAGTTTTTTACTCGTGGATGGTGTAGCATTCTAACGGTGAAAGAATTTTTCCCATTTGCGTTTCCGTTTCCGTGGGAATATAGGGATAACATATATAGCCTATGTTCTTCCTCAGGTTCTAGACTATCTCTGTACAAAATTTAATTAAAATCGGTTTAGTGGTTTGGGCGGGAGATGGATACAAAAAAAGCGAACAGACAGAGTAAAATTTGCATTTATAACATTAGTAAGAATTTTGAATACCAAAACCGATAATAGTTAGTTTACAAATTTTTCTTACATATGTATGTACATATTTCTTGAAAATGAAATATGTTCAAAGAAAATGTACTACTCTTTTTGTAATTGTTGATTGTTCACTCTTTCATTTCTTAGTAATTGAAAATTCTCAGTTCGCTTGGTGTGTAATGTGTATAGTGCATTATTTGGTGTATTCGATGTGTTCTATATAAACTCGGTGTATTCGATGCATTTGAGAAAAATACCAAATGGTGTATTCATTTGGAATGAATACACGATTCTATTGTTTTGGTTTGGGGTAGTGAGTCATTTGTTTTGTTTTGAAATAACCAAAACCAGCGAGTAGTGTATTTGAAAAAATATAGAATGGCTTGGAATCGGTTTCAAGCCACTCGTTGCAGATGTATATTACAGAACGATCTAATGAAAGAAATTCCTCTTTCACAGGCGGGCTCCTCCTGGGATGATGAACCATATCCCTCACCTATCAGTGTCTTCTCAATAGATCTTGAAAGTATACCTACTAACATACCCCCACCATTTTACCAAGTGACCCAAACTGGTCACAATCGGGGCTAAATGATAAATGTAAAAATAAAGCAAACAATGATGCAAATATTTGTGGCTTGACTACACGATTCACTATATTGTACGAAAGAAAAACCTCCAAATGAAACAATCACTCGATCATAATCCATAATGCATAATAATGGGAGGACGGTACTCAATTCCGTTCCTGACTAAGTTATGGTACTAATAAAAATTGTAACCTAAAATAGTTCACTAACCTATGAAAATTGCCGCAAAGATAAACACACTCGAAACAACCGAAACATAACTAAGCAATTTGTATTAATAAATAACTTCAATAAACCCAATTACAATAAACTGCTCTCTGTATAAAGAAAGAACCCTTACTTAAAGATAAAGACAATAAGCTTACTATGATTGTAAACATAAATTGTTAATTTATTTCAAATTTCAAACTTTAAATTCAAATGAACTTATCTTTAATTCAACCAAACTAATTGTACATCTACCAAATGTATGTATGGAATCCTAAACCGAAAATTCCAACACTTAAGAACCAAAATAACTGAAATATAATGTAATAGGGCATTTTCGCTCTAATCTAATATAAATTCAAAGAACCCATTTCGATTTAATGTAATATACAGAAATATCAAATTAAAAGAAAATAAAAATAAAAGAATAGAAAAACAATCACATATCAGATATATTCGTATGCTCTTGACTGACACAACACTGTATCTAAAATCTAAATTCAAACTTAAATGCCTTCAGCACTAGGGCACTCTCGCTCTTATATCAAATAAATGTTCAAAATGTGCAAAAGAAACATAAAATAAAATGACTCATGCGCAATAGTGCAGCCAGATAGAATTAAGTTAGGTTAAGAGAAGACATAATTGTAAATACACACAAGTGTCAAAAGAAAAAGACACACGAAACCCAAACATAGCTCCTGAGCAAGAGCAAAACAAATATAAAAGCAACTGTCAGCCATGTGGCGAAAATATTAAAGCAAAAGTAGTGTGCAGGCAATACATAACAGCTGCGATTTTCAACTAAAACCCAGTTTATAATAATACGTAATTGTAATTGTATACCAGAAAGACTCAATAAAAAACTAAACTAAACTCTCTTTTACTTTTTGTAATCATCCAGTCAACACGCATAATAAAATAAATCTTGAAGTATTAAATTAATCCCTCGTTTTTCTCAACAGGTTATGGGCCCAGGTTGTTACCCAAATCAAACACCACATTAAGGATTTTATATATTGCCAATAGTTTCAACGAAAAATAGGAATATTCACTTTTTTGTCGAGTCGCCAAGACATAACCTGCAAAATGCATACGAAAATGCTAGGACGCATTCAATTGTTCAACGGGGAAAATTTTACATCTTGGAAACCCCAAATGGAAGCAATCCTTCACAAAGCCAGATTGACTGGCTACGTTCACGGAACAAAACCACGTCCGGAGACTGCAGCTGATCAACAAAATTGGGACGACAAGGACTTGGATGGAAGAGCGGAGTTGCTTTTAGCAATGGAACCACGCATTGTCTCACTTGTAAAAGACAAAAAATCTTCGAACGACGTATGGAAATTTCTTTGCGAAACTTATGATCGCAAGGGACCAAGGCAAAGGGCAGAAGAATTTCCTCGTCTGATAAGTACGAAAATGGAAGCAAATCAATCAATGGCAGAATTTATTCGTGAATTTAAGACGACCGTCAACAGGCTGCAGGAGATGGAAGCAACACTGGATAAGGATTTACTAGTGGTAGTTCTCCTCGACGGACTGTCTGAGGATTATAAAGATGTCCAAGCTGCATTTGATGCCCAGAGTGAATACCCTGAGGTCGACGTAGTCTGTACAAGACTTTTGAAAGTAAGCGACCGTAAGAAAGACGCGATTGGACAAACAAGCACCGCATTATACAGTAAATGGAAAAATAAACTGAAAAAATCTTCAAATAACTTTAACAAAAGCAATTCGTTTCCTTTTAACTGTCGCATTTGTGGAAAGAAAGGGCATATGGCAAAAGATTGCTATAAAAATAAAGAAAAAGCGAAAACAGCACAAAATACTTTAGCTGATGAGGTCGATTATGGTTTTACCGTTGCAGAGGAGTCTGCACTTAGGGTGTCTGACAACGAAATCACTTGGTGTCTAGATTCCGGGGCAACTTCACACATGTGCTCGACTAAAAGTTTGTTCGAGAATTTAGAAATTTATAAACAAGACGCATTCGTTATTTTAGCTAATGGGGAACAAGTTAAAATATTTGGAATTGGAACAGTTGTGCTGCCATCACACGTTACTAATGTTGGAAAAGATATAAGGTTATTCAACACACTCTATATACCAAATTTGAACGAAAACTTAATATCAGTAAGCAAGGCGGCAAGTAAGGGTTTAAAAATCGTTTTCGAGGGCAATCAGGCAAAATTAAATAGCAAGTGTGGTACGTTGTTAATCACAGCTTTCCAAAAGCGTGGTTTATATATTGTTTCTGGAAACCAAAAAGTACTCGGCGTACAGGAGAAAAACAATTCAATAAGTTTGTGGCACCGAAGGATGGGTCATCTGAATATTGCATCCTTGAAACTACTTCAATCAACAGGAATGGTGAAGGGCTTACCAATGAAGTTTAAAATGGATGAGAGTAGTTGCATTTCTTGTATTTGTGCAAAGCATTCGACAAAGCCGTTTAAAGTTCTTGAAAATAAAAGAAAGACCAAGATATTGCAATTGATCCATTCGGACTTATGTTGTCCTATGCGTACTCCGTCTCTGAGCAAAGCACTTTATTTTATCACGTTTATAGACGATTACTCTCGACGCATATTTGTATATTTTATGCAAAAGAAGAATGAAGCTTTGGACAAATTCAAAACCTTTAAAGCATATGTTGAAAAGCAAACAGGAGAATCAATCAAATCATTGAGGACTGATAACGGGACGGAGTACACGAACTCGAATTTCCAGGAATTTTTAGAACAAAATGGAGTCGATCATGAATTTACTACACCACACACGCCACAACAAAATGGAATAGCAGAGAGGGCTAACAGAACCCTACTGGAAATGGCAAGGTGTTTGAAGTTGGAAGCGCAATTACCGGATAATTTGTGGGCGGAACTCATATACACAGCGGCTTTTATACGCAACAGGTGTCCAACAAAATTGAACGGTCAAACCACCCCAGAGGAGTTATGGACGGGTAAGAAACCTGAAGTGTCTTTATTTAAGTGTATAGGTACGAAGGCGTATGTGCTAGAAAAGGGGAATAATCTCGGAAAATTTGAGTCCAAAAGCAATGAACATGTAGTTGTTGGATATAGCAATGAACATGGAACATACCGTCTTTGGAAACCTGGAACGCGCATAATCACCAGAAGTAGAGACGTACGCTTTCTGGAAGAAGAATCGGATGGAGATGCAGAAGCTGTTTTACCTAACTGTTATGTTTTTAATTTTGATCCGCCAGAAGAAACCAATGCAATGTCGAGCTTGAAGCAATCGTCTAACGCTGATAACAACTCAGTGGAGAAGGTAGCAGAATCACCGATCGATGAGGGACAAGTTTTCAGTGTTGGAGTTGACCCTGTAAACCTCAAACAGCTGGAAAGTAATGAAAATCGGGTAGAATGGTACAAAGCCATGCAAGAGGAGTACGACTCTCTTCTTCGAAACAAAACATGGGTTTTGGTGGACAGACCAATGGACAGAAAGGTAATCGATTCGAAATGGGTATTTAAAACTAAAAATTTTGCAGATGGTACAGTGGAGCGGAGGAAGGCAAGGCTAGTGGCTAAGGGGTTCGACCAGATTCATGGGGTCGACTATACCGATACTTATTCACCAGTAGCCAACATCTACTCGATTAGGCTCACACTAGCAATCGCAACTGAACATGCTTTAAAACTACATCACATCGACATCTCTTCTGCGTACCTCAACGGTGACCTGGATACGGTCATTTATATGGAGCAGCCGGATATTTTTGAGACTGATGCTGAGAACAAGGTGTGCATGTTGAAAAAGGCAATATATGGTCTCAAACAGTCAGGAAGACAGTGGAACCTTAAATTAGACCAAACGCTTAAAAATATCGGATTCACACAGTCGTCGTACGATAAGTGCATTTACTTTAAAATAACGACGAACAACATCTCAATTATCACCGTTTACGTAGACGACCTGCTTCTAGCCACAAACGATCCTCAAGAACACTCACTAGTTTGCTCAACGTTGTCGAAGGAGTTCGATATTCGTGACTTGGGCGAACCAAAACTATGCGTGGGACTCGAGATCACTAAAGAAGAAGGAACCATCAGCATAAGACAGATGGGATACATTAACAGCCTAATAAAATCATACGGTTTGGAGGAAGGAAAACCGTCGCGTTTACCTTCACGAGTAAAAGCCAACTTTCAACGGGAACCGCCTTCTAAAGGAGAAAATGAGAAAGTAGATAATACTGCATATCGGCAAATAATCGGCCGCTTGCTATATCTAGCCAACTTTAGTAGACCAGATATCTCGTATATCGTGAACATCCTCTCACAATATGTTGAAGATCCAAGACGGCAGCATTGGAATGCAGCACACGACATCATAAGATACTTAATAGGGACAAAAACTGCAAGTATCATATACCAAAAGACAGACCAGAAACTGAAAGCATTTTCCGACTCTAACTGGGCAGCCGACACCAATGACAGGAAGTCACAATCTGGATTTGTTTTTCTCTATGCTGGTGCCGCTGTTCATTGGGGGTCTCGAAAACAAAAAATAGTTACAGAGGCTGAATATATCACACTTTCATCGGTAGCGAAGGATGCGGCATACTTCAGGAATGTTTTACAAGAGCTTCAATTACACACCGGCCACGTTGATATTTTTTGTGACAACCAGAGCGCAAAACACATCGCTAATGACCAGTCAAACCAAGGCAGAACCAAACACATTGATGTCCGCTTTCACTACATTCGGGATGCAGTAGCTGAACAAATTGTAAACATCAACTTCCATGGGTCTGAGAACATGATAGCCGATGCATTAACCAAGCAACTACCAACCACAACACATTACCAGCATTTCACCGACATGGGTATGGCATTTAAGGATTAATTATGTACGTGGTTATTTATTTTGATGAATTTAAATTAACTAAAATTTTGCCTTTAACTATTAACGTAACGTAACTTAACAAAATTGTAATGATTTGAAATTATGAATTTGAGCGGGGGTGTTGATAATGTAAACCTAATGTCAACACACCTTTAGTTTACACTGACAAATTCTCAATTTACCAAATACAATCATATGTGAACTAGCCTAATGTCAGTTGTCAAATGTCAAACACTTTTTCTCACTCTCTTTTACTTTTTGTATTCATCCAGTCAACACGCATAATAAAATAAATCTTGAAGTATTAAATTAATCCCTCGTTTTTCTCAACAGTTACTTAAATGTAAAATTTGATTATCGATACGGATTCGTTACTTAAGTGTTACTTAAATGGCAATTAAATCTAATCGATGATTAAAAGTTCTTTATAGATACGGCTGTTAATTTTTTTTTATTATTGAATTTCATTGAATTTTTTTATTTGATTTTTGAACTTTGGTTGAATTTTTTTTTCTGAATTTGAAGTTTTGTTTACATAAAACAGAAAGAAAATTTTTAAGCAAACAAATATTCAACAAAGATGAGTAATACGAATACTGGAGCTATTCCCACGAGCACCCTGCCAAGTCAATCCAAAGTTGGGGGTAGGAAGGTCACCTGTTTGGCGTCTAGAATATGGCTCAAAGCCAAGGTATAGACCAAGAAGACTCAAACTTTATTGAAATCGAAGCACAGGGTGAGCAAATAGAAAGTGAAAGAAACCCATTTGAAAGCAATGAAAGAAGCTTAGGAGCCACTTTCCATGGATTCACTTCCAACGCTGAGGGTATATTTGAAGAAATCGCTCAAGAGCGAGAAGAGGCAGGAGAACTAGAAAGTAGGGCAAGTTTGATCAGGGAAACTAATGAATTAAATAGAGAAAGCTTAAATATCCCTGATTTAGAAGAAGCGAACAATCAAGAAAGTGAAAGTGAAAGCTTGATGAAAATGATTGAGACTACAGTCTCTCAGTTGCTTAACGACACCCACACTAAAACAATGAAAGTGTTAGCTGAACAGATGCGTAGTATGAATACTATGAATATAGTAGAGTTGGCGTCAGGTAATATGAACGGATTCAACGAAAGACTTAAAATCCTGCAGAAATCCACCTTATCGCTATACGCAAAACAAGAAAATTTCGAAAAAAATATTTAAGAACGATTCGGTTCAAGAACCACCATTACCAGTGGTTTCACATTTAGAAAATAGTAGACAGGTTCGAACCGAAACGAAGAAGAGAGAAGACTTTCACAAGTGGGGGTTGAAGTTCGATGGAACTCCCAAAAGTATGACTGTGGAGAGTTTCATATTCCGAGTCGAGACTCTTCAAAAGAAGAAGGGAGTTTCAAACGAACAAGTGTTCGCCAATTTCCACCACTTGGTGACCGGCACAGCCGAAAAATGGTACTGGCAATACCTTGAGGAAAATCAAAATGACGAACTACTGAATTGCTTTGAATTGAAATCAGAACTTTTACGACAATTTCGCAGCAGTAAGACTGACCACGAGATACTACGAACGATAATGGACAGACGACAACTAGTACACGAAACATTTGACGAGTACTATGAAGAAGTACGAGGTTTAACACTACAAATGAAAAACAGACCAACGAGAAGGACTTGACAAATCTTTAAAGACAAAGTAGCGTCATTGATTTGTGGCTGCTCATTTTCAAACATTAGGGACCTGAGAGAAGAGTGCCGAAGAGCCGAAAAACACTAAGCAGCTAGAGACTTCAAACTAAGAAAACCAGTGATCGAGATATGTCAGAGGGAGGAAATTGAACAAGTTGATTTATTAGAATCAGATGGAGAGGACGGTATATCGATTGCAGCAGTACATCATACCAGAACTGATTGACAACAGACAAGCCTAAAGACAGACAAAAGACAAACTACATCTAGAAACAATGACAGAGACAAAAGGACAGTACTTACAAAAAACAGTACGTTTAACGCGGCAACATGTGCATCATCCTTCCACGCGTTGATATGTTTCAATTGTAGCAAAGGCAATGTTTCGTTCCAGTGTGCCGTGTCAGGGAAACCTGAATGTCGGCAGTGCACCCGGGAACCCCGCGCCGACAAGGACGACGAACCCGGAAAACCTGTAAAAGTACAAATATTAAAACTAGAAGAAAAGACTGATAATTAAGTGACTCACCCAAATCCAAATCGCCGCGTTAAAAGTCTCCATCAACGTATGGTAGAATATGCAGCGGCACGGAGAAGAATATTCACCGATTTGGTAATTTTTGAAGAGAGAGTTAAGAGTAGGAATTTTAGGAAAATAGAAAAGTTAAGAAGAAAAAGTGCAATAAATAGAAATAGTAAGAAGAAAATCGAAGCAACTATACTTGCAGTTTCTGACGACAATAGATCCTACGCGAAAGTGACCGTGAACGGGGAGGAGATGCTAGGGCTATTAGAGAGTGGTGCTGTTTTAATTAAAAAAAAAAAATATATATATATATATAAAGTAGAGTAATGACAGTAAAATCAGTAAGAGAGGTGTTTCCTTCTCGAATCATAAAGCAACATAGGTACATATATGTGAATATATATATCAATACCCATGTTCCTGAAGTAAAGAAAAGAGTAAAATATAACAACTGGTGTGTGGTGTCTGGTGTGTTCCTTCATCGTACTGCCGGCAGGACTCCGAGGGATAAGAACCAGGTAAGTTTTTTTTTTTTTGAGTTTTTATTGAGTTGAAAAAAAATCATATAGAGTGTGGATATTGTATAAAAGACCATATATATGCACTTATATCAGTCGATAATTTTTTTTTTATTTGAATTTTGAAGTGAATCTCACATTTTTTTTATCCCTTTTTATTATTGAATTCGCACCTTAAATGAGTCAGTCGTTCAGCAACTGCAACAGCGCACAGACGTGTTGGCGACTATAGCAGTATTTACAAATAATCCCGTGTGTGCTTATTAAGAATTAGAATCAGTGTATTTTAACAAGGGCAGTAGCCTAAGCAGTATGGTAGCTGAGTGCTCAGTCGCTCATCAACTGCGAAAGCAAGCAGACGTGTTGGCGACTTTGGCAGTGTTCAATTTAGTTCGGAGTGTTTGAATAATATTTATTAATATTTCGCTTACTCCCTTACTTTAAAGTTTAAACCGAACCGCACATTACAAAAGCCACTTGTCGAATGATCTACTTTTGCACAGCTTCCTGATTGCAATCCTCGACGGTTTATGTACACAGCTAGTTGGGTTGGACCGTTGCGCATATCGAACGATCAGGCGATAATCCAATCAGCTATGTACATAAGACGTCACACCACGATGGTTTAACGCAACACCGTTGCCGTGGGAGATTGCAATGGGTACATAGAGATTATCTATTGCCAAGCAACTGTTCTACGCAGAGTGTGCGTGAAAAGGCCAATTCCGTTGTCTCTACGACGTTTGGTTCGACATGCTGAAAATGATCAGTGATTTTAATTTGATTATGTATTCAGTATTGATTTATTAGTCCAGTAGTGGAAGCATGCATTATAGGTAGGTATGTTATATTTCGTGTATTATGGGTAAATTTGTTGCTATTATTATTTGATGTTTTTATTTTTCATTAATACTATTCGTATTGATATTATAATGAGGGTGGTTGTTATAGGTAAGTATTATAGTGATTCGTTTAAAGTAAAATAAAATAAAAATAAATAGGGTGGCGCAACAGAGCGAGGAGCCCCTGAGCCTAGCGCATTTCTCACAACCATGCCTTGTGAGGGAATGGAGGGGACCTACAATTTTTCGCCGGTTCCGAACGGCTAATTGAGAATGCGCTTTTCATGGCAATGAATTTACTAACGGAGGACTTGCCAATTCCTCGCGAAAGGCGATACCCGTGGAAAAACATTTTTGCATTTTGCCTCTGCTGGGATTCGAACCTCGAACCTCTGGGTTAGCTGGTGGACATGCTAACCATTACGCCACGGGTACCACTCGTTCGTTTAAAGGGTATATATTATTGTAAGCCTAGTTTAATTTATTAATATGCTTTTTATTAGGAGTAATTTGTTATGAAAGGTAAGTATTATATTGGGTAGCTATTATGATTGATAGAATATTATTAGGGGTAAGTATTATAAGGCGGTAGGTTTTATATTTTATGGTCTAGTGGAGCGTAAAAAAAATCAAAAAAATTTTGTTTTCTTCTTTTACTAGCTCCCCACCAACCCCCAAAAAACAAATAAGTATGCTTATATTCAAATATATGTAATGTATATATATAACAAATCACTTACGTGCTATACTGAAATGGATTAATGTTTAAAATTTCTTGTTTATGTTTAGGACCGGGACCTGACCATAAATTTTTTTTTTTTTTGTAATCTAATTATTTTAAATTTTTTTTAAGACAACCTTTTCTTTGGGTTACCACTACCGGACTATTACTCAAATTTCGTTTCTATCAAGCTTAAGGCCATATTAAATTATTACACTTTAAATTAATGCAATGAGCAATTCAAAAGAGAAAAACAATAAAACACATAACCACACATCGGACACAAAAGGAATGCGGGAAAAAACACACAGGGGAGGTAGGGGTGTGGCACGGGGATACCAGCACGGGGTTTGATGAATCTGCTGAGGTGAATCCAATCTCGTTCTCTCTCTCGTCTTATCTCGTCTATGATTTTTTATCATGTATTTTTTTTTTTTTTCCATACGCAGTGGTTTGTAGTAAAGGCTTCTTCTTGTTCTTGACCAGGTAAGTCAACTTTTATTTTAGGTAAGTATCCGCTTATGGGGTAGGGATGGGGTTTTTTTTTTTTTTTTGAAATAAGTTTCACTTGAATTACTTTGAGGTTTATAGTTTTTTTTTTATTCTGTAGTAGGGTTTTCGTGCAGTAGTTTTACTTGATTTTCTTTGAGTTTTTTTTTCTCTTTTATTTTCTTTTTGTAGGCTTTTGTACCTGGATGGCTTGAAACACCCGCACTATGGGCTTAACTTGTGCACCATTCGCCGCGACAACTCCCGGTTTAGGTTAAGTTTAGAAGGTCAACCCTTTACCTCACACGCGCACCTTTTAGACGCAACCGTATTTTCATACGCGCACTGGTTTTGGGGAATGAGTTTTCCTTTGCTTTTTCTCACTTTTTGGTTTTGTATTTATACATAAAATTTTACCGTGGAGAATACTTTCGCACCACTGGATATTATGTCACATTTGTATTTAAAATTTCCTTATCTTCTGTTTTTTTTTTTGTACTTAATTTTCTTTTTAATAGCGTCTTAATATTTCGCTTACTCCCTTACTTTAAAGTTTAAACCGAACCGCACATTACAAAAGCCACTTGTCGAATGACCTACTTTTGCACAGCTTCCCGATTGCAATCCTCGACGCTTTATGTACACAGCTAGTTGGGTTGGACCGTTGCGCATATCGAACGATCAGCCGATAATCCAATCAGCTATGTACATAAGACGTCACACCACGATGGTTTAACGCAACACCGTTGCCGTGGGAGATTGCAATGGGTACATAGAGATTATCTATTGCCAAGCAACTGTCCTACGCAGAGTGTGCGTGAAAAGGCCAATTCCGTTGTCTCTACGACGTTTGGTTCGACATGCAGAAAATGATCAGTGATTTTAATTTGATTATGTATTCAGTATTGATTTATTAGTCCAGTAGTGGAAGCATGCATTATAGGTAGGTATGTTATATTTCGTGTATTATGGGTAAATTTGTTGCTATTATTATTTGATGTTTTTATTTTTCATTAATACTATTCGTATTGATATTATAATGAGGGTGGTTGTTATAGGTAAGTATTAAAGTGATTCGTTTAAAGGGTATATATTATTGTAAGCCTAGTTTAATTTATTAATATGCTTCTGTTTTTTTTTTTTGTACTTAATTTTCTTTTTAATAGCGTCTTAATATTTCGCTTACTCCCTTACTTTAAAGTTTAAACCGAACCGCACATTACAAAAGCCACTTGTCGAATGATCTACTTTTGCACAGCTTCCTGATTGCAATCCTCGACGGTTTATGTACACAGCTAGTTGGGTTGGACCGTTGCGCATATCGAACGATCAGGCGATAATCCAATCAGCTATGTACATAAGACGTCACACCACGATGGTTTAACGCAACACCGTTGCCGTGGGAGATTGCAATGGGTACATAGAGATTATCTATTGCCAAGCAACTGTTCTACGCAGAGTGTGCGTGAAAAGGCCAATTCCGTTGTCTCTACGACGTTTGGTTCGACATGCTGAAAATGATCAGTGATTTTAATTTGATTATGTATTCAGTATTGATTTATTAGTCCAGTAGTGGAAGCATGCATTATAGGTAGGTATGTTATATTTCGTGTATTATGGGTAAATTTGTTGCTATTATTATTTGATGTTTTTATTTTTCATTAATACTATTCGTATTGATATTATAATGAGGGTGGTTGTTATAGGTAAGTATTATAGTGATTCGTTTAAAGTAAAATAAAATAAAAATAAATAGGGTGGCGCAACAGAGCGAGGAGCCCCTGAGCCTAGCGCATTTCTCACAACCATGCCTTGTGAGGGAATGGAGGGGACCTACAATTTTTCGCCGGTTCCGAACGGCTAATTGAGAATGCGCTTTTCATGGCAATGAATTTACTAACGGAGGACTTGCCAATTCCTCGCGAAAGGCGATACCCGTGGAAAAACATTTTTGCATTTTGCCTCTGCTGGGATTCGAACCTCGAACCTCTGGGTTAGCTGGTGGACATGCTAACCATTACGCCACGGGTACCACTCGTTCGTTTAAAGGGTATATATTATTGTAAGCCTAGTTTAATTTATTAATATGCTTTTTATTAGGAGTAATTTGTTATGAAAGGTAAGTATTATATTGGGTAGCTATTATGATTGATAGAATATTATTAGGGGTAAGTATTATAAGGCGGTAGGTTTTATATTAGGTTGTGTTTTATGGTAAATATTATAAAGGGTAAGTATTATGGGAGTTATGGTATTATTAAGATAGGTAATATTATAAGGTGTATTAGGATTATAATGAATTTGAATTATTTGTTATTTTTGTGTGTGTTTATTTAGTTATTGTATTATTTTCTCTAAACCATTTCCTACATGCCGTTCCCTACAAAACTTCTTCTTTCCCAAGAACCTCGTTTGCTTGGAAAGGAGAAGGGAAAGGACGGACATGTTGTTGGGCGTCAAGGTTCAGGGTCTCATGCGCAGACTGGCAGCCGGGCTGTAAGCGAAAATTAGGGTTTTAGGTCTTTGCCATGAAAAATGCCAGCCCTTTTACCGTTCAGGTCTTCCAGTTCATACAGGTTGTTGCCCATAACTTTTGTAACCTTCATTTTTATGAACTTGGGGCTAAGCTTTGCACAAAACCCTTTTGTCGCATCGCTCAATGCAAAGTTTCGTCGGAAGACGATATCCCCTACAGAAAACTTCACGTTCTTACTTCGCAGATTATAGGTGTTTTCATACCGCGTATGACCGTTAGCGAGAGAGGTTTTGATATGTGCATGCATGATGTTCATTTTAGACGCTTGTGATACAATCCCAATTCCCGAGTTATTAAGGACATTCAGGTTGCGGAGCAGTTTATAGTCCGATCCATGTTCTATGCAGGGTTGACCAAACAGTGCCTCATGGGGCGACATATTTATCGCCGAATGGACCGTGGTGCGAAGCGCGCTGGCAATTGACTGTAGGTGGACATCCCAATTTTTCTGGTCCGAGTCAATGTACCCTCTGATGGCGGCGAGGATCGACCTATTTACTCTCTCGCTAGCATTTGCTTGCGGAGAGTAAACTGCAGTCCGTACATGCGAAATGCCGTACGCTACCATGCATTTCTCGAAATCGCGGCTGATAAATTGTTTACCGTTATCCGATAAAATAGTCTCAGGTACACCGAAAATGCAAAAGACCTCTTCGTGCAAAAACTTAAGCACCTTTTCAGAGGTCGCCTTACGGAGCGCTTTCACCACCACAAACTTGGTCATTTGGTCCAGCGCAATCACGATATGAGTGTTCCCGTCTCTAGAACGAGGGTAGGGGCCCAGGAAGTCGATGTACAACATCTGAAAGGGTCTCTCCGCCAGAAAACCTTTGCCCATGGGAGGCCTCAGAGTGGCATTTGGAGCTTTTGAGGCCTTACATATGTCGCACCTACCGATATACTCCTTTACCTGGGCTGCCATGTTTGGCCAGAAGAATTGTCGCTGCAGTCGGTACAACGTCTTTGCGATACCCCCATGCGAAGCCCGAGGTGGCTGATAAGCGAGAGTGATCAAGCGTTCCGTCATCGCGTCCGGAACCCAAAGCTTCCAAACAAGGTCATCCTCTACTGGATTTCCTGTGCAATGTCTGACCTTCTTGTAGACGAAATTTTCCGACACTCGAAGGTCAGGTAGCTTATCATTTTGTTCTAGAATGTTGTCAATGACCCTGAGGTAGTCACTAGATTTAAAACTAGAATCCTCAAGATCGATATGCAACACATCACAGGGATCTGTCAACATCGAAACATCGCAAACCAGAGCGTCCACTTCATACACTCGCGAGAGTGCATCGGGTACGATATTTGGGACCCTTTGCGATGCTGGATGCTGAAATCAAATCCTTGAAGCTTTAAACTCCATCTCGCTAGTCGGCCACTAAGATCCTTCTGGCTCATCAGCCATTTCAGGCTCGCATGATCGGTCACAATCCTAAACGCATGTCCTTCCACGTATGCTCGAAACTTCTGAACCCCCGTGACAGCCGCCGGGCACTCCCGCTCTGTCACACTGTAATTGCGCTGGGCCGAATTCAGTTTTTGAGAGTGGTAATATATGGGGCGTTCGCTACCACTTTCGTCTAACTGGCTCAACACGCAACCGATGCCAGTGTCCGATGCATCGCACAGGATCAAGAACTCCTTGCTGAAATTCGGGTGCACCAGGAGCGGATCGGAAGTTAAAGCCGCTTTAAGCAGGTTGAATGCTTTACTGGCGTCCTCGGTGAAAGCGAATTTCTTCCCCTTCTTCAATGTGTCGGTAATAGGTGCGGCTAAAGTGGAGAAGTCCCTAACAAACCTACGATACCATCCTGCAAGTCCCAAAAACCGTCGGACTTGTTTAGCCGAAGTTGGAGGTGGAAAATCCGCTATAGCTACCACCTTCTCGGGATCGGTCTTTAGGCAGCCGTCACCCACAATGTACCCCAGGAATTTCAATTCTTTGAAACAGAATTTGGACTTCTGTACGTTCATTGTTAGCCCTGCCTCTTGCAATCGACTGGCCAAAATCTCCAAGAGTTGAATATGCTCGTCGAACGTGCTCGATACTACCAACAGGTCGTCCAAGTACGGAAAGATTTTCTTTCGCAGCTGGTGGGGTACCACTTTGTCCATGAGTCTGACCATGCGTTGTGGCGCATTGCAGAGACCAAAGGGCATGACCGTAAACTGCAACAGGGGCATACCAGGCACCGTAAACGCCGTCTTTTCCCGGGATTCTTTCTCCAGTGGGATCTGCCAAAAAGCGTCTTTCAGGTCCACACTCGATATAAAGCGTGTATCCGAAAGCCGCGATAGCAATCCTCCTATATGAGAAAGTGGATACGCATCCTTCTTGGTCTTTGCGTTAACTTTCCTGTAGTCCAAACACAAACGATTTTTCCCGGGTTTGCGGATCAGAACTACAGGAGAGCTCCACGCGCTGTTGCTTTCTTCTATCACACCAAGTTTGAGCATGCGATCCAGTTCCTCATATAGAAGTTTCTGCACCGCTGGAGAAACCGGGTAATGACGCTGTTTAATGGGCTCAGCATCCCCTGTATCGATGGTATGTATGTACCTAAAGTGTAGTTTTTCCTAAGCCTTGTACGGAAGAGGACGGAAACTTACTTATGGCATCTTGTAACCGTTTGGATTGCTGTTCGGTAAGTATGTGAGCATTTGGATTTCCCGAGTCCGCAGGGCCGGGAACAGAAGAGATTTCGGATATTAAGTGGGGTGCGATTTCAAACTCCTTCCAGAAATCAACTCCTAGGTACAGTTTCTGTTGTAGGGACGGCACCAAATATAGGGTAAGGATCTTCTTCATCCCTTTGTAGGTTATCTCCGCGAGGATTTTTCCTACAATTGCCTGCCGTTTCCCATCTGCGGTTGTTACGTCAGAAAAGATTATCGAGAAGGTTTGTTCGTGTTTTTGAAGAAGATCTAGGCAATCCGCACCCAAGCAGCTGATGCTAGCCCCACTGTCGAGCAACCCGAGCAAAGGCTCTCCGAAGAGATGGATGGTAGCGTAAGGGCGTGTGTCTTCTGAGCTGCACAGTGTTGTGGCTTCAATAGCTCTGTAAGCTTCCTTCTTCTTTTTGAATTTTGTTCGGAGGTTTTCCACCTTGTCGGAAACCACGGTGTTCTGGGTTCTGAAGATACGTTTTCGCACTTGTATATAGTTCTGGAGCCGTTCGTGTAGGGTTTTCGTATGCCTGGATGGTAAGGGAAGAAGTGAACTCTTAACAGGGTCGGTTGATGGTCTTGGTAGGATTCTGGGGGCTGGTACAGGTAAGGATGTTGGAAGGTCTTAGTTTTCAGGGATGAATTTCGACGGGCTGGGTTGGATAGGTGGTATAAGGTCGGAAGGGCTTAGCACTCCGGGAGCTTCTCCAGAGAGCAATTCCCCCAGGGCTGTAAACTGCTCTTTTGCTCGTTTCCCGAGCATCGAGGACATTTCGGAGAGGTGGTGTTTTCCCAGCCACACCTTAAACAGAAAAGGTTTCTCTTAGGGTCAGGGCATTCGTAGAATGAATGACCCTGACCTTTACAATTCCAACATGTGAAATTGCGAGTTTCCCTTTCCCTTTTAGGGTGGAATGCCTCAATCTCGGGGACAGGAACCACATCATCCTCCAACTCTTCAGAACCCAACTCGGAAATGGCATTCCTGCGAGGGGGAGGCAAAGGTACAAAGCGGGACTTCAGGGCATCACGGTCGAGAAGGTATTTTTCCACTTTTCGACAGACATATACCATCTGGGCTAAGCAGCTAGTGTCGAAAGTAATCAGGAGCATCCCCATCTGTCGGCGTACATTGGTTTTCAACACCTCGATGATCTCCTTGTCGGAATTCGGGACCTTCAACCGGGCATTCAGCTTCTGGATACCCTTTTCAAATTCTTCGAACGTCTCCATTTGACCTTGACGCCGGTCATACAATTGTCTCGAAAGTTCAACATCCGTCTCCAACGTCCGATATCGTTCGATTAAAGCGTTCCTCAAAACTAACCACGTGGCATCCGGATTTGCTTTCACAAAACCCCAGAACCAGGTATCGACGGGGTCTGCCACAAAATGGTGAAAATTCACGACGACTTCATCCCACGTCGCACCGTAGCTTATCCTCAGTCGTTCAAGCCGAAAGATGAATTCATCAACTCACATCTTGCTGTTGTCAAACTTAAGTAACCACTTGTGGAAGTTCTGCAACCGATAATTCGAGCGACGGGGTGGTTGCTGCGTTATGACGGGGTTCACAGGATCACTGAAGGTCAAATTGTTTATTTGCCTCAAGAAGTCATCCAGGTTGGAGTTATCGGCCTCACTATTTCCCTGCGGGGGACGCGGTGATTGACCTCGAGTTGCGGGCTGGTTTCTTGCCGGAGAGCGCGTTCTAAGGGGAGATCCATGTCTAAGGGGCGACGGATGAGCCAGGGAGCTACTGCGAAGGTCTTCCGGTTGGCTTGACCGTCTTTCCGGATCATGGCGGGTGACCACAGGGGTAGTGGCCACCAGGGTTTCGCGTACAATCCCGGCCACTTCTTCCTTGAACAGCGTTCTGGTCCGCTCCATCTCCCTGGAGAAGAACTTAAAATCGGCAGCTCTACTCGCTCCGACCGCCGCTGTAACCACTTCATGTATGTAGTGCGTCAGATCTGCATTCTGTCCGCCAAAGGATTCACGTAATCCTTGAGACGACAGCTGGGGTGGATCTCTACCGATTGCACCTTCTTCTTGGGCTAGTAATGACGCCGCTCCCTCTCCATCAATGTTCGAGGAACGACCCGGAGTAGCTTCACCCACTCCCTGAGCTGAAGTTGAAGAACGACTAGTCGTTGCTACAGGCCCGTAGGTTTGGTTAGCTAGTTCCGAATAGGAATCTGCCAGCAGTTGACTGCGCGAGGAACGCCATCCCCTAGTGTTCTTCTTCGACTTCGAACGAGTCATTCTTCCGTACATTGTAGACTTGGTTGTGACGATACGGAATTTCGGAAGAAGAAATATTTTAGGTACTCACCCTGAAGTCACAAACACTAACAGTCTTATGGAAATAGGTAAACGTAAGGAAAAGGGATGGGATTCAAATAAAATGTCGAATTCAAAAAAAATAAAATCGGTTATTATTTAAAAGTAAAAAAAAATTAAAAATTTTAGTTTTGTGTAGTTAGTGTGGATTTTAATTAAAATTCAATATAATAACTATTCATGTATTATAATCTATTTTTGCTATAATTCAGTTTTGAGTTGTTCTAGGGTTTTGTTTGTTTTGTTTCTTTGTGTTTTTTTTTCTTTTAAATAATTCATTAAAAATAAGAGTGGAAGTGGCCTCAGGTAGGAAGCGTAGGAGACCAGAGATGAGGAAGATAGATAACCTCCCTATGGAACCACACCCGAATGATCAGGGCGCGAGCAGACCACTCACACCCACATTGCTGTAACCCGGACCTGGTTAGGTAGTGAGCAAAGTCCTTGGCACCTAAAATAATTATCTGGCTACCCCGCCAAATAACAGCCAGGGCTCAAAGCTTCGCCATAAAAATAAACAAACTACTAATCTAAACATATCCAAACAACTGAAGCTGAACAGTAACTCCAAACTTAGGCTTTGAAAATGGTTAGATCAGTATATTTCTTTGATTCTAGTAACACGAAACGCAACTGCCTAGATATGGGTAAATCAACCCATTTAGCGGACGTTCGCTATAAAGAATTATGAACAGTAAGTTGAAAAATGTTTACTTTACTACTAATGGTCCAGGCCGAACTACAGCGTGAGTCAGCGATATGCAAGCAGGTACCCCGATCGAACGTTTCCCCTAAGGTGTTACCTGAAATTAACAAAAACTTCTGAAGCATCGGGCCCCACGTTGGGCGCCACCTGTAACGAATTAGACCCGTTCCCCTCGCTCTCCTAGTAGACCACCCTTACAACCCCATATGTACAGGCATATGAGGCTGGTCCGGGCAGCAGAAGAGTGAGGGGTGTCCAGACTGCGACCCCCTGGCATGCTTGTAGGTGAGGGCTTAGCTCGTCGGCGGGGTGAGTTCATGGAGCCACAGCTCTGGACGGTCGTTACGAATTCATGCCAAAAAAATATAAAATTCGAAAAAAGGGGGACTCGACGTTCTTACTAGGGGTGGGGATGGTGATTCCAGTAGGGGGTGAGGGACTTAGATGGTCATGCCCTCAGGAGGTTTTAGCCCACCCATGCATCCTCCTAGGATACCCTTTGGACACTGTGACCTCCAAGTTGTGCAGCAGCCCCTGATGTTCTTCCTTCCCCATACTACAGCTTACCTACCCATGGTTCCTTCGACCACTTCCACCCACTATCTCTTACTTATCCGCACATCCTGTCAGTTATTCGTTCACAGAAATCGCCTTCCCATTAACATCGCTTTGAAAGCGTCAACCTTATTTAAATGATAACGCTGATTCGTCTTGGGTTTTGTTAACAAACAAAAAAAAATATAATAAATTTTTATTTTTCTTGGCCATAAATTACATATAAACTTTAAGATTTCCAATTAAATGATTTAGCTTTAAATTTTCAGGGCAATTCTCTAATTTAAAAAAATTTAATTTTGTTTAGGTTTATCCTTGCCAGGTGGTAACCCTAGGACCTGTTGACCAAATTTCATATACGCTACGAACTTACTGAATTTCCAATTTTGAAATTTTATGGTCTAGTGGAGCGTAAAAAAAATCAAAAAAATTTTGTTTTCTTCTTTTACTAGTTCCCCACCAACCCCCAAAAAACAAATAAGTATGCTTATATTCAAATATATGTAATGTATATATATAACAAATCACTTACGTGCTATACTGAAATGGATTAATGTTTAAAATTTCTTGTTTATGTTTAGGACCGGGACCTGACCATAAATTTTTTTTTTTTTGTAATCTAATTATTTTAAATTTTTTTTAAGACAACCTTTTCTTTGGGTTACCACTACCGGACTATTACTCAAATTTCGTTTCTATCAAGCTTAAGGCCATATTAAATTATTACACTTTAAATTAATGCAATGAGCAATTCAAAAGAGAAAAACAATAAAACACATAACCACACATCGGACACAAAAGGAATGCGGGAAAAAACACACAGGGGAGGTAGGGGTGTGGCACGGGGATACCAGCACGGGGTTTGATGAATCTGCTGAGGTGAATCCAATCTCGTCCTCTCTCTCGTCTTATCTCGTCTATGATTTTTTATCATGTATTTTTTTTTTCCATACGCAGTGGTTTGTAGTAAAGGCTTCTTCTTGTTCTTGACCAGGTAAGTCAACTTTTATTTTAGGTAAGTATCCGCTTATGGGGTAGGGATGGGGTTTTTTTTTTTTTTTGAAATAAGTTTCACTTGAATTACTTTGAGGTTTATAGTTTTTTTTTTATTCTGTAGTAGGGTTTTCGTGCAGTAGTTTTACTTGATTTTCTTTGAGTTTTTTTTTCTCTTTTATTTTCTTTTTGTAGGCTTTTGTACCTGGATGGCTTGAAACACCCGCACTATGGGCTTAACTTGTGCACCATTCGCCGCGACAACTCCCGGTTTAGGTTAAGTTTAGAAGGTCAACCCTTTACCTCACACGCGCACCTTTTAGACGCAACCGTATTTTCATACGCGCACTGGTTTTGGGGAATGAGTTTTCCTTTGCTTTTTCTCACTTTTTGGTTTTGTATTTATACATAAAATTTTACCGTGGAGAATACTTTCGCACCACTGGATATTATGTCACATTTGTATTTAAAATTTCCTTTTCTTCTGTTTTTTTTTTGTACTTAATTTTCTTTTTAATAGCGTCTTAATATTTCGCTTACTCCCTTACTTTAAAGTTTAAACCGAACCGCACATTACAAAAGCCACTTGTCGAATGACCTACTTTTGCACAGCTTCCCGATTGCAATCCTCGACGCTTTATGTACACAGCTAGTTGGGTTGGACCGTTGCGCATATCGAACGATCAGCCGATAATCCAATCAGCTATGTACATAAGACGTCACACCACGATGGTTTAACGCAACACCGTTGCCGTGGGAGATTGCAATGGGTACATAGAGATTATCTATTGCCAAGCAACTGTCCTACGCAGAGTGTGCGTGAAAAGGCCAATTCCGTTGTCTCTACGACGTTTGGTTCGACATGCAGAAAATGATCAGTGATTTTAATTTGATTATGTATTCAGTATTGATTTATTAGTCCAGTAGTGGAAGCATGCATTATAGGTAGGTATGTTATATTTCGTGTATTATGGGTAAATTTGTTGCTATTATTATTTGATGTTTTTATTTTTCATTAATACTATTCGTATTGATATTATAATGAGGGTGGTTGTTATAGGTAAGTATTATAGTGATTCGTTTAAAGGGTATATATTATTGTAAGCCTAGTTTAATTTATTAATATGCTTCTGTTTTTTTTTTGTACTTAATTTTCTTTTTAATAGCGTCTTAATATTTCGCTTACTCCCTTACTTTAAAGTTTAAACCGAACCGCACATTACAAAAGCCACTTGTCGAATGATCTACTTTTGCACAGCTTCCCGATTGCAATCCTCGACGGTTTATGTACACAGCTAGTTGGGTTGGACCGTTGCGCATATCGAACGATCAGGCGATAATCCAATCAGCTATGTACATAAGACGTCACACCACGATGGTTTAACGCAACACCGTTGCCGTGGGAGATTGCAATGGGTACATAGAGATTATCTATTGCCAAGCAACTGTTCTACGCAGAGTGTGCGTGAAAAGGCCAATTCCGTTGTCTCTACGACGTTTGGTTCGACATGCTGAAAATGATCAGTGATTTTAATTTGATTATGTATTCAGTATTGATTTATTAGTCCAGTAGTGGAAGCATGCATTATAGGTAGGTATGTTATATTTCGTGTATTATGGGTAAATTTGTTGCTATTATTATTTGATGTTTTTATTTTTCATTAATACTATTCGTATTGATATTATAATGAGGGTGGTTGTTATAGGTAAGTATTATAGTGATTCGTTTAAAGTAAAATAAAATAAAAATAAATAGGGTGGCGCAACAGAGCGAGGAGCCCCTGAGCCTAGCGCATTTCTCACAACCATGCCTTGTGAGGGAATGGAGGGGACCTACAATTTTTCGCCGGTTCCGAACGGCTAATTGAGAATGCGCTTTTCATGGCAATGAATTTACTAACGGAGGACTTGCCAATTCCTCGCGAAAGGCGATACCCGTGGAAAAACATTTTTGCATTTTGCCTCTGCTGGGATTCGAACCTCGAACCTCTGGGTTAGCTGGTGGACATGCTAACCATTACGCCACGGGTACCACTCGTTCGTTTAAAGGGTATATATTATTGTAAGCCTAGTTTAATTTATTAATATGCTTTTTATTAGGAGTAATTTGTTATGAAAGGTAAGTATTATATTGGGTAGCTATTATGATTGATAGAATATTATTAGGGGTAAGTATTATAAGGCGGTAGGTTTTATATTAGGTTGTGTTTTATGGTAAATATTATAAAGGGTAAGTATTATGGGAGTTATGGTATTATTAAGGTAGGTAATATTATAAGGTGTATTAGGATTATAATGAATTTTAATTATTTGTTATTTTTGTGTGTGTTTATTTAGTTATTGTATTATTTTCTCTAAACCATTTCCTACATGCCGTACCCTACAGCTCATCGGTAGCAGTTTTTTTTACTTGTTTCAGCTTTTTTAGCTGAAGTCCCGCGTTGCTTCACGGGTGCAGTTTCTTTATTAGCAGTCTGTTTTGCTGCTGTTGACTGCTGTTTGGTTGCAGTTTTGTTTCCAGATAATGCTTTATTTTTTTTTTTGAGCATTTTCTTTCGGCACAGACTGTTTTTGTCTTGCCTCACTTTCATTTTTTATGCGGGCCTCTTGCCTTGCCTTTATTTCATTTATCTCCTTACTAAGCTGCTGTATTATTATAGTTAGTGATTGTACTCGCTTATCTTCATTTTCATTATTTTTTTCTTCTTCGTCATCGGCAAGGGCAGCGAAAGAATTACCGCTCCCTGTATAGCGGCCCTTTCCACCGTTTGATTCATAATCATACGTTGAGTCTAGACATTCCTCGCTATCAGAACTGCTTGTTGACATATTTTCAACCTCCTTGTCTTCCAGCGCCTTTTGCTTGCGACGGACTAGATTTGGCTTAGCTTGAATGCGTCGCCTTCTCTTAGTTGCGGTTGTTGCCACTGTTGTGGTTGTTGTTGTTGCCAATCTCGCCTCACCAGATGTTGATGGACCTGATTGGTCCATCACATCAATTTTCTCTCTAATCTCTTTGAGTAAAAGTTCACGTTCCTTCTGTTCCGCAACTACCTTTAAAGAAAAACACGACGCTATTAAAAAGAAAATTAAGTACAAAAAAAAAAACAGAAGAAAAGGAAATTTTAAATACAAATGTGACATAATATCCAGTGGTGCGAAAGTATTCTCCACGGTAAAATTTTATGTATAAATACAAAACCAAAAAGTGAGAAAAAGCAAAGGAAAACTCATTCCCCAAAACCAGTGCGCGTATGAAAATACGGTTGCGTCTAAAAGGTGCGCGTGTGAGGTAAAGGGTTGACCTTCTAAACTTAACCTAAACCGGGAGTTGTCGCGGCGAATGGTGCACAAGTTAAGCCCATAGTGCGGGTGTTTCAAGCCATCCAGGTACAAAAGCCTACAAAAAGAAAATAAAAGAGAAAAAAAAACTCAAAGAAAATCAAGTAAAACTACTGCACGAAAACCCTACTACAGAATAAAAAAAAAACTATAAACCTCAAAGTAATTCAAGTGAAACTTATTTCAAAAAAAAAAAAAAAAACCCCCATCCCTACCCCATAAGCGGATACTTACCTAAAATAAAAGTTGACTTACCTGGTCAAGAACAAGAAGAAGCCTTTACTACAAACCACTGCGTATGGAAAAAAAAAAATACATGATAAAAAATCATAGACGAGATAAGACGAGAGAGAGAACGAGATTGGATTCACCTCAGCAGATTCATCAAACCCCGTGCTGGTATCCCCGTGCCACACCCCTACCTCCCCTGTGTGTTTTTTCCCGCATTCCTTTTGTGTCCGATGTGTGGTTATGTGTTTTATTGTTTTTCTCTTTTGAATTGCTCATTGCATTAATTTAAAGTGTAATAATTTAATATGGCCTTAAGCTTGATAGAAACGAAATTTGAGTAATAGTCCGGTAGTGGTAACCCAAAGAAAAGGTTGTCTTAAAAAAAATTTAAAATAATTAGATTACAAAAAAAAAAAAATTTATGGTCAGGTCCCGGTCCTAAACATAAACAAGAAATTTTAAACATTAATCCATTTCAGTATAGCACGTAAGTGATTTGTTATATATATACATTACATATATTTGAATATAAGCATACTTGTTTGTTTTTTGGGGGTTGGTGGGGAGCTAGTAAAAGAAGAAAACAAAATTTTTTTGATTTTTTTTACGCTCCACTAGACCATAAAATTTCAAAATTGGAAATTCAGTAAGTTCGTAGCGTATATGAAATTTGGTCAACAGGTCCTAGGGTTACCACCTGGCAAGGATAAACCTAAACAAAATTAAATTTTTTTAAATTAGAGAATTGCCCTGAAAATTTAAAGCTAAATCATTTAATTGGAAATCTTAAAGTTTATATGTAATTTATGGCCAAGAAAAATAAAAATTTATTATATTTTTTTTTGTTTGTTAACAAAACCCAAGACGAATCAGCGTTATCATTTAAATAAGGTTGACGCTTTCAAAGCGATGTTAATGGGAAGGCGATTTCTGTGAACGAATAACTGACAGGATGTGCGGATAAGTAAGAGATAGTGGGTGGAAGTGGTCGAAGGAACCATGGGTAGGTAAGCTGTAGTATGGGGAAGGAAGAACATCAGGGGCTGCTGCACAACTTGGAGGTCACAGTGTCCAAAGGGTATCCTAGGAGGATGCATGGGTGGGCTAAAACCTCCTGAGGGCATGACCATCTAAGTCCCTCACCCCCTACTGGAATCACCATCCCCACCCCTAGTAAGAACGTCGAGTCCCCCTTTTTTCGAATTTTATATTTTTTTGGCATGAATTCGTAACGACCGTCCAGAGCTGTGGCTCCATGAACTCACCCCGCCGACGAGCTAAGCCCTCACCTACAAGCATGCCAGGGGGTCGCAGTCTGGACACCCCTCACTCTTCTGCTGCCCGGACCAGCCTCATATGCCTGTACATATGGGGTTGTAAGGGTGGTCTACTAGGAGAGCGAGGGGAACGGGTCTAATTCGTTACAGGTGGCGCCCAACGTGGGGCCCGATGCTTCAGAAGTTTTTGTTAATTTCAGGTAACACCTTAGGGGAAACGTTCGATCGGGGTACCTGCTTGCATATCGCTGACTCACGCTGTAGTTCGGCCTGGACCATTAGTAGTAAAGTAAACATTTTTCAACTTACTGTTCATAATTCTTTATAGCGAACGTCCGCTAAATGGGTTGATTTACCCACATTTAGGCAGTTGCGTTTCGTGTTACTAGAATCAAAGAAATATACTGATCTAACCATTTTCAAAGCCTAAGTTTGGAGTTACTGTTCAGCTTCAGTTGTTTGGATATGTTTAGATTAGTAGTTTGTTTATTTTTATGGCGAAGCTTTGAGCCCTGGCTGTTATTTGGCGGGGTAGCCAGATAATTATTTCAGGTGCCAAGGACTTTGCTCACTACCTAACCAGGTCCGGGTTACAGCAATGTGGGTGTGAGTGGTCTGCTCGCGCCCTGATCATTCGGCTGTGGTTCCATAGGGAGGTTATCTATCTTCCTCATCTCTGGTCTCCTACGCTTCCTACCTGAGGCCACTTCCACTCTTATTTTTAATGAATTATTTAAAAGAAAAAAAACACAAAGAAACAAAACAAACAAAACCCTAGAACAACTCAAAACTGAATTATAGCAAAAATAGATTATAATACATGAATAGTTATTATATTGAATTTTAATTAAAATCCACACTAACTACACAAAACTAAAATTTTTAATTTTTTTTTACTTTTAAATAATAACCGATTTTATTTTTTTTGAATTCGACATTTTATTTGAATCAAATCCCTTTTCCTTACGTTTACCTATTTCCATAAGACTGTTAGTGTTTGTGACTTCGGGGTGAGTACCTAAAATATTTCTTCTTCCGAAATTCCGTATCGTCACAACCAAGTCTACAATGTACGGAAGAATGACTCGTTCGAAGTCGAAGAAGAACACTAGGGGATGGCGTTCCTCGCGCAGTCAACTGCTGGCAGATTCCTATTCGGAACTAGCTAACCAAACCTACGGGCCTGTAGCAACGACTAGTCGTTCTTCAACTTCAGCTCAGGGAGTGGGTGAAGCTACTCCGGGTCGTTCCTCGAACATAGATGGAGAGGGAGCGGCGTCATTACTAGCCCAAGAAGAAGGTGCAATCGGTAGAGATCCACCCCAGCTGTCGTCTCAAGGATTACGTGAATCCTTTGGCGGACAGAATGCAGATCTGACGCACTACATACATGAAGTGGTTACAGCGGCGGTCGGAGCGAGTAGAGCTGCCGATTTTAAGTTCTTCTCCAGGGAGATGGAGCGGACCAGAACGCTGTTCAAGGAAGAAGTGGCCGGGATTGTACGCGAAACCCTGGTGGCCACTACCCCTGTGGTCACCCGCCATGATCCGGAAAGACGGTCAAGCCAACCGGAAGACCTTCGCAGTAGCTCCCTGGCTCATCCGTCGCCCCTTAGACATGGATCTCCCCTTAGAACGCGCTCTCCGGCAAGAAACCAGCCCGCAACTCGAGGTCAATCACCGCGTCCCCCGCAGGGAAATAGTGAGGCCGATAACTCCAACCTGGATGACTTCTTGAGGCAAATAAACAATTTGACCTTCAGTGATCCTGTGAACCCCGTCATAACGCAGCAACCACCCCGTCGCTCGAATTATCGGTTGCAGAACTTCCACAAGTGGTTACTTAAGTTTGACAACAGCAAGATGTGAGTTGATGAATTCATCTTTCGGCTTGAACGACTGAGGATAAGCTACGGTGCGACGTGGGATGAAGTCGTCGTGAATTTTCACCATTTTGTGGCAGACCCCGTCGATACCTGGTTCTGGGGTTTTGTGAAAGCAAATCCGGATGCCACGTG
Organism: Melanostoma mellinum; assembly: GCA_914767635.1. Taxonomy (NCBI): domain Eukaryota; kingdom Metazoa; phylum Arthropoda; class Insecta; order Diptera; family Syrphidae; genus Melanostoma; species Melanostoma mellinum. The sequence continues at coordinate 109,611,513 of OU612060.1, forward strand.
GTTAGTTTTGAGGAACGCTTTAATCGAACGATATCGGACGTTGGAGACGGATGTTGAACTTTCGAGACAATTGTATGACCGGCGTCAAGGTCAAATGGAGACGTTCGAAGAATTTGAAAAGGGTATCCAGAAGCTGAATGCCCGGTTGAAGGTCCCGAATTCCGACAAGGAGATCATCGAGGTGTTGAAAACCAATGTACGCCGACAGATGGGGATGCTCCTGATTACTTTCGACACTAGCTTGTAACGATGCATTTGAAAAGATCGTTACATGCTTGAAAATCCATCTCCCCAAGGCGTCATCTAGCGGATAAAAGCCGAAGCACCCTCCTCATCCGATACACCAACCAGTGGGTGGTTATATAGCCCGGACACCATACCCAGGTTGTGGCTGCGATAAGCTTTCACACCTCGAGTAACCCACCATTATGATACTCAGTTCACCTCACCCATTCTCTAGGTAATAGGGAGAATTACTTGTACATAGCAAAGTGCCGAACTCCCCATGCACAAGCAACGAACAAGACAACCGTCAGCAGACCTTGATGGTGAGTTTCGGGTATGCCAAGGCTATGGCATATAGTCAGCGTAATGGGTAGCCAAGAATTACTACGTGTGGTATAGCTATGGCGTATAGCCAAATATAATAGTGTTCTACGTTAACTATTGCGTGTGGTATGGCTATGGCATATAGTCAAATATAATGGTGGCCTGCATAAATTATTATCATATGGCTATGGAGTATAGCCAAGTAGCATGGTGAAGTACCGGTCGGCCCTGAGGAGATATAGTAAATGCATGGGAGTGGGGATTTTTCCATTGTGTAAATGAATCCCCATATGATTCCATGGCGAGCCACAAGTATAAAAGGAGCAGCTCAGCACAGGAAAAATCAGTTCGCCGGCACCGGTCAAGAGGTGCACTTCCCAGTAGTAATGAAATGGTAAGAGGTTTGAGTAAGTTTTTAATAAATTATATTTTCATAAAACTAAATTTCTTAAGTATTGTGCCACCAGGGGCAAAGACTAGTGCCTGTTGATCCCCCAGAGCTATTGCCTGTTGAGCCTTACCTACCAAGGGTCTCGTGCCGCTTGTGTTTCTGCCTACCAAGGGCCTCGTGCCGCTTGTGTTTCTGCCTACCAAGGGCCTCGTGCCGCTTGTGTTTCTGCCTACCAAGGGCTTCGTGCCGCTTGTGTTTCTGCCTACCAAGGGCCTCGTGCCGCTTGTGTTTCTGCCTACCAAGGGCCTCGTGCCGCTTGTGTTTCTGCCTTCCAAGGGCCTCGTGCCGCTTGTGTTTCTGCCTACCAAGGGCCTCGTGCCGCTTGTGTTTCTGCCTACCAAGGGCCTCGTGCCGCTTGTGTTTCTGCCTACCAAGGGCCTCGTGCCGCTTGTGTTTCTGCCTACCAAGGGCCTCGTGCCGCTTGTGTTTCTGCCTACCAAGGGCCTCGTGCCGCTTGTGTTTCTGCCTACCAAGGGCCTCGTGCCGCTTGTGTTTCTGCCTACCAAGGGCCTCGTGCCGCTTGTGTTTCTGCCTACCAAGGGCCTCGTGCCGCTTGTGTTTCTGCCTACCAAGGGCCTCGTGCCGCTTGTGTTTCTGCCTACCGGGGGCCTCGTGCCGCTCGTGTTTCGGCCTACTAAGGGCCTCGTGCCGCTTGTGTTTCTGCCTACCGGGGGTCCCGTACCGCCCGTGTTTCTGCCTGCTAGGGTCCTCAAGACGCCTACGCGCTTCGACTGGCCTGCGGCTACCTATAGGGTGAATGCGCCGCAAGGGATAGTGCCATCAAGGCAGCAACTAGTTATATCAATAATTATTAATCCTTTCTTTTTCTTAGCTATTACGCATAAAGGAGATTTCCGACCGCCATCAGTGTAGGACTGACCGACATACCCAGAAGGGGCATAAGCTGCTAGAATCCGCCTGAGGGACATACGAAGTTACCCGACAGCAGCCGATGTTATACCTGCCGTACTTTTTATATAGATTTGTACACTTTAATATTTGTATAATTTAAGTTCAAAATAAAGAAAGAGTTTCTGGATTTTGTGAAGTTTCGTGTTTCCTTCACTATACCTTGGCCCGCCCTGAGTATCACCTCGGCCGGGAAATTAAAAGCACGTCACAATTTGGCGCCCGAGCAGGGACAATTAAGGTCCACTCCGTGATAAAGAAACTCTCTCCGAACTCTTAACCAAACCGAACAAATTTCTAATTTAAACATGTCCGACTCCGAAGAAAGCTTCGACGTGTTCGCTAGCATAGGAGCAATATACTTGCTCAGCAAGCCAGAGCTAGTGACGCGTATGAGTCAGCTAGGACTTGACACCGAAGGTACATTGTCCGTACTACGAGCCCGTTTCAGCAGTTACATTAAAAAGGCCAGGCTCCGTAAATCCACACAAGATCTGTGTGCGGATTTAGAGAAGGCCGTAACTGAGCGAGAGTACAAACAAGTACCAACGGACGAAAACGTAAACGAACCAAAATCTCCGATGTATACGGAGATTTCCTTTCAGGTACCATCTTATGTACCACCTCCTCCCGTTTCACCCGCCGAAGCCGAACCTTCAAGGGACACGGCAACGTCCAATGTCGAATTCACCGATGAAGTCGTTGCACCTCGCCCAATCGAACCCGCACCAACTAGGCCACCTTTCCGACCGACCGGTAGATTCATACTCAGCTACGAAGCCGAGTTAATGAATAACGTTCGTAAGTGGGGGCTGAGGTTTGACTCATCGGGGAACGCGGTTGAATTCCTATACCGGCTAACGGAATTAACCGCTTGTTACGACATACGACCAGACGATATAATCAAAGCCTTGCCGGAAATCTTACGCGGTACCGCTTTAGAGTGGTTTCGCATAAATAAAGAGCGCCTAAAAACTTGGACTCAGTTCCACGCTGTTTTCCTGGACCATTATTTACCAGCGCGGTACCTCTGCAAGTTAGAGGAGGAAATAATAAGGAAGAAGCAAGGGCCCCGCGAAAAAGCGAAAGATTTCATTCAGGCCACCCAATATTTGATTTATCGTCACCCGCGGATACATATCGAGGACAGTATCGACCGAATATATGATAGTTTGAGGCCTGAATATCTATTATATATTAGGAGGCGTGACTTCAACACGCTAGACGAGTTAATGAAATTAGCGGAGGAGTATGAATACATACGCGGTGAAGACCGTACTCCCCGCCAAGCACAGCACTATGTCGCTCCGACACCTCGTCCCGCGCCGACTCGAAACGTCCATAATCCATTTGCCTCCAATCGACCGCTTCCCGATAGCCGAGCGTTGCCCCCACCCCGACCAAATCCCAACCGATCCGATCCGCCGCTACCGCCGCCGCACTTCGGTCAGTATGACAGAGAGACCCATTGCTGGAACTGTAAACAGCGAGGGCACAGTAAGAGCAACTGTCGCAGACCGTTCCGTCTCTTTTGCTCATACTGCGGAGAAGACGGACGGCTGACAAAAGACTGCGACTGTCATCCGAATAGAGCCGCCGTCATGTCGAGCCGGCAGAACCAACCACAGCAACCAGAACGCGCACCAGTACAGGCAATAGCGTTGGTTGAGCCGACTCCATTGGCATCACAAGGCGAGATGACAGGAGAGAATACCGACCCCAGATGCTTCGTAACTATACGAGTGGGCGGACAGGCTATTAAAGCATTATTGGATACCGGGGCCACAAAGTCTTTCATCAACGAGAGCACTCGACGATTACTACGCCGCCTTAACGCTCCCGTCCAACGTCACACGCACCGTACGCATCTCGCCAATGGCGAAGTCGTGGTCAGCTACGAACACTATCCGCTGGCCCTGACTATTCAAGAGCGTGTTGTTCATGGGACCGTAACATACATGAAGCAACTCACCGAAGAAATGGTAATAGGGGTGGATATCTTGCGAGACGCAGATTTCCGGATGAGTATGAGCGGCACCGAGATACCATGGTTACCAGCGTTGAATGCAACAAAATTAGCCGAGAGTGAGTACCGAGAGCACCTCTGTGCGCTGGGGGGTAAACCATTAACCAGCTCACAAGAAGAAGAGTTACAAGCACTGTTAGACGAAGAACTACCGAAATTCGAATCCCTACCGAAGGATACGGACACCGCCGTACATTATATCAAGCTGAAGACCGACCAACCGTTTAAACAGAGGTATTACCCTAAGAACCCCGCGATGCAAAAGGTAATTGATGACGAAATCAACGAGTTACTCCGAGACGCCAAGATAGAACCGTCCAAGAGTCCGTACAGCTCACCCATTGTTCTTGTAAAGAAAAAAACCGGCTCATGGAGAGTATGTGTCGACTATCGTCAGCTGAACAGCATAACCGTCATGGATGCATACCCTCTGCCCCAGATCGTGGCTATACTAGATAAATTGAAAAGGGCCAACTTCATATCAACCATCGACCTCAAACAAGGCTACTGGCAAATACCTTTACACCCCGAGTCGCGCGCCTATACAGCGTTCACTGTACCAGGTCGGGGATTGTACCAGTGGAAGGTCATGCCATGCGGATTAAACTCCGCTGCCGCCACATTCCAGAGGATGTTAGATAGCATCATCGGCCCAGACATGGACGAGTATGCATTTGCTTATCTGGATGACATCATCGTCGTGAGTGGCACATTCAAAGAGCACATACAACATCTGCGCGAGGTTTTCGCCAAGTTACAAGCGGCGAACTTACGTATCAACCACGAGAAGTGCGAATTTTGCAAGAGCCAGTTAAAATACCTGGGGCATGTAGTGAGCGAGCAAGGTATTAGTACCGACCCCGATAAGATCGCCGCCGTCCAAGACCTGAACGCACCCCGAAATGTGAAGGAGCTAAGACGAGTAATGGGAATAACTTCCTGGTATCGCCGGTTTATAAAAAATTTCTCGCAAGTGGCAACGCCCCTGACCATGTTGCTCAAGAAGAGCCAAGAATGGACCTGGGGAGCAGAGCAAGAACATGCTTTCTCGGAATTAAAGAAACGTTTAACCGAAGCACCCGTGCTGATGTGTCCGAATTTCGATTTGCCTTTTACCTTGCAAACAGATGCCAGTCAATACGGACTGGGGGTCGTGCTTTCTCAACAGAACGACAAACAAGAGAGGGTAATAGCATACGCCAGCCGCACACTCACTGACCTGGAAAAAAAGTATTCCGTCACCGAAAAGGAGTGCCTGGCCATTCTATTTGGCATACGCAAAATGCGACCTTACCAAGAGGGTTACCATTTCACAGTTGTTACCGACCATCATTCCTTGAAGTGGTTACACTCACTTGATAATTCATCGGGCAGACTGGCCCAATGGGCAATAGAGCTACAGCAATACGACTTCGACATCAAGTATCGCAAAGGCGCCATGAATGTCGTTGCCGACGCTCTATCAAGAGACCCCTTGCCATTTAACCCAAGCGATCTGTCAATCATCTGCAGTGTTACCGACGATTGGACTGAGCGACGCGCCAGGCAAATAGAATGTAACCCTTCGCAATATCCAGAGTACCGCATCACCGACAACAAATTATACCGCAAATTTTCCGCTCATCCACTCTCAAGTCAAGAGGAGGATTGGAAATTGTGCATACCATTCACCGACAGAGAAAAAATAATATTCGAAAACCACGACGCTACGACAGCTGGGCATCTCGGCATCGCCAAAACAGCAGATCGTATCATGAAAGCCTACTACTGGCCAGGCATGTATCGCGATATTGCGCGTTACATTAAGAAATGTGCCGTGTGTCTCGCCTACAAGGCGCCGCAACAGAAGCCTAGCGGGCTGATGCATACGAATGTACCTAACACTCCTTGGGATACCGTATGTGTAGATTTCGTTGGTCCCCTTCCACGTTCCATGAAAGGTCATACCATGATGTTGGTAATGGTAGACCGCTTTACTAAATGGGTGGAGGCGGTGCCATTGAGATCGGCGACCAGTCAGGCAGTAATCAAAGCAATAAGAGAGCGCATCATAACCCGTTTCGGAGTTCCCCGCGTCCTACTCTCCGACAACGGCAGCCAATTTAACAGCACTGTCCTCATAGAATTCCTACACGACATAGGAATACAACAACGTTTCACCGCCCCTTATTCACCGCAAGAGAACCCGACCGAACGTGTCAATCGCGTGCTTAAAACAATGATAGCACAATACGTACAAAGTAACCACCGCACGTGGGACGAACATATACCCGAGCTAACTTTTGCAATCAACACAAGTAAACATGAATCAACCGGTTTCTCCCCTGCTTTCCTCAATTTCGGTAGAGAACTCACCGCCCCGCACCAACCAAATGTACCAACTACCGACAATGACGAAACACCATCGGTTAGACAAGAGAGAATGAAAATGCTCTACCAACTGGTAGTGAGTAATTTGCAGGTAGCGGCACAAAAACAAACACGGCATTACAATTTGAGGAGAAGGGCGTGGCGTCCCAGTGTTGGTGAGCAGGTATATAAGAGAGTTAGAGTACTCTCCTCTGCCATCAACTACTACACCGAAAAGTTAGCACCGCGATATGAAGGGCCGTTTGTCGTCATTCGTTTCATTTCTCCTGTCATCGTCATGTTAAGAAGTGTGAGCGGGAAAGGGAATCTCACTCGCTCCCATGTGAAGGATTTGCGCGGTTTCACATCGGACGACGAACACCATATATTAGCAGAGGATCATGTAAATTTAATTCAGTCTACGATCAACAGTCCAAGGGCACGGATGCAGCAGAGAATCGAAAGTGAAGAGGAAACCATGGACGCCGCCCAACCATGGAAACGACAGCCGACTAGGCCAAACAGAGTACGGGCTCCGGCTCACACCACTATATTGCTACCCAACCTACCAGCAAAGCCAGGTACCAGTGGCTAAACACGACCTCCGCAAACGCCCCGCACTACCACCACCGCCGGTCCTAGCCGCCCGCTTAAACCCACGTCGGGAAGAGGGCAGCCGGTCAAACAACCGCGCAAGAAGCCAGGAAAATTGACCGAATCCGGGATACCGAAGCTATCACCAGTCAACACCGCACCGCAAACTAAAGAGCCGTGGAAGAGACCATCGCCCGTCGACAGGCCGCCGGCCTTACCAAAGCCAACGACCGTCAAAAGACCACCGACAGCACCAAAGCCATCGACGGTCAACTCCGCACCGCAAACCGAAGAACCGTGGAAGCGACACCCGACCGTCAAAAGACCACCGACAGCACCGAAGCCAACGACAGTCAACTCCGCACCACAAACCGAAGAGCCGTGGAAGCGACACCCGACCGTCAAAAGACCGCCGCCAGCACCGGTAACAGCAGCCTTGGAGCTCCCCCACGCCAAACAGTTCCCTACAACGTCCGGGGAACAGAACTTACCGTCATTGATGTCATCGTTGGAGGGTGACCAACCACCAAAACCGAAGCCAAAAGTAACGAAGGAATCAGATCCGTTCCGAGGTATAGTGATTCGAAGCCACGTACTTTACAATCCGACAAGGTGTCGCCAGAGTTTCACCTTCAGGCGCCGTAGTGACCCCGTGACTTGCCTAGTATTGAAGCGAGGAGTAGCGCTACTGATCCACCGTCAATCCGGGCAGACCCGAAAGGTTCAATTTGAACCCTAGACGCAAAATAAATGCACTATAATATTAAGAATAATATTTTACTTTTTTTTTGACCACGAAGGTTTTCTTTTGTTATGTTGTTTTGTTGTTTTTGAATTATTAAAAAAAAAAAAAAGGAAAAAAAAAAAAGAAAAAAAAAAGATAGAATATATATACCAAAAAAATAATAATCACCCGTGTATTTTTCAATGGAAGTGGAAGAACCGATGTCGAAACCTTCTTTGGTGCCAGGGAGCAGACGAGGAGGTCCTCGTCTCCAAAAGGGGGAGGATATGTAACGATGCATTTGAAAAGATCGTTACATGCTTGAAAATCCATCTCCCCAAGGCGTCATCTAGCGGATAAAAGCCGAAGCACCCTCCTCATCCGATACACCAACCAGTGGGTTGGGCCCGGACACCATACCCAGGTTGTGGCTGCGATAAGCTTTCACACCTCGAGTAACCCACCATTATGATACTCAGTTCACCTCACCCATTCTCTAGGTAATAGGGAGAATTACTTGTACATAGCAAAGTGCCGAACTCCCCATGCACAAGCAACGAACAAGACAACCATCAGCAGACCTTGATGGTGAGTTTCGGGTATGCCAAGGCTATGGCATATAGTCAGCGTAATGGGTAGCCAAGAATTACTACGTGTGGTATAGCTATGGCGTATAGCCAAATATAATAGTGTTCTACGTTAACTATTGCGTGTGGTATGGCTATGGCATATAGTCAAATATAATGGTGGCCTGCATAAATTATTATCATATGGCTATGGAGTATAGCCAAGTAGCATGGTGAAGTACCGGTCGGCCCTGAGGAGATATAGTAAATGCATGGGAGTGGGGATTTTTCCATTGTGTAAATGAATCCCCATATGATTCCATGGCGAGCCACAAGTATAAAAGGAGCAGCTCAGCACAGGAAAAATCAGTTCGCCGGCACCGGTCAAGAGGTGCACTTCCCAGTAGTAATGAAATGGTAAGAGGTTTGAGTAAGTTTTTAATAAATTATATTTTCATAAAACTAAATTTCTTAAGTATTGTGCCACCAGGGGCAAAGACTAGTGCCTGTTGATCCCCCAGAGCTATTGCCTGTTGAGCCTTACCTACCAAGGGTCTCGTGCCGCTTGTGTTTCTGCCTACCAAGGGCCTCGTGCCGCTTGTGTTTCTGCCTACCAAGGGCCTCGTGCCGCTTGTGTTTCTGCCTACCAAGGGCCTCGTGCCGCTTGTGTTTCTGCCTACCAAGGGCCTCGTGCCGCTTGTGTTTCTGCCTACCAAGGGCCTCGTGCCGCTTGTGTTTCTGCCTACCAAGGGCCTCGTGCCGCTTGTGTTTCTGCCTACCAAGGGCCTCGTGCCGCTTGTGTTTCTGCCTACCAAGGGCCTCGTGCCGCTTGTGTTTCTGCCTACCAAGGGCCTCGTGCCGCTTGTGTTTCTGCCTACCAAGGGCCTCGTGCCGCTTGTGTTTCTGCCTACCAAGGGCCTCGTGCCGCTTGTGTTTCTGCCTACCAAGGGCCTCGTGCCGCTTGTGTTTCTGCCTACCAAGGGCCTCGTGCCGCTTGTGTTTCTGCCTACCGGGGGCCTCGTGCCGCTCGTGTTTCTGCCTACCAAGGGCCTCGTGCCGCTTGTGTTTCTGCCTACCGGGGGTCCCGTACCGCCCGTGTTTCTGCCTGCTAGGGTCCTCAAGACGCCTACGCGCTTCGACTGGCCTGCGGCTACCTATAGGGTGAATGCGCCGCAAGGGATAGTGCCATCAAGGCAGCAACTACTTATATCAATAATTATTAATCCTTTCTTTTTCTTAGTTATTACGCATAAAGGAGATTTCCGACCGCCATCAGTGTAGGACTGACCGACATACCCAGAAGGGGCATAAGCTGCTAGAATCCGCCTGAGGGACATACGAAGTTACCCGACAGCAGCCGATGTTATACCTGCCGTACTTTTTATATAGATTTGTACACTTTAATATTTGTATAATTTAAGTTCAAAGTAAAGAGAGAGTTTCTGGATTTTGTGAAGTTTCGTGTTTCCTTCACTATACCTTGGCCCGCCCTGAGTATCACCTCGGCCGGGAAATTAAAAGCACGTCACAAGCTGCTTAGCCCAGATGGTATATGTCTGTCGAAAAGTGGAAAAATACCTTCTCGACCGTGATGCCCTGAAGTCCCGCTTTGTACCTTTGCCTCCCCCTCGCAGGAATGCCATTTCCGAGTTGGGTTCTGAAGAGTTGGAGGATGATGTGGTTCCTGTCCCCGAGATTGAGGCATTCCACCCTAAAAGGGAAAGGGAAACTCGCAATTTCACATGTTGGAATTGTAAAGGTCAGGGTCATTCATTCTACGAATGCCCTGACCCTAAGAGAAACCTTTTCTGTTTAAGGTGTGGCTGGGAAAACACCACCTCTCCGAAATGTCCTCGATGCTCGGGAAACGAGCAAAAGAGCAGTTTACAGCCCCGGGGGAATTGCTCTCTGGAGAAGCTCCCGGAGTGCTAAGCCCTTCCGACCTTATACCACCTATCCAACCCAGCCCGTCGAAATTCATCCCTGAAAACTAAGACCTTCCAACATCCTTACCTGTACCAGCCCCCAGAATCCTACCAAGACCATCAACCGACCCTGTTAAGAGTTCACTTCTTCCCTTACCATCCAGGCATACGAAAACCCTACACGAACGGCTCCAGAAATATATACAAGTGCGAAAACGTATCTTCAGAACCCAGAACACCGTGGTTTCCGACAAGGTGGAAAAGCTTCGAACAAAATTCAAAAAGAAGAAGGAAGCTTACAGAGCTATTGAAGCCACAACACTGTGCAGCTCAGAAGACACACGCCCTTACGCTACCATCCATCTCTTCGGAGAGCCTTTGCTCGGGTTGCTCGACAGTGGGGCTAGCATCAGCTGCTTGGGTGCGGATTGCCTAGATCTTCTTCAAAAACACGAACAAACCTTCTCGATAATCTTTTCTGACGTAACAACCGCAGATGGGAAACGGCAGGCAATTGTAGGAAAAATCCTCGCGGAGATAACCTACAAAGGGATGAAGAAGATCCTTACCCTATATTTGGTGCCGTCCCTACAACAGAAACTGTACCTAGGAGTTGATTTCTGGAAGGAGTTTGAAATCGCACCCCACTTAATATCCGAAATCTCTTCTGTTCCCGGCCCTGCGGACTCGGGAAATCCAAATGCTCACATACTTACCGAACAGCAATCCAAACGGTTACAAGATGCCATAAGTAAGTTTCCGTCCTCTTCCGTACAAGGCTTAGGAAAAACTACACTTTAGGTACATACATACCATCGATACAGGGGATGCTGAGCCCATTAAACAGCGTCATTACCCGGTTTCTCCAGCGGTGCAGAAACTTCTATATGAGGAACTGGATCGCATGCTCAAACTTGGTGTGATAGAAGAAAGCAACAGCGCGTGGAGCTCTCCTGTAGTTCTGATCCGCAAACCCGGGAAAAATCGTTTGTGTTTGGACTACAGGAAAGTTAACGCAAAGACCAAGAAGGATGCGTATCCACTTTCTCATATAGGAGGATTGCTATCGCGGCTTTCGGATACACGCTTTATATCGAGTGTGGACCTGAAAGACGCTTTTTGGCAGATCCCACTGGAGAAAGAATCCCGGGAAAAGACGGCGTTTACGGTGCCTGGTATGCCCCTGTTGCAGTTTACGGTCATGCCCTTTGGTCTCTGCAATGCGCCACAACGCATGGTCAGACTCATGGACAAAGTGGTACCCCACCAGCTGCGAGAGAAAATCTTTCCGTACTTGGACGACCTGTTGGTAGTATCGAGCACGTTCGACGAGCATATTCAACTCTTGGAGATTTTGGCCAGTCGATTGCAAGAGGCAGGGCTAACAATGAACGTACAGAAGTCCAAATTCTGTTTCAAAGAATTGAAATTCCTGGGGTACATTGTGGGTGACGGCTGCCTAAAGACCGATCCCGAGAAGGTGGTAGCTATAGCGGATTTTCCACCTCCAACTTCGGCTAAACAAGTCCGACGGTTTTTGGGACTTGCAGGATGGTATCGTAGGTTTGTTAGGGACTTCTCCACTTTAGCCGCACCTATTACCGACACATTGAAGAAGGGGAAGAAATTCGCTTTCACCGAGGACGCCAGTAAAGCATTCAACCTGCTTAAAGCGGCTTTAACTTCCGATCCGCTCCTGGTGCACCCGAATTTCAGCAAGGAGTTCTTGATCCTGTGCGATGCATCGGACACTGGCATCGGTTGCGTGTTGAGCCAGTTAGACGAAAGTGGTAGCGAACGCCCCATATATTACCACTCTCAAAAACTGAATTCGGCCCAGCGCAATTACAGTGTGACAGAGCGGGAGTGCCCGGCGGCTGTCACGGGGGTTCAGAAGTTTCGAGCATACGTGGAAGGACATGCGTTTAGGATTGTGACCGATCATGCGAGCCTGAAATGGCTGATGAGCCAGAAGGATCTTAGTGGCCGACTAGCGAGATGGAGTTTAAAGCTTCAAGGATTTGATTTCAGCATCCAGCATCGCAAAGGGTCCCAAATATCGTACCCGATGCACTCTCGCGAGTGTATGAAGTGGACGCTCTGGTTTGCGATGTTTCGATGTTGACAGATCCCTGTGATGTGTTGCATATCGATCTTGAGGATTCTAGTTTTAAATCTAGTGACTACCTCAGGGTCATTGACAACATCCTAGAACAAAATGATAAGCTACCTGACCTTCGAGTGTCGGAAAATTTCGTCTACAAGAAGGTCAGACATTGCACAGGAAATCCAGTAGAGGATGACCTTGTTTGGAAGCTTTGGGTTCCGGACGCGATGACGGAACGCTTGATCACTCTCGCTTATCAGCCACCTCGGGCTTCGCATGGGGGTATCGCAAAGACGTTGTACCGAATGCAGCGACAATTCTTCTGGCCAAACATGGCAGCCCAGGTAAAGGAGTATATCGGTAGGTGCGACATATGTAAGGCCTCAAAAGCTCCAAATGCCACTCTGAGGCCTCCCATGGGCAAAGGTTTTCTGGCGGAGAGACCCTTTCAGATGTTGTACATCGACTTCCTGGGCCCCTACCCTCGTTCTAGAGACGGGAACACTCATATCGTGATTGCGCTGGACCAAATGACCAAGTTTGTGGTGGTGAAAGCGCTCCGTAAGGCGACCTCTGAAAAGGTGCTTAAGTTTTTGCACGAAGAGGTCTTTTGCATTTTCGGTGTACCTGAGACTATTTTATCGGATAACGGTAAACAATTTATCAGCCGCGATTTCGAGAAATGCATGGTAGCGTACGGCATTTCGCATGTACGGACTGCAGTTTACTCTCCGCAAGCAAATGCTAGCGAGAGAGTAAATAGGTCGATCCTCGCCGCCATCAGAGGGTACATTGACTCGGACCAGAAAAATTGGGATGTCCACCTACAGTCAATTGCCAGCGCGCTTCGCACCACGGTCCATTCGGCGATAAATATGTCGCCCCATGAGGCACTGTTTGGTCAACCCTGCATAGAACATGGATCGGACTATAAACTGCTCCGCAACCTGAATGTCCTTAATAACTCGGGAATTGGGATTGTATCACAAGCGTCTAAAATGAACATCATGCATGCACATATCAAAACCTCTCTCGCTAACGGTCATACGCGGTATGAAAACACCTATAATCTGCGAAGTAAGAACGTGAAGTTTTCTGTAGGGGATATCGTCTTCCGACGAAACTTTGCATTGAGCGATGCGACAAAAGGGTTTTGTGCAAAGCTTAGCCCCAAGTTCATAAAAATGAAGGTTACAAAAGTTATGGGCAACAACCTGTATGAACTGGAAGACCTGAACGGTAAAAGGGCTGGCATTTTTCATGGCAAAGACCTAAAACCCTAATTTTCGCTTACAGCCCGGCTGCCAGTCTGCGCATGAGACCCTGAACCTTGACGCCCAACAACATGTCCGTCCTTTCCCTTCTCCCTTCCAAGCAAACGAGGTTCTTGGGAAAGAAGAAGTTTTGTAGGGAACGGCATGTAGGAAATGGTTTAGAGAAAATAATACAATAACTAAATTAACACACACAAAAATAACAAATAATTAAAATTCATTATAATCCTAATACACCTTATAATATTACCTACCTTAATAATACCATAACTCCCATAATACTTACCCTTTATAATATTTACCATATAACACAACCTAATATAAAACCTACCGCCTTATAATACTTACCCCTAATAATATTCTATCAATCATAATAGCTACCCAATATAATACTTACCTTTCATAACAAATTACTCCTAATAAAAAGCATATTAATAAATTAAACTAGGCTTACAATAATATATACCCTTTAAACGAATCACTATAATACTTACCTATAACAACCACCCTCATTATAATATCAATACGAATAGTATTAATGAAAAATAAAAACATCAAATAATAATAGCAACAAATTTACCCATAATACACGAAATATAACATACCTACCTATAATGCATGCTTCCACTACTGGACTAATAAATCAATACTGAATACATAATCAAATTAAAATCACTGATCATTTTCTGCATGTCGAACCAAACGTCGTAGAGACAACGGAATTGGCCTTTTCACGCACACTCTGCGTAGAACAGCTGCTTGGCAATAGATAATCTCTATGTACCCCCCATTGCAATCTCCCACGGCAACGGTGTTGCGTTAAACCATCGTGATGTGACGTCTTATGTACATAGCTGATTGGATTATCGCCTGATCGTTCGATATGCGCAACGGTCCAACCCAACTAGCTGTGTACATAAACCGTCGAGGATTGCAATCGGGAAGCTGTGCAAAAGTAGGTCATTCGACAAGTGGCTTTTGTAATGTGCGGTTCGGTTTAAACTTTAAAGTAAGGGAGTAAGCGAAATATTAAGACGCTATTAAAAAGAAAATTAAGTACAAAAAAAAAAAAACAGAAGCATATTAATAAATTAAACTAGGCTTACAATAATATATACCCTTTAAACGAATCACTATAATACTTACCTGTAACAACCACCCTCATTATAATATCAATACGAAAAGTATTAATGAAAAATAAAAACATCAAATAATAATAGCAACAAATTTACCCATAATACACGAAATATAACATACCTACCTATAATGCATGCTTCCACTACTGGACTAATAAATCAATACTGAATACATAATCAAATTAAAATCACTGATCATTTTCTGCATGTCGAACCAAACGTCGTAGAGACAACGGAATTGGCCTTTTCACGCACACTCTGCGTAGGACAGTTGCTTGGCAATAGATAATCTCTATGTACCCATTGCAATCTCCCACGGCAACGGTGTTGCGTTAAACCATCGTGGTGTGACGTCTTATGTACATAGCTGATTGGATTATCGGCTGATCGTTCGATATGCGCAACGGTCCAACCCAACTAGCTGTGTACATAAACCGTCGATTGCAATCGGGAAGCTGTGCAAAAGTAGGTCATTCGACAAGTGGCTTTTGTAATGTGCGGTTCGGTTTAAACTTTAAAGTAAGGGAGTAAGCGAAATATTAAGACGCTATTAAAGAGAAAATTAAGTACAAAAAAAAAAAAAAAACAGAAGAAAAGGAAATTTTAAATACAAATGTGACATAATATCCAGTGGTGCGAAAGTATTCTCCACGGTAAAATTTTATGTATAAATACAAAACCAAAAAGTGAGAAAAAGCAAAGGAAAACTCATTCCCCAAAACCAGTGCGCGTATGAAAATACGGTTGCGTCTAAAAGGGGCGCGTGTGAGGTAAAGGGTTGACCTTCTAAACTTAACCTTAAGCGGGAGTTGTCGCGGCGAATGGTGCACAAGTTAAGCCCATAGTGCGGGTGTTGCAAGCCATCCAGGTACAAAAGCCTACAAAAATAAAATAAAAGAGAAAAAAAAAACTCAAAGAAAATCAAGTAAAACTACTGCACGAAAACCCTACTACAGAATAAAAAAAAAACTATAAACCTCAAAGTAATTCAAGTGAAACTTATTTCAAACAAAAAAAAAAAACCCCATCCCTACCCCATAAGCGGATACTTACCTAAAATAAAAGTTGACTTACCTGGTCAAGAACGAGAAGAAGCCTTTACCACAAACCACTGCGTATGGAAAAAAAAAATACATGATAAAAAATCATAGACGAGATAAGACGAGAGAGAGGACGAGATTGGATTCACCTCAGCAGATTCATCAAACCCCGTGCTGGTATCCCCGTGCCACACCCCTACCTCCCCTGTGTGTTTTTTCCCGCAATCCTTTTGTGTCCGATGTGTGGTTATGTGTTTTATTGTTTTTCTCTTTTGAATTGCTCATTGCAATAATTTAAAGTGTAATAATTTAATATGGCCTTAAGCTTGATAGAAACGAAATTTGAGTAATAGTCCGGTAGTGGTAACCCAAAGAAAAGGTTGTCTTTAAAAAAAATTGAAAATAATTAGATTACAAAAAAAAAAATTTATGGTCAGGTCCCGGTCCTAAACATAAACAAGAAATTTTAAACATTAATTCATTTCAGTGAGGCGAAAGTGGTGCACTACCTTCGACGGATAAGCACGTAAGTGATTTGTTATATATATACATTAGAGTGGGTCAAAAAGTCGATTATGCTTTTTTTACAAATGCTACGGAAAATTAGGTTGCTAGACACCTTAAAAAAAATCTCAAAAAGTATGAGCTCTTAATTTTAATATTTATATCCTCCGCATCGCAGTTTTGTATATTTTTCTCAGTCCAATAGAAAAAAATTCATACCTCATCATTTATCGATTGAAAAGAAAAGTGTTTCAGGAGAATATTTTAGGAAATTTAACGCTCTTCAAAAAAGGTATCTTGTGTTTTTTTCGTTAACCTCACCATTTGAAAGATATTAAGGATTTAATTTTGATTATTTTAAGATAAATTTCATTTTTGTTTATGAATTTTATTACTCGGCAATAAACGACTTTTACAAAATGCGCAATAGAAATTTTTAATGGAAATTAACTGCTCCAAAAGAATGGTGTTTTATGTTTTAGCGCTAAAATTAACCGTTCAAAAGTTATTCATCATCAAACTTTTATGTGTACGGATTTTTAAAGTTTTGATGAGATATTCGAAAAATTTCAATTTAATTTATGAATTTTATATGAATTTCAATTCTTGTCATTAATATTTTCACAATTATTAAAATTTTTTCTTCAATTATTCTAAACATTTTATTTTTAATCATTAGAAATCACGATTTTAGGAAAAATTTCTCTTCTAGAGAATTTCTGTTTTGTATTTCATTTCATCTGTTTGAATTGTGAAAATAAAACTAAAATAATACTCATATTAATGACAAGAATTGAAATTCATATAAAATTTATAAATTAAATTGAAATTTTTCGAATATCTCATCAAAACTTTAAAAATCCGTACACATAAAAGTTTGATGATGAATAACTTTTGAACGGTTAATTTTAGCGCTAAAACATAAAACACCATTCTTATAGAGCAGTTAATTTCCATTAAAAATTTCTATTGCACATCGTGTAAAAGTCGTTTTTTGCCGAGTTATAAAATTCATAAACAAAAATGAAATTTATCTTAAAATAATCAAAATTAAATCCTTAATATCTTTCAAATGGTGAGGTTTACGAAAAAAATACAAGATACCTTTTTTGAAGAGCGTTAAATTTCCTAAAATATTCTCCTGAAACACTTTTCTGTTCAATCGATAAACGATGAGGTATGAATTTTTTTCTATTGGGCTGAGAAAAATATACAAAACTGCGATGCGGAGGATCTAAATATTAAAGCTCATACTTTTTGAGATTTTTTTTAAGGTGTCTAGAAACCCATTTTTCCGTAGCATTTGTTAAAAAAAGCATAATCGACTTTTTTGACCCACTCTAATATACATTACATATATTTGAATATAAGCATACTTTTTTGTGTTTTGGGGGTTGGTGGGGAGCTAGTAAAAGAAGAAAACAAAAATTTTTTTTGATTTTTTTTACGCTCCACTAGACCATAAAATTTCAAAATTGGAAATTCAGTAAGTTCGTAGCGTATATGAAATTTGGTCAACAGGTCCTAGGGTTACCACCTGGCAAGGATAAACCTAAACAAAATTAAATTTTTTTAAATTAGAGAATTGCCCTGAAAATTTAAAGCTAAATCATTTAATTGAAAATCTTAAAGTTTATATGTAATTTATGGCCACGAAAAATAAAAATTTATTATAATTTTTTTGCTTGTTAACAAAACCCAAGACGAATCAGCGTTATCATTTAAATGAGGTTGACGCTTTCAAAGCGATGTTAATGGGAAGGCGATTTCTGTGAACGAATAACTGACAGGATGTGCGGATAAGTAAGAGATAGTGGGTGGAAGTGGTCGAAGGAACCATGGGTAGGTAAGCTGGAGTATGGGGAAGGAAGAATATCAGGGGCTGCTGCACAACTTGGAGGTCGCAGTGGCCAAAGGGTATCCTAGGAGGATACATGGGTGGGCTTAAACCTCCTGAGGGCATGACCATCTAGGTCCCTCACCCCCTACTGGAATCACCATCCCCACCCCTAGTATGAAGTCCAATCCCCCTTTTTTTTCGAATTTTATATTTTTTTGGCATGAATTCGTAACGACCGTCCAGAGCTGTGGCTCCATGAACTCACCCAGCCGACGAGCTAAGCCCTCACCTACAAGCATGCCAGGGGGTCGCAGTTTGGACACCCCTCACTCTTCTGCTGCCCGGACCAGCCTCATATGCCTGTACATATGGGGTTGTAAGGGTGGTCTACTAGGAGAGCGAGGGGAACGGGTCTAATTCGTTACAGAGCAGCCACGAGGGACCGCGGCTATAAAAGTCGCGACATTGATCCCCAGACATCAGCAGGAGCAGGAAGCAGAGCAGCAGAAGCAGCCAGCAGAGCAGCAGAAAGAGCCACAACAAAAACAACCAAAGAAGACCGTAAAAAGCAGAGTGCCCCCCATAAATACCCTCAACATGGAGATGAAAGCCACCAAAAATCTATGTAAGTCCGCCATTGGCGACAAATTTAAAATTAAACGATTAGGTCAAGATCGACATGCGATCCAGTGTGAAAACATTGGTGACCATAAGATCGTTCGGGAGTTGTTGAAAGAGACATCCACCGAACATTTTAGTTTCACTTCTAAAGAGGAGAAACCGAAAACAATGCTGTTGAAAGGGGTAGAGCCTACCTCAGACCCAGAGGAGCTCTTAGTTGAACTCCGCAGGTTGGCGGGCGACGATCTCGAGTTTATCGGGGTCAAGTCGTTAACCACGGCCAAGGCAAGACAAGAGAAGCTGCTATTGCCGATGTTCCTCGTCACCCAATCATCCAATAGCCGTCTGGAGAATCTAAGGAAAATCTCCGTCCTGGACTACCAGATGGTAAGATGGAAAAAATTAAACAGGCACGGGGTCACGCCGCATTCAACTGCCAAATGCAGTCGAGGTGCGTCAAGTGTGGAGACTGGAGAGAACCACAACGACAAAGAGAGTAAACTTGGTGAGACAAGGGTCGAAGACAAGACCCTACTGAAGTGCCTTCCCTGTGGTGGAGATGGGCACCCTGCTAATTATCGGGGTTGTCCTCGATACCAAATTATTAAAAAATCAAAAAAAGCTGCTCCAACAGCAACTAAGGATGAGGGAAGGCAAACAGCTAGACCAATTCCAAGGGCCGTCGTTCCCGAAGTC
This sequence comes from Melanostoma mellinum, assembly GCA_914767635.1. Classification (NCBI taxonomy): domain Eukaryota; kingdom Metazoa; phylum Arthropoda; class Insecta; order Diptera; family Syrphidae; genus Melanostoma; species Melanostoma mellinum. The sequence continues at coordinate 109,630,824 of OU612060.1, forward strand.
TCTTACGCCCAAATGGCGTATGGGGCTGGGGAAACGGTACAGCCTCCTCAGAAAGCGGTCGCACAGCCATCTGTGTCTAAGGCTGCGACTGGGGAGTCAGAGGTGATGGTCGCTCTGCTTGTCATTCAGGCACAAATGAGTGAACTATCACAGCAAATAAGTGAGCAGGCGCGTAGGGTGGATGTAATCTACCGTGCAATGCCTACGCTTGCGCAATTTTTGGGTTAACGGGCGCGAATGTAGATTCGCTAGTTAGGATAGAACGACGAACCAACTTCTTTGAGTTGTTAAAAGACCAACGTCCTGATGTATGTATGGTTAGCGAAACTAGGCTAAATCAGCATCACAATTTGACGAGTAATAATTACATTATCGTAAGGAGGGACCGACCCAACTCGACTTTCGCGGGTGGGGCTGCGATCTTCATACGTAAGGGCATTGCTCATAAAGTAATATATAGTGGTGAAGTACGCCGATTCCAGTTGCTTGAAGCGTGTATCGTATGCATCCCTCTCCAACAGGGGAGCCGCTTGTATGTGGTCGCGATCTATGCGCCGGAGGCTTCTCATAACTCATGTTTTATAACAGAGCTCGAATCAATTTTTCGAGCTCTGAAACTGAACTCAGAAGAAAACTATTTCCTTATGGCTGGTGATTACAATGCTAAACACCAAGATTGGGGAAATCAATTAGCCAATCCAAGGGGGACCCAGCTATTCAATTGACTGGGGCTCCACAGCATTGAGTGTAAAGTCGATCTGCTGGCTACTGACAGGCCTTCATATCCTCGAAGTGGCTCATATTTGGATCTATTGCTTTTAGACTCAAGACTGAAACTGACCGACGACATTCTTCGACGGACGAAATTGTTTGACGACGGTTGAGTACGACAGTGACCACTGTGGACTTGCCGCCGTCATACTGCTTCCGAACGACCTTGTGGAACTGGAGGAGTACGTGCCGATGCACTCTTAGAACTACGGTAAGACACGTTGGCCGCGCTTTTCCGGTGCCGTCTCGAGGGAACTTCGTTCGAACGGTATTGCGCCGCCATACAACAGGAATCTGTCGAACGTTGAGATCGATGGATACCTGCAACGTATGGAGGATGTAATCCGTAGTACAATGGACAGGACAATTCCTAAGTATAGGCAACATGACCCTACGAACTTGTACAGAAACGCGACAATAGACGCACTTTACAAACAAAAAAGTAGACTCCTGTCAAGACTCAAACTCTTGCACAGGAGGTTTACTGACCGACACGATTTGGGGATTAGAACTCTGAGGTCACAGATCAAAAATTTCCAACAACTTATTAAAGAAAACTATAGAATTTCCATTTCATGTTTCTGGAACAATAAAATTCGGGCTGTACAGTCCAACAACACGAGTATGTTTCCGTAAATAAATAAAATCTTTATGAGAAAAGATCAAAATGACCTTCCGGGTATTAAACTCCAAAGGACGACAGAGAACAAAAACTTACTTCTGACAATAGGAATAGATCCGGATGAGGCCATCTTGGATGATGACCACTTTATAGTAGAAGATGGTCAAGAGAAGGTAGAGACGGTGGGTGCTGTTTTCGAGCGAGTATATAAGGTGAATGAGTGCATTCGCCCTAATTACGACCTTGAGAATAGAGCCTTCGTTGGACACTTCTATCTTAGAGACGAGATCTCACATTGGTGATCCGAGAATCCTGGTTTCACTAGGTTCAATGACGACCGACTTGGAAATGCAGCCATTGCCCAGCGAAACGGGGATAACACCCTGTTCGTTTCTAAGATGGACCTCGAGGACATCTTTCACAAAATAAAGAAAAAGAAGTCAGCAGGAGTCGACGGCATACCCAATGTTGTGCTGCGAAACCTCCCTGCGGAAGCGGTGGACATATACACCACGTTGTTCAACAATGCGCTGAATAATGCATATTATCCAGTGCGTTGGAAGACGGCAGTGGTCCATCCTCTCCTTAAAAAAGGTAAGGATGGTTCCAATCCAGCAAATCTCCGGTCAATTAGTCTTCTTCCGAGTATCAGCAAAGTATTCGAGAAAGTTCTCAATAGAGCTCTGTCCACATGTGCTGAGGACAAACATATTATTCCAGAAAATCAGTTCGGTTTTAAGGCGGGCCATGATACCACACATGCCGCGTCTAAACTAGTATCAGATATTCAATGGAACAAAGCTAAAAAGCAGTGTACGGGTGCATGTCTGGTTGACTTGGAGAAGGCTTTCGATACCGTTTGGTTAGACGGTCTTTTTTATAGGTTAATCAGATATGGCATGAGTAAACCACTACTATATATTCTGAATGACATGCTTCATGGTAGAACGTTTGTTGTGAAAAGTTGCAATAGAACTTCTACCAGAACTTTTAAAATACAGAACGGTCTGCAACAAGGAGCGGTGAATTCTCCTATTCTATTTAACATTTTCACCGGCGATCTAATTGATTCTCTTCACCATGCTATAGCGTACGCCGACGACCTTATTGCGTACAGTACAGGTGAAGTTGAAAATCAACTTCCAGAAATCGGAAACAATTGTGTTTAGAACCCCGTTGGCTCGGGCCTCATGGGATACGAGAAAGAACTGGCGAAAGCTGGTGATCGTTGATCTACATGGCAACCCACTGCCAAACAAATTAGTAGTCAAGTATCTCGGCATCTGGCTAGATCAGTATCTATATTTTATTTTAACAAACATATGGATGCAGCTCTGGCCAGGACTAGAGGAGCTTTTGCTCTGACAAGGCGACTGTTTCACAGCAGTCAACTTGATAGCAGAGTGAAGGTGATTTGCTACATGGCCCTCATAAGGCCAATGATTGTCTATGGGTGCCCCGTGTGGTTCAATGTTACAGCGTCTCAAATGGAAAAGATTCGGGTGTTTGAGAGACAGTGTCTTGGATTGCACAGAACACCAGAGTCGGAGTACAGAAAATATTATCCTAATGAGGTCCTTTACAACGGGGCTCAAATAAACAGGATCGACAACTTCATTATAAAACTGACTCGTGGTCACACTGCAAGAGCGATGACCTCGACCAATGGCCTGATTTTTGGGGCTTATTACCCCAACACTGAGTATATGGAGAAAACGCGCTTCAGTGGATTTGTCCCACCGGAGGCTTTCCTCTATTTTGATATGGTAGGGCTGATTCAGGATAGATTGGCGGTTCCGCTAATCTACCACGTCTGCCGGAAGTCCGTGGAACGACGGCTCCTTTACAACCGAGACGTCACCGCAGTAGGCGGAGAAGCTGAAGAGCTCCTTCGGTTCAGTAGGGCGGTTTCAGATCGCGATTGTCGTGACGTTGTTAAAACGTCGAAAATGTTCTGGTGGTTGTCGGAACAACAACAAGAATTTGATAATAATAGCAAGTCACCAATGGCTGGCTTACAAAGGTTTAGCGTGTAAGTCTTAGGGTATAGGGGGAGGGCACAGTGGCAAACAAAAAAATCACAAAAAATCAAAAAAAAAAAAACAAAAAAAAACAAAAAACCAAAAAAAAATTAAAAAATAAAAAAAAAAAAAAAAATTACAAAATACAAAAAACCTAAAAAAAAAAAAAAATTACAAAATACAAAAAACCAAAAAAAAAAAACCCAAAAGCTGCCTCTGTGGCTGCTCTAGTTTTAAGTAGATTTAAGTAGTTTTAATTAGTTTTAAGAAAACACAAAAAAAAATGATCTTTCAACTAAGTTTTTTAAAAAAATTCTCTTAGTTTTAACTAGCTCTAGTTTTTAATTCATAAGTTATCTTAAGGCCGAAAGGCATTAGTAGTAAGATATTGAATAATTTAGAGTACCCGCCTAGGGTCAGTAAGTTAATTAAGTTATTATATAAGCTAGGATTACACATTTTTGTTAGCATGTAAGTAGATATAAGAAAAATTGAATAAAAATGAATTAAAAATGAAAATGAAATGAGCGGAAGGTGATGAGTGTGGAGGAACGTGGGTTCAACTCCCAGCTGGGCCTTCCTATTTTTATTTCGGCATTGCAAAAAATAACCGAAATCAAGGAGAACCTAAAGTTAAAAACCGAAAAGGAAGAAAGAAAGGCGTTTGTGTTGGACCATTCCGGTCCATCAACAACTAAAAAAGTGCAACAACAAGCAAAGTAGCGGCGATAACAACCGCAACAACAGCAGCAAGAACAACTGCAGTAAAGAGGAGGCGGCGGCGCAAGGTGCAGCCAAATTTAGTGCCCCGTAAGTTAAAAACAAAGGGAGCAGATAAGGAGGTCGACGACGAGGGTATGTCGACTAGTTCGGAAAGTTTCGGTAGTCTGAATTCGACATTCGACTACGAGTCGAACGGTGGAGAGGGCCGTTATACAGGCAGTAACAATTCACTCGCTGCATTAGCAGACGAGGTCGATGATGACGAAACAAAACACGAAAACGAGGAAGATAAGCGTCTTCACGAGTTAACTAGAACCGTGGAGAAACTGTATGCGGAAATCGAGGAGATAAAAGCAAGGCAAGTGGCCCGCAGAGTAGCGGGACGTGAAGCCAAGCAACAAATATTGCCAGCGGCAGGTAAAGACGAAAACAAACAACAGCAGCCTACAACAACAAAAGCCGCAAATGTTAGAACTGCGCCCGTGCAGCAACGAGGGACGACAGCTAACAAAATAGCTGTCGATGTTAAAAAAAATCTGCTAAAAAGGAGCAGCCACGGGGGACCGCGGCTAAAAAATTTGCGCCAACGACCACCAGCAAGAAGCAGACATCAGAGCCTAAGCAGCAAAAACAACAACAACAGCCAGCACAACAACAGCAGCAGCCAAAGAAGACCGCATCAAAGAGCAGGGTGCCCCAATTAACACTTTAAAAATGGAGCTCCGAGCTACTAAAAATCTGTGTAAGTCAGCCATTGGCGAGAATTTTGCAATTAAGAGACTCGGTGTAGACAGACATGCGATCCAATGCAAAAGCATAGGTGACCATAAAGTAGTTCGGGAGTTGTTAGCAAAGACAACCACCAAATACTATAGTTATACTCCCAAAGAGGAAAGCCTAAATGTATGGTACTGAAAGGGGTAGAGCCTACCTCTGACCCAGAGAAGCTGTTATCTGAACTCCACAGGTTGGCGAGCGACGATCTCGAGTTCATCGGGGTCAAGTCGTTCAATACGGCCAAGGCAAGACGGGAGAAGCGGCTATTGCCGATGTTCCTCGTCACCTTATCACCCAATAGCCGTCTGGAGAGTCTAAGGAAAATCTCCGTCCTAGACTACCAGATGGTAAGATGGGAGAAAATAAACAGGCACGGAGACATTTTACAATGCCTTCGTTGCCAACGGTTCGGTCACGCCGCATTCAACTGCCAAATGCAGTCGAGGTGCGTCAAGTGTGGAGAGAACCACAAAGACAGAGTGTAAGCTCGGAAAGACAAGGGTCGAAGACAAGACCCTACTGAAGTGCGTTCTCTGTGGTGGAGATGGGCACCCTGCTAATTATCGGGGTTGTCCTCGATACCAAATTATTAAAAAATCAAAAAAAGCTGCTCCAACAGCAACTAAGGATGAGGGAAGGCAAACAGCCAGACCAATTCCAAGGGCCTTCGTTCCCGAAGTCTCTTACGCCCAAATGGCGTGGGGGGCTGGGAGAACGGTACAGCCTCCTCAGAAAGCGGCCACACAGCCATCTGTGTCTAAGGCAGCTACTGGGGAGTCAGAGGTGATGGTCGCTCTGCGTGTCATTCAGGCACAAATGAGTGAACTATCACGGCAAATAAGTAGTGTGGACTTGATCTACCGTGCAGTGCCTTCGCTTGCGCAATTTTTGGGTTAACGGACGCGCTGCCGGAGAGGCCTTTCAAGATCCTAGCCGTGAATAAGAATTCGCTAGTTAGGGTAGAACGACGAGTCAACTTGTCGGAGTTGTTAAAAGACCAACGTCCCGATGTATGTATGGTTAGCGAAACTAGGCTAAACCAGCATCACAAATTGACGGATAACAATTACATTATCATAAGAAAAGACCGATCCAACTCGACTTTCGCGGGTGGGGTTGCGATCTTCATACGTAAGGGTATTGCTCATAAAGTAATATATAGTGGTGAAGTACGCCGATTCCAGTTGCTGGAAGCGTGTATTGTATGCATCCCTCTCCAACAGGGGAGGCGCTTGTATGTGGTCGCGATCTATGCGCCGGAGGCTTCTCAAAATTCATGTTTTATAACAGAGCTCGAATCACTTTTTCGAACTCTGAAACTGAACTCAGAAGAAAACTATTTCTTTTTGGCCGGTGATTACAATGCTAAACACCAAGATTGGGGAAATCAATTAGCCAATCCAAGGGGGACCCAGCTATTCAATTGGTTGGGGCTCCACAGCATTGAGTGTAAAGTCGATCTGCTGGCTACTGACAGGCCTTCATATCCTCGAAGTGGCTCTTATTTGGATCTATTGCTTTTAGACTCAAGACTGAAACTGACCGACGACATTCTTCGACGGACGAAAAATTTTTTGACGACGGTTGAGTACGACAGTGACCACTGTGGATTTGCCGCCGTCATACTGCTTCCGAACGACCTTGTGGAACTGGAGGAGTACGTGCCGAAGCACTCTTACAACTACGGTAAGACACGTTGGCCGCGCTTTTCCGGTGCCATCTCAAGGCATCGTTCGAATGGTATTGCACCGCCATGCAACCGGAATCTGTCGAACGTTGAGATCGATGGATACCTGCAACGTATAGAGGATGCAATCCGTAGTACAATGGACAGGACAATTCCTAAATATAGGCAACATGACTCTACGAACATGTACAGAAACGCGACAATAGACGCACTTTACAAACAAAAAAGTAGACTCCTGTCAAGACTCAAACTCTTGCACAGGAGGTTTACTGACCGACACGATTTGGAGATTAGAACTCTGAGGTCACAGATCAAAAATCTCCAACAACTTATTAAAGAAAACTATAGAATTTCCATTTCATGTTTCTGGAACAATAAAATTCGGGCTGTACAGTCCAACAACACGAGTATGTTTCCGTAAATAAATAAAATCTTTATGAGAAAAGATCAAAATGACCTTCCGGGTATTAAACTCCAAAGGACGACAGAGAACAAAAACTTACTTTTGACAATAGGGATAGATCCTGATGAGGCCATCTTGGATGATGACCACTTTATAGTAGAAGATGGTCAAGAGAAGGTAGAGACGGTGGGTGCTGTTTTCGAGCGAGTATATAAGGTGAATGAGTGCATTCGCCCGAATTACGACCTTGAGAATAGAGCCTTCGTTGGACACTTCTATCTTAGAGACGAGATCTCGCATTGGCGATCCGAGAATCCTGGTTTCACTAGGTTCAATGACGACCGACTTGCAAATGCAGTCATCGCCCAGCGAAACGGAGATAACACCCTGTTTGTTTCTAAGATTCGAGAACATCTTTCACAAAATAAAGAAAAAGAAGTCAGCAGGAGTCGACGGCATACCCAATGTTGTGCTGCGAAACCTCCCTGCGGAAGCGGTGGACATATACACCACGTTGTTAAAAAATGCGCTGAATAATGCATATTATCCATGAATGACATGCTTCATGGTAGAACGTTTGTCCTGAAAAGTTGCAACATAACTTCTACCAGAACTTTTAAAATACATAACGGTCTGCAACAAGGAGCGGTGAATTTAGAATTTTCACCGGCGATCTAATTCGTTCTCTTCACCATGCTATAGCGTACGCCGACGACCTTATTGCATACAGAACAGGTCCAAAGATCGAAGTCATCAGAATACTTTTGCAGCGTGACTTCAATAAGATCCAGCAATATTGCGATGACTGGAAGTTGAAAATCAACGTCCAGAAATCGGAAACAATTGTGTTTAGAACCCCGTTGGCTCGGGCCTCATGGGATACGAGAAAGAACTGGCGAAAATGGTGATCGTTGATCTACATGGCTACCCACTGCCAAACAAAGTAGTAGTCAAGTATCTCGGCATCTGGCTAGATCAGTATCTATATTTTAACAAACATATGGATTCGGCTCCGGCCAGGGCAAGGGGAGCTTTTGCTATGACAAGGCGACTGTTTCACAGCAGTCAACTTGATAGCAGAGTGAAGGTGATTTGCTACATGGACCTCATAAGGCCAATGATTGTCTGTGGGTGCCCCGTGTGGTTCAATGTTACAGCGTCTCAAATGGAAAAGATTCGGGTGTTTGAGAGACAGTGTCTGCGTACCTGTCTTGGATTGCACAGAACACCAGAGTCGGAGTACAGAAAATATTATCCTAATGAAGTCCTTTACAACGGGGCTCAAATAAACAGGATCGACAACTTCATTATAAAACTGACTCGTGGTCACACTGCAAGAGCGATGACCTCGACCAATAGTATGATTTTTGGGGCTTACTACCCAAACACTGAATATATGGAGAAAACGCGCTTCAGTGGATTTGTCCCACCGGAGGCTTTCCTCTATTTTGATATGGTAGGGCTGATTCAGGATAGGTTGGCGGTTCCGCTAATCTATCACGTCTGCCGGAAGTCCGTGGAACGACATGAATTTGATAATGATAGCGAGTCGCCAATGGCTGGCTTACACAGGTTTAGCGTGTAAGTCTTAGGGTATAGGGGGTGGGCACAGTGGCAAACAAAAAAATCACAAAAATCAAAAAAACAAAAAAAAACATAAAATCCAAAAAATAAAAAAATTACAAAATACAAAAAAAAAATTAAGATTACAAAATACAAAAAACCCAAAAAAAAATTACAAAATACGAAAAACCAAAAAAAAAACCCAAAAGCTGCTACTGTGGCTGCTCTAGTTTTAAGTAGATTTAAGTAGTTTTAATTAGTTTAAATTAGTTTTAAGAAAACAAAAGAAAAATGATCTTTCAACTAAGTTTTTAAAAAAAATTTTCTTAGTTTTAACAAGCTCTAGTTCTCAATTCATAAATTATCTTAAGGCCGAAAGGCATTAGTAGTAAGATATTGAATAATTTAGAGTACCCGCTTAGGGTCAGTTAGTTAATTAAGTTATTATGTAAGCTAGTTTAACACATTTTTGTTAGCATGTAAGTAGATATAAGAAAAATTGAATAAAAATGAGTTAAAAATGAAAGAAAAAATGGTAGCCGAGTGCGGTGTGGAAGAACGCGAGTTCGACCCCCACGAGAACCAGAGTTTTTTATTTTTCTTAAGAAAAATTGAAAAAGGTAAGAAGAAATTTAATATATAGAATTTTAATAGTGCTGTGATGGACCTATCCGGTCATCAACATCAATAAGAGCGCTGGATTCAACAGCGAAAAAAACAACAAATACAGAAGCGGCAACAACCGCAACATCTACAACTACAGCAGCAATAATAACAATTGCAGTCAAGAGGAGGCGGCACACAGCGAAGCCAAATTCAATGCCCCGCAAGCAAAAGGCGGTGGGCGACAAGGTAGTCGACGACGAGTGCATGTCGACAAGCAGCGAAAGTCTCACAGCTAGGTTCCACATTTCACTTTCACGTGAAATGAAATCGAAATCGATCGAAATTAAGATTGGGTGTTCTGCATTTCACTTTTATCGATATCGATTTCATATTTTTCGAAATCAAAGTGAAACGAAATCAATGTGTTCCACAATTCGATTTCGTCGGTTTCCAAGTGATTTGAAATCACCCTAATTTATCTGAGTGGAATGGTAGAAGAAAGCAGACGCGTTTAAGAATGTAATTAAAAAACTCCGTTGCAACCACACAAAATTTGTTTATTTTACTAGAAATTTGTTTTGAACAAGGGAAAGCTTTAAAAAATGCTCAGGAGGAAATATTCATGAACTTTATGAGCCAACATAAAGATTTTGCCCAAAGATTCATGAAAGGAGATCGTGTCGTCGCAGATTCTTTGTGGGAAAGACACAAGATGGAAAAAAATCAGTAATAATAAAAAGAATCATTTGAAACAAATTTATCAATGAAAACACTTCAATTTTACTTGCCGCATATCTATACACACGTTGCATTTGCAATTTATAATGGATTAGAAATGTCTCTCAATCTACGTTTTTTTATTATCTCTGTCGCATACCTATCGTTTCTTTTTGATTTCCAAAACCGAAGCAATAAGAACAACACTCATATTCAATTCTCTGACCAGGAAACTCAAGAAACTATTGAAACAAATAAATTGAGTTTCAGATTAGATGACAGGTATCAGCTGTTTTCAATTTCACTTGAAGTGATTTCGAAAAGTTTTCGAACTGATGAAATCGATCGAAATGCAGAACACTGAAAATAAATTCACTCGATTTGCATTTTCGGTTTCGGTTTCATTTCACTCGATTTCTGGAACCTAGCTGTCAGTTCGACTTATGAATATGAGTCGAACGGTGGTGAGGGCCGTTACACCGGGAGCGGCAACTCCTTCGCTACACTGGCTGACGAAGACCGTGATGACGATGTTGATAACGAGGAAGATAAGCGCCTCGATGAATTAAAAAAAACAGTGGAGAAGCTGTGCGTTGAAATAGAATTAATTAAATCAAGGCAAGTAGCCCGTAGGCAAGCAGAATACGAGGCCAAATAACCGTTGCCAAAACAACAACGATTGCCAGCAGCAAAGAAAGGTGTCAACCTACAATAGCAGCCTACAACAACAAAGGCTGCAATCTTCTGCGAGGCTGCAAACTGCGCCCGAGCAGCAAAGCGGGACCACAGCTAACAAAATAGCTGTGGAAATTGGAAAGAAAACTGCTACAAAAGAGCAGCAACGTGGGACCGCGGCTAAAAAAGCCGCGCCATCGACCACAAACAAGAAGCAGCCAGCAGAGAAGCAGCCGAAGAAACAACAACAGCCAGCACAACAACAGCAGCAGCCAAAGAAGACCACACCGAAGAGCAGGGTGCCCCAGATAAAAACCCTGAAAATGTATTTCCAAGAAACTAAAAATCTATGTAAGTCCGCCATTGGCGATAATTTTACCATCAAAAGACTCGGGGTAGACAGACATGCGATCCAATGCAAAAACATTGGTGAACATAAAGTAGTTCGGGAGTTGTTAGCAAAGACAACCACCGAACATTTTAGTTACACTCCCAAAGAGGAGAAGCCCAAAAGTATGTTATTAAAAGGGGTAGAGCCTACCTCTGACCCAGAGGAGCTCTTAGCTGAACTCCGCAGAATGGCGAGCGACGATCTCGAGTTCATCGGGGTCAAGTTGTTAGCCACGGCCAAGGCAAGACGGGAGAAGCGGCTATTGCCGATGTTCCTCGTCACCTTGTCACCCAGTAGCCGTCTGGAAAGTCTCAGGTGTTTCGTTATACAAAAATCAATGCTCTCCGTTTCTGTTTCACTTGTCTTTATTTATTTTATAGTTCTTTACAATGCGGTGGCTAATCAGCAACTGTCTATCTCTCGTTGAATACCGTACTGACGATGTTATCTCAGTGCCCAAAACAATAGACAAAGCTTTTCAGGTTTTATTTTATACTCTTAAGAATACTCTTACATGCTCTTTTTTTTTTTTTTATTATAAATACAGATAATTTGGTAACAATAATATAATATAAAAGCCTAATTTGTAATATAATAACTAATAACCGTAACGCTCCGGGGGCCTAACAATTCTTCCTGACCTTGTTACTATATTTGTTGGTTGGTTAGTAGATGTGTGACCTAAATCATTATCCTTAGTATCCTCCCTCATATTATCCTCTTCAACACTATCTCTTAACACATTACCATTTTCATTATCGTCAATGGACTGACTTTTATCAAGTGTTACATGAGTGTAGTTCTCTAATCCACTTCTTGGTTCACTATTAAATGATTTTTTAATATGTCGCCTATTGCGCCTAAACAAATTTTCTTCACTGTCATAAACTATGTATGACCTTTCATTCACCTTACTTACAACAGTACCATATACCCAGTCCTTATCATTTTTCTTAAACATTACTTTTTCAGTCTCTTTCAAATTGGATAGAGGTTTTGCCGTTCTATTGTAATATTCAGCTTGATACTGTCTTTTCTTTTCTATTCGTTTTAAGATTTCATCTGAACATACTTCGTGCGGTTTCAAATTGTTTGTCGTGATTGGGATTTTTGTCTTGATTTCTCTACCCATGAAAAGTTGAGCCGGTGACAGCAACATATTGGCCAGCGGACAGCGGCGTAGCGTTATACTCTAAAATTCGGTATTGAAAATCAGTTTCCGATGCCTTTCCTTCCTCTAAACATTTTTTAAGTATTCGCTTGGCAATCGCCACTACTTTTTCCGCTAATCCATTGCTTTGAGGACATCGCGGGCTTGAAAACGTTAGTTTCATATTAAACTCTTCTGCAAAATTTTTAAACTTTCTGCTATTAAAAGGACTATTGTCCGATCGAATCTCTAATGGAAAACCAAGCTTGGTAAATACTCGAGAAGTTAAAATCTTTATTATCTGATTTATTGACTTATCTCGCAATCTTTCGACACATAACCAGTTTGAATATGCATCGGTTAAAACCAAATACGAAACACCCCCATGTTCAAATATGTCCTTGGAAATTCTTTCCCATGCAAAATTCGGAGACTCGGGTTGGTTAAGTGGTTCTTTCGAATTGTTGTATTTTAGTTTTTCACAAATTCTACACCGTTGGATTTTTGCTTCAATGTCTTTTGAGATACCCGGCCAATAAAATAACCTACGTGCACGTAGACGTGTTTTTTCCACACCCAAGTGAGACTCATGTAACATGTCTATAACTTGTGCCCTAAGCTTCTCAGGTACAATTAACTTGTCACCAAAGAAGAGCAAATCCTCATTTAGACTTATTTCTTTTTTGATTTTATAAAACTTCTTACATTCTGAACCTAGTTTCTTGTATTCCGGCCATTCACTTCCGTAATATTTCAATATTTGCCCTAAACACTCATCGCTTCGTGTAGCCAACTTATACTTGGATTTATTTGCCTCAGACATACAAACATTGTTAACAATGCTATGAACAACAAAATCTAGTTCCGGCTTTTCTAAGTCTGCTGCCTTTATATAAGCCCTTGACAAACAGTCAGCCAGCAGCAATTGTTTTCCAGGTACGTATTTTAATTTAAGACCCGGGTACTTAAATAGGAACATGAATATTCGTTGAAGTCTAGCGGTAACTTTGTCCAGTTCCTTTTTTATTAAGTTCTCCAGTGGCTTGTGATCTGAATGAACTTCTATGTTATGACCATAGATGTAGTAGTTGAATTTTTCGCACGCCACTACAACAGCTAAGAGCTCTTTTTCGATCTGAGCCCACTTTTGCTCACTTGCAGACAAACTTCGAGAAGCAAATGCTATTGGTTGTCTTTTCTGTAGTAGGACACATCCTACTCCGTCTTTAGAAGCATCCGTCTGTATCACAAGAGGCTCGTTCGGGTCAAACACACGCAGAACCGGTCTTCGAGAAATTATACTTTTTAAGTTTTCAAACTCTCTACTATGTTCATCACCCCACTCCCATTTTTTTTCCATTTTTGTTAAGTCCCTCAGTTTTGTTGTAATAATTGATAAATTTGGTATATACTTCGAAAGGTATTTACACATACCTAACAATCGCATAACAGCCTTTTTATCTTCAGGTATTGGAAGCTCCGTTATTGCTGTTAAATATTTTCCGTCAGGCTTTATCCTACCCTTTGATATTGACTGCCCCATAAACCTTACTTCTGTTTGTCTATACTGCAGTTTGTTTATGTTAAATTTGACACAATTAGTTCTTGCGCGTTCTATAACTTTCAACAGTATTTGATTATGTTCGTTATAATCTTTACCTGATACAAAAAGATCATCGAAATATATTTCGACACCAGGAATATCTCCGAAAATCTGAACCATTTTTCGCATAAAAAGTTCAGGAGCACTGTTTATGCCAAATGGCAATCTATGCCATTTATAGCGCCCAAATGGAGTAAGTCCACTACAGTAAAAACAGATTTATCAGTAAGTCTGCTAGTAATAGACTCGGCAGTTGTAATTGCGAAATGAGGGCGACGAATACATTTGTTCAACGGCTGCGGATCTAAGCACAAGCGCAATGACTTGTCTGCTTTCTCAACGATTTGTAAATTATTTACCCAATCCGTGGGGTATTCTACCAAGCTAATTACACCATCGTTAACCATCAATTCTAATTGAGCTCTAAGGCGATCGTGTTGACTGAATGGTATTTTCTTTTTATACGTGAGCACTGGCTCAGAACCTGGTTTTAACTGAATGCGACACTTGCCTGGAATACACTCTAGGCCTTCAAAAACATCATAAAACTGTTAAGTGAACTCTTCTTTCAGGTCTGGCAAGTTGACTCTCTGATTGCATTTAATAACCTCAATACGCTTAACTAGCCTCAACGCTTCGCAGTCGGCACGACCCATAATGGGCTGATATTTGCTATCAACAACCTCAAACTCAATTGGAATGGTCTCTTTTGTTAAATTTATGACACATGGCAAAGTAATGACTCCAAAAGAATTTATTTTATTTTCATTATAGGCAAACAACTTATTTTCCGATTTTTTAATCAAATGAGATTAATTCATTTTTTTAATAAATTTCATTGGTAAGCAACTAACATCGGCACCCGTATCCAATTTGAACCTGACCGTCACATTGTTGAATTTTATTTCTTGATACCACCTTTCCGGCCTCATACGTCTACAATCAATAATGTTTACAAATGTCTTATTTTGACTCATAAATTTACCTTCATCATCATAATATAGCCTATTAATTTGTATGTTGATAAGTTCTTTCTGCTGATATGGTCCAGCTGCATTTCTCTTGTCCTCCCGTTCATTTGGTTCGCATTCCACTGCCTGTATTTGGTTTCTGCTATTTGATGCACGACCGCTATATTTATTCCTGCATACTGCAGCAAAATGCCCAGGTTTATTGCAGATACGATACTTCCTACCTTCAACCAATGCTGGACAAAACTGTTCATGTTTTCCCGTTGTTGTCATTCTACATCTGTTACATAGTGGTGTCTCTTTTTCCCTCTGTCGATTTCAATATGGCTTTTTTGTTCTCCATTCACTAAACGCCGATTTAACTGCATCCACTTTGATCTCTTTTTCGTCTCTAGATAACAGTTTTTTGTTTTTCTCCGATAGTTCCGCAATTTTACACTTCTCTATAATTGCATCCAAGGTGTCATTGCTTGACTCCAATAGCTTTGACTGTAATTTTTTGTTCTCCAATCCCAGAATGATCTTGTCTCTAATCATTCGGTTAACGTATGGCTGCCCACATTTCACGTTGGCACATGTAAATTCACAGAATTTGGATTGGTTACGCACTTCTGTTTCAAATTCAACAAAGGGCTGATCTTCTTTTTGTACGATTAACCCAAATTTATAAGTCTCCATTGTAATGTTGCGTCGTTGGATACAGTAGTCTTCGAAACGTGTCATGACTATTGCCAATGATCTTTGATCTGCGGGCAATGCAAGTGCATTTAATATTTTGATGCCTCTCTCTCCAATGTGGTGAAGAAACAATGCTACCTTAAATGGCTCTTCGGCTGTATCCTTCCCTGCAGCGGTGATGAAAATTTCAAATTTCTGCTTCCACATGGGCCAATTTTTTGCCGGCTCATCAAAATCCATTTCATTAGGACCCCGAATTTGTTGCTCAGCTATTAAATGTTTTTTTTTTTTTTTAGGTTTTGATTTCGAAATTATACTTTATTCCTTGTTATTCTTTTATTTAATGTCTTCGATATCACACTTAAGTTTTTATTTAAATTTTCTTTTCTTCTTTTTTTTTGCACTTTACTGTACTGGACACCCCACACCTGACACCATGTTTCGTTATACAAAAATCAATGCTCTCCGCTTCTGTTTCACTTGTCTTTATTTCTTTTATTGTTCTTTACAATGCGGTGGCTAATCATAATCAGCAACTGTCTATATCTCGTTGAATACCGTACTGACGATGTTATCTCAGTGCCCGAAACAATAGACAAAGCTTTACAGGTTTTATTTTATACTCTTAAGAATACTCTTACACTCAGGAGTATCTCCGTCCTGGACTACCAGATGGTAAAATGGGAGAAGATAAACACGCACGGGGACATTTTACAATGTCTTCGTTGCCAACGGTTTGGTCACGCCGCATTCAACTGCCAAATGCAGTCGAGGTGCGTCAAGTGTGGAGAGAACCACAACGACAGAGAGTGTAAGCTAGGTGAGGCAAGGGTCGAAGATAAGACCCTGCTGAAATGTGTACTCTGTGGTGGAGATGGGCACCCTGCTAATTATCGGGGTTGTCCTCGATACCAAATTATTAAAAAATCAAAAAAAGCTGCTCCAACAGCAACTAAAGATGAGGGAAGGCAAACAGCCATATCAATTCCAAGGGCTGTCGTTCCCGAAGTCTCTTACGCCCAAATGGCGTATGGGGCTGGGGAAACGGTACAGCCTCCTCAGAAAGCGGTCGCACAGCCATCTGTGTCTAAGGCTGCGACTGGGGAGTCAGAGGTGATGGTCGCTCTGCGTGTCATTCAGGCACAAATGAGCGAACTATCGCGGCAAATAAGTGAGCAGGCGCGTAGGGTAGATGTGATCTACCGTGCAATGCCTACGCTTGCGCAATTTTTAGGTTAACGGGCGCGCTGCCGGAGAGGTCTTTTAAGATCCTAGCCGTGAATGTGAATTTGCTAGTTAGGATAGAACGACGAACCAACCTCTTTGAGTTGTCGAAAAGACCAACGTCCAGATGTATGTATGGTTAGCGAAACTAGGCTAAACCAGCATCACAAAATGACGAATAACAATTACACTATCGTAAGGAGAGACCGACCCAACTCGACTTTCGCGGGTGGGATTGCAATCTTCATACGTAAGGGCATTGCTCAAAAGATAATATATAGTGGTGAAGTACGCCGATTCCAGTTGCTGGAAGCGTGTATCGTATGCATCCTTCTTCAACAGGGGAGGCGGTTGTATGTGGTCGCGATTTATGCGCCGGAGGCCTCTCAACCCTCATGTTTTATAACAGAGCTCGAATAACTTTTTCGAACTCTGAAACTGAACTCAGAAGAAAACTATTTCCTAATGGCCGGTGATTACAATGCTAAACACCAAGATTGGGGAAATCAATTTGCCAATCCAAGGAGGACCCAGCTATTCAATATGCTGGGGCTCCACAGCATTGAGTGTAAAGTCGATCTGCTGGCTACTGACAGGCCTTCATATCCTCGAAGTGGCTCGTATTTGGATCTATTGCTTTTAAACTCAAGACTGAAACTGACCGACGACATTCTTCGACGGACGAAATTGTTTGACGACGGTTGGGTACGACAGTGACCACTGTGGACTTGCCGCCGTCATACTGCTTCCGAACGACCTTGTGGAACTGGAGGAGTACGTGCCGATGCACTCTTAGAACTACGGTAAGACACGTTAACCACGCTTTTCCGGTGCCGTCTCAAAGGAACTTCGTTCGAACGGTATTGCGCCGCCATGCAACAGGAATCTGTCGAACGTTGATTTCGATGGGTACCTGCAACGTATGGAGGAAGCAATCCGTAGTACAATGGACAGGACAATTCCTAAATACAGGCAACATGACCCTACGAACATGTACAGAAACGCGACAATAGACGCACTTTACAAACAAAAAAGTAGACTCCTCTCAATACTTAAACTCTTGTACTGGAGGTTTACTGACCGACACGATTTGAAGATTAGAAGTCTGAGGTCGCAGATCAAAAATCTCCAACAGTTAATTAAAGAAAATTACAGAATATCAATATCTCTGTTCTGGAACAACAAAATTCGGGCTGTACAGTCCAACAACCCGAGTATGTTTCCAGAAATAAATAAAATTTTTAGGATAAAAGATCTGTCAAAAGTATTGTCAGCATATGTTAAAAGTATTGTCAGCAATACTTCAATTGTGGGAACAATTCAATAAATTCAGGTTCACGCATATCGTGTATCCATACTATCAATTATAAATGTCCCACAGTTGAGGTATTGCACGCGCAACACAGTTTTGCATGCTTGCAATTCTTGTGTATTGCCAAAACCCAAATGTATAGACAATCGAAAAATAAAATGTGTTGACTGTTTGAGTCGTTATTAAAATGTCGTTGCGTTCATACTTGCTTCCTCTTTCTACACGGTCGTTGTGTTCGTACTTGCTTCCCCTTTTTACATTTTGGCGACCGTGACAGGACTGTTAACTAAAAAAGTTTAGTTGCCTGCTTTATTTTGTTTTCTTTAAAATAATTGTAATTTCAAGTGATTTTTTTTTTGTTTTTGATTGCGTTGTTAAGTGTTGTGTGAACGAAAGAACTAAAAAAAAAAATTAAAATGAGTCAAGCAGAAAGTGTTTGTGTAATGGACTTGGAGTATTACTCAGAAAACCAGGAAAGGTTGGGAGAAGAAATTTGCGGCATAAGCCGCAATTATGCAAAGGATTTCGAAACAAGGAAAACCTTAAGCTAATTGCTGGAGCGTCGGGCCAATTTAGAAGCAGATTGGCAGAGCTTCGATGAGACTGATAGCATTATCCGGGACAAATTCGCCGAACAGCTTGACCATCCATACTTCAAAAAAGACTACTTCGAAGCAATACGAAAGATCAAAGAGCGAATGTTAAGTGATCTTAACATTCGCATAGACGGAATAGATAAAGGACTTCAGGAAACTTCTGCTGATGGGAAGGCACGAACTCAGGAAGTTTCCAAGACACCTGCTGTTGACACAGAAGGAAACCAAAAAACATCTGCAGCGGGAACTAATAATCAGACTTCCATAACGACCACCAAGGAGATCTTTTTATTGCTCGTAAGCAACCTGGAGAAGACGCTGGAGAGAATTTCCACCGAGCTGGCTCTGGGACAAAGCGAGGCTTACTGCAAGATAAAGTCCAGGTCAATTGAGCGGAGTTGGAGCGATGTTATGGAACTATTCAGGAGACTCGGCCAAGACTTATTCATTCACGAGGTCGAACGCTATTTCGACGTGCAAGACCGAGTTGAGCTGGCGTTGGTGGAGCTGTGTGATCGAATAGATAATCCCAAATCTACTGAGAAGCCACCACAGTCACCAGTGGCTCCAACTATAAAATTGCCCAAAATTGAGCTGCTAAAGTTCGATGGGAACTATCTCAACTGGCGGCAATTTTATGATCTGTTCAAACAACTTATACATGACCAACCGATTCCTGATGCGCAAAAGCTAAACTTCCTACGTGCGAATGTGACAGGAGAAGCGCACAATCTAATACAGCATTTCCAGCCCACTGACAAAAATTATGACGTGGCATGGAATACTCTGGTTAATCGGTTCGACAATAGAAGGTTGCTGCTGACAGCTCAATTGTCGAAATTGCTGTCACAATCACCAGCAATTGGGACAGCTTCCAGTTTGAGACGATTGCATGATGCCACAAAGGAGGGAATGCAGGCAATATCCAATCTTGGATACGAAGTCACCAATTGGGATCCTATAGTGGTCTATCTAATGCTCCAAAAGTTGGATAAGGAGAGCAGAGCACTGTTTGAACAAACCTTAGAGGATCCCAGAAGCAGTCCCAGTTAAGATGCTTTTTTCAAATTTGTGGAATCACGCTTCCAAACATTGGAAGCAATTTGCAGTCGTGAAGAGAGAAAAAAAGCATTAGCGTTAGTCGCTTCCATTAGTTCCAATAGTATTGATTGCGCTATGTGCAGTTCAAATAAGCATGGTATATATAACTTTACTAATTTTTTGTCTCTTACAGGTCCGGAACGAGGCAAAGCTGTGTACAAGCTGATGCTTTGCAAGAATTGCCTAAAGAAAGGCTATAATTCGAGTACGCATATTGACATGTCTCGCTGGAAAATTCCACCCAATATACGACTGGCAGATCCTTCAAGCTTTAAAAATCTGAGCTGCTGACAGCTCAATTGTCGAAATTGCTGTCACAATCACCAGCAATTGGGACAGCTTCCAGTTTGAGACGATTGCATGATGCCACAAAGGAGGGAATGCAGGCAATATCCAATCTTGGATACGAAGTCACCAATTGGGACCCTATAGTGGTATATCTAATGCTCCAAAAGTTGGATAAGGAGAGCAGAGCGCTGTTTGAACAAACCTTAGAGGATCCCAGAAGCAGTCCCAGTTTAGATGCTTTTTTCAAATTTGTGGAATCACGCTTCCAAACATTGGAAGCAATTTGCAGTCGTGAAGAGAGAAAAAAAGCATTAGCGTTAGTCGCTTCCACTAGTGCCAATAGTATTGATTGCGCTATGTGCAGTTCAAACAAGCATGGTTTATATAACTGTACTAATTTTTTGTCTCTTACAGGTCCGGAACGAGGCAAAGCTGTGTACAAGCTGATGCTTTGCAAGAATTGCCTAAAGAAAGGCCATTTCGCCCAATCATGCTAGTCCAGAGGATGCCAAAAATGCGAAGGAAGACACAACACCCTTCTTCATCCACAGCAGACGTAGCAAGACTACTCTCCAAATAGGCAGATCAACAAACCAAATAATTCAACAAATGTTGGTAAGCGTAATAAAAATTTCATAAATTCAAAATCTGCAAATACTGCATCAGGGCCAGAAAGAGTGCGTCAGGTATATCTCGCCACAGCGGTTATAAACTGCATTTCATCCAACGGAACGAGCATCCCTTGCCGTGCAATGCTAGATTCAGGCTCACAACTACATTGCTTAACGCAGTCCCTTGCCTCAAGCAACGTCGCAAGAGTGTGCCAATAACGGGAATAGGGAGTAAAGAATGCAAGGCAGATTTCGTCACTAATGTAACGTTTGAGTCAAGAACATCCGGATTCCAGGCAACTATAGAGGCAAGCATTATGCCTCGCATTAGTGACTATAATTCGAGTACGCATATTGACATGTCGCGCTGGAAAATTCCACCCAATATACAACTGGCAGATCCTTCAAGCCTTAAAAATCAACGTATAGACATGTTGATAGGGGCCGGCATATTTTTTGAGCTATTCTTGCCAGGAGAAGTCAAGATTTCAAAAGATCTTCCTTTGTTACGAAATACAAAGCTTGGTTGGATATTGGCTGGAAGCATACCACCAATACAAACAGACACATCAACTCCCGTTCATTGCCACATAGCTACAGGTCCTACGCTATCTTCTTAAGACAAATTGGTGCGGAGATTCTGGAAAACAGAAAATCATGATATGCCAGCAAATACCATGAGCAAAGAAGAACATTTCAAGCAAAACGTAAGAGTAAATGATAGCCATCAGTTTGTTGTGCGGTTACCATGTAAAGAGGATCCAAGCGTTGTTTTGGGAGACTCACTCGAAGAAGCTAAAAGGCGCTTCCTGGTGCTTGAGCGGAAACTAGACAAAAATCAAGAGCTGAAATTGTTATACGGAGACTTTATGCGAGAGTACGAAACTCTTGGTCATATGAGTCCAATATTCCTGCAGGAGCTATGGAAAACAGATTTATCATGGGATGACCACGTCCCTGAAGATCAAGCAAACAAGTGGATTCGTTATTTGAAAAGTTTTTCGATGTTGAAAGATTTAAGCTTGCCAAGATATGTCTCTTGTCCAAGCAGTAAAGGAAACATCCAACTGCACGCATTCTCAGACAGCAGTCAAAACGCCTATGGATCATGTCTGTATTTAAGATCTGTAGAGGACAATGGAACTATTCACTCACAACTGTTATGTTCTAAATCAAGGGTTGGTCCTCTGAAGGCAACTACTATAGCGAGGTTGGAGCTACAAGGAGCTGTTCTCATGGTTGAACTAGTAGCTAAGTTGCTCCCACTACTATCTGATCAAATAAAAAAGGTATGTTACTATACTGATTCAACCACGGTACTAGCATGGATAAAATCGCCGAACAGGGTGGCCAAAATTCATGGAACTATTCACTCACAACTCTTATGTTCTAAATCAAGGGTTGGTCCTCTGAAGGCAACTACTATAGCGAGGTTGGAGCTACAAGGAGCTGTTCTCATGGTTGAACTAGTAGCTAAGTTGCTCCCACTACTATCTGATCAAATAAAAAAGGTATGTTACTATACTGATTCAACCACGGTACTAGCATGGATAAAATCGCCGAACAGGGTGGCCAAAATTCAAGCAAACACAGAGATACAACAATGGCATTATGTGAAGGGAAGTATCAACCCGGCCGATATTGTATCTAGAGGGCTCGATCTACAAATACTTCTAAATACACCAACTTGGTTTAGCGGCCCAGATTTTCTTTCAATGGATGAGATATTGTTTGAAAAAAGGCCTTCATTGGCTCCAGAAGACATTCCAGAACGTCGAAAGGTGAAGTCTGTATTAACAGTGTCAGCAAATACCGATAATGATATCCAAATAGAACGAATCCATCACAAAAATTCCTTTCGGACACTACAAAACATATTTGCATACTGCTGTCGTTTTTACAGAAACTGCAGAAAGCACAAAAATTTCAGAAATTGTGGTCAGCTAACCGTAGATGAGCTGCAGCATGGTACTCGAATGATTTGGGTATATGCTCAAAAGAGAGAATTTCCAGATGACTACCGTTTTCTTCAAAGAGGTTTAAATGTGCATAAAGGATCCAGCATAGCATCTTTAGCTCCATTCTTTGATGAAAAAATAAAGCTAATTAAAGATGGTGGGAGATTTAAAAACGCATCAATTATGGTGGATGCAAAGCATCAAATTTTATTGCCAAACAATCATTGGATAACAAAGCTGTTTCTTATAAATTTGCACAAAACTCATATGCACGTAGCATCTAGAGCGCTCATAGCAATTTCAAGGCAAAATTATTGGATTTTATGTGTTGGCAGAATGGCACGAGAGACAGTTTTCAAGTGCGTTGAATGTTTTCGTTTTAATCCAAAACCTATAGCGCAAATCATGGGCAATTCACCGAAAGAAAGAGTCACACCATCCCGTCCTTTTTATTACTGCGGGGTTGATTTTTGTGGGCCTATTAAAACGCACTACAATATAAGAGGAAAAGGTCCAATAAAATCTTATTTGGCGGTGTTTGTGTGTTTCTCAACAAAAGCAGTTCACATTGAAGTGGTGGGAAATCTATCGTCAGAGTCATTTATCTATGCACTTAAACGATTTATTGGTAGAAGAGGCATGTGTCATAAAATTTTTTGCGATAGTGCAACTAATTTTGTAGGCGCAAAAAATGAGCTGATGGAGTTAAAAATGGCTTTCGAAGCTCAAAGCAATCATGCGGCTATAAACTCGATGTGCTTGGAGAATACCATCAATTGGAAATACATAGCACCTCGTTCACCACATTTCGGAGGGCTTTGGGAGGCTGCTGTTAAGTCTGCAAAGGGTCTTCTAGTGCGCTACCTTCGGGAAGCGTCGCTTACATTTGAAGAGTTGAGGACAGTGGTAATACAAATAGAAGCAATCTTAAACTCAAGGTCGATTACTCCTATGTCATCAGATGCAAATGACCTAGAAGCCCTTACACCAGGTCATTTTTTGATTGGAGTCTCACTCACAACTTTACCAGAACCAGATATTGGCGATTGCAATCTCAGCAGCCTTAAAAGGTTCCGTCAAATAAAATATATTCAGCAGCATCATTTTTGGAAAAGATGGTCAACTGAATATCTTCACCTATTACAACAGAGATCTAAATGGACCCATGAATCAGTCAACTTGCTTCCTGGTACAATGGTTGTAATAAAAGAAGCAAATGTTGCTCCAATGAAATGGAAAATAGGTCGTGTAGAGGAAGTTATAAAAGGCAATGATGACCTGGTACGCGTTGCAACTGTTAAGACGCAGTATGGGACATTCAAGCGTGCAATTCACAATTTATGCCCATTGCCCATGGAAGCTGAAACTCCAGCAGATGAAGCTCAAGAGACTCTACAAAGCAATCAGCGGTGTAAGACAAATGTCAAAAAGATTCCCAAATCACTTCTTTCCGTGGTCCTCATTTTTTTATCAATCTTCCCTCTATCAATCTCTCAAGAAATTGAACGTGTAAACATAACTCAATTGGATAATGCAACTGGCATATATTTTGAGGACATTGGGAAAATACAAACCATTAACAGCAATTTGTGACGTGTTTTTACTTTCCCAGCCGAGGTAATACTCAGGGCTAGCCAAGGTTTTAGTGAAGAAAACGCCAAAACTTCACAAAGGTCAAGAAACTCTCTCTTTATTACGAACTCAGTAAATTTATATTATAATTAACAAAATATCAGGAAGTGTATGTCTGGTATTATTTATTTTAACAATGTAGTATGAAACGTATGTCAGGTATTATCTCTGCTGATTCGATTGTCGGTTGGTACGCCTCAGTTACGGCTTCGAGGATCGCGATCGGCTTCTAATCTCCCAGGCTGGTGGCAACTCTGTCGGTTGGTACGCCTCAGTTACGGCTTTGGGGATCGTTATCGGCTTCTAACCTCCCAGGCTGGTGGCAACCCTAGTCTAGTTGACCCGGTAACTGGTAGGCTCTAAAGAATGAAACGTATTAGTAATTATCGGATTTTAAGTTTAATGCCCTTAGTGGTAGCCGTAGGTAATGTCGAAGCGCGTAGGCGTCTAGAGACCCTAGCAGGGAAGAAACACAGGCGGCCGAAGCCCCCGGTAAGTAAGAAAAACACAGGCGGCCGAAGCCCCTGGTAGGGAAGAAACACAGG
This sequence comes from Melanostoma mellinum, assembly GCA_914767635.1. Lineage (NCBI taxonomy): Eukaryota > Metazoa > Arthropoda > Insecta > Diptera > Syrphidae > Melanostoma > Melanostoma mellinum. Next base: position 109,655,449 of record OU612060.1, read on the forward strand.
CGGCCGAAGCCCCCGGTATGGAAGAAACACAGGCGGCCGAAGCCCCTAGTAGGGAAGAAACACAGGCGGCCGAAGCCCCCGGTAGGTAAGAAACACAGGCGGCCGAAGCCCCTGGTAGGGAAGAAACACAGGCGGCCGAAGCCCCTGGTAGGGAAGAAACACAGGCGGCCGAAGCCCCTGGTAGGGAAGAAACACAGGCGGCCGAAGCCCCTGGTAGGGAAGAAACACAGGCGGCCGAAGCCCCTGGTAGGGAAGAAACACAGGCGGCCGAGGCCCCTGGTAGGGAAGAAACACAGGCGGCCAAAGCCCCTGGTAGGGAAGAAACACAGGCGGCCGAAGCCCCTGGTAGGGAAGAAACACAGGCGGCCGAAGCCTCTTCTAGGGAAGAAACACAGGCGGCCGAAGCCCCCGGTAGGTTAGAAACACAGGCGGCCGAAGCCCCTGGTAGGGAAGATCACAGGCAATAGCTCTGGGGGATCACAGGTACTAGTCTTTGCCCCTGGTGGCACAATACTTAAGAAATTTAATTTAAGGCAACAGACTTACTCAACCCAACTGCTTACTGGTTATTATTTCCTTCTAGGGAATTGTTCTTAGTGAACTGCACCTCTTGGCCGGTGCCGGCGAACTGATTTTTCTCGGTCTGAGCAGCTCCTTTTATACTTGTGGCTTACCATGGCATCATATGGGAACCCATATGAACAATGGGATATCCCCACTCCCATGCATACCTTACCATGTCTTTTTATGGTCGACCGGTACCTCACCATTATATTTGGCTATACCCCATAGCCATACCATACACTGTATTTATCATTTATCCATGGTATTTGGCTATACGCCATAGCCATACCATACACGATATCCACCATCGAGCTCTGCTGATGGTCGTGTTGCTCGCTGCTTGTGCATGGGGAGTTCGGTATTTTGACGATGTGTATTATATTTCTCCCAGTAATGGCACTGGAGTAGACTTTCCCCACGCATGGTAGAATACGATCTTTGGTAGGTAAGCTTTCCCCCTATTATTTTGCTGTGTAATCAGCTCCGGTTTGTGCCTCGTATAGTCACGGGAATATCTGGTTCGTGCACAAGGTAAGCGAGGGAATAGTTCCGGTTCGTGCGTTGGCTAAGCGCGTTCTTTTATCCGCTGGACGGCGGTGGCGGTGTGCTGGGGAGGTAAATGGAAAAGCAAGTAACGAGCTTCTCAAATGCATCGTTACAAATTGGAATATTTATGTGTACTATAATCCAACTACTTATGTTCATGAATTAAATCAGATAAAATCATACCTTCACCAGATTGAAGAACTTTGTGGACAAGAAGTAGCTAAACATGTATGCTGCCAACCAATTACAGAGCAAGTTCGACATAGACTCACAATAATAGAGCACAATAACGAGCTCCTCGACAATTACAACATGGGAAAAAATTCAAGAACCAGATCACGCAGATCTCCACTGGACATTGTAGGAAAGTTAGCAAGTAGTCTATTTGGTGTTCTTGATCAGGATGATGCTAAGCACATTGAGGATCAGATAAACATAGTAAATCAACACGAACATCATCTGAGAACTCTAATTCAAAAGCAGACTTCCATTGCAGATTCTACAGCAAATCTTTTGAAACGCAATACGCTCCAAATAACTCAACAGTTTCAAGCCTTAAATGTCTACTTATCGAGCATCACAAACGCAATAAAATAAAAACTAGACCTTAATGAAGTTAAGCAAAACATTGCTTCGTTGACTTCTTACTTGATTTTGATTATTTCTAACTATGAAAAGGTTCAAGATGTTCTTCTAGATGTGCTGCTGGGTCTAAATCATGCAATAATAAACCCACAAATAATAACTCCAAATCAACTGACCGAACAAATTATGGTAATTAAGGCACACCTTCCATCAACATTGACACTGGCTAAGGGATCAACAATGGACTTGTATAAGATTATGTCTGCAAAAGGGAGAGTTCTTAAAGAAACAGTAGTTTTTGAAATACGACTACCACTGGTAGATACCACTGAGTTCCAGTTGTTTAATGTACATCCGATCCCTATTTTAAAAGAATCCTCAAGCTTTTTAGTTGAAGTTACATCCCAATTCCTTGCAATTTCATTGACAAGGGATGCATTTTTCCCGCTGTCCGAGCTAGAACTTGGTCATTGCCGCATTCTATCACCTCAACAGTTTCTCTGCAAAAAATTGCACCCTACATACACAAAGCAAGTTGTCACGAGTAGTTGTGAAATAGCCTTGCTTAACCACAAAAATAATGCGTTGCACGAATGCAAGTTAAATAAAATACCTGTCGCAGATTGCTGGAAGGCACTTCAAAACTCCAACACTTGGATATTTTCTACAGTTTCAAATACAACTGGGCATCTTGTATGCGAAGATTCTACTGAAAGCCTCTCAGTATTCGGAAATGGCTTACTCGAATTCAAGGAATCTTGCTTGCTGAAAATGCCATCTTTGACTACTAAAGGGGAACGGGAATACAAAAATAACATCGCCATAAAAAATTCCTTTATTCCAAAAACCGACATAAACGCTTGGATTACAAATCGCACAGAATCTAACATCAGCAGTCCTCCACAAATAAAGGAAATGGAAAAAATAGATATTTCGAAGCTAAAAGACCAAATCGACAGTGTGATGCAGCAATCAGAAGACGCCACATCGAAATTCAATGTTCACGATTATCATCATTAAGGGCTGGGCTACATTATTTCATTTTGCATTTTACAAATTTTGTGTAAACAGTAAATTAATAGTCGTTACATTTGTTTTGTTTGTGTAAATTTTGTTTTTAGTTTGTTTTAATATAAGAACACAAATATTGATAAAATTAAAATGTATAAAATATTCATTAGAAATTTAGTTTAGAGAGTTAAAAACCCTCAAAGGGGGGAGTATGTCAAAAGTATTGTCAGCATATGTTAAAAGTATTGTCAGCAATACTTCAATTGTGGGAACAATTCAATAAATTCAGGTTCACGCATATCGTGTATCCACAATATTAATTATAAATGTCTGGCCCCACAGTTGAGGTATTGCACGCGCAACACAGTTTTGCATGCTTGCAATTCTTGTGTATTGCCAAAACTAAACAATCGGAAAATAAAATGTGTTGACTGATTGAGTCGTTATTAAACCGTCGTTGCGTTCATACTTGCTTCCTCTTTCTACACCGTCGTTGTGTTCGTAGTTGTTTCCTCTTTTTACAGAACCCGTAACCCGTTCTCTATCACTTTTTAATTTAATTCAAAGTGAAGTCGACCTTCAAATGAATAAAGTTATATTTAAGAGTATTGTTTCAAATATTTTTAAAAATGTTTAACTGCGAAACAGTCAACAAACGAACAGAAAATATTAGGGATTTTTTAAATAGCATCGAGTCTTACCATGACACCCTTAACGACACGTCAAAACTTATTCTTATTAAATTTTTATTAAAGTGCAAAATACAGGGTAAGGCGTTAACAGAACTAGGCTCACTCAAACCTGAAAACTTAGAACAATTAAAAGCCAACATAACAGAAAAATGTGGAGATAGGGAAACCATTGAAAGCATACAATCAAAATTAGACAGATCACGCCAGAAAAATAGACCGATGCGAGAATTCGTATCAGAAGTGGAAGATCTTATAGCAAAAATGACAGACTTAGAAATTAGCATTCAAGGGGAACAAGCTAGGGAAACGCTGACTTTAGCAAACGAACGCAGAGGTTTAGCTTTCTTAAAGCAAGGGGTTAATGAAAGATACAAAATTATCCTCGATAGCGCCCGACACGTCAAAATGCACGAGGCTATCTCCCACTTGTTGGAGTTAGCTCCGAACCCTGCAGGAGCTACAGAAACAATCCGTTATGCAAATAATAGCTACAATCCGAATCCTAACCATAATGCGCAAAATTTCCGAAATAACTATCGACCCAACTACAACCGACCTGCTTACCACAATAACGACAATAGAAACCGGAACCCAATAAGGCAAAATAGTTTTAGTAATAATAATTACCCGCGAAATTTTCCAAGATCCAACAATTTTTCTTCCCAAAATCAATCAAGATTTAGCTCAACACAGACTCGCTACCCAATTCAACAGAATAGCGTTAATAGACATAATTACAATAACAACGGAGGTAGAATAAACAACAACCAAAATAATTTTCATCCCAGAAATAACAGACAAGGTAACAATCAAAGCGACCCTAATGATAACAGAATAAGACGTAGCACACATAGAGAATCAGCCTATATTTTAAATGAGGGAAACGAAGTACCCACCGAGGGGGGATCCGACCTATCGGGGGGGATTATTTAAGCCCAATAGAACATATAATATGTACAGGGGGCATAATAAACGGCCTATATGTAGTTTTCAATACTAATAATATGAATACAAAATTTTTACTAGATACAGGCGCATCCATTTGCACCATAAAAGAACAAGCATTAGACAAGAACATGTAAATAAACACATTAAATAAAACAACAGTAGTAGGTATTTCTGGAGAATTAACAACAATAGGAACTTGCAAAAATACACTGTTATTGGGACAGCAATTAACGGACTATCCTTTTCACGTAGTAAGAGATTCATTTCCCGTGCCCGTTGATGGCATTATTGGTGCTAACTTCCTTACAGATTTTGGAGCTATAATTGACCTAGAACATTTCATTTTAAAATTATCTCTAAACAATAGTCAAATTTCTTTACCTATAGAAAGTCAAAATAAACTTAACTCATTAACTATAGCACCCAGATCTGAAGCCACCTATTGGTTGAACAGTAAATATACAGACACAAGAATTTTTGACTCCAAAGAACTTTGCGAAGAAGGAAGGCCGGTTCCATATCTAGGATAAAGGACGGAAAAATACCAATATAAATTTTAAACACTCGACAGGAAGAAGTGAAATTAAAATGGGTAGAACCAGACTCCAAAGCTCTTTCAGAGTACCACATTCTGGCGTATGAACAGACAACAAATTCCAAAACGAAACGAACACAACAATTACTTTCACAAATTAATTTTGACACTTTAAACCCAGAAGAAGCATCAGAACATAAAGCTATTTGCACTAAATTTCAAGATATTTTCCATTTAGAAAACGATAAACTAACATACACACATATAGGTCAAGCTCAAATATCACTTAAAGCAGGAGCAACGGCGAAGTATACTAAACCATATAGATTACCTCATTCACAGAAAAATGACATACAAAACGAAGTAGAGAAGATGATTAAAAACGACATTATTGAACCATCGGTATCAGCATGGAACTCACCTATTCTTGTAGTGCCCAAAAAGAAAGACCCAGTAACAGGAATGCAAAAATTCCGATTAGTAATTGATTATAGAAAAGTTAATGACGTCATCAAAGATGATAAATTTCCATTGCCTAACATAACTGACATATTCGATATGGTAGGAGGTGCAACTTATTTCTCCTGTATAAATTTAAGCCAAGGATACTACCAGATGAAATTAGAAAAAGAAAGTAGGCCATACACAGCGTTCTCCACTGAAAACGGTCATTATCAATTAAAACGACTGCCAATGGGTTTGAAAATATCACCTAGTACATTCTCAAGAATGATGTCTATAGCAATGTCCGGTCTAACGTATTCAAAATGTTTTGTGTATCTTGACGACCTTATAGTATTCGGGAAAAATTTAGAACACCACAATAAAAATTTAATTGAAGTATTCGAAAGACTGAGAGAAGTAAATCTCAAACTACATCCAAGTAAATGTGCTTTCCTTAGAAAAGAAGTTTTATATCTAGGTCATATAATATCAGACAAAGGTATTATACCAGATCCATCAAAATCCATAGTAATGAAGAATTATCCAATCCCACAAAATGCAGACGAAGTAAGGAGATTTGTAGCATTTGCTAACTACTATAGAAAGTTCATACCAAATTTTGCAACACTAGCAATTCCTTTAAACCGTTTATTAAGAAAGAACGTAGAATTTAAATTTTCCGAAGATTGCAATACCTCATTTAATTTGCTAAAAGAATTCCTAATAAGCCCAAATATTTTACAGTTTCCAAATTTTGAAAAAGAATTCATACTCCAAACAGACGCCTCTGGATTTGCCTTAGGTGCTGTTATATCGAATTTTGATGATAAACCCATCGCATACGCAAGTAAATCGTTAAATAAAGCCGAAAAGAACTACAGTACTATAGAAAAAGAATTGCTCGCTATAGTATGGGCAGTAAAACATTTCAGACCGTATCTTTTCGGAAGACGTTTCAAAATACTAACAGACCATAGACCACTAGTATATCTGGGGCCGAATTACAGCTCACGATATCGAGTGAGTGAGTGGCATTAGAGATCGAGTGAGTGAGTAACCATTTTGGAATTACAGCATACGTGACCTCTCGTATCGTATTGCTCTTTAAAATTGTACTAGTATCATCGAATATTCACTAGTAAATTTTGAGTTTCTATTAATCATAGATGTCACTGGTGTCTCTTTATACTTATTTCATTATTTTTTGGTAGGTAAAATTCATGCATTTGTAAAAAAAGACAATATTTAGTAAGAATTTCGGAAAATTTAAACATAAAATACACTCGGATGGTGTTATTAAATGAAATATTGATAATAGATGGTTTCGATAGTCTTTCATGTATGAATTAGAGAGCACTTTATGCATCGAATGAAATTCCGATCGATAACTGATAAGAGAATGCCGAATTGTGGTACTAGATGACTCGATATCGTGAGCGGTAATACCAAATCCCCATAATTCCGATACGACTTATTCGATAGCGTGTGCCGTAATTCGGCCCCTGTTCTCACTAAAAGAACCTTCAAGTAGATTACCTAAATTTAGGCTAATATTAGAGGAATATAACTTTACTGTGGAGTATTCACCAGGCAAAGACAACTGCACTGCGGATGCACTAAGTAGAATACAACTAAAGTCAGAGGACTTACAGAATTTATTTGTGTGTGTCACAACAAGAGCACAAGCTAGAAACTCAAATTTAGAAGAAGAAAACCCAACAACAAGTAAATTAGATAAAGAAAAAATCATAAGTGAGCTTCTTAAACCGCCAGAAAAGGGGCTAAAAATAGTCGAGTTGAAAATATTAAATAGCTTCAAAGATGAAGACAAAGATTACAGTTTATTAAAAGGTACCAGAGTTATAAGTCCAAACCTCATTTAAGGATACATTCCAGGGAATAATTGTTTGATATTAAATAGGTCAAAGATAAGCACTATTACCCGATCAGCATCATTTGACAAAATGTTGTTGAGGGACGTGCAAACTATCGAAGAACCATTTTCAAATAATAAAAGGGAATCCAGAAAAAGCTCTACTGCCCGATCGGCATCATTTGACAAAATGTTGTTGAGGGACGTGCAAAATAACGGTGAACCATTATTAAATATTGAAGAGGAATCCAAAAATTTTTTTTTTTTTTTTTGCATCTCAGAGTCTTAAGCGGTACTGAGCTTAGAGCAAGCTCATATGTACGCACTTATCTACGCTCTTCATCATTAATGCAAGTGTTAGTAGTTAGTTAAAAACACCAACACAAGCACAAAAGAACGTATTCGAACAAGGACATAACATTAAACATAATTAACTTTTACTACATCGATAAAACAAAATCAAACTATAAAACATTATTGAAAAGGTATATAAAAAAAGAAGAAAAACTACAATTAAAATAATCTACAGTTTACTAATAATTAAATACAAAACAAAAATCATGCTTGTGGAGCACTGGTTTTGAGTTTTAATTTTAAACTACTTTTACTAAGATTAAAATCTAAAGTAAAAGGGTTAGAGTTATATAACCTACTCATGCGAGCTATCGGCTCATGCATGCCATAGTTAGTTCTGTGGTGGTAGCAATGCAAAAACTCTAAATTTCGTAGTTGGTGAGATCCTCCACGATAGTTGAATCCTATGTGGGAGAGCAAGTCGGGAGCATCAATCGAACCTGTTATAAGTTGATGGAAAAATACTAAATCATTGTTAGTCCGTCTTTGTGAGAGTGGTTGAAGATTCAAAAGACGAATACGATTTTCATAAGGGGGGAGATTAAAAGGATCTTCCCAGGGAAGACCTTTCAGTGCAAAACGTATAAATCTGTGTTGTACTGCCTCAATACGAGATTTATGAACTTCATATAGAGGTGACCAAACCTGAGAAGCATACTCGAGATAGGGACGAACATGACAGTTGTATAAGGAAAGCGTAACATAGGGGTCGTTAAATTCTTTTGCCCATCTCTTTATAAACCCAAGCATTGAATTTGCTTTATTTGTTATGAAATTGATGTGTTCATTGAATTCAAGGTTAGTACTAAAAATTACACCAAGGTCGCGGAAATTCGAGACTTGAGATAATGATTGCTGAGATATTGAATAATTTGCAATAGAGGGAATCCTTTTACGTGAGAACGTCATACTTTGACACTTGGAAGGGTTCAAACTAAGACCGTTTTTAGAACACCACGTTACAAAACTGTCGATATCTTTTTGTAATAAATTGCGATCTGACGAATATTCTATAGATTTGAAAATCTTCATGTCGTCAGCAAAAATTAAATGTCGCTGTATGATATACAAGAAATGACGTCATTTATTGCAATAATGAAAAGCAAAGGACCAAGGTGACTCCCTTGTGGCACACCAGACAGACCATTGAAAGAATTTGACAAGACGTTACGAGATTTGACTTGATAAGATCTATTTTTTAAGTATGAACTTATCCAAACAATAAATACTGGTGGAAATCCAAATGCTTTTAGTTTATATAATATAATATTATGAGAAAGTTGGTCGAAGGCCTTAGAGAAATCAGTATAAATGCAGTCTAACTCATACCCTTTTTCGAGTGTATTAGAGCATTTATGGTAAAACGAGAGAAGATTAGTAGCCGTTGATCTTCTTTGCATAAATCCGTGTTGTTGATTACAGATTATATTCCTTGCAAAGAATGATATACTTTCGCAGACAACTTGTTCAAACAGCTTAGGAATGCATGAAAGCTTTGCAATTGGCCTGTAGTTTTTTATATCTATTTTTTCACCCTTCTTGAAAACAGGGGTAATAAAAGACTTTTTCCACAAACTAGGAAATTTTCCGGACTTTAAGGAAAGCTTGAAAAGGTATTCGAGAGGGAAGGCTAAGCGTAAGGAACACTTTTTTAAAACTATAGGTGGTATCATATCCGGACCAGATGAAACGTCATCATTTAGAGAAGAAAGGTAATGAATAATTCTATCACTGAAAATGGGGATACTATTAAAACTTACTTGAGAACAGTGAGTTAAATACTCAAAATAGTTTTCATCAATTTTGAGAGGTGTACTACAAAAAGAGCGACCAAAATGATTTGCAAAGGCATTACATATGTCAGGAGTATCCTTCAAAAGATTGCTATTATAAATAAAATTTGCTGGATAGCCGTCTGATTTCTTTTTGGAGTTAACAAAGGAAAAATAGCACTATTGCTCGATCGGCATCATTTGACAAAATGTTGTTGAGGGACGTGCGTACAATTTGCGGACCTCTATCTATTAAAGATATTTATATAACTAAAGAAGAGTTAGGTAAACTCTCAGACGGCCGTCGTAAAGAGAAATTATATATATTAAAGAAAAAGGTAGAAGAATTATTCAAAGGAAATAAAATAAAAGTGCACATAATTGATAATAAAATAAAAGTAACGGACCCTGGAAAACAAAAACTTATACTCAACGATTACCATATGTTACCTACAAGTGGACATGCCGGAATAAATCGCATGTTGCGTAACATCAAGAAAAAATACTTTTGGACAGGGATCATATAGAGGTGACCAAACCTGAGAAGCATACTCGAGATAGGGACGAACATGACAGTTGTATAAGGAAAGCGTAACATAGGGGTCGTTAAATTCTTTTGCCCATCTCTTTATAAACCCAAGCATTGAATTTGCTTTATTTGTTATGAAATTGATGTGTTCATTGAATTCAAGGTTAGTACTAAAAATTACACCAAGGTCGCGGAAATTCGAGACTTGAGATAATGATTGCTGAGATATTGAATAATTTGCAATAGAGGGAATCCTTTTACGTGAGAACGTCATACTTTGACACTTGGAAGGGTTCAAACTAAGACCGTTTTTAGAACACCACGTTACAAAACTGTCGATATCTTTTTGTAATAAATTGCGATCTGACGAATATTCTATAGATTTGAAAATCTTCATGTCGTCAGCAAAAATTAAATGTCGCTGTATGATATACAAGAAATGACGTCATTTATTGCAATAATGAAAAGCAAAGGACCAAGGTGACTCCCTTGTGGCACACCAGACAGACCATTGAAAGAATTTGACAAGACGTTACGAGATTTGACTTGATAAGATCTATTTTTTAAGTATGAACTTATCCAAACAATAAATACTGGTGGAAATCCAAATGCTTTTAGTTTATATAATATAATATTATGAGAAAGTTGGTCGAAGGCCTTAGAGAAATCAGTATAAATGCAGTCTAACTCATACCCTTTTTCGAGTGTATTAGAGCATTTATGGTAAAACGAGAGAAGATTAGTAGCCGTTGATCTTCTTTGCATAAATCCGTGTTGTTGATTACAGATTATATTCCTTGCAAAGAATGATATACTTTCGCAGACAACTTGTTCAAACAGCTTAGGAATGCATGAAAGCTTTGCAATTGGCCTGTAGTTTTTTATATCTATTTTTTCACCCTTCTTGAAAACAGGGGTAATAAAAGACTTTTTCCACAAACTAGGAAATTTTCCGGACTTTAAGGAAAGCTTGAAAAGGTATTCGAGAGGGAAGGCTAAGCGTAAGGAACACTTTTTTAAAACTATAGGTGGTATCATATCCGGACCAGATGAAACGTCATCATTTAGAGAAGAAAGGTAATGAATAATTCTATCACTGAAAATGGGGATACTATTAAAACTTACTTGAGAACAGTGAGTTAAATACTCAAAATAGTTTTCATCAATTTTGAGAGGTGTACTACAAAAAGAGCGACCAAAATGATTTGCAAAGGCATTACATATGTCAGGAGTATCCTTCAAAAGATTGCTATTATAAATAAAATTTGCTGGATAGCCGTCTGATTTCTTTTTGGAGTTAACAAAGGAAAAATAGCACTATTGCTCGATCGGCATCATTTGACAAAATGTTGTTGAGGGACGTGCGTACAATTTGCGGACCTCTATCTATTAAAGATATTTATATAACTAAAGAAGAGTTAGGTAAACTCTCAGACGGCCGTCGTAAAGAGAAATTATATATATTAAAGAAAAAGGTAGAAGAATTATTCAAAGGAAATAAAATAAAAGTGCACATAATTGATAATAAAATAAAAGTAACGGACCCTGGAAAACAAAAACTTATACTCAACGATTACCATATGTTACCTACAAGTGGACATGCCGGAATAAATCGCATGTTGCGTAACATCAAGAAAAAATACTTTTGGACAGGGATGCAAAACGATGTGACGACATACGTTAAGCACTGCCCTATGTGTCAACGAAATAAACATATACAACCCAAAAAACAACCAATGACTATTACTACAATAGCAGAAACATGTTTTGACAAAATATACCTTGATTTAGTTGGACCTCTTGACGAGACAGAAAATGGGTCAAAATACATTTTAACACTTCAAGAAGAACTAACGAAATTTACAGAAGCTATTGCTTTGCCAAATAAGGAGGCTAATACCGTAGCTAAAGGACTTGTAGAAGGCTTTATCCTAAAGTATGGAGTCCCTGCTACCATAGCATCTGACCAGGGTACAGAATTTATAAATAGAGTTTTCAAAGATCTGTGTAAGTTATTAAAGATAGAACAGCTACAATCCACCGCGTACCATCACGAAAGTATTGGAGCACTAGAAAATTCGCATAAGGTTTTAGGAGCCTATCTTAGAAATTATGTAGATGAGAAACATACAGATTGGGACAACTGGTTGCCCTACTATGTTTTCTGTTACAATACTTCAGTACATTCAGAAACAGGATACACCCCGTTTGAGCTAGTATTTGGGAGACAATGTAACTTGCCTTCCAAAATTACAAAGAAATTTGAACCAGTTTACAACTACGAGGACTATGTCATAGACCTTAAACAAAGGCTACAAATTGCTCATAAAGACGCTAGGGATACTTTAATACAAAAGAAAATTTCTAGGAAGGATAGATACGATGCTGATGCAAAAGCTAAAACTCTTGATTTCAATGTAGGTAGTTTAGTCTTGTTGAGAAATGAAAGCAGAAAGAAATTAGACCCGATATATATGTATATAGGACCCTATGAAGTATTATCACAAAAAGGAGTGAATTGTGAAATCCAATGTGAAAATAAAAAATTAATTGTTCACAAAAATAGATTAAAACCATTTTATATTTATATGCTATTATTGTAATTTGAAGAATTGTTTAATCTGAGGAATTGTAAAATTAAAATAGAGACTAATTGTTCATTAAATAGAAGAATATATCAAAAACATTTTTGTTATTATTGTACAAAACTTGTGTATTTTGAAAAAAAAAAAAAAAAAACATATAAAATTAATTGAAAAGTAATTGTAAAATTAGAACTAAGGTCACATTAAACTAATTATAAGAAACATATACATTATACATATTGTCAAAACAAATGTTCGGATATTGAAACAATGTTTAAAAGTAATTGTAAGTAAGAATGGAAACAATGTAAGAAATTAACAAAACATCAATGCGGCCGTATTGAAGAGAAAAAAAAAAAAGAGAATACCGTATTGAAGAAAAAAAAAAAAAAAAAAAAGTATATTCTAAGACGTATTATAATCAAATTATAGTCTTCTTCTTCTTCATTTTCGGCGTTACGAGTAGTGATCTTGAAGCGATCACAACTCTCCCACTTTGCTGCTTCACACTAGTGATCCGCCTGTGGGGTACGCCGCGTTGACCTCAGAAATCGTCGGCAAGCCTCCCGGTTTTGGATTGTTCCATGTCTGAGGCCAACCAAATGCTGCTGTTTTTGCATTTGCTTGTACCAGGAGTGTTTTGGCCTGCCTTTTCTTTTTCGTCGCGAATTTGTTGAAACGTTGTACGATATTGCCTTTTTGACGGGGTTCTGCGGATCTCTCCTTTGAACATGACAATACCAACTGAGCCGGTCGTGCTGAATTTTGTCCAAGATGGTACTTTTGACATGAAGGCTTCCACGGATCTTAGTACTTCTAATTCGATCAAGCTTTGTTACTCCTGCTGTCATCCGAAGCATCTTCATTTCGGCTGCCGTCAATTTGCTCTCATACTTTTTGTACATTGTCCAACATTGTGAACCGTATGTCAGAGCTGGACGGACAACTGCTGTGTAGAGTCTTCCCTTCAGCTTAGGGGGCATTTTTCGATCACAGAAGATAGCGGAGTTTTCTCGCCACTTCATCCACCCTACGCTTACTCGATGATTGATGTCGTCATCACAAGATGCTTCACTATTGATCATAGATCCCAGATATTTAAACTTTTCACACTTGGAAAGCACATTTCCATTCAAATAAATGTCTGGAATAGGCTTGTCTGGATCAGAAAAAGGGCAGCACAGGTATTCAGTCTTTTTAGCGCTAATACGGTACCCATTTCCTTCCAGAACATCAATCCAAACGTCAAGTGCTCGTTGCAGGGATGTAGGATCCTCGCTTATGATGGCTCCATCGTCAGCAAAGAATAATTGTTGTACTTTATTGTCCGTTACTTTTCCTTCGAGCAAATAATCCAGAACAGCAATAAAGAGCAGTGGACTCAAGACACTTCCCTGATGTACACCTACTGTTATTTGGAATTCTTCGGTGACTCCAGCTGGGCATCTCACTTTTGTAACTGCTCCCTCGTACATGTCCATAATTATTCGCACATAGGCTTCAGGAACTCCTCGGTGTCTGAGGGCCACCCATATCAGATCTCGTGGTTGTCGATCGAATGCCTTTTCGAAGTCAACCAACACAATATGCAAATCCTCTAAGGCATCTCGGTGTTTTTCCATAATGATCCTTATGCTTTGGATTGCGTCTGTAGTTGACTTACCCGCGACAAACCCGCATTGGTCATCAGACAGCCTTATTATTTTCCGCAGTCGGCTATCCAAAACCCGCTCAACGATCTTCATAGTGTGGGACATCATCTTGATCGAACGATAGTTGTCACAGCTTCTGGTATCTCCCTTTCCCTTGTACATTGGAAGAAGAAAATCAAATTATAGTAGCTAATGTAAATAGAAAAAAAAAGAGAATAGCGTATTGAATATAGATATATACATATAAATATAAATAATAAGTAAATATGAAAAGAGAATATTGTTTCGAATAAAATAGAAAAAAAACAAATATTTGTACCAAAAACTGCAAAACATATAATGAAAAAAAAAAGAGAACTAGATTTTAAAATGTAAATATCGCAAATGATACCAAACACTGACTAAATTGTAATGAAAAATAAACTAATCAAAATATATTAATAATGTAAATATCACAATTCACAATTAATACTAAAATATTAACTAAAAGTAAACATCCAGAAATAGCCACAATGTTCAATCCAATATGATAAAAGAAAAAAAAAATTTTTTGATTTCATACTCCCGTATTCATAAAAGAGTCGTGGAAAAGTAGAAATCAACACTCTTGTCTTGATTTCTTCTTTTTCCCCAGGAAGGGTGGTGTGAAGGAGTCACAGCCAACGACCTCTTAATTAATTGCTCTACAACTATTAACGGGTTGTCAACCTTCGACTGTGCCTCGATATCCGATCCTCTCACATTCAGTTGCATTGCATAGAAATGCATAACACTTGACTTGCTTGTGTATCCATAGAGTGCATTGTACTCAAAACAATATGATTCCCAACGGCAGGCCACTGCCAGCCGACAGAAGTAAAAAGGGATCATATTGCTTTGACTGCATGCGCGCTGTTTATGTCACAGCAATAGTCTTTGGGTATGAGCATTTGTTTATGATATAGGTCATTGGCGCTCACCCAAAAGAATGTGATGATGAAGCGTTTTAATCGGATATCGAAGTGTGGTCGATTGTTCGATAACCAGAAATGGAGCTTAATAAATTTGTATAAATAGGGAATGAATTTACAAATAAAATGTCAATAGTGATCGTGGACTCGATCTAGAACAATCTCTGGTTTTTGTTGATATAAGGCATTGAGCCGAAGGCAATTCCTGGGTAGTTCCAAGTTGTTTCCACTACCATCCCTCAACTTTGCAGCTAGTGCGAAGAGGTTTGAGCCTACAGCAGTGAATGCTTGGCGATTTGGTAGTTTGGAAACCAGTGAACATTACAGTGCCCTTTTTTGTTTTTACGTCGGCAACCCTGACCCTTCCGTCCTGCCCTTCGACGACTGCGGTTACTCTTCCCATTGTCCATTGTTGCGGAGGAGCTTTGTTCTCGTGGATTAAAACCAGCTTGCCTATAATGAGGTTGGGCTGCTCGTGGATCCATTTGGATCGAACTTGTAGGCCAAGCAGATATTCCCTTGACCACTTCCGCCAAAACTGCTGCTTGAGAAAGCATAGAAGTTGCCATCTTCTCAAGCAAGACATCTGCTGTTCCGGCACCTGCTCGGGGGGCAGAGATCGCAAGGCGCTGCCTGTAAGAAGATGAGCAGGTGTTAGTACCTCGCCGTCGTTGGGATCTGTGCTGAGTGGAGTGAGTGGCCTTGAGTTTAGAATTGCTTCGACCTCTATAACTACGGTGAGGAGTTCTTCTGTAGTCAAAAGAGCGTTGCCCACTGTACGTTGCAACAGTGTTTTCGCCGCTTTCACTGCCGCTTCCCACAGGCCTCCGAAGTGGGGAGCTCTGGGTGGTATGAAGGCGAAACTGAACTTTTCTTCTGCTGCGTACCGGTGAATTGCTTCTCGATCGAACTGTTCTGCTACTTCCGTCAGAATCCTCTGAGCTCCCACAAAGTTCGTCCCGTTGTCGCAATCGATCGTCTTGGGGATTCCGCGGTGACCGATGAACCTTTTGAGGGCGAGAATAAAACATTCAGATGTAAGATTATTTGCTAACTCAAAATGTACTGCTTTAGAGGTGAAACAAACAAAAACAACAATGTACGTTTTGTTCGGTGGTCGACCACGAATTTTTAAAGTGGTATATACAGGACCACAAAAATCGACACCACATATTAAGAAAGGTCTTTGTGCTCGCAAACGATCTGCTGGCAAGTTTCCCATAATTTGATTGAGCAACTTTGGTTTGTATCTGAAGCAATTAATGCATTTTCGTACAACCTTTCGACATACCTCTTTAGCATTTATCAACCAAATTTTTTCCCTAAGTAATGCTACCATCGCTTGCGGCCCGGCATGGTAGTTTTTCCTATGCAAATACGTTAAGTATGTCTTTATGAACTGTGAATTTTTCGTTAGTAATAATGGGAATTTAGCGCCGTAATCAATTGGCGCATGCAGAAGACGCCCACCTACTCGAATCAGTGAAAATGAACAATTATTGTCCTTGAAATCATGCAAGAACGGATTTAGTTTTTGAATAAAGTCTGGTAGTGTTGTTTTCCTTTTAAGCTTAATTATCTCATCATAAAATTCGTGATTTTGAACAATCTCTACTACTTTAAGAAATGCTAAATTCAACTCTACTGCCGCAGGTGATTCTTCAAATTTCTTTTTCTTGTCTTTCAGACTTGCAAAGAAACGCATCGCGTGTACAAATGTTGTGACTAGCTCCATGTACGACGTCTCTTCTTCAATTAGCTCCATTAGTTTCGTTCGAGGGTTTTCAACTGCAACGAGGGCTACATTATTTGTTTTCCGCTTTTCTAAAGCTTCATCTTCTGGAGACAGCTCGAAATGGGAATTCACAGGCCAAATCTTTGAGTCTTCTTGTAAGAATGATGGACCGTCAAACCATATTGAACTATATAGTTCATCGACAGTGCATCCTCTTGACACAATGTCTGCGGGATTTTGATTTGTTGGAACATGTTTCCATGATACATTGCTCGTCCACTCTTGGATTTCAGAAACTCTGTTCGCAACAAAGGTTGCAAGTGAAGTTGGATGAGTTTTTATCCAATGTAAAGTTATTTCAGAATCGGTCCAAAAAACTATTTGCTCAACGTCAAGACTCAACATTGCCGATACTCTTAGCCATAATTTAGAAAGAGTATGCGCTGCGCAAAGTTCTAATCTAATTTAGTTTTTAAAGGGGCCACTTTGGACTTTTCGGTTAATAGCGTCGACTTGATACCTTCCGTAGTTTGACTTCGGATATAAATGCAACATCCGTAAGCTCTCATCGATGCATCGGCAAGCCCATGAATTTGAATTCTTGCACCGAACTGAGTTCCGACAAACCTTGGAATTTTTATTTCCGGGAGCTGAGAAAGGTTGGCTTTAAAGTTTTGCCAACAGGTATCAAGGCGCAATGGAATCGACTCATCCCAATCAAGTTTTGCAATCCAAAGCTCTTGTAATAAGATTTTGGCTTTGGTCACAATGGGGCATAACAAACCAAGCGGATCGAACAGACGAGCTGAGACTGAAAGAATGTTTCGTTTGGTGGCTCGTAGATCATGAAAGGTGTTTTCTAAACTGAATGAAAATGTGTCTTCTTTAGGCTGCCAACAAATTCCCAAAGTTTTTGTACAGTCTGAGTCATTGTATTTTATTGATTTCTCTGTACTTTCGGCATTGTACAATTCAGGATGGTTTGAATACCATTTTGCCATATTTCTTGTATTTCATGTTGGATTGATTTTAAGGTTTCTATTTCATCGGCACCAGTTAGCAGATCGTCGACATAAAAATCTCTTTGGACGATTTTCGACCCTGTGGGGTATGAATCTTTAAAGATATCGCCCAACATCTTCAAACACCGAATTGCTAGATACGGCGCTGGTGAAGTGCCGTACATCACAGTATTGAGACGAAAATATTGTAATGGTTGAGAGGGATTTTGCCTCCACACTATGAGCTGGTAAATCGAGTGCTCTGCAGCAATGATAACTTGCCTGTACATTTTCGTAATATCAGCCGTGATAGCATATTTATGCGTACGAAAACGGAGCAATGTCGAAAACAGCTCCTCTTGAATGGTTGGCCCAACCATCAAGATGTCATTCAGCGACACTTGAGTAGATGTTTTGCATGAAGCATCAAAAACTACACGTAATTTAGTGCTTGTACTTTCCGGTCGCAAAACACACTGATGTGGAATGAAATAGTGTGGGCTTGAGGGAATTTCATTATTCGTTGGAGACATATGTCCTAAACTTAGATATTCACTCATGAAATCCATATACATTGATCTCAAGCCATCATCTTTCGACAATTTACGTTCCAGTGCAAGGAATCGACGTTTGGCAGCTTCAAACGACGATCCAAGCGACATTGGAGAAGATCTGAATGGCAGCTTTACTTCAAACCGACCATTTGGCAACAATTTTGTATTTTCTTCAAAATGGTCTTCACACATTTTCTGCTGTGGCGTGAGAAACCTTTTAGTATCCCCCGGAATTTCTTCCATTAACCAGAATTTTTGTACCACTGTATCTAAGTCTGATAATTCTTCAGACTGACATGCCAGATTGCATTGTCTGGTATCTGAATTTTTACCCTTGAGATATTTCCCAGATATAATCCAACCAAGAACAGTTTTTTGGATGGTTGGATAATCGGGCCCTTGTTTAATTTGGCCGACAGATAGCAGTTCGAAAAATGTTTCTGCTCCTAATAACATGTAAATTTTTTGCGGCCTATTGAAATATGGATCAGCTAGTTGGATATTGGCTGGTATGCGCCAAATAGCGGTATTAATAGCTTGATCGGGTTGGTATTTTGAAATTGAGTTCATAACCCAATAATCGGCAGTAAACGAGTAATCATTAAATCGTGATTTTACTTCTGCCGTTAATTTTTTACTGACTGTTGTACTCGCCTTCTCAATACCAAGTAAATTAAGAGACTTTTCTTCTTTGCGAAGCTTCAACCTTTGAGCTATTTCCTCAGTTATAAAGTTAATTTGTGATCCTGAATCGAGTAACGCTCGAGCTGGCAAGTATTCGCCAGTAATACCTTTAATTTGTACTACAGCAGTGGCGAGAATTACTTGATCAGTCAAAACCGAGGCATGCATTGATTGAAAGCTTGTGTTAGGCTGAGTTGATGACGACCCATTAAAAGTAGTTTCATATTGATGCAACAATGTATGATGCGAGCGATTACAAACACTGCAACGACTCAATTTACATTTTGAAACTGTATGCCCTTTCCGAAGGCAATTAATGCATATTGGAACACCCTTAGCGTATTCGAATCTTTGCAATACAGGCAGTGAAGCAAATGTTTGACAATTTGTTATGAAGTGTTCACCTGACTTGCAATATAAACATTTCGGTTTCTTCTGTTGCGAGCTTACGCAAGCGAATGATGATTTTTGGTTTCGATTGTGACCTAAATCTAGCTTCGGTTTTGATTGCTTTTCTGCGGATTTGAATTTTACATTTGAAGCTTCTTCAGCAGAAAGATGCTGATACCTTTTATTGAGGGCTTCTTCGCAGTTCTTCCATAAAGGAAGAGTATTGTAATCTAACTGTTCTTCCCACTTAGACCTGGTGATGGTATCCACTTTTGACATAACTAAATGTATAATAATTGCATTTTTAATATTCCTTTCGTCACCCAATGAAAGAAGAGAATCGTATATCGCGGATACTGTATCAATCATGCTTCGCAATGAAGATGCAGATGGTTTGGAAATGTCTTTCAATTCGAACAGTGTAGAAATATTATCGAAAAATATTAAGCAATTATTGTCGTAAACTTTTTTCAAACTCCCAAGCGCCTTAGGATAATTTTGCTCGGTTATTTGGAAAGCTTTCACTGTTCCTAAGGCTTCACCTGATAAACACGAAATAAGGTGATTAAATTTTTCGATATCCGGAAGCATCGGATCATTATCGACTAAGCTTTCGAACAAACTTATAAAATTTTTATATTCCGAATATTTACCGCTAAACTTCGGAAGAGACATTTTAGGAAGCCGAGAATGATGCGCATTACTAAACGAGTGTTCCATAGCATTTGATGGACGCCTTTTGTTCACGTGTGAAATAAGTAATGACTTTGCACCTATACAAATTTCTTCTAACTCTCCACGATTCATATCATCATGATCTGCTGATTCGATCTCTGATTGACAACTCATAAGTTGATCAATGTATGAATTTAATAAATCCAAACGACATTCTAATTGAATTGGATTAAGTGAAAAAGTTTTTTGTTCTAATCCCGTTTTGATACGAATAATATTGTTTTTAATAACCACTCGCTGATGTTTCAATACATCAAGGTTTGAATCCTTTATTGGAGAATTTTGCCTTCTTTTGCCAGTCATTTTGAAAATAAATGAATTTAATAATTTTGATTCAAAAAAAAATTAAACTTAGAAATAGTTTGCCCAAATTGTTCAATTGTACTTTATTAAAAAAAATATACAAGTTTGAAAAATTAGTTTATTTTCAAACAAAATACCAAAAAAAACCTTAAATTTGTTTTATAAATCTTCAATTGAACAAAGTTTAATTTGTTCAAATTAATTCAATTGCTTTTTTAAAGAAACGCCGAAAAATTAAATTGATTCCTGAACACACTCCTCATGCACTTTGAATTTTGCTTCGCTGAGTACTACCCGTACTGACAAGTGAAAACTTAACGAAAGATTATCCACTGAACGAACTGTCAACTCAAAAGTCACTTTGACATAAGAAATGTAAACAATTGAATTTCGCGAAATCGTTTGAACAAATTTATCAATAATTTCGAATTAAATTAAATTGAAAAAATATCAAATCGTATAAACATTAGTCGAGTGACTTAAATATCGTTCGAAGTAAAGAACTTTTCGTTAGTTTAAGACGAAGCAAGTGTGTGTTTCAATAGTGTTGCAGCGACGGCGCGGCTGTGGCAAAGGCGAGTGGATAGTTCTATATCACTATGAACTATTAGTTTAAGTTCATTTATTTATAATTGTAAATTTTAAATTTTGATAGAACACATAATAAATAAGAAAAAACACAGTCTTTGTTCGTTTATTTCACCACAATTTAAAATGCAAAAAGAGACAAAAATTGAAAGTATGTGCTTGAATCAAATCAGGATTAATTGATTGAGATTGGGTTGATCAATAAATTTTAAGGTTGATTTTTTTTTTTTTTTTTCTTAAGCACTTTCAATTTTTGTGAATACCTGATTTTTTGTTGTTTCGTTCTTGGAAGCAACTTCCCTTTTGTAGTCTGCACATATGCAATTCTTATGCATTGAAATGCTGGTGGAACTCTAGCGCTTCTATGAATATATGGTGATGACTTCTGTCGCCGGTTTTCCTTGGTCTTGGTGCTGATTTTGGAACTCACACACAATAATTTTTTTTTTTTGAAGAACTCGCGCACGATTTGATTCCGCGGGAATTTAAATTATTTTAATTAAGCGTGATTTTGCTCAATGTTCTTTTTCATAATACATACATATATGTATGTATGAATATCAAAACTCGCGATTTCTTTAAAATGTTCAATAAATTTGAGACTTAATTTTGTCCCTTCTCGGGCGCCATGAAAAATTAGCAAGAGTTTTTACCAATTATATTATTTGGGTATTAGTTTTAACCCTTTTAAACTTTAAACTGAAAAAATAGCAAGAAGTTCAGCGACAAAGAGAAAAAGTAGTGGCGACAAGATGAAAAGAAAAGACGTGTTATACGGTTGCGGTTTGGATACGGAATAATTTTATTCTTTTCATTATAATTCTTATTCCTTTTTTTGGTTTAATTCTTTGAATAAAGATGGCCGGAAGGGCGGGAAATTTGAAAATTATACCAATCAGTTAAGTAACTTGTTAATTCACTATAGTTCAATAATTTAATAATTCAAATTCAAATGTTTATTTTATTTTTTCTCAATGTGTCGAAACACTATTTTCTCTCTCTCTCTTTGGTCTCGGCAAATGCCAGTGCCAGACCAGAAACTAGAAAAAATTACGCACTTGCATATAAGCAGAACAAAAGGGTAACAATTATACGAGCATGCGCTGTGCAATTTGGCATGTAAAGAAAACAGATAACGAATTATATGTTTGTTCATTGTACACAGTAAGAAAACTGGTATTTTTTTTTTGTCAGTTTGCTGGAAGTGCAAACGAAGATGTTGTAGAGCGATATTTCTTCTTTTGTGAAGTGAGGAAAACCTGATTTGTTTGTGATGTAAATGTAGGTCAGTTTCTTGTTTTAGTTTTTGGACTTTTGGTAGATATTTGAAAGTTACGAATTTTACTTTTGTATTTTTGATTTTTGCTATAAGAATTTTTGGGAATTTTTGATTGATAATAGTTGCTTGCATTTACATTTGCTGAGTGACCCTTCAAATTTCAAGTCATTCGGCAAACCGTTTTTGAGATACATACCTACGATGGAGAAATGATTGAAAAACATAGCTTCTAAAAGCTATATTAAAGCCTTAGGTCCACTTATAACTTAGAGGTATGAAACACGTTTCAACTACTGTATTGTAATGTGCACCCAACATTTCATGCTAATTTCCTTGTCCCTTTTGCAACCCAGTCGTGGTGTTGGAAATTAATACTCGGCAATTCAGTAGTAGAAAGTGATTTTAGGTATTTTATTTCTATCGGAAAATACATAAATACAAATAAGTTGGTTTTATATGTGTTCATAATTAATTTACTTACCGCAGTTTGCACTCCCACGACTGCTGCTTTCAAAGGTTCATATTCGTCTGTCAGAAGGCGAACAAAATGAACGATTGTGGAGAGCGCAAACTACGACGAGTAAGTAAAGTATAGCTTATCAACTCTCGGCTAGGTGGCGTTGCTGCGTACATGAAAAAGTTCTGTTCGTTTGTTGTTTCGGTGTTGCGTTCGGTGGGCGTTCTTTGACATCCCCGCCCCGTGAATCAGTCGGATTCACTATCCACGTTAAGAACGGCCAATTTAGAAACTGGGCGGCGTAACACTCCAGACTTGGTGGACATCAGCTCGTCTTGCCACGCCATCTACGCCCCGATAGACCTTTACCATTCTTCCTCGGCACCACTGCTTTCTTGGCATGTTCGTGTCACAGATGAATACCAAGGTTCCTTTCTTCAACGGCTCTATCATTTGGCACCGCTTGGCTCTTCGCGTCAAAGTTGGTAGGTATTCCAGGATCCAGCGCTTCCAAAACCTGTCTCGGAGCTGGCGGGCGATTCGCCATTGCTTTCCCATGGTACACAGCTTCTTAAATGGCTCACTTCCACTTGGCGTTTGGGCAGTGTTTGCTGTTCTCAGAAGGAAGTGATTTGGCGTGAGTGGCTCTTCCTGGTCAACGAAAACTGGTAGATGCGTCAGGGGTCGTGAATTCACGACATTTTCCGCTTCGATGATCAGGCATTGTAACGTATGCTCGCGGGGTGATACTTCCTTTGGTGTGTGTCTTAGTACCTTCTTCACGCACTGGACCATACGTTCCCAGATACCTCCTTCAGACGGGTTGTTAGGACAGTTGAAAACCCATTCAACATTCTTGGCTGATAACTCATTTTGAATACGGCTGCAGTCAAACACCTCATCGAAACGTTTCGCTTGCTGGTCAGCACCGACGAAATTCTTTCCATTATCGCTTCGGATACGGACGGGCACTCCTCGTCGGTTGATGAAGTTACGGATTGTTAGGATGCATGCATCTGTTGACTGGTCACAAGCGACTTCTAGTTGTATGGCACGAACAGTAAGACATGTAAACAATGCCACCCATCTCTTCTCTACTCGACGACCAATAGCGAATGTGAGTGGCCCAAAATAATCCAGGCCAGTATATGTAAATGGTCTGACATACGGCGTCAAACGATCTTCAGACAGCGGTCCCATCAATGGTGCTACGGGCTTAGCTCGTTCAAATCTGCACGAGCAACATCTGGCAATGATCTTGCGCAAAACTTGTCGAAGGCGTGGGATCCAAAAGAGACGACGGATTTCACAGATAGTGGCCTCAACGTTCTGGTGCTTCATGTTGGAGTGATGATGTGTCACTACCAGTTCAGTGAACGCATGATCAGGCGGCAATATGATCGGTCGTCTTGTGTCATGCGGAAGCCAGCTGGCTGCATCGATCCGACCACTGACACGTAGGACACCTTCCTCATCGACGTACGGGAATAGGTTACTCAAAGAACTTCCTTTGGCCAGGCATTGACCATCTTTGATTTGGCTGATTTCGGCCGCATAAACCTCAGCTTGGGCGCGGCGGCATAGCACAACATCTGCAGCATGAAGTTCCTCTACTGTCAGACCATTGACGTTATCAGTTTGTTTGCGGAACCGACGAACGCATCGTATGACACATGCGATCGTTCTTTTCAGCCTTAAAAGAGAGGAAAAGTCGGAAAATTTTATGAATTCGTTACTTACGGTAAGTAGAGCGAATGACTGACATTGGCATAGTCAGCAGGCCACAGGCTTTCATTTTGTTTTAAAAAACCTGGTCCAGTCAACCATCTTGATGAAGGGCTGAAGTCGATCTGGCAGTTCGATCGAGTTGCTTCATCAGCAACGTTCTCCTGAGTAGGTATCCATCTCCAATTGGACACATCGGTTGCGGCAAGGATTTCAGCGACCCTGTGGGCTACAAACGGCTTTTAGCGGCGGTTTTGCGAGCCAATCCACTTGACGACTGTTTTGAATCAGTCCACAGAACACAACGGTTGATACTTAAGGTGATGTGTTCTTCGATGATGGTCTGCAACAAGCGAGTTCCAAGAACGGCAGCTTGGAGCTCAAGGCGTGGAATGGTCATCGGCTTAAATGGTGCGCACTTAGTCTTGGCCCAAACAAATGCAACGGCTATTTTTCCATCTAGACTCTCAGATCTCCAATACGCTACGGCGGCAAATGCTTCTTCACTCGCATCGACAAAGATGTGAAGCTGTAGCTGCGTTAGCAAAGCGTGCAGGAAGTAGTAGCGTGGGATCTGAATCTCGACAGCTTGGCTCAACATCTTACACCACTTGTTCCAGACTGCATTGATGCTGCTAGGTAATAGCTCATCCCAAAGCATATCGCACCTCCAACCCTCACGCATCAATAGTTTCGCACTGATCAAGAAGTTAGCCGGAAATCCAAGTGGATCAAACACCGACATGATGACACTCAGGAGCTCTCTTTTACTAGGACGTCTACTCGATGAAACTAATGGCTGCCAAAACATACCAAGTACCTTTTCTGTGGCCAGGCTCCCTTCAATCGTCGGCACGTTTGCAACTCCTACCATCTTGGATTCAGATTCGCAGTCCAGGGCTCTCAGTACCTCTTGTGAATTAGAACTAAAGCTTCTTAGCTCAAATCCAGCCTCCTTATGTATTTCACGAACTTGCTTAGAGACTCTGATGGCTTCATCTATTGACTCGAAGCTGTCCACAAAGTCGTCCACGTAATGGTGTTGCAAGATAGACTTCACAGCTCTGGCTTTGGTTTCTCGATGCTGCAGGGCGTTAATAGACTTGACATATTGAGCCGCGCAAGGCGAGCAAGCAGCGCCAAATGTCATCACTAGCATTTCGTATACGTCTGGTGGAAAATCGTCAATGCCTTGACGCCAGAGAAATCTCTGTGATTCCCTGTCCTCTGGTCGAATGAGCACTTGGTGGAACATTTCACGTATGTCTCCACACATGGCAATGCACTCGGAAGTTAGACAGGACTGATGGCATCGATTGGTATTGCTGTGGTCCCTTTAGCAAACACGAATTGAGTGAAATCCCATCAACTGTAGCGGCGGCATCAAAGACCAGGCGAAGATTACCTGGCTTGTTAGGATTCACCACGGCAAAGTGTGGAAGGTACCACGTCCTAGGCCCTGTTATGGCGGCTTCTGTTGGTTCCAGTTTGCGGGCGTAACCCTTGATGACATATGAGTTGATGATCTCGTTGTAGGCGGCAGCAAATGTTTCATCCCTCCTCATCTTGCGCTCAATACTAGTGAGTCTCTTCTTTGCCAGAGCATAGGAGTCAGGAAGCTCGAAGTCATCACGCTTCCAAAGAAGTCCGGTTTGGAATCTTCCATCTATCCTGACTGTAGTTGACTGCAATATGCTACCAGCACGTATTTCGTCTTCGGTTTCTACCACTGGTGCTGGCCGCACCCCAAAGTTTTCCGTGCTGAAGTAATCGGCCACTACTTCGTGAAGGGCATCATTTGTATCTTTCAGCAGACATGACGTCATCGGTGGCATGTGTCCTTTAGTTGGGCCAAACACGACCCATCCAAGCTACGTATGGGCAGCATATGGTCCTCCTTCTCGGAGCTGAACTGTATCATTTGGCAGTGGTCTAAGCCAATGAGTAGCTGAGGTGTGACGTCAGTATATGGAAGGGCAGTGACTTAAAGCATCTCGTATCCCCACGTAAGTCACTCTCGTTCAGGCTTTGCATCGGTAGACGAAGGTTGAAGACACCATAGACGTTGCGAAGAACGTGTTTCCTTTTTATGTTAGCACCACTGATATGCATGTTGACCACAGTAGCAGGTTCCTGGGCGGCTCTTCCTCCAAACCATTGGAGATCTAACTTGCTTTGGTGGCCACTCAATCCAAGTTCTTCAATAAGGGTGCTATCCATCATCGTTATTGAAGATCCTTCGTCCAGAAGAGCGTAAGTGTCGATTCGCTTTAAAGGCCCATATAAAGTGATTGGCAGCACTCGGAAAAGAAGCCTGCTTTTCTTAACTGATCTGGCTGAACAGCTTAGAACTGCCCCTCTGTTCGACATCTCCGCCCCCGTATCGTTGACTTGTTGTTGTTGTGCACGCGGCACTGGTGCACCCGTGGAGGCTGGCTGCCTTGACTCGTGCAACAATTGGTGGTGACTCCTTTGGCATCCGTCAATGCCACAAGATCTTCGACGTCGGCGGCAGTTTCGAAGAGCATGTCCCACATCCAAGCATGTGAAACATAATCGGCAACGTTTGGCTTGAGTCCACCTTTCGCTCACACTGTACTCCAAGAATCGTTTGCATTCAACTATTTTGTGACGGCTCTGACAGATTGGACACTTGAATGCATCTACTGGTTGACCCTCGGCTGCGTGAAGAACTGAACGACGTTTTGGTTCTGAAACCTTATGACTCACGGTACTCCTTGTATCTTGTACCACTGAAATCAAGCTTGCGGCTCCACTAAACCAGTTGCTGAAATCGACTACAGTAGGATACGGCTGTATCTGCGATGCATATCCAGCCCACCCGATCCTTTGGCTCATGGGAAGCTTAGATATGAGCTCCTTCAGTAGAGTGGCGTTGGCTAGATGATGTTGGCCATTGATAGACGACAAAAAACTGCGAGATTTTTGGCTTTCACCGCAAACGGAATCAACTTTTCCAAAGATGTTTCGTTAATCGGAGCTATTTGCTGAACTAGTTGAAGCTGACTGTCTATTAGCTGTTCAGGGCGACCAAAACTAGTATGTAGTTGCTCCATCACCAGGTTGACGTTGTCGGCATGAATCATAATGCACCTTACCACATTTCACGCATCTCCTTTCAACGCCCTTTGTAGACGCATACTATTCTCCAAATTAGAATAGTTGTAAGCTGCAGTCGACTCGACATACGCTGTCGAAAACATGGGCCAGTCTTCTGGTGCACCGCTGAATTTAGGTAAATCGTGAAGTTTTCGAAGCGCAGTAAATTGTTGCTGTGATGTGCCACTACAGCTTCCCGTAAAATTCGGAGCAGCATGTGGTGTGAAAGGTTGTGGAGAATACCATGGCGATTGTATTCTAACATTGGTGTTTACTGTGGCATGATGATTGGCTGTACTTGGCATTGAACCGGTTAAATTGTGTGACGGCAGTAACGGGTTAGTAAACGATACCGATGGCTGGACGGATACCGTTGGCTGTGATGAAAACTGATTGTACATATTGCCTAAACTTACTGGTGCAACGTGTGGTACAACAGTGGATAACGGTGGCGTCCACTGTGTAACTGTCAAGGGAACCGTTGGCACTGGCCTGTTCTGTAGTGCCTCTCTCAAGGACTGACACTGTAGATCCCGTTCACCTAACCTAAGTTGAGTATTCTTCAGTTCAGTCTCAAAGGCATTGAATTTCCTCTGCAGTTCCTCTAAAATGCCTTCAAACTGCGTTGCTGTGGCTATGGAAGCAATCGACGAGCTTGTTGCACTTGTTGTAGGATTAGAAACACTGGCCAGCGGCGGTGCCTCAGCATTGGCCATGGAAACTATTTGTGAAGAACTTGGAGACGATGCGGCGGCATTAGAATTTGCATCGACTGCAGGAACTTTTGGTGAAGGAGCGCCAATTGATGCGGCGGCATGGGCATCTAAGGCATTGGCACTCACTTCCATGTTCATATTTTCTGGCATTTCTTCCGTAGGATTTAGGCGAGGGCTTCTTCTCGGTGGTGTACGTTGCATAGCAGCTAGGGAACACCACAGTGGCAAGAAAATTGTAACCTAGTGCTTTGCAAATGGCGGCAATATGCAATTTATTTTACGGCTTAAATTCCACATAAAACAATTTAACCCAATAACAATTTATAAGAAACTCGTATTCGCTTCTCGGCATGGAAAGCAATCGTGCAGTTAAATCCACGGCTAATGGATTATGAGACTCCTATTTGCTTCTCGACAATGAAGCAATCGTGCAGTTAATCCACGGCAAAGGGGTTCTGAAAACTCCTGTCCGTTTCTGCGGCAATGGGGTCTCAAATTGCGACAATCCAACGCAATTTAAGTTCACAGTTCACGGCAATGGAACTTCCAAATTGCGAGATAAACGCTGTTTAATCCACGGCAAAGGAATTATAAGACTTCAGTCTCTTTGTGCGGCAATGAAGTCTCAAAATGGCGGCAATCCAACGCAATTTAGGTTCACGGCAATGGAACCTCAAAATTGCGAAATAAGACTTTAATCCATGGCAAAGGGATTATGAGACTTCAGTCTCTTTGTGCGGCAATGAAGTCTCAAAATGGCGGTAGTCCAACGCAATTTAGGTTCACGGCAGTGGAACCTCCAAATTGCGAAATAAAACTTTGTCCCTTTTGCAACCCAGTCGTGGTGTTGGAAATTAATACTCGGCAATTCAGTAGTAGAAAGTGATTTTAGGTATTTTATCTCTATCGGAAAATACAGAAATACAAATAAGTTGGTTTTATATATGTTCATAATTAATTTACTTACCGCAGTTTGCACTCCCACGACTGCTGCTTTCAAAGGTTCATATTCGTCTGTGAGAAGGCGAACAAATTGAACGATTGTGGAGAGCGCAAACTACGACGAGTAAGTAAAGTATAGCTTATCAACTCTAGGCTAGGTGGCGTTGCTGCGTACATGAAAAAGTTCTGTTCGTTTGTTGTTTCGGTGTTGCGTTCGGTGGGCGTTCTTCGACATTCCTAATTGAAAACGTTAAACCGAAAACACAAGTTCTGGCAACGCTATAATGGAGTGCTATAATGGAAGACGTTGTTTGTGAGTGAGTGTGTGTGTGTGCAGAAAAATACCGGGAGGGGAACTTGTCTAGACATCATGGTTCATAGAAAAACTACCAGAAATCTCTCGATGTTTCACACTTCAATATAAAGAGGGAGTTGACGCAACCAGAGGTCAGTTTTGATTATAGAGTGATAAAGTGAAGAGTAAATTGTCTACAAGTGATAGTCCAAAAGTCGAGTTGAGATCGAATAAAGTATAGATACTGAATAAAAGTGGTTGAAATAAATTGAAAAGTGAAGTTTTATTATTCGAACTAAGCGCACGTTACAGTATCTTTAAAACGATTTCGAGTTTTTAAAGATCACCTTACTACCGTATTCTAGATATGTTAAGAAAGCAATTTATGAACAAAAAATCGATTTCTTGAGCCCATCACTTGGGATGGCCCCTTTAATAAATATATAAATACATAGATTTTATTACTATAATTTATTTCCATGTTACGATTGTGCTTTCTCGACGGAAACGTTGATGCATCAGCTGATATGATATCCAACGTAATTCTCAACGGCATGAGAAATTTCGTTCCTCATAGAATAAAAAGTATCACCCCAATGAGAATTCGTGGTTTGATTTAAGCTGTAAAGAGGCAATTAGGGATAGAGAAAGTAGTTTTCGAAAAATTAAAGATAACATTACTGTAGAAAACCGAAATTTGTTCAAAAGCGCCGGAAATATCTGTAATGCTCATATACAAAAGGCCAAGTTTTTGCATGACCAAAAAGGAAGGCAAAAAATACTGTTGTGTCCAAAAGGAAGCAAACATTTTTGGACTTTTGTGAAGAACGTTAAGAACTCGAACACGTCATAGGTCCCAACGCTCTAGGGCTCCGCCTTGTCTCCGACTCTCTTCCTCATTTCCATAAATGATGCCTTGTCTGAAACTTCTAGTCCGCTCAACTGTTTTCCTTTCTACCCGACCCTCAGTTTTTCATGTTCGTTTTCAAATTCAAGTCCCTGCTCTTCGGATGTTAAACTGGAACGGCTGCGTATGATAAGCTCATTGAACTCGGATTCTTGAGACGATGCAGGAAGTTCTTCACCCCTTCTGATCTGGTTCCAATTTAAAAGGCCTTCATCCGCCCAAAACTGGAGTATAACTCCCATATCTGGACATGTGCTCCTCAAACATCTTTGCGCCTACTTGATAGAGTACAAAATAGAGCGCTAAAATTGATAGGTGATAGTTCAATCGTAAAATCGATTGATTCTCTTGAACATCAACGAAATGTTACCTGTCTCACTCTCTTTTATCGCTTTTTTTACAAACAGTGCTCTAGTGAAATAGCCAGTTGCATTCCTCCCCTGAAACAATTTAGTTGCAACACCCGCCTGGCTAGGAATGCTCATCAGTTTTACCTTGAGCCTATTTTCGGGCGTACAGTCAAGTATAGAGAATCTTATTTTAGTCGCACTACCCGAATGTGGAATGCTTTATCTGGCTCTGTTTTTCCCGTGCATTACGATTCGCAAAGGTTCAAAAGCAATGTGCATCGGTGTCTCCTATTAAATCCTCTCGTATTTTCCTAAATGCTCGCACCGTATTTATAACATTATAAGGGTATTCATAACCCCTTGAAGTGCGCGCTAATTATACAAAAAAAATGAGATAAAAATAAGCACGAATGCTTTGATATAAAACTTCAATTCAAACTGTATCTAACGATCAGCACAACAAAACTTATAGAAAATTTCACCGCAACTATCAGTGTATGATCAAATGCTGTTCAGTTTTTATGGACTTTTTTAACTCAATTCAAAGAATTCATAGAAGCAAAAAAGTTTCTTTTTTATCAGAGATAAAGAAGACACTGAATTGCAATTAAATGCACATAAGCCTCCGGATATGTACATATTTTCATAGACATACATAAGTAGGTACCTACCCACACTATCCACCCTCAGCTTGCCTTCCCACATGCAAAATATGTAATTAAAATAAAATAAATCAGATATACAAATACAAACCGAAACCACAAACGAAAGAATAGTACCTACAACCAATAACTTTGAAACAAAGTTAAAAAAATTATTTCGCATACACCTTACCCAAACGCACATCTTATTCCAAATAAGTTGAATCCTATATGCCTATGTAAGATACAGTGCTCCCCGGTTAATTGCGTCACCTTAAATGCACAACTTTAGACGCATTTAACAGGGGAACGCAATTAAAAGAATCCCGCTTAATTGATCTGCTGTCGCATTTAGAAAAACCCCGCTTAATTGAAATGAAAACGCAATAAAGCGATTTTTTTTACGACTTTGGCAAGAAAGTCAAGAAGAACCTTTTTAATGAAAATCAAAATTTTATTGAACGGAAAATTAACATATAATGGTAAGACATAAAAAAAGAACAAAACAATTTCAGCCTAGGAATGATTGAAAAGGAACAATTTTTCATAATGTACACAACACATAAATTATGAATTGGTACATAATCCGTGCGTATATCTTTAGCAAGCGTATCAGAGGGAATTAGTCAGATTTGCTTTTTATTTGGCTAGAACATTATATCATGGTAAGAATCTGTAATTTTCACCTGCATTGTTTCCTTACACATTTTCAAGATTTTAATTTGCAGTAGATAAACTCTGATGTTTCAGCAAACAATAGGCTCGTTCGTTGAACTTTACCCAGGGTTGACCCAAGTTTTCTTGACAATCTTATGAGTTGTCAAAAAAACCTGGGTTTTCCAATTCTCAAAAAACGCAAAGCCACAAAATCACCACACATCCCTGTCATTTGAATAAAAATACATGCCATTTGACAGCCCTCAACTCGCCACAGCAAAAACCTAGGGTGAGTTGAGGGAAAACCCAGGTCAACCCCAGGGCTAAAAAACACTCAATTTGACATTCAGGGCGACCTTAGGTTTCTCAAAAAAACGCTTTGTGGCGACCCCAGGGTTTTAACGAACAAACCTAATAATAAATAGGTGTGTTTCTTTACTGAAAATTCGGACGAAATGCACCGAAATTCGGTGAAAGTCAGTCTAATCCTGTTCCAGCACAGCGATTTTTCGTAGCAGTGCACAAAAGAGAGTGCTCACGAGAGAGTAAAAAATCTCACAACGATTTAAGTCATGTCAATTTGACTATTAACTTGTAGGCGCGCAACAATGCGACCAATTCATCATCAATCATTTAAGGTGTAAGCAAAAAGTGACTTCAATGATTTGGTTTTTTTCGTTCAATTAACCGGGCAATTTTGCTTCAAATTGAAAAAAGAGTTTTGATTTTTGGACCATTTAACCGGGAAACGCAACTAAGCGGAATGCATTTAAACGGGAAATTTTAGGTATATTTCTTATGTGATCTTTTTTTTGCCTAGGATTCAGGTCAATTAAACGGGTAACGCAACTAAGCGGGGGGTATTTATCCGGGGATTACTGTACTGACCTATTCCTACATACATTTTCATCCTAACCGCGTTATGTCATCAACAAAACAATAGAAGTTCTCAAACACAAAGTAACTACCTAGTCAAATACAAAATTTTTAGCTGAATAAAAAAATGAAACACACTCTCATCAAGTTGCGTACACTTGACCAAGGAATTTCATTCTAATAGTGCAGTGGTCTGTCCTTTTATTCTTGGATGTTACGCGATGTAACATCGGGTAACATTATGTCGTTCCTTAATGCAAAAAAAAAATAGTGCGTGCAGTCCCCCCGCGCGGAAGAAGTGAAACTTCCTAATATGAAAATGAAAATAGGAAAGGGTAGAAATTTATTTTGAGTGAACTCGTCTTGTTTCTTTAAAAGAAAAAGAAAAAAGATGGATCGGAGTAAATTTTCACGGGATAGCTACTTAACACCATTTCATAGAACAATTTTTTATTTTTTGGTGGAGATTAGAGGACGAAAACTAGGATTTTAAAGATCTATGTACATACATAGTACTTATGTATGGAATAGAATACCAGGAACCTTTCTGAAACTGTTGATTGGCCAGTGTCAGTGGTAGCTTACTGACCGACCAATGACGACTGCAGTCTTAACACCTAAGCCCAAGACGGAGAACATTTAAATACATGTTTTGACATGATCAAACATTTTAAGACATGATCAAACATGTTAAGACATGATCAAACATGTTTAGAAATGATCAAACATGTTTAGACATGATCAAACATGTTGAGACATGATCAAACATGTTTAGACATGATCAAACATGTTTAGACATGATCGAACATTTTTGAGCCGGGCGTAAATGGAAATTGCTTATATATACATGATTATGCCTCCACTAACTACTACATACTCATAACTACATATATTAAAATTGTAATAAAATCTTTCAGTAACCACTCACCAAAAGCTCTGATTTGTACATATGTACATATGTATATGTATATTGTCTTCGAAATAAAATTCCGCAATTTCAATGAAGCAATCGAAATTTATTTTGCAAGCCAGGCACGATTTTCACACACACGACACAAATTGAAAATTAAGACGAAACAAAGAGTTAAGGTGGATTTACATGCATCTGCACCCATAATTTTTCATCTGCAGCCATAATTCTTTTCGCTTCTCTTTTTAACTCTTGTGCTTTATAAATTATAATCTACATAAACTAAACTATACCAATGACGCGTCATATAACATACAACTTGTAATACGGTAGGGGTTGAAGGTTGGGAAAGGTAGTTGGATAAAGGAATAGAATTGAGATAGGTAGAGGATTGGGTTAGGTAGTGGGAAAGTTGAGGTAGAGGAAAAAGTATAGGATTGGAAAGGAATATGGAAAAGGAAAGGAAAGAATAAAGGAAAAGTAAAAAGGAAAGGAAGGAAACGGATATTGGAAAAGGAAGGGAAAAGGAAGTGTCGTGACGAAGAGACCTGGCACGCTTGCGATGCTCAGCTTAGCTCGCCGGATTAGGGGGGGATCTTGCCTCTTCGCCAGACGGAAACCACATTACAAAAACATATATCGTGCCAAAAAAACCACCACCACAAAAACCTTACCACACTTCAGGCACTGCATGGTGAAGTCGCAGTGTGGCCTGTAGCCCACCCAACCATGGAACTCGGTCGGCCATATTGTCGAGTTCCCCGAACACGATCACTGCTGCCAGAAAAAACCAACTACCAACGATGCATCGCCAACCTCCTCATCCCCCTGGAATCGTGCTTAGCACGCCATCGCTATCGCCGAACCAAAAGAAAAACCTCTTCTTCAAAACATCGGCGTGATGTACATATTTATTAAAAACAAACTAACGAACAAAAATTGAAAGTTAAACAAAAATGAACCAAAACAACTTCAATGAAACTAAAATGAAACTAAAATTAAACAATACCAGAAAATAATAAATTAACAGAAAGAAATAAATGATTTAACAGAAAAAAAAGAATAAATAACAAAAATCCTAAACCTAACCTTAATCCTATATTGTTTTTATGTTTTTCTATATGTTTTTATGTTTTTTTGTATTTTTATGTTTTTATGTTTTTTTTTTTTTTTTTGTATTTTTATGTTTTTATGTTTTTTTGTATTTTTATTATTTCTGTGGTTTTTGTGTATTCTTATGTATTTTAGTTGCTTTAATATCTACCCCCTGTATTTAAGAATCTTCTACCTGCTACCAGAATTCTTCCCAACACCGGCTACTCGGGGATTGCTTGCACCCACCTACTTTTATTTCCTGCCTAAAAGGAGCTCCCTGTAGCGGATATGGCCCCAATGTGGCCTTACGCAAAAACACAATGTAGCCTAAAAGTGAAAAAGAAGACGATCGCAGGCCAACAACCAAAATCTCCCGAAAAACCCACAATTCCACAACAAAAATATAAAAAAAACGTTTAAAATAAGTAAAAAGATGTACAAAAAAAAATTATAAAATGTAAAATAAATATTGAAAATTACTAAAAAAAATGAAATAAATAAATAAATAACAAAAAAAAATCACGCCGAACACTTAACACTAAATTCACAGCAAACAGGAACAAAAAGTACGTTGGGGCCCTGCCGGCGCTTGACACCTCAGGCCGGACCTGACTTTTCACTTGCACTCAGCCACTGGTGCAATGTTTTGATTTTGCCTCTTATAATGTCTCATACATATATTTGTTTTTTTTTTTTTTTTGCACAATTGGCTTAATTTCAATGTTTGAATAAATGTATAAACAAATTTACTTCGAGCCAAAAAGATAATAACACAATGGTGCAAAAAAAATTAACCACGGCTCTGGGATCTACTTTAGGGTTACTTGTTGGCCTGGGTACCCACAGGCTCACATCCAGCAATTGAATTATTTTCCCTCTCGTATGGGTTCCTTTACACCGTGTTTAATATCAACTTTATTTTGACGACTTTAAAATTGCTCTGCCAGACCCCCAGAACTAACAAAAATCCTATTTTACAAATGCACTAAAAAAAATTGAATTTAACTCACCCGTAGTATTTTCATATGAGTGTATGTATATATGTGTAGCTGCACCACTTGGCCGTCAGTACGTTTTTTTTCTCTCTATTCTCCTGATAATTCACTGCACTAAACAATTTTTATATCTTAAATAAAAATCAATCACATCTATATCTCTACAAAAATAAACTAACTTACACAAAAAAATTGCTTAATTAAAAATTGAAAATAAAAATTAATTTTTTTGCAATTCGTCCATAGACTTCAGTTTTTAGTTTGAACATGACTTTCTTGTCTATGTTCAAAGTCGAACGGTTTGTCTTGCCATCCACATCCACATCAATCCCTATCACCAGCCTCTTTAAAAAAAAAGGTACCAGGCGACTCACTGTGGCATCTGGCGTAGCATCGCTAGTGAGAATGATGTGGTGGCGTTTCTTTTTATTTTTTTTATTTTTTTATTTTGACCTAAAATAATAAAAGAATACTAAATAATATGCGCATATAAACATACAATACAATAATACATACATACTTACATAAATACATAAAATACTTAACTTAACATAAACTGCCTATGCACATACAATACATAAATAAATGCGCACATTAGAAATACCTAACAATACACTAGAACATAACATATAAATAAATAACTAACTAAAATAAATAACACTTACCATAATTATACATAAATAAAAACTAAATACATAATTATAACAAATAAATACCTGAATACCTACCTAATATAAAAATAATCTATTCCACAAAAACTCCTACCCTACTGTCACTTCATTAATAGCAGAGGCGACAGCAACTACCAGTTAACAGGTTCCACTTGCCATAGATCAAACAAGTTCCACATTCCACACCAAATGTTCACTTTCTCTTTTTGGTATAGTTGTGACGACTGACGAGTGACACTCACGGTTGCCAGTTTGGTCATTTATGTCCAAATCTGGTCATTATTTTTTCACTTGGTCACATGGTCACTTTTTATTCCATTTGGTCATTTTTTCAACGAAATGAAATAAGAGAAATATTTCGGTTTATAGGACCTTCAAATTGAAATGTATACATAAGGCAGTTTTCACATCGAATTATTTAAAAAAGTGAACGATCGCTCTGAGGTAGCCGCAATGAGTTCTCTTAAAATACCTCAGTTTACCCTTAATACCAAGCTAGGTGTTTTCTGAGTACTGCGCTCGCCTTGAAGTAGAAGTAGGAATTTGACGGGGAGAATTCTGGTGGCAAACACTGATATCAAATGACACGAGCTTTTCTTCTAATGACCGGCATATGTGGTGACTTCGTTTTCTTCGTCATTAAATCTGCCTTACGAACTGAAAACTTAAGTTTTTTTGGCAACTAGACTTGATGCTGCAAAGCTTGTTTCTGTCAATACTGTCATACGAATGTTTTTTTCAGTACGAATTTGTTAACGTGGGGAGTTTTCAAACTTTCACAAAGACAAGACATCGCATCTGACGTTAAGGAAGAGTATTCCTCTATAATTGGTGCAATTGTAAGATTTCATTCATTGAACATGCTTTCTGCCGACTATATCATGCAGCTAGTGCACTCTTCTTCCAAACTAATCGCTAGCTTTCTTGAAAATTTTGGCCTCGAGAACGTCTGGAAATCCAGTTTTATTTATTTAAGCTTACATACGAATTTGCAATCTTAACTTCTTCTGATCTAGAGTATGGCATTCATGATAATCGTCTAAGTTAAGTCTGCAAAATTAACTTTTCAAGATCCTCAGAGATGAATGCCGTTCTACAGCTATGTTTGCTTGGTGGTCTTTACGGGCTTGGTTCTTATGGCGCTTTCCATTGGTTTCACTCGGGGAAGCACTCATTTTAAAAACCAATGGAACACCCAAAATTGTTTCTATTCAGTTTAACGTAATTTCCTTTGTGGCTCTTAAAAAATATTCCTTGAAGAATTTTTTAATTTTGACATTTGAGTTACATCTTACATGTGCTAGTGCTTCTGAGTCGATTCCCACTTCAAATCGAGAAGCGGCTGTCACTCCTCAGAATCATGAGAAGCTATCTTTTTGCACCAATGGAACGGTTTGAGAATGCTTCTGGACGCTCCTGGACTGTTCTTTTCGTCCAATGGAAAGTTACATTAGTTTTCCAGTTAATACTTTCATGAAATTTCTATATTTCCTTAAACAAGGGCTTCCCATGCTGCTTTTTCCGTTTGAGAACTTGGTGTTCTTCCCTTTTTTCTCCATAGGAATCAATCATAGTTTTGGTCATTTCAAGCTACGTTTGGTCATTTTTATTTTCATTTTTGGACACATATTTTTTTGACAAGTGGCAACCGTGGTGACACTTCTTGTTTATTTTTTTACAGCCGCATCGAGATTCTAGCTAAGTATTTTTATTCCCTTTGTGTTTTCCCTTTTTATTTGTTCAATTTATTAACTTTTTCCTTTCCTTTTGCATTTTAGATGTATTCTAGGTTCGCAGCATGTAACAAAAAAGGAAGAATCGGGTCGACGGAGGACAAACCATTTCAAAGGTAAGTTTGTTTACATTTTCGTGTGCAGTACGTTCATATATTTTTTTTTTCTATACAGGTATCCGTAACAAAACACCGGCGTAGGAGACTACCTCGTAGTAGACTCCGTCGGTGGCAGGATGGCTGGAGAACGTGGGGAAGAACCCACAAAACATAGCCGGGCATAAGACTGCTTCAACCTGCGACTTGCAAGGGGTACAACGTACCAGGGAATGTACATATGTACGTATATAAGTTGTTTTGGTGCTTTTAGTAGACGTTGTTGATACCCTTTTTTTTTTTTTGCTTTTTGTTTTCAATAAATAACGAATAATAAATACCTCATAAATACATTAAATATACTTAAACATACCTGTTTCATTAACAAAACGTACTAACAAAAAAAAATAACATATAAATAAACTACCAAAAAAAATAAATAACATAGATCTGTTGACAAGTTACGAAACACGTACTTATCAACTAGTATCACATAATATAAGGCTTAGAGCTATCACAATACTTAAAAATAACTAACCTACGGGTATAAATAAATAAAAATAAATAACTATACTATGTATATAAATAAATAAAAAAATCTATGAAAATAAATAACAAATAAGAAACAATACTTAACACATACCTAATCTTATCATAGTGCAGTGAGAGTGACCTATAGATTATCATAGCTAGGGGAGGGAATGTTGAGTAGGCAGTAATCGTTAAGAAAAAGTTCGTTTTGCAATATGGGTGTTCTTGCTGATAGCATTTCATATATAAGAAAAATTGTTTGCGGTGATGTGTAAACAAAGACAAAGCTAGTTGCAGTCGGGCAAATTATGGTTTCAGTGGAATAGGTAGATAAGTGCATTATTGAATTCGTATACATAAAGGACAACAGTGACATAGATATCACAGTGAAAACAATTTTGCCTTTGAGGCTAATCTAAACAAAAGTAAAATCAGGTACATAGACGTTTGAAGATATGTGTAGATATCACAGATTTGTATTGCAGTGTGTTTTTCGAAAACAGAAGTCAGGTACTTATGTTGAAACAAAAAGACATAGCATTAATGCAAGTATCACAGTATTGTATTGCATTTTAAGTTTACAACTTTTACCTAAATCAGGTACGTTTGTTTGAAAAATAGACAGATAAGTGGACTAGAATAAAATATATATGGATATCACAGTTTGTATATTGCACTTAACCGTAGGTCTTTGACCTGTTTTTAAAAAAAACATAATATAAGGTACATAGTGGACAAACAGTCGCGTAAAGCGGGACATCTTAAACTTCTAAATATCACAGTGTCTATTGCATTTCGCCATTTCGGCTAGAGCTCGTGGCTATGTATAACGAAAAATAAAACAAATCTTAAAAGTGATATCACAGTAGTTAATATTGCACGTATTGATTTTACTTAAGCTAATTACTAATGTACAGTGGGACGAAAAATAAACAGAAATATCACAGGTGTATAATGTAAGGTTACATGAAGTTAGAAAACACATAGATATCACAGATGTTTATTGCTTGAGGTCTTTTGCGTGAAAAACGCCTAACATTTTACCGTTAAGGTTTTCGACCTCATACATATTCTTTCCCACAGGCTTAACAATACGACATTTAACATATTTTGGACATAACTTGGCACTCAAATATTTTGAAGTATCACTTAAAATAAAGTTTCTCTTGAACACTTCTTGTCCAGGTTGATATTTTACGTCTCTTGACCTCACGTTATATCGTATTGCACTTTTTTCTTGGGAATCCACAATGGATTCTTTTATCTTTTGCCGTATAATTCGCAGTCTGTCGTACCTCGGAAGGGTCATCAGCTCACCGTCCTCCACTGCATCTAGTTGTTCAGCCAACCCGTAACTACTGGCGTGTGTCATCATGTTTGTACCAAACAAGGCAAAATATGGTGACACACCAGTAGATGAGTGTACTGAACTCCGCAATGCTGACGCGATCTCGTTGAGGTGGATATCCCATTCGCGTTGATCGTCTTTAAGATATGATCTTAAAGCGGCAAGCAATGTGCGATTGACCCTCTCCGAGGCGTTGGATTGCGGCGCGTAATTCGCAGTCTTAAAGTGGCGGATGCCGAACTTCTGAAGCAAGTTCTGAAATTGCTTCGACAGAAACTGCTTTCCATTGTCTGAATGGATTATTTGTGGTACACCAAACGTGTTAAATATTTCATTTTTCAAATAGTTCACAATGGCTTGTGAATTTGCGGCTTTTAGTGGCTTGAAGAACATAAACTTCGAAAAATGATCAAGGACAACAAATATATAACAATTACCGATTTTTGATCTCGGGTAGGGACCAAGAAAATCTACATAT
The DNA here is from genome assembly GCA_914767635.1 of Melanostoma mellinum. Taxonomy (NCBI): domain Eukaryota; kingdom Metazoa; phylum Arthropoda; class Insecta; order Diptera; family Syrphidae; genus Melanostoma; species Melanostoma mellinum. The sequence continues at coordinate 109,696,300 of OU612060.1, forward strand.
AGTTTTTGGAACGGACGATCAGTACAGAAATTGGTAGACATAGGGGGACGTTGGACTTGGTTTGTAGGCTTGCATTGCTTACATATTGCACAATTATTAACAAAGTTTTTAATCTGTACGGTCATGTTTGGCCAGTAAAAGTACTGCCGTACTCTGTGGAGGGTTTTTGCAATGCCACCATGAGCAGACTTCGGTGGTTCATGGGACTTGGCGATGATTTCGTCTGTGAGACCGGAAGGAATCCAGAGTCGCCAAGTGTGTTCCTCCAGCCACTCTTCACCACTTGGAGGCAACCACTTCTTATATACGAAGTCCCCGTCTACCTTCAAGTCGGGCAACTGCTCGTGATTTTCTATAATAGTTTTTATGAGATTGACGTACTCTTCCGACTTGAATTCTTCCGAGTCCAGGTCAATTATGGGCGCTACTTCTTCCAGCTCAATACTCTCTAAGTGTGCCCGAGAAAGAGTATCCGGTACAACATTTAGCGTTCCCTTTCTGTGCTCTATGTCGAAGGTATAGGATTGGAGTTCTAGGCTCCACCGGGCCAGACGACCGTTCAGGTCTTTCATATTCATAAGCCACTTAAGGCTTGAGTGGTCGGTGATGACTGTAAAATCCATACCCTCAACATAGGGCCTGAAACGTTTGATTGCCATTACAGCAGCCATGCACTCTTTCTCGGTCACACTGTAGTTTCGTTGACACGAGTTGAGCTTCTGGGAGAAGTAAGACACTGGACTCTCTTCATCGTCGGTTTTTCTTTGAAAAAGCACTGCACCAATACCTGAATCAGAAGCGTCACACTGGATGTAAAATCGCTTCTTGAAATCCGGGTGCGTGAGAACAGGGGCTGATGTTAATGCCGTTTTTAGTCGCTCGAACGCTGCTATTGCTTCATCAGTCATCTCGAACTTAGTGTTTTTCTTCTTCAGCGTATCGGTCAACGGAGCCGTCAGGGTAGAGAAGTCCTTAATAAACCGTCTATACCATCCTGCTAGACCAAGTAGCCGACGAACCTGTCTTGGGTTCTTGGGAAGCGGAAAGTCAACGACTGCCTCGACCTTGGCCGGGTCAGTCTTTAACTTTCCACCACCTACGATATAACCTAAATACTTCAGCTCTTTGAAGCAAAATTTGGACTTTTTTAGGTTTATCGTGAGGTTTGCTTTTCTCAAGCAATCAGCTACCTGTTCTAGCAGACTGATATGCGTCTCAAAGTCCGGCGCGATGATAAGCAAATCGTCTAGATAGACGAAAACTCGATCTCTGAGTCGTGCAGGAATCACTTTGTCCATTAATCGGCATAACCTTTGAGCAGCATTACACAACCCAAAAGGCATAACCTTAAACTGGTACAAAGGTCTCCCCGGTACCGCAAACGCAGTTTTTTCCCTACTCTGTTCCTCCAGCGGTATCTGCCAGAATGCTTCCTTCAGGTCCACGCTACTTATAAAGTAGGTGTCTGGCAAACGACTGAGGAGCCCTTCGATATGGGGAAGAGGGTTAGCATCCTTTTTTGTAACCGAGTTGACCTTACGAGCGTCAAGGCAAAACCGGTATTTTACGGCGTTGTTTTCGCCTATCTTCTTAATAAGGGCAACAGGTGAACACCAAGGGCTCTCGCTCTCCTCAATAACGCCGAGCTCTAGCATTCTGTCCAATTCCTGGTACAATATGGCTTGCACCGCTGGGGAAACAGGGTAGTGACGCTGCTTGACAGGTACCGCATCTCCGGTATCTATGACGTGCTCCATCAAAGACGTCTTACCTAAGCCGTGACGGTCATAGTCAAGGAACTTCGTCCTGACAGCTTCCAACCTCGACTGTTGCTCAAGAGACAACTGATGAGCGTTTAGCAGATCGGCTTGTTCTTCTATCATTGAGATAGTACTCACTACACCCGGTGCGATTTGGAAAGCTTTCCAAAAATCTACCCCCAGGTACAACTCCTGATCCAGGTTTGGGACCAAATAAAATTCGATTGGTGCTTTTCGTCCTTTGTAAAGCACTTCTACCTTAATTTTGCCGACTATTGACTGCAACTTGCCGTCGGCTGTCTTAACACCTGATTGGTGAGGGACAATGGGAACTTTCAGTTCCTCCAACACCTTTTCGCAGTTTTTCCCTAAAATGCTTACGCTAGCGCCACTATCGAGCAAACCTAGCAAGTTTTTATTACCTATAGTGACCCTAGCGTAAGGCCTTGGGTCAGAAGACACATCGACTACCGTCGACAAAATGCTCTTCCTAATATTTTTTCTGAGTTGGAACCTTTCCCGAGTTTTTAAGATTCTTTTTGAAACTGCACTACTCTTCTTATTGAAAATCCTATCCCTAGCTATATAATACTCTCTTAACCTAACGTGAAGAGGTCTGATTTCATACCTCTTTACTTCTTGTACCTTATCTTCTTTGCGTTTTAATATTTCTACTTTGTTTGCTTCGTTTCTCTTAAATATTACTGCGGGGTTTGGGTGGAACGTGACTCCCCCGAAGACTTCACGTTCCTGTACCAGTTTTCCGGATTGCACTTGGGGCATTTTGGAGTAATTACCCCAGCCTCGCCGCACCTGTAGCAAAACAGAGTTCTTGCGGCTGTGCAATCCTGGTACAGGTGACCTGGCTGCTCACAGTTCCAGCACTTCAAATTTGAGGTGTCATTATACACCCGACTTGATTTTGGTCGGGCTCCCATGTGCTGGAACGCGGCCAATTGGTCTTCGGGGTGTAACTGCTCCTCCGGCTCGGTCTCCAGCTCGTATACTCTGGGTTTTATTGCCTGTCTCTCTTGACGAGGACCATCTCTCACCACTGGAAAGGTGTACTCGGCATCTTTACATGCCATTCTCAGCTGGTCCATTGTAAAAATGACTTGTGGGTACACAAGTCTGCCTAAATGTTGATTTAGATTCTTCTTAAGGATGCGCACCAGCTCACCTTCAGAAATCTGCATCCTGAGCTGAGATCTCATCCGGTTGATGGCAGCGAAAAACTCATCAACCGGCTCCCAGTCGCCTTGCCTGCGGTCCATAATGTCCCTCACCACGTCGAAATCCGACCGCACGCTTTGAAAATGCCTCTTAAGGGCGTCGCGCAATGTGGGCCAGTCGGGACGAGAAATGGACCGCTGGAACTGCCAGTACCATTCATAGGCGGCACCTGAGAGGAGAAGATGGAAATTTCTCAAAATCTCAGCCCAGGCACAGTCGTACTGACTTTGCAGAGTCTCTACACGGAAGACGAATTCCTCCACGGTCAGCTTGTTGGAATCTCCATCGAATTTCAAACCCCACTTGTCAACCCTGACGGGGACACCTTGCGGGTTTGATGGGTAATTCGAGTGACCGTAAGGACTTCGTCGAAACCGGTTCTGCTCTTGGTGAAAGTGAGCTTGGTACGCTCCATATTCACCCCTAAAATCTCTATTTTGGTTTGGTTCCCTTGACGAAACAAACGGCCTCGCAGACTGATCCAGCTGAGAATGACCGTTGCCATTGCCAGTATTTTGCAATGCGGCACCACGACTTGGCGGAAGTTGCCTTTCTACCGGCGGTGGTACTAAATTGTCAGGTCCACTTAAGCTCTTCTGGAATTCCGAGAAACTGACCCTCATCAGCTCTGTGAGAGACTCCGTCAGTTTCTCCCCGAGAGAGCTTACATGGGCCTGACAAGCGTTTCCCACTGCCACATCGATTGCGGACCGCAACTCCTCAGAGATGGTCCCGCTCGTTTGGCCTTGGTCGGCACTTCCTCCCGCGTTACTCGCCTCATCCTCCTTACCTGAAGGCTGAGGGTTCTTCACTGGAGACCTGCCCCCAAAACCTCGCTTTGTGTTTCTCGTATCAATTGTAAAAACAACTTCTTTTTCTTTTTCAGAACTCATAACTGTAAACAATGTAACACCAAAACGATGAACAGAGAAAAACCCAGGAAAAAAATCAAATGCTGAACTAAATCACAAACTAAAAAAAAACTATAGAATGAAAAATGACAATGTAAAATATAACTTAAAAATCCTAACGAAAAATGACTACACTAAAACCTAACAACGAAATGAAAAAATGAGAAATGGATTTTATGAAAAAGGTATCAATTTGTAGGAATTTGTTTTATATTGTTTTAATTTGGTTTGTTTTTCTATTTTTCAATTTGATCCGGGGGATGTGGAAGGCGGATTTGGATGCATCATGGTTGGCCTCATCGTTGAGGTGAAGATCCTGACAGCAGCATCATCTTTCTACATTGTTATCTCTCATCTGAAGTGTGGTAAGACACCGAAAGACAATAACAAAATTAACAACATAAAAAACTTTAACATAGGATTATTGTTGATGTTGTTCAGTTCAAATGTCCTCGTCGCGATTGGTCAGGCATGCAAAGGCTTCCCTTTCCAAGACTTACGAATCTTTTTGAACCGACACCATCAACGTTCGAAATAGAAAAGGATATAGGGTAGGTTAGCTACTACTGTTCCTTGGTCTTGATTCAAGTCGCTACTCTGGCGGTATGTCAGAGACTTTCCACCAGAGGACATACTAGAATCTGAACCTTGAAACTGCAGAAGCTATAACATCACAATTTAGGAAGGATAGGATTAGATAAGTCAGTCACCACTGCTCTGGAATTCGAATCCAAGTCGCGATTCAAGTGGTATGTCTTAAGACTTTCCACTTGAAGACTTACTTGGTTCTAGTATCCAAAGCTGCGGTAGCTTTAACTTACCCAGGGAGGAATGATTCTCCAAGTGACAGCAGAATGTGTCTTCGCAAATGAAAAGGCATGCTGAAAAGCTATCCTTATCATGACATACGACTCACTCTGATGCCGCTTGGAAAACCGACTAAGGTTATGACAAACACTTGGACAACACGTCTGGGCGCCATTTGTAATACGGTAGGGGTTGAAGGTTGGGAAAGGTAGTTGGATAAAGGAATAGAATTGAGATAGGTAGAGGATTGGGTTAGGTAGTGGGAAAGTTGAGGTAGAGGAAAAAGTATAGGATTGGAAAGGAATATGGAAAAGGAAAGGAAAGAATAAAGGAAAAGTAAAAAGGAAAGGAAGGAAACGGATATTGGAAAAGGAAGGGAAAAGGAAGTGTCGTGACGAAGAGACCTGGCACGCTTGCGATGCTCAGCTTAGCTCGCCGGATTAGGGGGGGATCTTGCCTCTTCGCCAGACGGAAACCACATTACAAAAACATATATCGTGCCAAAAAAACCACCACCACAAAAACCTTACCACACTTCAGGCACTGCATGGTGAAGTCGCAGTGTGGCCTGTAGCCCACCCAACCATGGAACTCGGTCGGCCATATTGTCGAGTTCCCCGAACACGATCACTGCTGCCAGAAAAAACCAACTACCAACGATGCATCGCCAACCTCCTCATCCCCCTGGAATCGTGCTTAGCACGCCATCGCTATCGCCGAACCAAAAGAAAAACCTCTTCTTCAAAACATCGGCGTGATGTACATATTTATTAAAAACAAACTAACGAACAAAAATTGAAAGTTAAACAAAAATGAACCAAAACAACTTCAATGAAACTAAAATGAAACTAAAATTAAACAATACCAGAAAATAATAAATTAACAGAAAGAAATAAATGATTTAACAGAAAAAAAAGAATAAATAACAAAAATCCTAAACCTAACCTTAATCCTATATTGTTTTTATGTTTTTCTATATGTTTTTATGTTTTTTTGTATTTTTATGTTTTTATGTTTTTTTTTTTTTTTTTTGTATTTTTATGTTTTTATGTTTTTTTGTATTTTTATTATTTCTGTGGTTTTTGTGTATTCTTATGTATTTTAGTTGCTTTAATATCTACCCCCTGTATTTAAGAATCTTCTACCTGCTACCAGAATTCTTCCCAACACCGGCTACTCGGGGATTGCTTGCACCCACCTACTTTTATTTCCTGCCTAAAAGGAGCTCCCTGTAGCGGATATGGCCCCAATGTGGCCTTACGCAAAAACACAATGTAGCCTAAAAGTGAAAAAGAAGACGATCGCAGGCCAACAACCAAAATCTCCCGAAAAACCCACAATTCCACAACAAAAATATAAAAAAAACGTTTAAAATAAGTAAAAAGATGTACAAAAAAAAATTATAAAATGTAAAATAAATATTGAAAATTACTAAAAAAAATGAAATAAATAAATAAATAACAAAAAAAAATCACGCCGAACACTTAACACTAAATTCACAGCAAACAGGAACAAAAAGTACGTTGGGGCCCTGCCGGCGCTTGACACCTCAGGCCGGACCTGACTTTTCACTTGCACTCAGCCACTGGTGCAATGTTTTGATTTTGCCTCTTATAATGTCTCATACATATATTTGTTTTTTTTTTTTTTTTGCACAATTGGCTTAATTTCAATGTTTGAATAAATGTATAAACAAATTTACTTCGAGCCAAAAAGATAATAACACAATGGTGCAAAAAAAATTAACCACGGCTCTGGGATCTACTTTAGGGTTACTTGTTGGCCTGGGTACCCACAGGCTCACATCCAGCAATTGAATTATTTTCCCTCTCGTATGGGTTCCTTTACACCGTGTTTAATATCAACTTTATTTTGACGACTTTAAAATTGCTCTGCCAGACCCCCAGAACTAACAAAAATCCTATTTTACAAATGCACTAAAAAAAATTGAATTTAACTCACCCGTAGTATTTTCATATGAGTGTATGTATATATGTGTAGCTGCACCACTTGGCCGTCAGTACGTTTTTTTTCTCTCTATTCTCCTGATAATTCACTGCACTAAACAATTTTTATATCTTAAATAAAAATCAATCACATCTATATCTCTACAAAAATAAACTAACTTACACAAAAAAATTGCTTAATTAAAAATTGAAAATAAAAATTAATTTTTTTGCAATTCGTCCATAGACTTCAGTTTTTAGTTTGAACATGACTTTCTTGTCTATGTTCAAAGTCGAACGGTTTGTCTTGCCATCCACATCCACATCAATCCCTATCACCAGCCTCTTTAAAAAAAAAGGTACCAGGCGACTCACTGTGGCATCTGGCGTAGCATCGCTAGTGAGAATGATGTGGTGGCGTTTCTTTTTATTTTTTTTATTTTTTTATTTTGACCTAAAATAATAAAAGAATACTAAATAATATGCGCATATAAACATACAATACAATAATACATACATACTTACATAAATACATAAAATACTTAACTTAACATAAACTGCCTATGCACATACAATACATAAATAAATGCGCACATTAGAAATACCTAACAATACACTAGAACATAACATATAAATAAATAACTAACTAAAATAAATAACACTTACCATAATTATACATAAATAAAAACTAAATACATAATTATAACAAATAAATACCTGAATACCTACCTAATATAAAAATAATCTATTCCACAAAAACTCCTACCCTACTGTCACTTCATTAATAGCAGAGGCGACAGCAACTACCAGTTAACAGGTTCCACTTGCCATAGATCAAACAAGTTCCACATTCCACACCAAATGTTCACTTTCTCTTTTTGGTATAGTTGTGACGACTGACGAGTGACACTTCTTGTTTATTTTTTTACAGCCGCATCGAGATTCTAGCTAAGTATTTTTATTCCCTTTGTGTTTTCCCTTTTTATTTGTTCAATTTATTAACTTTTTCCTTTCCTTTTGCATTTTAGATGTATTCTAGGTTCGCAGCATGTAACAAAAAAGGAAGAATCGGGTCGACGGAGGACAAACCATTTCAAAGGTAAGTTTGTTTACATTTTCGTGTGCAGTACGTTCATATATTTTTTTTTTCTATACAGGTATCCGTAACAAACTGTTATAGCAACAAATTTATAGCAGTGCCAAAAACTATGCAATCGATAATATGTTTAACACGGAAGTGTAACGCTGCATGTAACACGGAAGTGTAACGCTGCATGTTTGCAAGTCGCATAAGAAGTTTCACTTCAAAAAGTTACGAAATGTAACATCGAGTCGTTCCTAAATGCAATGTTGAACTGTCTGACTGTTACGTTTCGTAACTTTTTCCAACTCATCTCTGGGACTTGAGTTTCGATGTTGATCTGTCAAACCCCTCTAGAATTGTTGTTGCTCAGATTTGTTTTGGTTTTTTTTTCATTAATCTTTCAAAATTCTGTAAGCAGTTATTGATTTTCAATCTTGTTCATTTCAGATTTCTTTTTTCTTCATCAAAAACGAGTTTCTTTTAGCTGGTTTTATATTTTAAGAAATACTTTATTCTTATTTTTGACAGACCAACAAAGTGTAACATCGAGTCGTTCCTAAATGCAATCATGATTTTGTAACAAAGTCAAACATACACAACAACAACGATGATTTTGACACTACAGCATCGCGTAACATCGAAGTCATTTAGGAACGCACCACAGTGGTGCTATTTTCTCACCCCTTTCCCTTTGTGCGTTTTCCTTTGTCCGTTTCTTTCAATCCTTCCTCATTTCACACTTTTTTTTTACAATGCAAGCTACTGCTACCAGCAAAAAAATTGTGCGTGGAGTCCCTCCGCGCGGAAGAAGTGAAACCTCCTAATATGAATATGAAAATAGGAAGGGGTAGAAATTGATTTTAGTGAACTCGTATTGTTTCTTTAAAAGAAAAAGAAAAGAGATGGATCGGAGTTAATTTTCACGGGATAGCTACTTACCACCATTTCATAGAACAATTTTTTATTTTTTGGTGGAGATTAGAAGAGGAAAACGAGGATTTTAAGGATCTATGTACATACATAGTACTTATGTATGGAATACAATACCAGGAACCTTTCTGAAACCGTTGATTGGCCAGTGTCAGTGGTAGCTGACTGACAATGAAGACCGCAGTCTTAACACCTAAGCCCAAGAGAACATTTACATACATGTTTAGACATGATCAAACATGTTTAGACATGATCAAAGATGTTTAGACATGATCAAACATGTTTAGACATGATCAAACATGTTTAGACATGATCAAACATGTTTAGACATGATTAAACATGTTTAGACATGATCAAACATGTTTAGACATGATCAAACATGTTTAGACATAATCAAACATGTTTAGACATGATCAAGCACGTTTAGACATGATCAAACATGTTTAGACATGATCGAACATTTTTGGGCCGGGCTTAAATGGAAATTGCTTATATATACATGATTATGCCTCCGCTAACTACTACATACTCATCAATACATATATTAAAATTCTAATAAAATCTTACAGTTACCACTCACCAAAAGCTCTGATTTGTACATACATACATACATATGTATATTGTCTTCCTAATAAAATTCCGCAGTCAGCACATTCGAGGAGAAACTTAACAATTGGTTTTTTTGTTAGAATAATTTAACTCAATCGATTTACACATTTAGTAAGCACTTATCAACATACATATTTACATACATTTATGTATATTATACAAATTAAAAGAAACTGCTTTAGATATTTTCTATCGTTTCATTGGAGAAAAGAGTAAAACTCAACACTTATCGACTTTTCATTTTACGACTGAATATGTTTAACACGGAAGTGTAACGCTGCATGTAACACGGAAGTGTAACGCTGCATGTTTGCAAGTCGCATAAGAAGTTTCACTTCAATATTGGCTAAGGCCTGTCCAACTCTTTAGACACCGTCTAGCAGGACAACTGTCAAAGGATGTTCTAAACAAAATTTTATAAATACGACTGAATATGTTTAACACGGAAGTGTAACGCTGCATGTTTGCAAGTCGCATAAGAAGTTTCACTTCAATTATTTTATGTTAGAATAATTTAACTTAATCGATTTACACATTTTGTAAGCACTTATCTACGTACATCATACATACATATATTAAACAAATTAAAAGAAACTGCATTAAATATTTTCTATCATTTCATTGGAGAAGAAAAGAAAACACAACACTGATCGATTATTCACTGAGCAATTGAAATAATTTTCGCACGCACAGACATGATTTTCTTCAAAATATTTCCACCGAAAAACACATTTTACTACAATGAAATCGTTGGGATGAATGGCGCGGAATTGATGACAGCGTTTAACACGGAAGTGTAACACGGGAGTGTAACACAAGAGTGTAACGCTTTCATGTAACGCTTTCATGTTTGCAAGTCGCATAAGAAGTTTCACTTCAATAATTTTCGCACGCACAGACATGATTTTCTTCAAAATATTTCCACCGAAAAACACATTTTACTACAATGAAATCGTTGGGATGAATGGCGCGGAATTGATGACAGCGTTTAACACGGGAGTGTAACACAAGAGTGTAACGCTTTCATGTAACGCTTTCATGTTTGCAAGTCGCATAAGAAGTTTTACTTCAAAAAAAAACAAACAAACAACAAACTCCAATTTGCGCAGTTATATTGTGTAGTCAGTGGCCGGCCTAACGCATAAGATCATCTGTTTCCAAATCACAGAGAACAGACAAAAAGAGAAAACGGCGCTAAACTTGGTGGCGGATTTGTTTCGAACTAAATGTGCGTATGTATATGTTTTTAAGCAAGATTTTCTAGAAAAAACCCAAAGTAGACAGTTTTTCTAGAATTATTATTTCAAATTCTGTGGCCACAATAGTATATTTTTTAATTGAAACTGATTGAGATTACATCAATGAAAAATACCAACAACAAATTGAGGTTCTTTTGGCTTCTCGTTCCTCAGAAATTGTTTGCAAATATGACTTTATTGAAATTGAATTTTAGCGGTTTGGAGAAAAAAATATTAATTTTGAGCTCAGAGGTTAGTTCAGGGGCTTTATTACCTTCAAAGAAATTTATAAATATATGTACTTGAAAACACCCACGCCTTGCCCCATGCTTTATAAGCTAAAAAAAGGCAGTTTCACCAACTTCTCATCATAACACCTCTTTCAAAACACTTAAAACTATTACCAATGATTTTATAAGATGCACCTGATATTTATCTACTATTTACTTTTTCTTTCATGAAAAAATATTAATAAACGGCAAAGTTATTACCATAAGAGTATGCTGAAAACTGAAAAATTGCAACAAATTGAGGAAGATTTTTTTCATATAAGGAGACAAAATTTGAAAAAAAGCGCTCGGAAGTTAGTTGCATATATATTTTCTTGTTATAAAACGAAAACGAAAAAAATAAAAAGTTCATACATACGAATGCCCCGACCAAAATAGTGAACAAATCGAAATTTTCAATAAAAAAAAACGTCTTTCGGTCCCTATAAAAACCGTTACGGAAAATATTCTTGTTTTCTTTGATGATGACTTTTTGCAGGTAATATTTTTCGATCTGGTGGAGGTGACAAATTGGTTTTCAAAGCCAACGGGCGTTTCAAAATTGAAATTTTTGTATCTTGAATTAGCGAATTTTCTAACGGCGGTGCAGTGACTAAAATTTCTGGAGGTGTAGGCGATTCTATTGAGATTCCGGACAAAAATTCTTTGAGCAACCCATCCCGGTTGAAGGATTGCTCCGTTTGGAGTTAAACGAACATTTTGGACTTGTACAATTAGGGGAGGCAGTACCTTCCTTACCACAACGGTAACAAAACAGAGTCCTTGGGTGCACAGGACATTCGGTATAACCATGCCCTATTTTCCTACAGTTCCAGCAAGTGTAGTTTTTACTATCCCTCTGAACATGTAATGCTTCAACGGCAACTGAAGGCGATGAGAATTCTTCGGCTAGATCGAGCTCGTTAACGTTTTTACGAAATGGCAGAGCAACAGGGTTTCGCAATCGGTTTTGGTTCTTCTCATTTATGAATTTTTCCATGTTCCTGCAAACATAAGCCAATTCATTTAAATGTTGAGCTCTGTACGTCAACAACAACTCTCCCATACGACTGTTGACATTTTGCTTGATCAAACATACCAGCTCAGAATTCGACTTAGGATTGAGCAAGCGGGAATTTAATTGTTGAATGTCTAAAAAGAACTCATCAAATGTTTCATTCTGTTTTTGTCTTCGATCATATAGTTGCTTGAAACGATCAGCATCGGTTTCTAATGAACAGAAACGTTCCATTAATGAGAAACGCAAATTTGTCCAATTAACATTTGGATTGGCTTTAACGAAAACTCAATACCAGGTTTCAACGGCACCACTCACAAACTGGTGAAAATTCATAACTATCTCCTGCCAAGTAACACCATAACAGATTTTTAATCGTTCCAGGCGAAATATAAACTCATCAGCAGCCATATTACGATTGTCGAATTTAAGGCCCCATTTATGGAAATTATGGGCCTTAGAAAAAGATGATGAATTTCCACTCGCTGGTGGTGATGGTCCAGCAAAAGTGTCATCTAAGTTCATTTTCCTAATCCTGGACAAGAATTCGTCTGCATAAGGGTTCAAATTGTAGGTTTGAGAGTTTGAAGATGGTTGAGTATTTCGACCCCTAGAATTCTGATTACCATGATCTGGTGGTTGACGACCTGTTACGACCGGAGGAGTATTTTGTAACAGAGTTTCTCGAATGGCTTCCTGTACCTGTCTTTTCATCTCGTTCCTACTCATGTCTATTTCCCTGCGAATACTTTGTAGATCCTCAGCCCTACTGACACCTATCGCTGCTGTCACCAATCCTTATATATATGTTGCTTAGTCTGCCGGATTTGTAGTATTTGAACTTTGGGGAGCTACAATCATGTTCATCCGGAATAATGCTTGAACTTTTTCCAGCTAAAGCATCCGATGGAACAGGGGGAGCTTCCCCTGATTCTAAATCGGAAATATTTGGATTTGTATTATCCATGTTTGCCCTTGTTAATTCTTGGTTGTTATGAATTCGTGTTATAGGAATTCCTCGACTTCGGTTACCTCGAGTGGAACCTCGGATAACTCCACGAAAATTACTACTGCTACCGTAAATGCGACCAGAGCGTAAAGAACGAGCTTCTCCAGAAGTTGGCACCAAAAAGAAAAATCGAATAATATATATTTTTATTCAAAAAAGGTTGGTAGGTCAACCAAAAAAGTTTCAAAAAACCCGCTGTCAATTACAAACATGCAAAGCATTTAGTAATATGTGTATAGTTATATAAAGATGTATATACTGAATATATAGAGAGTAACCTATACCAATTCAGGAACAAAAGGTATAAAAAGACTTATAGGACTTATAAGTTAGCACAGTATAAAGATGAATAAAGCAACAGGAATGTCTAATATTAAAAAAGTGAAAATATATGAAATTTTTGGATATAAATTGCTAAATAATAATTTTTTGGTTGTACTGCTTCATAAAAATGTCAGGTGGATGTGACCAATAAGAACAAAAAGAAATTTTGACGACGAGATGCTGAAGACTTAACAAACACAATCACTCACAAACATTTTGTGAAGCTGGAAAAAGATCACAAAAAACTGATGGCAAACTTAATTTGAAAACACTATTATCCTGATTATATTTTCCTTGTCTGGGGTATAACATCAACTCGCAGCTGACATAAAACATAGCTTTAAAAGTTTATTTTATCGGTCGACATTGATGAAAAATCCTCTTAAGAAAATTTTAAAAATCTTCTCCGAACAACTAAAAAAATGTGCAACGGCAATATTTTACGGATTCGGAGTGAAAAGAAGTATAAACCCAACTTTTATAGTTAAATGTGTGATCGTCGCAACAGACTAAACGAGGACTAAAGTTCGACTCATCTACTGGACGTACCGATCGTAACACTCAACTTCGCAAAAGCTTTAAGATAACAGTTATTGTTTTGTCTTCAAAAAAGTAGGCATCATTTTTTTTTTATTTATTTTTTTTTTTTTTTTTTTTTTCAAGGATCAAGGACGATTTCGGGCCCCAAGTTGGGCACCACCTATTACGGAACCCGGTGTTACTGGTTGGAGCACGAAACGAATTTGGTTCATCTCCTTGACAGGAGATAGAGTGGTTGCAAATTATTAGCGCCAACAAAATTTTTGATAATAAAAAAAAAATGTCTTGCTTCAAAATCGTTGGCGTATCCGACCCCTTCCCCCCTTATACCACCATTACAACCATCTGCTTATAGGAACAGAGGCTGATCCTGGCAGCGGAAGGTGAGGGCGTTCAAACTACTCTTGGCTTGGCATGCTAGCTCTAGCGCGTCCTAGCTCGTCGGATGGGGGGGGGGGGGGGGAGTTTTTGCCTGAGTTGTTGAACAGTCGTTACGTATGTTTACATGCCATCTGGAAATTTAATAATGGGTTCATAGAAATTAATGAAGCCCTCGTCCTGATCCTGAAGCTTCTCCAAAATGTTCGACCCGTGAGTGTTGAGAGGGCTGGATGTTGTGCCTCTCCAAAGGGATACCCGCCCCAGTATCAAAAGATACTACCATGGTTACTACGTCCCTGTTGATTATTATAGCAACCCCTAAAGTCTGTATAATGCGTTAATACTCACATTATTATTCTTTTAAACCAACAAACGTCACTAACGTCAAAACTCCAAAGGTAAGCTCATCATTGATATCCAAAAGAGGATCTGATTACGCTTACCTCTTCAACATTCGTCGTCCGTATTCTCATTTTTGTCACATCCACCCTTGAAGGTATTTAATTAACCTTCATGTTACAACGTTATCTCACTACTAAACGAAGAATCCCAAAATTACTTCCCATAAAAACCGCATCAACAGGAATCCATTTATAAATGAAAGATTCGAATTGTTTTCAGAAAATAATCACTCACAATATTTTATTCATCCTAAACTTATAAATAGTCCCAATTATATACAAAAAAAAATGTATATATAAGTATATCTGAATATCTCACTCATACATCGATAAAAGTCAGAAACTAAATGAACTCAATCCAATAACAAAACTATACCGATAACAAAACGTCGATTATCAAAAGTCGGTAGGTACTCTGGAAAACGTCAGAATTCATGCTCTTCCAGAACAAAAAAAAAATTGTTTAATTGCATATTATGCATACTAAGAATCAAAAAATTACCAGTATTAAGATTAATGATACAAACACAAAAACTTAACCGAACGATAATTTAATCAAGAACTTCTGAAAGGACTTATAAAATGGTTAACATTAAACTCTATCCAAATCGTTATGTATGAACTTGTCAACGTTGCATACATTTAGGATCAACATTTCACCGATTCAAAGAAGAATCCAAAAGAAAAATAGAATCGCAGATACCAAAAAATATTAATCAAAAATAGACTTACCACATAAATATCCTGTGAAGGGTGCACCACTTTCCAGGCTGAGTAGGTATAAGCTAGATATCAAAACAAAAAAATGCAAATTTTCTACGAACAATCGAAAGTATTAGATAAAGATTTGGACAGATTTAATGCACTTGCTAAAGAAAATACATATGTGTGTATGTAGAAAAAAAAAACTTATATGCTCTTAAATTTTGAAGAATTTACGATGGTAGGGACACTCTTAAGGAGAGATGGTGTAGGGTCTCTAGGCGGCTGCTGTGATGGGTTGGACGGTGTTGCGTTGCTGCGTCGATTTTTGGTGAACCATTTGGGTCAGCTCAAGCGACCCTCGATGAAAACGAAATTTTTTTCGTTTCGTTTCAGGAGGCACTACACTGTTTTTTTTTTTTTTTTTTGGTTTCGTAATTTTGTTGGGTTTTTCTCGTTTTTTTTTTTTTTACTTGAGTTTTTCGGCGTGGTTTCTAAGTTTTTCACAAGATTTCCAGGCGGTTACGGTATCGGGGTGGTTTCGACGGGTTTTTTTGCCTATCTTCGGCGTGCGTTCTTTTCTTTTTTCTCTATTTTAGGCGTTTCACACTAGCATTTGAGGGTTTTTTTTCGACACGTTTTCCAGGGGGTTTTTTTCTCTTTTTCTCTTTTTTTTACGTATTTCAGGGGTTTTTCTTTTATTTTTGATACATATTTAAGGGGTTTTCGTCACTTTTTGACACGAATTTCAGGGTTTTTCGTCACTTTTTGCGGGGTTCTTTGCCTTTTTCGACACGTTTTTCAGGGGGTTTTCTTTTTTTTTTTTTTTTCTTTTACGTATTTCAGGGGTTTTCCTTTTCTTTTTGATACATATTTAAGGGGTTTTTCGTCACTTTTTTACACGGATTTCAGGGTTTATTCTTTACTTTTTGCACATATTTAAGAGGTTTTTTTGTTTCTTTTTCGACACGTATATCAGGTTTTTTGTTTTTCTTTTTCTTTTGCCACGTATTTCAGGGAGTTTTCTTTTCCTTTTTCTCGGATACTCAATATCTAAAAAAAAATTTTTTCTTTATGTGGGTATCATTATAAAATGATACATATATATATATATTTCCCCGAGCAAACGCGCACCAAGACACATTCCGTCTTTCCACGAACCGAACCAACCGAACCGTACCAATCAAAAATCTGATTTAAAAGAGGACGAACTAAGCGACGGCACCCTATTTATAGTCTGAGTGACCGGACCTTCGAAGACGCCATTTTCAATGACATTGTTTGTGAGAGTGCCAGGAAATGAGTTATTTTCTTACGAAATTTTAACCCGAGAATTATGCTTTCATGCTCAAAAATCCTTTCCGATTTTTTTAAAAATAGGTGTGATAAAATCATAATTCTCTAACTAAAATTTGGAGAAATAAAAAAGACGCGGAAATTCCCCCATAATGGTTTCTGGTATGTATTAGTGTGAGACTTAATTTTCGACCACAGCAACCATTCCCATTGAACCTAAGAGAATTTTAAGAACAAGAGGGAAAACCATTACGTCTCTTGCCCCGCAACTTCCATTTGTCTACATTGTTGTTTTTGTAATCGCAGCCCCCTTTTGTGAATACGTGTGAGCTGCAACAAAAAGGCGCGAAAAATTTGTGGAAGTATATGTGCGGTGAGTTTATTTTTATTTGACGCTTGGCTATTTAAAACATAACCTGAAATTTAATTTCATCAGCGGCTGCTGTGATGGGTTGGACGGTGTTGCGTTGCTGCGTCGATTTTTGTTGAACCATTTGGGTCAGCTCAAGCGACCCTCGATGAAAACGAAATTTTTTTCGTTTCGTTTCAGGAGGCACTACACTGTTTTTTTTTTTTTTTTTTTTGGTTTCGTAATTTTGTTGGGTTTTTCTCGTTTTTTTTTTTTTTACTTGAGTTTTTCGGCGTGGTTTCTAAGTTTTTCACAAGATTTCCAGGCGGTTACGGTATCGGGGTGGTTTCGACGGGTTTTTTTGCCTATCTTCGGCGTGCGTTCTTTTCTTTTTTCTCTATTTTAGGCGTTTCACACTAGCATTTGAGGGTTTTTTTTTCGACACGTTTTCCAGGGGTTTTTTTTTCTCTTTTTCTCTTTTTTTTACGTATTTCAGGGGTTTTTCTTTTATTTTTGATACATATTTAAGGGGTTTTCGTCACTTTTTGACACGAATTTCAGGGTTTTTCGTCACTTTTTGCGGGGTTCTTTGCCTTTTTCGACACGTTTTTCAGGGGGTTTTCTTTTTCTCTTTTTTTTTCTTTACGTATTTCAGGGGTTTTCCTTTTCTTTTTGATACATATTTAAGGGTTTTTCGTCACTTTTTGACACGAATTTCAGGGTTTATTCTTTACTTTTTGCACATATTTAAGAGGTTTTTTTGTTTCTTTTTCGACACGTATATCAGGTTTTTTGTTTTTCTTTTTCTTTTGCCACGTATTTCAGGGAGTTTTCTTTTCCTTTTTCTCGGATACTCAATATCTAAAAAAAAAATTTTTTCTTTATGTGGGTATCATTATAAAACGATACATATATATATATATTTCCCCGAGCAAACGCGCACCAAGACACATTCCGTCTTTCCACGAACCGAACCAACCGAACCGTACCAATCAAAAATCTGATTTAAAAGAGGACGAACTAAGCGACGGCACCCTATTTATAGTCTGAGTGACCGGACCTTCGAAGACGCCATTTGCAATAACATTGTTTGTGAGAGTGCCAGGAAATGAGTTATTTTCTTACGAAATTTTAACCCGAGAATTATGCTTTCATGCTTAAAAATCCTTTCCGATTTTTTAAAAATAGGTGTGATAAATCATAATTCTCTAACTAAAATTTGGAGAAATAAAAAAGACGCGGAAATTCCCCCATAATGGTTTCTGGTATGTATTAGTGTGAGACTTAATTTTCGACCACAGCAACCATTCCCATTGAACCTAAGAGAATTTTAAGAACAAGAGGGAAAACCATTACGTCTCTTGCCCCGCAACTTCCATTTGTCTACATTGTTGTTTTTGTAATCGCAGCCCCCTTTTGTGAATACGTGTGAGCTGCAACAAAAAGGCGCGAAAAATTTGTGGAAGTATATGTGCGGTGAGTTTATTTTTATTTGACGCTTTGCTATTTAAAACATAACCTGAAATTTAATTTCATCAGCGGCTGCTGTGATGGGTTGGACGGTGTTGCGTTGCTGCGTCGATTTTTGTTGAACCATTTGGGTCAGCTCAAGCGACCCTCGATGAAAACGAAATTTTTTTCGTTTCGTTTCAGGAGGCACTACACTGTTTTTTTTTTTTTTTTTGGTTTCGTAATTTTGTTGGGTTTTTCTCGTTTTTTTTTTTTTTTACTTGAGTTTTTCGGCGTGGTTTCTAAGTTTTTCACAAGATTTCCAGGCGGTTACGGTATCGGGGTGGTTTCGACGGGTTTTTTTGCCTATCTTCGGCGTGCGTTCTTTTCTTTTTTCTCTATTTTAGGCGTTTCACACTAGCATTTGAGGGTTTTTTTTTCGACACGTTTTCCAGGGGTTTTTTTTCTCTTTTTCTCTTTTTTTTACGTATTTCAGGGGTTTTTCTTTTATTTTTGATACATATTTAAGGGGTTTTCGTCACTTTTTGACACGAATTTCAGGGTTTTTCGTCACTTTTTGCGGGGTTCTTTGCCTTTTTCGACACGTTTTTCAGGGGGTTTTCTTTTTCTCTTTTTTTTTCTTTTACGTATTTCAGGGGTTTTCCTTTTCTTTTTGATACATATTTAAGGGGTTTTTCGTCACTTTTTGACACGAATTTCAGGGTTTATTCTTTACTTTTTGCACATATTTAAGAGGTTTTTTTGTTTCTTTTTCGACACGTATATCAGGTTTTTTGTTTTTCTTTTTCTTTTGCCACGTATTTCAGGGAGTTTTCTTTTCCTTTTTCTCGGATACTCAATATCTAAAAAAAAAATTTTTTCTTTATGTGGGTATCATTATAAAATGATACATATATATATATATTTCCCCGAGCAAACGCGCACCAAGACACATTCCGTCTTTCCACGAACCGAACCAACCGAACCGTACCAATCAAAAATCTGATTTAAAAGAGGACGAACTAAGCGACGGCACCCTATTTATAGTCTGAGTGACCGGACCTTCGAAGACGCCATTTGCAATGACATTGTTTGTGAGAGTGCCAGGAAATGAGTTATTTTCTTACGAAATTTTAACCCGAGAATTATGCTTTCATGCTTAAAAATCCTTTCCGATTTTTTTAAAAATAGGTGTGATAAAATCATAATTCTCTAACTAAAATTTGGAGAAATAAAAAAGACGCGGAAATTCCCCCATAATGGTTTCTGGTATGTATTAGTGTGAGACTTAATTTTCGACCACAGCAACGATTCCCATTGAACCTAAGAGAATTTTAAGAACAAGAGGGAAAACCATTACGTCTCTTGCCCCGCAACTTCCATTTGTCTACATTGTTGTTTTTGTAATCGCAGCCCCCTTTTGTGAATACGTGTGAGCTGCAACAAAAAGGCGCGAAAAATTTGTGGAAGTATATGTGCGGTGAGTTTATTTTTATTTGACGCTTGGCTATTTAAAACATAACCTGAAATTTAATTTTCACCACACTACTTAAAAATTCTTAAGGGGAGGGTTTGAACAACACCAAAGTTTTTGTTTCTTAAAAACTAAATTTTTTTTGTAAAGTTGGGCAAGATCTGAAAACTCATAAGCATGCAACTATACTGATTCTATTAGGACTCATTATATTGTGATTCGCTCCCTCAGCTCGGTTATTTGTCTTAACTTTTCATTAATACCAAAACCTAAATATCAAACTATGTAGACATTTTTTGAAAAACTTATCTCAGTCAAAATATTGAAATGCAGCAATCTTGTAGATATTATGGAGAGCTCAGAAAGCCTTCATTCATCTCTGTTGCACAATTACTTACAAAGCGCCAACACTTTAGGTTTTAATTTTTGTTTTTTGTGTTAAGAAAAATTTAAAACTTAAAGTGATGGAGCTTTGTCAATAATTGTGCTACTGAGATGAATGATGGCTTTTTGAGCTCAACACAACGTGGACAAAAATTCCACATTTAAAGATTTTGATTGAGACAAGTTTTTAAAAAATTTTCTACCGAGCTTTTAATAAAAACAAAAAATCAAAACTTAAAGTGTTGGTGCTTTGTAAGTTATTGTGCTATAGAGATGAATGAAGGCTTTCTGAGCTCTCCATAATATCTACAAGATTGCTGCATTTCAATATTTTGACTGAGATAAGTTTTTCAAAAAATGTGTACATAGTTTGATATCCGCTTTCAATTCTTTTACTTTTGATTTTTTTTTAATTCAATTAATTAACTGCTTAAATTTTCAATTCAGCTTCAAGAAGAGAATCGAAAGCTTAAGTTGGAATCTCTTTCATCAAACAAATGCAAAATGAATTCATATTTATTGGTTACTGTTTTGCTTTAGTATATATTTTTTAAGCAGTCATACTTTTCTGTCTATTTCTCTTAAGAAACGTTTTTTAAAAAAGAAGAAATAGAAGGGAGGAGACTACTCAGAGAAATCTTTAACAAAAAAAACAATATTTTAATATTTTGATGCTTAAATTTTTATTTCCAAATACTTAAAAAGTATATAATCACAAATAAATTTTATTTACAAACCCAAAAAAAAGTTTTAATTCCAAAAATTCTGCCAGACGTAGCCTTAAGGTGACTAAAAGTAAAAAAAAAAAAAAAAAAACCGGTTCCCAGACGAGAATAAAGTAGTATTGGCATTGTATATATAATCTATAGTAGAACCATTTGCCGATTTAAGAATGTTTTGTTTTTAGGGCACGGAGCGCTGCAGTCGCCTGTAAAAAACGTAAAAAAATGCGAGTAGTCTTGTGGAATGCATTTAAAAGAGAGCCAGATAAATGTTTTAAGAGACTGATCATATGGCAAAAATATTTAAGCGGGATTCGTGATGTTGTGATTTTGTTTTATTTCTCATTTGTGGGTATGTGTAAAGTTCCTTGGGAAATTACATTTGCTTTGAAAAGAAAGTGGTGCGAGACATAAATATAAGTACATTTTTGCGTTTCTTCTTTTCTTTCGATTGAAATTACTTGCATAAGGAGCAAATAGCAACGTTGCATTATTTCACTTTGGAAATTATTCCAATTGCTTTGAAATAGCTACGTACCTTTGTATATATATCTTATAGTACTATCACTTTCCAATATTTTTCCCGGAGCTTGGAAGTCGAAAGTGGTCCACAAAATTTCCAATGTGTTCCACAAGCCTATTTTTCAAGTCATATATGTAAGAGTAGGAAGCAAATAACAACGTTTAAATTTCATCATATATGCATTACTTTCTAACCCATAGGAAATGCTCACCTAAAGTTATACATTCCACCATGAGCATAACAGCTGATTCCTTTTTCTCCGCCGGAATTGGCGAACCCTAGTGACGAACAATGTTAATAAAAAATATTGGAAAGTGATATTACTATAGAAAATATATATACAAAGTACGTACCTTACTGAAATGAATGAAACATATTTTTCCAGTGGGAAATTCAAATTAATGGAATTATTGAATAATTTCAAACACAATGTAGTAAATACAAAGACCATTTATTTAACACAACCTGTTACAAATTCTAACAGAATTCAATGACAGATGCGTAAAAAATTTTCGTAGAGATATTTACCCGCACGGTAAAGACTTTAAATTACTTTATAGGAAACGGAAACATTTTTTTTTTATTAGGCTACCTATAAAGTTCAGATTATAGGTACCTACTATTGAGAATCGTGATGTGATTTAATTTTTTTGGGTATACGTGTAAGTTGAATTGAAATGATTGAAATTAAACAAATAGCAACGTTGCATTATTTCACTTTGGAAATTATTCTAATTGCTTTGAAATAATACATATCTATCTTGTTAACATCACCCTAATTTAAAATTGGGATCATTAACAAATGATTTATAAACATCAGACTAGCTTTATTATATTGATTTAACTGAGATATTTGATAATATGATACATTGAACCTATTCCCTTAATTCAAAAAAATAAAAAATTTTAACAAAAACCTGTATTCTTTTTTGAAAAGAATTCTTTTGAGCAGGTAGAAAAGGAAAACGTTAGAAATATTGAAAGAGAAACGCTTTTGTCTTAAAATATTAAGATTGAGGAAATGGGCACGACTGGGTCGCGATTGAGTGCTAAGTATAATATCAAAACTTTAAGGCTGAGTAAAAAGTTTCAGTATTAGCTGCTCTTCATATATATTTGGTGGTACAGTGTTCCCAAACTACACATTTAATTAAATTAAGGGGCTCGACTAGTTTCTCGAGCTCAAATCCTTAAATGGAGGTGGATTTTTGAATGCATAAAAAAAACTATAGCTTCAAATATTCTGTTATCTTAGGAGTTTATTATATGTATAATTCATGTAATTTGTCAGGAAATTTCAAATTAAAATGTTGAAACCTATGTCTTGAACTCCTTGAAATTAGAAGACGTCGATTTCCCGCATTTTTTGAATTTTTCTGGTAGACAGGTACATACCAGAAAAATTCAAAAAAAAAATTCTTTATTTTCCAAGACAAGAAAATAAAAAAATGGCGTTAAAGTAGACCCTTTTTTCAATACAGCCATCTATATTTGGAGTGAAAAATTGGAAATTGACAAAACTGCCAAATTTATAATTTTCATCCGATCGTAAAAGTTGTAGATGGCTATATGTGAAAACATATGGAGAGTATGCAGTAAAGATTTCAAGACGATTCGTTAATATTTGCGTGAGTTACAGCGGCTGCAAATTTGAAATATGCAGTTTTGAGAAAAACGCTTTTAAAGTTTTCAGAGCAGGAGTTCGAGTACTGGAGATGCTTCTCTTCTATATTCTGCCATTTCAAAAGTATCTAAGATATCTGTTTTGACGAGCCACAATTCATAGACGAATTGGTCTAATATTTTAAATTTCGCGCCCTTCCGGCCATATTTAATTACTCGTTATTTTGTTAATCAAAAGTAATAAGAAGAAGAAGAATAACAATGAAATACACACTTGGTCTTGAAATTTGAAACGCACGGTTTTTTTCGCCCCTTTACGTTTTCTCTTTTCGAAGTTTTTAAAAACTTAATTCAAGCTCGAAATAAGAGCTAATTTGTAAAAAGTCTTACAAAATTTTCAATATCATTCTAATATTTTAGGACATCATTTTTGAGATGTTTACCTATCGATAAATTTAAAAAATTTCGATTTTTTGAAAATGAGAAACTAGCCGAGCCCCTCATGCAAATATTTGAAAAAGTGAAATTGAATATTCCAAAGACAAACGCCATTTTTTTGCAGTTTCAAATTCATATAAGCCCCGAAAATTAAAATCGTCAGAGCCGAAAAAAGAAAAAAAATAAGGTTTCAAAAATTCAAGTACACAATTTTAAAGATCTTACTAAAAGATTAATTGACAAAAGAAAAATGAAATAAATCAAACATACCGTTTTAAAAAATTTAGAAAAAACTGATTGTTTTAAAAAATATTATTGAAAATTCCAAATAAACAAAATTTTTCAAATTTATGACATGCAATCTCTTTTAAACAACTTTGCACTTTTAAAATATGAAATTTCGTCAAAATCGCATCAGCCATTAGCGAGAAAGTCAGCTTTGAAAATACGGTACTATGGGTGGTACCGTTTTTAGACTTAAACCAAAAAATATTCACATAATAAAATAAAATTTTATCAAAGGTTAATTTTATCAAAATCGTTAGAGCCGTTTTCGAGAAAAACTGGTACTTTCATTAGGGTTGTATGACAGGTACCGTTATTTCAAGACCTAGAAACCCAATTCCAAAAGCTTCTCTGTTAACTACCACATAAATGATAACTGCAAATTTTTAAGAAAATCGGTCCATCGCTTCAGGCTGTACATGTACATACATCCATAAAACGGTTATTTTTCAAACACGATGTTGACGAAATTTTGTATTTAAGAAGTCTTAAGTTTTTTAAAAATGATTATATATCAACATTTGAAAAATTCTTGCTTTTGAAATTTTAATTTTTTTTTAAATTTTGATTTCTTAAAATAGTTTCAAAACGATATTTTTTGTTTTTTTCTTAAATTTTTGTCAAAACAACTTCTACAAAGATCTTTAGGTTTTGGATTTCTTAAAACCTCGCTACACCTGTAAGCCTCCCCACAGACCATAACTGCAAACTTTGAAGAAAATCGGTCAAGAGTTTAAGGCTGTCTATTCATAAGCGGACAGACAGAAACACAGAAACACAGGCAAAAAAGTTATTTTCTTGAATTTCGAAGCACGAGCCTCCCGGGTAACAAGCACACATGGTAACCATTACGCTACCATTATGATGTATCTATACTATATGGTATTACAAATAAGTTTTTTCTTCCCATATATTTAGCTTCGAACAATCAAAACGAGTAGGGTTAAAAAAATTTCTTTTCTCTCCTTTATATGTACGTATTTCAAAAATATTTTGTCAAAGTTTCTAGTCGATCGGAGACAAATTGAAGGCGATATAAATATTCTTATACCTGCTTGATCTGAGCACACATTTGTTACCTGGCAGCTTTAAAGCGTTTTTCTTACAACTCACGTTTTTAAAGTTGGTGCCTACAGAAGGGTTTTTGGAATTGAGTATCTAGGTCTTGAAATGGTACCTGCCATACAACTGATATGATAATACTTATTATTCTCAAAAACAGCTTCCAGCACTTCGATAAAATTTTATGTGAAGGATTAATTTTAAATTGTCTTTATAATGTAAAAAAAAATTTGAAAAAGTCTAAAAATGGTACCTCACATAGTACCTACGGCTCTTTTCAAAAACGACTTTCTTGTTAAAGGCTTAACATGTTGACGAAATGAATTTTAGAAGTTCTTAGATTTTTTTAAGAAAGAATAAATATCAACATTTAAAAAAATTTAATTTTTGAAGCCTATACATTTTTAAAAAAATTTTGATTTTTAAAAATAACTTCAAAACGATATTTTTTTTTTTTAAACAGCTTCTATAAAGTTCTTAAGCTTTGCATACTGGATGTCAAAAGTAATGTCAGCATATGTTAAAAGTATTGTCAGCAATACTTCAATTGTGGGAACAATTCAATAATTCAGGTTCACGCATATCGTGTATCAACTATAAATGTCTGGTCCCACAGTTGAGGTATTGCACGCGCAACACAGTTTTGCATGCTTGCAATTCTTGTGTATTGCCAAAACCAAAATGTATTGCCAATCGAAAAATAAAATGTGTTGACTGATTTGAGTCTTTATTAAACCGTCATTGCGTTCATACTTGTTTTCTCTTTCTACACCGTCGTTGTATTCGTACTTGTTTCTACTTTTTACATTTTGGTGACCGTGACAGGACAGTTAACTAAAAAAGTTTAGTTGCCTGCTTTATTTTGATCAGTTTTTCAGTTGAGCTTTACTTTGTTTTCTTTAAAATAATTGTAATTTCAAGTGATTTTTTTTGTCTTTGTTGTTGTTTGCGTTGTTAAGTGTTGTGTGAACGAAAAAACAAAAAAAAAAATTAAAATGAGTCAAGCAGAAAGTGTTAGTGTAATGGACTTGGAGTATTACTCAGAAAACCAGGAAAGGTTGGGAGAAGAAATTTGCCGCATAAGCCGCAATTATGCAAAGGATTCCGAAACAAGGAAAACTTTAAGCTATTTGCTGGAGCGTCGGGCCAATTTAGAAGCAAATTGGCAGAGCTTCGATGAGACGGATAGCATTATCCGGGAAAAATTCGCTGAACAGCTTGACCATCCATACTTCAAAAAAGACTACTACGAAGCAATACGAAAGATCAAAGAGCGAATGCTAAGTGATCTTAACATTCGCATAGACGGAATAGATAAAGGACTTCAAGAAACTTCTGCTGAGGGAAAGGCACGAACTCAGAAAGTTTCCAAGACAGCTGCTGTTGACACAGAAGCAAGCCAACAAACATCTGCAGCGGGAACTAATAATCAGGCTTCCATAACGACCACCAAGGAGATCTTTCTTTTGCTCGTAAGCAACCTTGAGAAGACGCTGGAGAGAATTTCCACCGAGCTGGCTCTGGGACAAAGCGAGGCTTACTGCAAGATAAAGTCCAGTTCAATTGAGCGGAGTTGGAACGATGTTGTGGAACTATTCAGGAGACTCGGCCAAGACTTATTCATTCACGAGGTCGAACGCTATTTCGACGTGCAAGACCGAGTTGAGCTGGCGTTGGTGGAGCTGTGTGATCGAATAGATAATCCCAAATCTACTGAGAAGCCACCACAGTCACCAGTGGCTCCAACTATAAAATTGCCCAAAATTGAGCTGCCAAAGTTCGATGGGAACTATCTCAACTGGCGGCAATTTTATGATCTGTTTAAACAACTTATACATGACCAACCGATTCCTGATGCGCAAAAGCTATACTTCCTACGTGCGAATGTGACAGGAGAAGCGCACAATCTAATACAGCATTTCCAGCCCACTGAAAAAAATTATGACGTGGCATGGAATACTCTGGTTGATCGGTTCGATAACAGAAGGTTGCTGCTGACAGCTCAATTGTCGAAATTGCTGTCACAATCACCAGCAATTGGGACAGCTTCCAGTCTGAGACAATTGCATGATGCCACAAAGGAGGAAATGCAGGCAATATCCAATCTTGGATACGAAGTCACCAATTGGGACCCTATAGTGGTCTATCTAATGCTCCAAAAGTTGGACAAGGAGAGCAGAACGCTGTTTGAACAAACCTTAGAGGATCCCAGAAGCAGTCCCAGTTTAGATGCTTTCTTCAAATTTGTGGAATCACGCTTCCAAACATTGGAAGCAATTTGCAGTCGTGAAGAGAGAAAAAAAACATCAGCGTTAGTCGCTTCCACTAGTGCCAATAGTATCGATTGCGCTATGTGCAATTCAAGTAAGCATGGTATATACAATTGCACTAATTTTTTGTCTCTTACAGGTCCGGAACGAGGCAAAGCAGTGTACAAGATGACGCAGTCCCTTGCCACTGAGTTGGGCCTCAAGCAACGTCGCAAGAGTGTGCCAATAACGGGAATAGGGGGTAAAGAATGCAAGGCAGATTTCGTCACTAATGTAACAGTTGAGTCAAGAACATCCGGATTCCAGGCAACTATAGAGGCAAGCATTATGCCTCGCATTAGTGACTATAATTCGAGTACGCATATTGACATGTCTCGCTGGAAAATTCCACCCAATATACGACTGGCAGATCCTTCAAGCTTTAAAAATCAACGTATAGACATGTTGATAGGGGCCGGCATATTCTTTGAGCTATTCTTGCCAGGAGAAGTCAAGATTTCAAATGATCTTCCTTTGTTACGAAATACAAAGCTTGGTTGGATATTGGCTGGAAGCATACCACCAATACAAACAGACACATCAACTCCCGTTCATTGCCACATAGCTACAGGTCCTACGCTATCTTCTTTAGACAAATTGGTGCGGAGATTCTGGGAAACGGAAAATCATGATATGCCAGCAAATACCATGAGCAAAGAAGAGCATGACTGTGAAGAACATTTCAAGAAAAACGTAAGAGTTAATGATAGCCATCAGTTCGTTGTGCGGTTACCATGTAAAGAGGATCCAAGCGTTGTTTTGGGAGACTCGCTCGAAATAGCTAAAAGACGCTTCCTAGTGCTTGAGTGGAAATTAGACAAAAATCAAGAGCTGAAATTGTTATACGGAGACTTTATGCGAGAGTACGAAGCTCTTGGTCATATGAGTCCAATTGATGAAAGCAAACTGTGCAACACTCATTTTGTAATCCCTCATCACTGTGTTATAAAACCCGAAAGCACATCAACAAAGCTAAGAGTGGTATTTGATGCATCAGCTAAAAGTACCTCTGGATATTCACTTAATGACAGTTTAATGGTTGGTCCAACAGTTCAACCAGACTTGTTTTCCATTATAACCAAGTTTCGAATGCACAGATATGTTTTCACGGGTGACATTAGCAAAATGTACCGACAAGTGTTAATAGATCCTTGTGATAGAATGTTGCAGCTAATTTTGTGGAGATCGGAACGCAGCAGTCCAGTCCAATTGTACCAGCTGAACACAGTAACTTATGGTACAGCATCAGCGTCATATCTGGCCACTAGATGCTTAGTAAAGCTCGCTGAAGATGTTGAGGAACAATATCCTCTTGCATCGCAGATTATAAAAAACAATTTTTATGTAGACGATTGTCTTGCAGGTGCTGAGACTATAGACGAGGCTAAAAACCTATTAACAGATGTCAACAATGTCTTAAAAATGGGTCACTTTGAGCTAAGAAAATTTTGTTCTAATCATCCTGATATATTGCAGAACATTCCTGAAGAGCATAAAGAACAACTAGTTGCATTTAATCAATCTGAAGTGATCAAAACGTTGGGATTAATCTGGGATCCCTCTTTGGATGCATTCAAATTCAAATTTGACTTTGATGAATTTAATCAATACGAGAAAGTATGCAAACGAACCGTACTAGCCAATCTTGCAAGGTTATTTGATCCTTTGGGAAATCTTGGACCTGTGATAGTTCTTGGAAAACTATTCTTGCAGGAGCTATGGAAAACAGATTTATCATGGGATGACCACGTCCCTGAAGATCAAGCAAACAAGTGGATTCGTTATTTGAAAAGTTTTTCGATGTTGAAAGATTTAAGCTTGCCAAGATATGTCTCTTGTCCAAGCAGTAAAGGAAACATCCAACTGCACGCATTCTCAGACAGCAGTCAAAATGCCTATGGATCATGTGTGTATTTAAGATCTGTAGAGGACAATGGAACTATTCACTCACAACTGTTATGTTCTAAATCAAGGGTTGGTCCTCTGAAGGCAACTACTATAGCGAGGTTGGAGCTACAAGGAGCTGTTCTCATGGTTGAACTAGTAGCTAAGTTGCTCCCACTACTACCTGATCAAATAAAAAGGGTATGTTACTATACTGATTCAACCACGGTACTAGCATGGATAAAATCGCCTTCCTACACATGGGATAATTACGTTGCGAACAGGGTGGCCAAAATTCAAGCGAACACAGAGATACAACAATGGCATTTTGTGTAGGGAAGTATCAGCCCGGCCGATATTGTATCTAGAGGGCTCGATCTACAAACACTTCTAAATACACCAACTTGGTTCAACGGCCCAGATTTTCTTTCAATGGATGAGATATTGTTAGAAACAAGGCCTTCATTGGCTCCAGAAGATATTCCAGAACGTCGGAAGGTGAAGTCTGTATTAACAGTGTCAGCAAATACCGATAATGATATCCAATTAGAACGAATCCATCACAAAAATTCCTTTCGGACACTACAAAACATATTTGCATACTGCTGTCGTTTTTACAGAAACTGCAGAAAGCACAAAACATTCAGAAATTATGGTCAGTTAACTGTAGATGAGCTGCAGCATGGTACTCGAATGATTTGGGTATATATTCAAAAGAGAGAATTTCCAGATGACTACCGTTTTCTTCAAAGAGGTTTAAATGTGCATAAAGGATCCAGCATAGCATCTTTAGCTCCATTCTTTGATGAAAAAACAAAGCTAATTAAAGTTGGTAGAAGAGGCATGTGTCATACAATTTTTTGCGATAATGCAACTAATTTTGTCGGCGCGAAAAATGAGCTGATGGAGTTAAAAATGGCATTCGAAGCTCAAAGCAATCAAGCGGCTATACATATACTCGATGTGTTTGGAGAATGGCATCAATTGGAAATACATACCACCTCGTTCACCACATTTTGGAGGGCTTTTGGAGGCTGCTGTTAAGTCTGCAAAGGGTCTTCTAGTGCGCTTCCTTCGGGAAGCGTCGCTTACATTAGAAGAGTTGGGGACAGTGGTAATACAAATAGAAGCAATCTTAAACTCAAGGCCGATTACTCCTATGTCAACAGATGCAAATGACCTAGAAGCCCTTACACCAGGTCATTTTTTGATTGGAGTCCCACTCACAACTTTACCAGAACCAGATATTGGCGATTGCAATCTCAGCAGCCTTAAAAGGTTCCGTCAGGTAAAATATATTCAGCAGCATTTTTGGAAAAGATGGTCAACTGAATATCTTCACCTATTACAACAGAGATCTAAATGGACCCATGAATCAGTCAACTTGCTTCCTGGTGCAATGGTTATAATAAAAGAAGCAAATGTTGCTCCAATGAAATGGAAGTTAGGTCGTGTAGAGGAAGTTATAAAAGGCAATGATGACCTGGTACGCGTTGCAACTGTTAAGACGCAGAATGGGACATTCAAGCGTGCAATTCACAATTTATGCCCATTGCCCATGGAAGATGAAACTCCAGCAGATGAAGCTCAAGAGACTCTACAAAGCAATCAGTGGTGTAAGACAAATGTCAAAAAAATTCCCAAATCACTT
Organism: Melanostoma mellinum; assembly: GCA_914767635.1. NCBI lineage: Eukaryota > Metazoa > Arthropoda > Insecta > Diptera > Syrphidae > Melanostoma > Melanostoma mellinum. The sequence goes on from OU612060.1 coordinate 109,726,911, forward strand.
CTTTCCGTGGTCCTCATGGTTTTATCAATCTTCCCTCTATCAATGTCTCAAAAAATTGAACGTGTAAATATAACTCAATTGGATAATGCAACTGGCATATATTTTGAGGACATTGGGAAAATACAAACCATTAACAGCAATTGGAATATTTATGTGTACTATAATCTAACTACTTATGTTCATGAATTAAATCAGATAAAATCATACCTTCACCAGATTGAAGAACTTTGTGGACAAGAAGTAGCTTAACATGTATACTGCCAACCAATTACAGAGCAAGTTCGACATAGACTCACAATAATAGAGCACAATAACGAGCTCCTCGACAATTACAACATGGGCAAAAATTCAAGAACCAGATCACGCAGATCTCCACTGGACATTGTAGGAAAGTTAGCAAGTAGTCTATTTGGTGTTCTTGATCAGGATGATGCTAAGCACATTGAGGATCAGATAAACACAGTAAATCAACACGAACATCATCTGAGAACTCTAATTCAAAAGCAGACTTCCATTGCAGATTCTACAGCAAATCTTTTGAAACGCAATACGCTCCAAATAACTCAACAGTTTCAAGCCTTAAATGTCTACTTATCGAGCATCACAAACGCAATAAAAGAAAAACTAAACCTTAATGAAGTTAAGCAAAACATTGCTTCGTTGACTTCGTACTTGATTTTGATTATTTCTAACTATGAAAAGGTTCAAGATGTTCTTCTAGATGTGCTGCTGGATCTAAATCATGCAATGATTAACCCACAAATAATAACTCCAAATCAACTGACCGAACAAATTATGGTAATTAAGGCACACCTTCCATCAACATTGACACTGGCTAAGGGATCAACAATGGACTTGTATAAGATGATGTCTGTAAAAGGGAGAGTTCTTAAAGAAACAGTAGTTTTTGAAATACGACTACCACTGGTAGATACCACTGAGTTCCAGTTGTTTAATGTACATCCGATCCCTATTTTAAAAGAATCCTCAAGCTTTTTTGTTGAAGTTACATCCCAATTTCTTGCAATCTCATTGACAAGGGATGCATTTTTCCCGCTGTCCGAGCTAGAACTTAGTCAATGCCGCATTCTATCACCTCAACAGTTTCTCTGCAAAAAATTGCACCCTACATACACAAAGCAAGCTGTCACGAGTAGTTGTGAAATAGCCTTGCTAAACCACAAAAATAATGCGTTGCACGAATGCAAGTTAAATAAAATACCTGTCGCAGATTACTGGAAGGCACTTCAAAGCTCCAACACTTGGATATTTTCTACAGTTTCAAATACAACTGGGCATCTTATATGCGAAGATTCTACTGAAAGCCTCTCAGTATTCGGAAATGGCTTACTCGAATTTAAGGAATCTTGCCTGCTGAAAATGCCATCTTTGACTATTAAAGGGGAACGGGAATACAAAAATAACATCGCCATAAAAAATTCCTTTATTCCAAAAACCGACATAAACGCTTGGATTACAAATCGCACAGAATCTAACATCAGCAGTCCTCCACAAATAAAGGAAATGGAAAAAATAGATATTTCGAAGCTAAAAGACCAAATCGACAGTGTGATGCAGCAATCAGAAGACGCCACATCGAAATTCAATGTTCACGATTATCATCATTACGGGCTGGGCTACTTGTTATTGGCTGGCATGATTGGGATTGGCATCGCTTACTGCTACCGACGAAGGCATCCAGTCGCTGCTCCCAGACGTGGTATTTCTAGATTTAATGTAAATATTTAAGCATAGCATGGAATGACCTTGCCTTTTTAATTGTTAATCTAATTTTTTTTATTTATCTCTTTGAACATTATTTCATTTTGCATTTTACAAATTTTGTGTAAACAGTAAATTAATAGTGGTTACATTTGTTTTGTTTGTGTAAATTTTGTTTTTAGTTTGTTTTAATATAAGAACACAAATATTGATGAAATTAAAATGTATAAAATATTCATTAGAAATTTAGTTTAGAGAGTTAAAAACCCTCAAAGGGGGGAGTATGTCAAAAGTAATGTCAGCATATGTTAAAAGTATTGTCAGCAATACTTCAATTGTGGGAACAATTCAATAATTCAGGTTCACGCATATCGTGTATCAACTATAAATGTCTGGTCCCACAGTTGAGGTATTGCACGCGCAACACAGTTTTGCATGCTTGCAATTCTTGTGTATTGCCAAAACCAAAATGTATTGCCAATCGAAAAATAAAATGTGTTGACTGATTTGAGTCTTTATTAAACCGTCATTGCGTTCATACTTGTTTCCTCTTTCTACACCGTCGTTGTATTCGTACTTGTTTCTACTTTTTACACTGGATTTCTAAAAACATCGTTTTTAAAAAGAGTGAAAAATAAAAAAAGGTTTTTTTAGACTGCTCCAATAGTTTTGATTAAATTTTCACGGTTGATATGTATTAGCAACTGCAAAAGTGGGGTTTTTTAGACTTTTGCTTGAAGCCTTTGAAATATTTCATTTAATTTTTTTCAATATTTTGCGTGACTTAATTCATTTTTCGTAATTAATGCGTAGTTGGCAGCTCTGAATCACCAAATATATTACGCAAGTTTGTGCGACCCAGCCATGCTCAATTTTTTAAGTAAATTAACCCTATCCGCCTTTTAAACTGCTATAATGAATATCCAAAAAAGAATAATAGGTACAACAAAATATGTACATAATATTAAATGAACTAGAATTTTCCTTTCAAAATTTATTTTTAACAATATTCAATCAAAGTTTCACATGCAAAATTTATTATCTACTAAGCCCTTTTAAGGCTAGGTGGACATTTTTAGCGAACTCAGAACTCATGTAAAAGTGTTTGCTTGTATTAGTAGATCATTTTATTCTCTTAAAAGTAGTCCCTCTTGCCATCGTCGCGTGTGATTTCAAATTCTCCCAATTTTCTCTCTCTCTTTGGTCTCAAAAACAGCCAGAAACTAGAAAAGAATTACGCACTTGCATAAGCAGTACAAAAGGGTGACCATTATACGAGCATGCAAGTAGGCAATAGGCATATAAAAAAAAGATATCATAAGGCACACTGACGAAGATATTTGTAGTTCAAGTTTCAAGTTTCAAGTTTCAAATGATTTTTATTTCATAAAAGTTACAATAATTTAGTTTATCTTTCATTTTTTAACATGGCTTACGCCGTCTGTCAGTTGACTATTATAAATATCTTTTTTTTTTTTATTATCTTTTAGTTTAATTGTTTAATATATAAATTGGAATATTACTTTAAAAAAGTTCATCTAAGATTCGTTTCCTGTAGTTTAGTGCTAGCTTTATGTAATTGTAAAGGGCTTCCCAGTCCATGGCTCCATTTAGAACTCCAATGATTTCCTCTTCATTAAGGTAGTTTACACCAAGTATACTCCTTCTTGTTTCCACTAAAACTGGACACTTTCCCAAGAAATGGAACATGTTTTCACGTTCATTTAGATTACAGAGTCCACATGTTACTTCCAAATCATTCCTGTGAGGGATATAGTTCAGGGGAAGTATCTCTCCTCATGCTTTTAAAACCAGTGACATTAGATCTGTAGGATACTCCGCCCTGAAATAATTGTTTGTTAGCAGGTTATAATTGAGCCTTGCGTATATGCCCCTGTGTAATGAACTTCTGGCTTTTAGGATGTAGTCCTCTCTCTTTCTTTCATCGACTAACGTTATTAGGCTATAGAGTTCGCTTTTCCACGTGTCCATTCTGTCGTTCCGGAGTAGAAGTGTATGTCCACAGTACTCGGCTAGCTCCCTCCACGATTCGAACCATGATATTTGTTTTTGAATCACAAGCATTGTGATTTTCTTCGGTAGTCTCCTATCATCCATTACAATAGTTCTTAAAATGTAGTCCACCTGTGTTTTTAGAGTTGAGATGAATAAAGCTGGAAGACCTGTCTCTAACATTAGTATGTGGTTTGGAGTACTATTTGGTAGCTTTAAACTTCTTTTTAAGAAATAACGCAGAAGCTGCTCCACTTCATCGAACTCCTTATGGCTCCAAACTTGAGCTGCATAGCACATGATTGCTTTAGCTGTGGTTTCAAAAATCCGATATTTGGAATTGTATTCAACGTCTTTACAATGAACTACAGTCCTCCATGTGGCGTTCAATGCGTATTTAGATTTTGCCAACTTATCAAGCATGTGGCTTTTCCAGTTCAAATTCCTACATATCCGCATACCAAGATAGTTGTATTCATTTACAACTTCAATGCTTTGGGTTCCAAATTTCCAGGTTTCAGTGCGGCAGTTTCGGCCTCTGCCGTTACGGAAAAGCCTCCACTTGTTGCAGTACTCAAACAATCTATTGATCATTAGCTGGAGACTACCAGGCGACTCTGCTAACACCACAATGTCGTCCGCAAACATAAGGACCTTAACTAAAAGATTTGCTGAAACACGAACTCCACCTTGCAGTATCTCTTCTAAATCATCAATAAATAGGGCAAACAATAGGGGACTCAAATTACATCCCTGTCTCAGACCTATTTCTACTTCGAATTGCTCGGATAACTTGCTTCCAAAAGCGACTGCAGAAGTTGTTGAGCTATAAAGATTCTCCAAAACGTTTACAAACTTTGACGATACTCCTTTATTACACAGTTTCAGCATAAGTGCATTCCTATCTATAGTGTCAAAGGCCGACTTGAAATCAACAAAAAATCCGTAGAGTTTTCTTTTGGATCCAATGAAGATTTCAGCTATATTGGTAAGCGAATAGATTTGGTCAATTGTCGAGTAATTCTTTCGAAACCCAGCTTGTGATTCGCTCAGTAAGTTTTTGTTATGAACCCAATCGTAGAGCCGTTTGGACAGAAGTTTTGTGAAAATTTTCATTGATGAATTCAATAGTGATATTCCTCTATAGTTTGCGGCCACTTCCTTGTCACCTTTTTTGAAAATTGGGCAAATGATGGCTTCTTTAAAGTAGTGTGGTAGATATGCTGAATCATACGCTTGGTTTAAGGCTTTTGTTAGAGTTTCAATAAAAATTGGGGTTATTGTTTTATAAAATTCTTGAGGTATGCCATTTGTTCCTGGAGAATTGTTGCTTTGGAGTTCCTTCAATACAAGTTGAACTTCTTCGCACGAAAACCTTGCATCCAATTCTTCGTTCTCATAGAAAGGTTTGGCAAATTGGAAAGTTGAAGAAGGACTGTTTTTTGTTAACATTTCAAAGTGATTTGCAAGATCGTCGATTTCAATGGGTGGAATAACTAGTTTGTTTTGTTTTTTACTAATTTCCCTAACAATTTTCCAAAACTCAGCAGCGTTTCTACAATCAGCGAGGTCTTCCGCCAGTTTTCTTGAGTATGTTTGGCGTTTAAGGCTTAGAAGCTCTTTGTATTGCTTATTTACAGCTAGACATTGCTCTTTGAAAAAAATATTTTCTGGATAACTTCTTAGTAATTTTAGCCAAGCAAAGGATTTCCCACGAGCTACCATACAATCTTTATCAAACCACTTTTCGCGGTATTGGATGGTGTAATTATTCACTTGACATTGAAATGGTATAGAATTCAGGACAGTACTATCCAACTCCGATAAGCTTAAATGAGATGGTGAAGATGAGATTGTAGTTTGAAGAAGAAGAGCATTATGCAAAGAACGTGAGTACGTTTCAGCAAAAACATTTTTCCACCTGAATTTCCTCCGAGAAACTGTTTCTTCTGCTTGAATCTGGTTTCCGTTTAAGTTAACTGTAAGTTGGATTGGGAGGTGATCAGAGTGTATCTCTGATATGACTTCGAAATCGTCCATCATGGTACTCCAGTCTCCTGACACCATTGCATAGTCGATTACTGAGTTTCCTTGTGCTCCTATAAAAGTAAAGTCACCTAATCTGTCTCCTTCCGCAGTACCATTGCAAACACTCAAACCAAAGGAGTTACATAAATCGATAACTTTTCTGCCTTCTCTCTTAATTGTTGAATCTTTTGAGCTACGTGTTCTATTTTCTAATAGCTTGTTTTCACTTTCTAAGGCTCCGGTTCGTGCATTAAAATCTCCAATAACCAATAAATTTATTGCTTTTGTCCAAAGCAAATAAATTGTCTTCAAGCTTAATGAAGTCTCTTTCCCAGCTATTGCAGTTTATGTACACAGGTATGAGATTCAATATGGACCCATGTATTTTGATTTCAATGAAGTGCGTATCTCCTATTTGCTTATAAATGCAGTTCGTGCCCTTGAGATTTTGTTTAAAGCCTAAAAGAATCCCTCCACTAGCGCGGCCTTTATGGTGAATTTTAAGTGCAGGTATCCATTTTAATTTATAATCAACGAAATAAGATTCAAAATTTTGTATGTGCTGTTCTGTTACATGTGTTTCAATTAAAATTATAATATCATATTCTTTTACAAATTTTATAAAATCAGAAACTTCAATTTTATTTCTTAACCCTCCAATGTTATAACTAAGAATTCTAAGTTTACTTAATTTAAAAGTTTGACAGACGGCCTCTACCTATTTACACGAATGTGCTGTAGTGTTAGCACCTAGGTCCGAAGCAGCCATTTTCCTTCTGCATGCAGCTGAAGCTAATGGTGATGAACTGCAGCCAACTTCATTTGACGGTTCATGCTCGTGGATGACATTGACGTTCTTGACAACCGAATCACGTTGAGAAAATTGTAAACAAGCATTTTGAAAGAAGTTTACTCCAAGTTTATGTTTTTCTTCCAATTTCTGCAGCCCATGCTCTTGGTTTGTTACAAAAATTTGCTGGTCCTGACACCATTCCACAACCCACTCACCTATACGCAATTTATCATCCCGTAAAGACAATCTCAATCGTGGTTGCTTTGCGTTAATGAGTTTACGCAGCTGTATCAGTTTGGTGCGCTTTTATCGAATATTTAATGGGTAGTCTCTGCTAATAGAAATGCCCGTTCCTTTCAGCTTTTTAACGTTTTTAAGAATGTTGTGTACATTTTGCTTCGTTTTACATTCGGCCAGAACAGTAACCACTTCTTCATTCGATGCAATTTGTCTTAATTCTTGTCCGTAATGTTTTTGCATACATATGTGAACAGCTTGCTCTATGGGATTCATTTCGCCTTTTTTCACTCGAATGATTAAGTTGCATTCCTTTGCAGTTATCTTTAGCTGATCAATTTCACTTTGAAGACCATTGCATTTGGCTGCAAGTGCACCAACAGTCTCTTTCAATTGTGCATTCTCTTTTCTAACCTCACTTAGCTCACCGCGCAAGTCCAAAATGTCGTCCTTCGTAGCCAGATTGATGAGATTAGAGGCAAACAGTTTGTTCAATTCCTCGATAGTCATGGAACCAACCAACGAAGTCATATTTTTTTCCTTCTTTGAAGATGATTGGAGATGTAGTTCTGGTGATGTTTGTTGAACTTTCCGTTTTACGTTCATCGAGGTTTTAAAATTGTGTGTTGGTTATGAATACATACACACATAAGTATGAAATTTGTATTTCTAGCTAAATGCAACGTAAATTAAGAAATTCAATGGTTTTTCAATCTCACTTGATTTATAGCTCCTCAAGTTAAACACTCAGATCAAAATTAATTATTTATATTTATTTATAATCACTTTAATTAAACTTTTTTGCAAGAGCTTAACAATTTTGACTATTATTGAATGACAGTTAACAGTCAACCTCTTTGTATTGTATTTGTATATACACAATATATCCGAATGAACATTTTTTTACGATTTCTTGTTTTTGGATGGGTTGAGATTTGAGAATAGAAATATTGTGTCAAGTCAGGAAAAAAAGAAAACCGGTTACTTTTTTTGTCAGTTTGCTTGCTGAGATAAATACAGATACATAATTACAAATAATGAAGATGTTGAAGGGTCGATATTTCTTATCTTGTGTTTTTGCGGATGTGAAAAACATGATATTTGTGTGATTTATAAATGTAGGTCAGTTTCTGGGCTAAGTTTGATCAGCAAAATTAATGAAAAAGGGGATAATTTGGGAAGTTAGATAATAGGTACCTACTCATTTTTTTTTTCATTTATCTATTTTTATTACTTAATTTTTACTTATTTTTTAAATTTTTTTTTACCAATAACTTGTTTCCATTTTAATTTCATTTGCAAGAAGATGTATTTTTAAAAAATAAAGGAATGGATGTTTTTTTGAAAACTGCAGTCGAAGGACAAAAAATTCCCTAAGAAAATTCAAAATTTTTCAAGTTAAATTTGATTTAAACAATTTTCCGTTACAATTATTATTATTTTTTTTTTCACTTGAAATTTGAACAAAAACAGTAATCTTGTGGGCCATAACCAAGCAAATTGAGATTTAAAGAAGTCATCTTATGAAACGGCCTGTTTTTTGTGGGAGTTCTTAGGATTTTTTTCAATGACCAGTAAATAGATAGAACTTTAAATTTACTATAATTTATTAACATATATATCGACTGATAAATATAAATTTTAAGCTGAAAATATAAGGTTGAATATGAGTTATAGTTCTCTGTATACCCCGCTTCAAAAAATGAACTCGCAATTCCTCCACGATTCCAACTGGCTTGTCGAAAACAAAAAAAAACCTATCGTCGTTTTCATCTGCAATCCCAAATGCATGGCATGAACTATTATGAAGTTAATATATACAAAATTGGACTTTTGGTTAATATTTGGAAAAAATAGTTACGAATTTGCGTTGGTTTTTTTGCTAAAAAAAGTCGTAAATTTGGGAATATTTGGTTGATAGCAGTGTGTAGTGTGTAGTATGATAGTATAGAGGAAAGTCTGAAAAACACAGTTCTGAGAAAAAAAGTTTTAGGTCCGCTTATAACTGTGAAAGTATAAAACTTTTTTAACTGCTGTATTTTTAAAAAGACTTCGAATTTTCAAAAATCACATTGCTATCGTATTCTAGACATTTTAAGAAAGCAATTTGTGAAAAAACAAAACAAATCACGTGGGATGGTCCTCTTAAAAAATATGTATATGCATAGATAATAATAAAAAATAGTCTTTCTCATCAATACAGAATTTAAAACTTCATGTACTTGGCCGTATTAACACCACCTCCTTAGGTACCTAATTGTTTTTTTCAAAAAAAAAAAAAAAAAAAAAAAAAAAAAAAAAAAAAAAAAAAGGAATTCCATCTCTCTAGGAAGAATCTACCTTATGAATAATTACCTTCCATAACTTTTTTTTGTAAAACGATTTTTGAGACATTTTTACAAGCTTTGTTATGTTGAATGAATGGGCTGAAATTTTGTCAACAGCACGAATAAACAAAATTAGACACGAATACTTTGTTATAATATACCAATTGAAATTCAACATGTATCTAACAATCAGCACAACACAATTTACAGAAAATTACACTGGTAACTCTCAATGTATAATTTATTTTAAATTCAATTGAAAGAATTCTCGAATACAAAAAAGTTCCTTCTTTATCAGAAACTAGCTGACCCAGCCGGCGTTGCTCGGGTCTAACTTATTTAAAGCGTTGTTAACACAAAACTGTCAAGAAACGCAAAAAATAGTTTGCTTTTCGTGCGAGTTTCAAACCGATTTTGAAAATTATAAAACTGAAGTAAAAGTAAAAGTAAATATTTTTAGTAAATATGTTTGTTATGACATCGCATTACAAAACTTAAAATTTCTTGGCTTGTCTCTGTTATAATATGCATGTATTATATATATAAACCTTCCTCTTGAATCACTCTATTCATTAAAAAAAAAACGGCATCAAAATCCGTTGCGTTGTTTTAAAAATCTAAGCATACATAGGGACATAGGGACAGAGAAAGCGACTTTATTTTATACTATGTTAAGATTAAGATAAAGAAGACGCTGAATTGCAATTAAATGCCCATAAACGTCCGGATATGTATTTTCATAGATATAAGTACCTACTACCTACCCACACTTATCCACCCTCTGCTTGCCTTCCCACATGCACAATATGAAACAAAAATAAAATAAATAAAATATAGGTACAAATAGGTACAAACCAATAAGAAAAGAATAGTACAACAAACAACTTTGAAACAAAGTTAAAAAAATTATTTCGCATACACCTTACCCAAACGCAAATCTTATTCCAAATAAGTTAAATCCCGTATGCCTATGTAAGTTACTGACCTTTACCTACATACATTTTCAACCGCGTTATGTCATCATAAAAACAATAGAAGTTCTCAAACACAAAATAACTACCTAGTCAAATACAAAATTTTTAGCTGAAGAAAAAAAAGAAACACACTCTCATCAAGTTGCGTACACTTGATCAAGGAACTCCATTCTATTAGTGCAGTGGTGCTATTTTCTCACCCCTTTCCCTTTGTGCGTTTGCCTATGTCCGTTTCATTCAATCCTTCCTCATTCAAACTTTTTTTTACAATGCAAGCTACGGCAGACTGCTTGCTACCAGCAAAAAAAAAAAACAATAGGCACACAGTTTGTAGTGAGAAATGAATAGCACAAAAGATCACAAAATAAGGTCATAGGTATAGAATATAGATGATATGTATGCATGCATAACGCATAAGATCTTCTGAGCGATACTCCTTTTTCAAATCATAGAGAACAGAGAACAGTCAAAAAGAGAAAACGGCGCTAAACTTGGTGGCGGATTTGTTTCGAACTAAATGTGCGTATGTATATGTTTTTAAGCAAGATTTTCTAGTAAAAAACCCAAAGTAGACAGTTTTTCTAGAATTAATATTTCAAATTCTGTGACCACAAGAGTATATTTTTTAATTGAAACTGATTGAGATTATATCAAAGAAAAATACCAAAAAAAAATTGAGGTTCTTTTGGCTTCTCGTTCCTCAGAAATCGTGTGCAGATATGACTTTATTGAAATTGAATTTTAGCGGTTTGGAGAAAAAAATATTGATTTTGGGCTCTGAGGTTAATTCAGGAGCTTTATTACCTTCAAAAAAATGTATATATATATGTACTTGCAAACATCCACGCCGTGCCCCATGCTTTATAAGTTAAAAAAAGGCAGTTTCACCAACTTCTCATCCTAACACCTGTTTCAAAAAACTTAAAACTATTATCAATGATTTTTTAAGATGCGCCTGATATTTATTTACTATTTCCTTTTTATTTCATAAAAAAATATTAATAAACGGCAAAGTTATTACCAAAAGAGTAGGCTGAAAACCGAAAAATTACAACAAAGTGAGGAAGATTTTTTGCATATAAGGAGAAAAAATTTGAAAAAAACGCTCGGAGGTTAGTTGCATATATATTTTGTAGTTATAAAACGAAAAGGAAAAAAATAAAAAGTTCATAAATACGGATGCCCCGACCAAAATAGTGAACAAATCGAAATTTTCAATAAAAAAAAAAAACAGCTTCCAGTCCCTATAAAAACCGTTACGGAATAACTTTCAGCATTTGAATGATACACAAATGTTTGTGTGTTTTTCATCTTTACAATACATTTTGTTTCATCAAATTATCAAGAAAATTGCAAAAGTTATGAAGCGATAAGTTAACGCACCTTTCAAATTCTAACGAAAAATGCAAGGGACACCTAGCCTTAAGATTTCAACGAAAATGTAGAAATCAAAAATACCTACAGACAATGACTTTGCCAAACTTAATTTTCATGTGCCTGCCACAAATAAATAAATTTCTGACCTACCTCACTAACGCACAAACGAAAAGGTCTCAAACATGAATTTCCTTGAAATGATTATATTTTTTGTCCTTACGAGCATTGTCTTGCATAATCTTCTTTTTCGTCCTTTATACTTTACCAATACCATATTATACATACACCCGATCTACGGTTTCCTCTTTGAATGGTGCACAGCAGTTAAAAAAGAGAACTGAATGTTTACAAATTGAATTTTAAAGAGCAAAAATCTTAACATCCACAAATATTCTTTTTCTTTTTGTAATAAATTTTATGTGGAACTTGTTAGTTCGTTTTTAGGGCTGGTGGTGCGCCACCAGTCAAAAAGTCTACACAATTCTACTATAGTTTTTATATACAATGGTATTGGTACAATTTTTTGTGTAAGCCCAGTGTATGGATCCGAATATAAAGTGGTGCAAGTGAAATTTTGTGTAAGCCCAGTGTTGAGATCCGAATATAAAGTGGGGCTAGTGAAATTTTGTGAATGAGTGCGTGCACCAGCTTGTGGGGTGGTATCAATGTAATAGTGTGGTTTTCCCTCTTGTTCTTTAAATTCTCTTAGCATTGAACTATCAGCTGTATTCGAAAACCTCTGCCTGCAAAAGCAAAAACCACCTTCAGCGCCACCTAGATACTAACACCTAAACCATGTTGAACATGGTTTGTTTACTCGCTACACATCCTGCTACCTTACCGACTTTTGACCATAATAATCACAGAATAAGGAATATACAGAAGGTCATCTTCATCCAAAAATTCATTTTTGCCTACAAGCTAAAACTAGCGGAAGCCCCCGGGCCGGAAGCCCCCGGGCCGGAAAGTGAGGTCAGTGGAAAAAGACGGTTGAGGTGAGATCAATTCCGAAAATTTAACGTTTTTTAATTTTTTGCAAAAAAGTCGGTATTTTTAAGCTTTTTTACAGTCTAGAATGTAGAAAAACTCATTAAAGTATCAGATATAAACTTTGTTTTCAATTTTTTCCAATATTTAACTAAAAAATTGAAAAAATTAATAAAAATTGCAAACTGATGCAGACACTTCTTAAATTTAACAGTGCACACATGGCCTTAAACTCACCACTCGAAAAAAAACTCTGTGGTGAAGTAAAAAAATGACATTTCGCAGACAAATAAATAACCTATTTCGTTGCAAAAGTTAAAATAATATTTTTCCATCCTTCTTGCCTTTGCTGCGCCAAATTTAGTCTCTAAAAAAAATATCAACAGCATTTGTATACATAGAAGAGGATTGGATTTGCCAAGCTGTTTCTATAAAGTGCGAAGGTGAGTGTTTTTCTTAGTTTAGAATTTTGTTTTTGCAAGTCTTATGTCTCGTAGAACGACAACTTCAGATAGAGGTTTCCCAAAGCCGTCCTCTCAAATAACATCAATGCCATTCATCTGTTGCCTACTCAGTGTCAATGGGAGCTGCTGCCAACGGCAACAAATCTTCACCAAGAAACATGTGTAGCACAATTCTTTATTGAATTGAAAATTATCTAATTTCGGCCGGTATGGAATGGGCGGTACCATCAATTGGCGGACAGAATTGAATACGCAAACAACAACAGATAGTTGACGACTTGCCAATAATGCACCAGTAAAAACAAATTCCTTGTACAACTAAGGATTAGAACTGGTAGGTGCAAAGTACCTTTCCAAACACCAGAAATAATAAAATTCCATGTTAAATTATTTTTAGGTCTGCTCCGTTTTTGGCTAGTCACAAGGTGGCAAAATAACATTAACCATTTGTATTGAAGATCATCAGTTTCAGCCGGAAAACTGGAACGGGCGATGGCGATCTCAGTGGCACGTCAGCTTTCAACCAGGCAGTGAAAGTGCGGAGCTCAAAGGTGTCTTAAAAGTATAGGATTGTGAAATAAAGAAACTAAACAAATAACATCCAATCCGAAAAATGCTTCGTGCAACCCAATTCTAGGATCATTACTACCAAGACGGTAATATGCAGTTAGTGTCATCAAAAGAGTGCCGCGATGCGCTTATAGTAACTAATGAACAACAAACAGCCAGAGAGATTGTTCGCCTAATTGAAGAAGCCGAAAACGCGTACCAACTGGCAATATCCGAAAACTACCAAACGATGTCGGACACAACATTTAAGGCTATGCGCAGACAACTCCCAATCACCCGAACTAAAATTGATTGGACCAAGTTTCCAAAAGCACAGACTGAATTGAATTGGCCCGTCGATTTGGTTTCACAATCGGTTTTTTATGTAATTTTTTAATTAATTTTTTGTGTATATAAGTATTCGAATTAATCGTCGCAAGTACTTGTGTTCATTTGAATACTCGGATTGATGAGTCGAAACAAATTAAAAGAAATTTTTGTATAAAAACGAAATGCTAGTTTATAAAAAAAAAGCTAGTATAAATGAAGTTGTCAATTTGTTAATCTTAAATAAACAGAAGAGACATACTTTTTTGTATTTATAAAATAAATAGGGTGGCGCAACAGAGCGAGGAGCCCCTGGGCCTAGTCGTTTAAAACACGTTTTGAATTTAGTCGATAGTATTGTTGAACTAAAAGTAAGTGCACATCATTCCTGTCACTATGCAATTGCTCCAAAAGAAAAAAACCGTTGTTGATTTTCTTCGTTGCCTAAATTTTGTCTTAAAAAAGCTTCAGTGTAAAACAAAACCGAACATATAATAAAGAGATACACTTTCAAAATCTGCACTAAGAAAGTTTATTTGTTAAATTATTGCAATTAAGGATAAGTTAATAAAAACTTAGGAACCTCCTATCGGGATGTGACTTAACCTCTAAATCTAACTTGTCCAGTACCCATTCAAGTTCATCCGTTTGTGTAGCCCAAAAATATATGGTGTCTGTTGAAACAAAACATTTTTAGGTACTGAATCTATGAATGATAAGTGCATCTTACCACTGTCTTTAGGTCCTTTCACTGAAACTTCGAACCATGCCTTTTGTCCGTCACAAAAGTTCTTTTTTTCATCAGCTAGATCGAAACCTATTTCTCTAATAGGTTCACCTAGAAGGCTAACAGCACCAGGAAACTACTGATCAATTGTTGATGTGAAACAAGGAGTACTCTTTGAAATACCCTTAAGTTGGCGAATTGTTTGCAAGGCAGTCTTGAAATATTCAGTGTTTCGTATGCTCTTGGATACTGTATCTCATATACATGAAATATGGAGGCAACTGCACCATAAACAGCAAACTTTGGCAAGTATTGCCTCCTGGGACAAATGAAAATATTCTCTAACCCAATCGAATGTTAGAGAATGCCTTTGAAAAGCACCTGAAATTGAAATAATGTTAAATTTTACTTTTGATTAGCGATGTGAAAGCATACTACACCATTTTGTTGTCACTGTTGAATCTCCCTTGAGTTTCATTAGCAAATCTCCTTACGTCTTTCGCTTCAGTTGCTAGACGAATGGATCTAACCAAAGCAGCCCTGAAAAAACTGTTTATTAAATTATAAACTACAATTAAGTAAGATATTAAGTATTCTAATAACGAATAAAAAAGACTTGCCTTTTGGTTCTTGCGATGTCCTCAGTAAATTTATTTACTTTTTGCTGTCTGTCAAATGTCAAACTCTTATTTTTTTTGGCTGAACTTTGCTTCTCCGGGACAGGAATTGGGGGTTGAAATTTTATTTACAGGTTGGGGGGGCGTTTCTATAGTAGAAATTTCAAAAATTACTTGTGGGTTCACCCCCTAAATCGTAAAATAAATGTTTTCATTTTTCGTGTTTAACCTCACTTTAAGTTTTTTTTTCTTTTTAAAATAGGAAAAAATTAATGAAAACATTTATTTTTCAGCTAAAAAACACTTTGTATTTACATATATCATTTAAAAATACAATAAAATAACACTTTTTAACAACAAAAATGCCTTTTTTTATTTAGAATTATTTGTTCAATTTAAAACATTTTCACCCATTTTTTTGTTTTGACATTTACTACCGAGCTAAACAAACTGCTGCCATATGGATGTCATTTTGACTTTTTTAGTTTTTGCAGTGATGCCAAATATTCGTTTTTTGAAGTACTTTTCCGGAAAATGTTGTTTTCTTAGTTATTTTTCGAGGAAATTTCTTTTTTATTCCAAGGAAATTATTGAAACCTTCTACTCGTCTCTACGGTTAAGGGAAAATTTGTGTTAACAGTTAGTTTTTTAACGGGTAAACATGCTGAAAGTTTTGACAAGTATAAGCACATTGTGGTTTAGAAGCAAGTAAAGTTTAAACGTGATTAAAGCAAAAGATGGAAAATCAAGAATTTATCGCTACGGTTGACGAGGAATTGCCTTCAACCTCGGGTGTTGTATGGCAACGACCCACAGCAGAGGTGCTCAGGAACATGTGGTAAGTATATAATTATATTATTTTTATTGTAAATGCATTTTAATAACACAATCTGTAGGACTCTGGTAGGCCTTTCACGGAGGACGGCAACAGAAAAGTTAGCCGTGGAGTTAGCTGAGGAGCTAGGCATGCTGCCAAAAAGTAAAAGATGTCGTAATCATCGACAAGAGATGCATCTCTATACAAGAGAAAGCCCGATTGGTTATTTCGAATGTTCGAAAGGTGTGTGCAGGGGCAAGCGATTTTCACGTGCTAAGGGTACGTGGTTTGAAGACGTACACATCCCTGTGTCTAGAGTCTTTTATTTAATGTATGGATTTGCGGAAAAGTTTTCGTATGAGTTTCTTATGGTATGTATATATATTATATATATGTATTTATAGTAAGGTATTTTCAAATTTCATTTGACTATTTTTAGAAACAGGATTACACTTCTGAGCGAACCTGCATTTCATCTCGGACAATAGCTGACTGGTTCAGCTATTGCCGAGAACTTGTGTTGGACCATTTTTTGGACAATCAGGAGGAGGAGGAGAAGATAGGCGGACCTGGATGCGTCGTCCAAATGGACGAGAGTAAGTTTGGACGGCGCAAGTATAACAAGGGTCGGCGGGTTGAGGGGCATTGGGTCTTGGGCATGATCCAAGATGGGTCACAAGATCTGCGGCTCGAAGTTTGCGACGATAACATAAGGAGTGCTGAGGTAATTTTTTTTTTTAAATAATATTGTTTATTGTACTAATTGCGTTTTTATTTAAGGTTTTAATTCCTCTAATTCAAAAGCACGTAAAGCCAGGAACAACAATACATACGGATTTCTGGAAAGCTTATGATTGTTTACCCGAGTACGGGTTCATTCATAAAAAGGTAAATCATAGCGATCCAGATAATCCGTTTGTAGGCGAGGACGGGATTCACACCCAGCGGATAGAGTCGCAATGGAGGGTTGTAAAAAGGCATTTTTACAACGAAAATTATTCCAAAAACTTTGCCGACTGGGTAATTGAGTACCAGTGGCGAAGAAATATCAAAAAAAGTTACAAGGATCCGTTTAAGGAGCTTGTAAAAGCAATCAACCATGTTTATGGTCAATTTAATAATTAAAAAGTGGAATAATTTCAATTAATTCTTTTTATTTCATATTTAAATCTTTCCTACAGATCAATTAGAAAATGCTAAGACTTTTCTTGTTGTTAGAAAATGATACTTTTTCATGAACTTTTAACCTTAAAAGTTTTATTTTCTATCCACAAAACTAATAATAGCTTAAAATTCGCGCGGAAAGCTGTTGCATACGGAAATTATTTGCTATTTTCATATTTAGCATGAGCAGCCTAACCCTGCGGAAACAGGGTTCAAATAATGAGCTCGCGAAGCGGGCCATGCGGAAAGCTGTTGCATACGGAAATTATTTGCTATTTTCATATTTAGCATGAGCAGCCTAACCCTGCGGAAACAGGGTTCAAATAATGAGCCCCGCGAAGCGGGCCATGCGGAAAGCTGTTGCATACGGAAATTAGTTGTTTTTTTTCATATTTAGCATGAGCAGCCTAACCCTGCGGAAACAGGGTTCAAATAATGAGCCCTGCGAAGCGGGCCATGCGGAAAGCTGTTGCATACGGAAATTATTTGCTATTTTCATATTTAGCATGAGCAGCCTAACCCTGCGGAAACAGGGTTCAAATAATGAGCCCCGCGAAGCGGGCCATGCGGAAAGCTGTTGCATACGGAAATTATTTGCTATTTTCATATTTAGCATGAGCAGCCTAACCCTGCGGAAACAGGGTTCAAATAATGAGCCCCGCGAAGCGGGCCATGCGGAAAGCTGTTGCATACGGAAATTATTTGCTATTTTCATATTTAGCATGAGCAGCCTAACCCTGCGGAAACAGGGTTCAAATAATGAGCCCCGCGAAGCGGGCCATGCGGAAAGCTGTTGCATACGGAAATTAGTTGTTTTTTTTCATATTTAGCATGAGCAGCCTAACCCTGCGGAAACAGGGTTCAAATAATGAGCCCCGCGAAGCGGGCCATGCGGAAAGCTGTTGCATACGGAAATTATTTGCTATTTTCATATTTAGCATGAGCAGCCTAACCCTGCGGAAACAGGGTTCAAATAATGAGCCCCGCGAAGCGGGCCATGCGGAAAGCTGTTGCATACGGAAATTATTTGCTATTTTCATATTTAGCATGAGCAGCCTAACCCTGCGGAAACAGGGTTCAAATAATGAGCCCCACGAAGCGGGCCATGCGGAAAGCTGTTGCATACGGAAATTAGTTGTTTTTTTTCATATTTAGCATGAGCAGCCTAACCCTGCGGAAACAGGGTTCAAATAATGAGCCCTGCGAAGCGGGCCATGCGGAAAGCTGTTGCATACGGAAATTATTTGCTATTTTCATATTTAGCATGAGCAGCCTAACCCTGCGGAAACAGGGTTCAAATAATGAGCCCCGCGAAGCGGGCCATGCGGAAAGCTGTTGCATACGGAAATTATTTGCTATTTTCATATTTAGCATGAGCAGCCTAACCCTGCGGAAACAGGGTTCAAATAATGAGCCCCGCGAAGCGGGCCATGCGGAAAGCTGTTGCATACGGAAATTAGTTGTTTTTTTTCATATTTAGCATGAGCAGCCTAACCCTGCGGAAACAGGGTTCAAATAATGAGCCCCGCGAAGCGGGCCATGCGGAAAGCTGTTGCATACGGAAATTATTTGCTATTTTCATATTTAGCATGAGCAGCCTAACCCTGCGGAAACAGGGTTCAAATAATGAGCCCCGCGAAGCGGGCCATGCGGAAAGCTGTTGCATACGGAAATTATTTGCTATTTTCATATTTAGCATGAGCAGCCTAACCCTGCGGAAACAGGGTTCAAATAATGAGCCCCGCGAAGCGGGCCATGCGGAAAGCTGTTGCATACGGAAATTATTTGCTATTTTCATATTTAGCATGAGCAGCCTAACCCTGCGGAAACAGGGTTCAAATAATGAGCCCCGCGAAGCGGGCCATGCGGAAAGCTGTTGCATACGGAAATTAGTTGTTTTTTTTCATATTTAGCATGAGCAGCCTAACCCTGCGGAAACAGGGTTCAAATAATGAGCCCCGCGAAGCGGGCCATGCGGAAAGCTGTTGCATACGGAAATTATTTGCTATTTTCATATTTAGCATGAGCAGCCTAACCCTGCGGAAACAGGGTTCAAATAATGAGCCCCGCGAAGCGGGCCATGCGGAAAGCTGTTGCATACGGAAATTATTTGCTATTTTCATATTTAGCATGAGCAGCCTAACCCTGCGGAAACAGGGTTCAAATAATGAGCCCCGCGAAGCGGGCCATGCGGAAAGCTGTTGCATACGGAAATTATTTGCTATTTTCATATTTAGCATGAGCAGCCTAACCCTGCGGAAACAGGGTTCAAATAATGAGCCCCGCGAAGCGGGCCATGCGGAAAGCTGTTGCATACGGAAATTAGTTGTTTTTTTTCATATTTAGCATGAGCAGCCTAACCCTGCGGAAACAGGGTTCAAATAATGAGCCCCGCGAAGCGGGCCATGCGGAAAGCTGTTGCATACGGAAATTATTTGCTATTTTCATATTTAGCATGAGCAGCCTAACCCTGCGGAAACAGGGTTCAAATAATGAGCCCCGCGAAGCGGGCCATGCGGAAAGCTGTTGCATACGGAAATTATTTGCTATTTTCATATTTAGCATGAGCAGCCTAACCCTGCGGAAACAGGGTTCAAATAATGAGCCCCGCGAAGCGGGCCATGCGGAAAGCTGTTGCATACGGAAATTAGTTGTTTTTTTTCATATTTAGCATGAGCAGCCTAACCCTGCGGAAACAGGGTTCAAATAATGAGCCCCGCGAAGCGGGCCATGCGGAAAGCTGTTGCATACGGAAATTATTTGCTATTTTCATATTTAGCATGAGCAGCCTAACCCTGCGGAAACAGGGTTCAAATAATGAGCCCCGCGAAGCGGGCCATGCGGAAAGCTGTTGCATACGGAAATTATTTGCTATTTTCATATTTAGCATGAGCAGCCTAACCTTGCGGAAACAGGGTTTAAATAATGAGCCCCGCGAAGCGGGCCATGCGGAAAGCTGTTGCATACGGAAATTAGTTGTTTTTTTTCATATTTAGCATGAGCAGCCTAACCCTGCGGAAACAGGGTTCAAATAATGAGCCCCGCGAAGCGGGCCATGCGGAAAGCTGTTGCATACGGAAATTATTTGCTATTTTCATATTTAGCATGAGCAGCCTAACCCTGCGGAAACAGGGTTCAAATAATGAGCCCCGCGAAGCGGGCCATGCGGAAAGCTGTTGCATACGGAAATTAGTTGTTTTTTTTCATATTTAGCATGAGCAGCCTAACCCTGCGGAAACAGGGTTCAAATAATGAGCCCTGCGAAGCGGGCCATGCGGAAAGCTGTTGCATACGGAAATTATTTGCTATTTTCATATTTAGCATGAGCAGCCTAACCCTGCGGAAACAGGGTTTAAATAATGAGCCCCGCGAAGCGGGCCATGCGGAAAGCTGTTGCATACGGAAATTATTTGCTATTTTCATATTTAGCATGAGCAGCCTAACCCTGCGGAAACAGGGTTCAAATAATGAGCCCCGCGAAGCGGGCCATGCGGAAAGCTGTTGCATACGGAAATTAGTTGTTTTTTTTTCATATTTAGCATGAGCAGCCTAACCCTGCGGAAACAGGGTTCAAATAATGAGCCCCGCGAAGCGGGCCATGCGGAAAGCTGTTGCATACGGAAATTATTTGCTATTTTCATATTTAGCATGAGCAGCCTAACCCTGCGGAAACAGGGTTCAAATAATGAGCCCCGCGAAGCGGGCCATGCGGAAAGCTGTTGCATACGGAAATTATTTGCTATTTTCATATTTAGCATGAGCAGCCTAACCCTGCGGAAACAGGGTTCAAATAATGAGCCCCACGAAGCGGGCCATGCGGAAAGCTGTTGCATACGGAAATTATTTGCTTTTTTCATATTTAGCATGAGCAGCCTAACCCTGCGGAAACAGGGTTCAAATAATGAGCCCCGCGAAGCGGGCCATGCGGAAAGCTGTTGCATACGGAAATTAGTTGTTTTTTTTTCATATTTAGCATGAGCAGCCTAACCCTGCGGAAACAGGGTTCAAATAATGAGCCCCGCGAAGCGGGCCATGCGGAAAGCTGTTGCATACGGAAATTATTTGCTATTTTCATATTTAGCATGAGCAGCCTAACCCTGCGGAAACAGGGTTCAAATAATGAGCCCCGCGAAGCGGGCCATGCGGAAAGCTGTTGCATACGGAAATTATTTGCTATTTTCATATTTAGCATGAGCAGCCTAACCCTGCGGAAACAGGGTTCAAATAATGAGCCCCGCGAAGCGGGCCATGCGGAAAGCTGTTGCATACGGAAATTATTTGCTATTTTCATATTTAGCATGAGCAGCCTAACCCTGCGGAAACAGGGTTCAAATAATGAGCCCCGCGAAGCGGGCCATGCGGAAAGCTGTTGCATACGGAAATTATTTGCTATTTTCATATTTAGCATGAGCAGCCTAACCCTGCGGAAACAGGGTTCAAATAATGAGCCCCGCGAAGCGGGCCATGCGGAAAGCTGTTGCATACGGAAATTATTTGCTATTTTCATATTTAGCATGAGCAGCCTAACCCTGC
The DNA here is from genome assembly GCA_914767635.1 of Melanostoma mellinum. NCBI lineage: Eukaryota > Metazoa > Arthropoda > Insecta > Diptera > Syrphidae > Melanostoma > Melanostoma mellinum. Next base: position 109,748,567 of record OU612060.1, read on the forward strand.
GGAAACAGGGTTCAAATAATGAGCCCCGCGAAGCGGGCCATGCGGAAAGCTGTTGCATACGGAAATTATTTGCTATTTTCATATTTAGCATGAGCAGCCTAACCCTGCGGAAACAGGGTTCAAATAATGAGCCCCGCGAAGCGGGCCATGCGGAAAGCTGTTGCATACGGAAATTATTTGCTATTTTCATATTTAGCATGAGCAGCCTAACCCTGCGGAAACAGGGTTCAAATAATGAGCCCCGCGAAGCGGGCCATGCGGAAAGCTGTTGCATACGGAAATTAGTTGTTTTTTTCATATTTAGCATGAGCTTGGTGAATTTTTATACTTTTATTACTTTATTTCTTAACATTTATTGTAAATTCGTATGTATTTCCATCATGTTTTGAAAATATTATTAACTTTGTGGTTAGAAAATGAAACTTTTGAGGTTAAAAATTCATGACAAATTTTCTTTTTTAAACGAAAAAAATCCCACTTCTACTATTTTGAGTTAAAAATTTCCTTTTTCAGAATAGAAATTTGGCATCACTTTTAGTCTACTTTGACAGACCAGAAAAAGAGTATGTCACCTGTATTTGCTGTCAAATACAAACCTTTTGAAAATTTTTAAATTGTAAAAAAACTGTGTTTTGTGCAATAAAATAGTGAAGTGTGTATTTAAAAAGTGTTGTTTTGTTCTGTAGTGTTTAATTCCATTCCATTTCCTTGGTTTTGTGGAGAAAAAATAAAAAAAGTGAGGTTAAACACGAAAAATGAAAACATTTATTTTACGATTTAGGGGGTGAACCCACAAGTAATTTTTGAAATTTCTACTATAGAAACGCCCCCCCAACCTGTAAAAAAAATTTCAACCCCCAATTCCTGTCCCGGAGAAGCAAAGCGGCCCCTTTTTTTTTCTGAGAGTTTCACCTCAGCAATGAACTTTTCAAATGAACTATTTCCTGTTCACTCAAGTTCATTTTTGGGAAATTTGCGGGTTTTGCGGGTGGAGATGGTGGAAGATGACCTTCTGTATATTCCTTATTCTGTGATAATAATCATGTCGATTATGGAATCCGCAATAGTCTATTCCCGCGGATCTCATCCGATCCGCAAGGCATCCGCATCCGCATTGAACACAATTATTGAATCCGGCGGATGAACTGCAATGTCGATCCGCGACACCACTTTACCTTATCCTATACCTCCTGTCAAATGGCTTCATTTGACTTAGTCAAGTGGCATTGGGCTCGTTCATCACTAGTTAGATTTTCAGATTAACTAACTATTCTCGGCCTCTGATTGGCCAGACGTTAAGTTTTTCAGTTGACAACTCATCACCTGTTAGTTTTTACCGATTCAGTTTTTCAGTCAGGAAAAGAAGGCTGAAAATCTAGATTCAGTTTATTAAGCTGTCAGATGCGATAAGTGACATCAAAAAATTATACTTGCCAAGTGATGGTGATTTTGTTGTGTGTGATTTTTATTGAAAAAATACAATTAATTAATTCTAACTCCATTAATGATTGTTTTTACGCTTATGAAATCAACAAGTCAACAAGATGATGAAATTTTTTTACATATGCAAATCAAAACCTACGAACCTGACACATCTTGTTAGATAACCGTTCAACGCAAAACTGAATAAGTTTTTCAGTTAATCTTAAAATCTGAATTGTGATGAACGCGCCCATTCTTCATCTAATGTCGATTTCCTTTGCAAATACAAAAGCACTCTAAAAAAGTGCTTTTTTTTCGTGCTCACTGGAACAGAAAAGACAAAATTCTTTTTTTATCACTGTATGTGTGCTATTTTTGACAGCCAACTCTTCCCGTTTCTTTTGTTCTGCAATTTATAAGAAAGAATGTTTTCGAAACTTTATTAATAAATGCACTAGGAAGAAACCTCCTCATCCGAATAATTGTACACAACACTTTGAAAAAAATTATTCACAGAATAGTCGTGTTTTTTTGCACGCGGATATAAACTTAGCCCAAAAAAACGTCTTCCCCAAATTATTCAAACATTTGGCAGCACTGCAATTTGACATAAATGACAAATTTTTATTTAACAGCTGATTGTACTAGACTGTCTGTAGAAGCTATCCAAATCCAAACAGCAAATGCGAATCTTCCCAGTTTACCTGCTGCCCAGAAGCTCAAATAGTGAATCCAGGAGTCCCAGACAAACTGTGTGTTCAGAAAACAAATGATGGTATTTCAAACGTACGATAGCAAGTACCAAGCCAACAAATGCATTGCCACAGATTCAACCAGTTCCAAATCATTTGGAAAATCCTTCTGTCTAGGACAATCACCATAGACTTCGGGGAATCCAGAATCTGATAAGCAATCCGCAAATACAGCATCTACTTTGACTTCAACGTCGCATGTCCTAGACTGTACAGATTCTATTAAAACTCCAAAATCGACGACCGTGCTACCAGAAATCGAACCTAACCCTGCAACACCACCAGAACATAACTTTAACAGATGTGATGCAGATGTGAGGGAGTAAGGAGTCCATCAATGCTTTTTAGCCTTCAAGCGGACGGCTGTGCCTTTACACAATAGCGTTTAAATACCCCATTGGTCGAGTCCAAATCCCAACGATTGTTTTGAACCCAGCACGTACCTGATCGGTAAGTACTCTGTGAAACAATTTCAAGGATTCAAAGTGATGGTTTCTTTTGTTCTAAGGCCCCGACGAAGAACAGTCACGAAAGATCTCATGTCACGAGTTTGTGATGCATGCTCCCAGCAACTACTACCATGGCAAAACGACACCATTTCCACCGCCAGACTCGATGGACTACGACACCAAGCTTGGTGGTTACATCTGGACAAGCATGCGCGAAGTCGAACGTAACAAAAACCAGAAGGAAACAGTCGATGTTTAGTTTTTCATTAAATTTATTAGTTTCTACCACAATCATACATATGCTTAACAAACGACTAAAAATAAACTCGACTTTTAATAGAAATCTTCCTCGGGGTCTTTGGATTTGTGTTGCTGGTTTTTGATTGGGTCTTGGTTGGAGTACATGTCAGCCACTTGGGATGCAGAGGTGGCATCTTTGGGTGTTTTGTAATCTCGTATCCGAATAAATCACGGAAACGCAGTGGGATGCCTATTTCGGGATCCACAATGCCGATGGCTGCCTTGTGAGCAGAGAGGGCTAAGCGAGAGATCAGCCCATTTTATTTCCCACACTTGAACGGCGTCAAACCACTCGTCCGGCTCGTTGGAGCTGTCGGATCGGTAGTATGACTTGGGTGTATTGATCACGTGCTTTTTGAAGAACGCAGCATGCGTTTGAAGGTCTTCGTCACTGAAACCTTTAAGAAGGGCTTAGAAGTTTGTTTAAATAGAGACACTGTGGTAATCTTACCTGTTCCAATTTTGCAAATGCTCTGGTACTCCTCGATGTCGGCGTCGGTCGTAGCAGGCCAATAGAAAGCGGCCGTAGGTCCCAGTAAGCTTTCCTTTGCCAATGTAGCCGCAATAACCACCACGTCCAGGGAGTCTTCAACACCGCTGAGGTAGTCCTTACTCCTTAAAGTTTCAGCATTTCAGGCATTGACACCTGAGAAAAAAAAAACATAGGAATTTGTTTTTATTTACTTGTCAAACGAATGAATTTTGCATGAATTTTTTGACATTTCCAAAAATTCATCTTCCACACCTTGGTAGCACTTGCAGTTTATATTCGCTTCAGAAATAAACGTAGATGTTTATCCTCGCTATTCGCTTATTTTGTTGTTGTTTTTAACATGCAAAAATTTCAACAAGCGTATATACGCGTGCAAAAAAACGCACCTAATGCCTTTCGTTTTGTGTAAGGAATTTCAGAATTTCAAACACTTCTTCGTTGGAATCAGAACTAGATGACGACTCATAAATATTTTGATAATTTCAGCTAAAATTGAGCGATCCATTTTCACAAAATAGTTTATTGTTTATTTTTATTATCTCTCTTTCACAGTCCTTTAACCAAAAATGCAAAATAATCAAACTGCAAACTGGTAAACGTCAAATGTTTTGTGTTGGTGTACGTGAAAGTGCGTGTAAATCTTGCCTCTGAATCGAGATTCGTGAAAGTGCTTTTTCGGGGCAAAAAAAAAGTGATCTAGTGCCTCAATGTAACATATTTCGAGCAAAAAAGCACTTTTAAAAGTGCTTTTGTGTACCATTGGAAATCGACATAAGAAAAGGAATAAGAAATTAGAACTTGCATAAATCTAATAAAATAAATTTCAAATGGATTCCGCAGCGTTCTTTTAATAGAAATGAAATTGGAAGAAAATCCGATGTATGGTACCGGAGGACGAAGCCGAGGTATAAGTCTCAGTCTTCACATCTTTTTGAGCTGCCTAATACTGCGTGTGTGAAATTAACTGGATTGAAAAGAAAAAGGTTAATAAAAAGAATTACATATGTAATTCATTTATATAAACCAGGAATGTTTTGGTGTTTGGTCTGCTTTTCGTTTTGATTCGTCACGATCGTGTTTGAACGTTGTATTACACTTTGACTACTATTATTTCAGATCGAAATTGAGTTGCATATTAATTCGATTCTTTCAGGGGTTGATGGTGTGCCTATTGTAAAAAGTCAAAGCAAAATTCTTAAATCCACAACTTTTATTCGAATTTTTCGATTAGCGTTGCAAAACACTGAAAAAAACCTACACAAAGGAACAAGTAACATAGTACCAACAAGAATTTACATTCACTTTTAAATATTCGCAACAATTTTGGTGCGGATGAGAAACGCCAAAAGTTGTATGGAGTGCGGATGAACAACGGATTCGGTAATACGCATTTTTTAACCTGTGTTATCGACAATCTTTTACTTTCACACCGCCGGATTCAATGCGGATTCGATAATAGCAAAAATGTCAAAACTCGTGCGGATAGCTTCCGCAGTCCTTTTATCGGATTCCATAATCGGGGTGAATAATTATAACAGCTTGAATTTAAGTTATTATTTAATTGACATATTCAGTGAGATCGTTTAGTTTAGAATATTAGTTCACGAATAAGGATGAGTGCCTGAATAAATTCGAATGATTCCATGTATCGTCTTGTCTAAGAAAAACTGTTTTCTACACATAGTTGTAAGAAAGAGACTTGGTTTTGCGCCGGAGTTTTTAAAAAATTTAAGATTTTCTTGCTTGAGCTTTGACATTTCCTTGTTTTGACACTTGTGCTTTTTTTCCCCGAGTAAAGACGCTATTGCTTGAAAAATAAATGTTCTTTTTCTTGTTCCTGAAGCACAACGATGCTGTAACTTATAGTACACGTCAACTGTGCTTACTATACCTCCAAGCGGTATCCACTGGGACCTGGGATGCTCCGTCCAGAGCTGACCTGCTAAACTAGTAAGTGCGAGTGTTGAGAAAAGGGAATCCGGAACAAAGAATTGTGATCGATCAACACTATAATTGCTCTGCGAACAATGACTGACTGCACGAATCTCAGTGGTCTACGAGAGCTTTCGTGTAAATGTCCCAGCGGATGAATTCGAAGGACAGAATCAACGGTGGACTTCAGCAGCCATAAAAGCAGAAACCCCTGAAGGAGCTACTCCATCATATTTGGTTTAAAGGTCTTTCAGGGTCTTTCAATACTAGGACAGGGTATTGAAGTAGAGATGGTGGCGGATGAGCTCCTGGTGAGCCAACGGCAGCACTCACACCCCTGCAGCAGGGTACTGACACTGGATATTCCAGCCCTTTGTGTCCGAAGGGATCCAAAAGGACCTGGCCCTCCAGGTTGGGGGTTGTGCGTAGGGTTAACTACCCTACCACGGAAAAAATAATTTGTTCCGAAACAACGAACAGCCTCGGATAACGATAATGATTTCAAAGTTGACGACCCATGCAAACGAAAAAAGGACAACGACCTCCGGATCTGCACTTGGAACGTAAGATCTCTTTACGGACTAGGTGCAGCTGGGGAATTAGCGGACGCCCTGGACTGCTGCAAAGCAGACATATCCGCCATCCAAGAAGTGCGATGGAGTGGACCGGACATAAAGAAGATGAAAAACTGTGACATATACTATGGCGACTGCTACAGACAACAGAAACAGCGTTTATTTGGGTGTGGATTTGTCGTTAGAGGAAGACTCAGGGATAAGGTGATTAGCCAAAATCCAGTCAATGAGCGTATAATGACCATCCGCATCAGGGCTAAATTCGCCAACATTAGCCTTATATGCGCCCACGCCCTCACAGAAGAGAAAGACGACGATTCCAAAGACTGTTTCTACGAGCTCCTCGAAGAAACATATGAGCAATGCCCTAGATACGACGTGAAAATCGTTCTTGGCGATTTCAACGCAAAACTAGGGAAGGAGGACATCTTTGGAAACACAATCGGTAAGCATAGCCTCCACGACAAAACCTCCGAAAACGGATTGAGGCTAATCGATTTTGCTGCGGGGCTAAATCTTGTTGTAAGTAGTACACGCTTCCCGCATCTCAAAATTCATAAAGGCACATGGCGATCCCCAGATCAATTAACCGTCAACCAAATTGACCATGTTGCGATCGACGCAAGGCACTCTTCCAGTGTGCTAGATGTCCGAACTTTCCGAGGGGCCAACTTTGACTCGGACCACTACCTTGTTGTAGCCAAGGTACGAATGAGGATATCTTGTTCACGACCAGCACGAACTAACGCTGTGAAGAGATATGACGTCGGAAAGCTACAATCGCAAGAGATTGCCAATGCCTTTTCCAATCGAGTGTCCCTTCAATTATCCTTGAATCCCATGCCGCCAGCATTAAACATTGAAGACCAGTGGCAGCAATGCCAAGAAGCTATCAGAACCGCTGCCTCTGAGATTCTGGGTTTCACTCGGCCACCAACACGAAACCCATGGTTCGATGAAGAATGTAGGCAGGCAAATGCAGCCAAGCAAAGAGCACGACAAATGCTTTTGCAAACACGAACGAGGGCTGCTCACGATCGGTATAACGAGATTTACAAGGAGAGAAGAAGGGAAGAACACCGACTTCTCAAAAAGAAAAAGAAGCAGCATGAGAAGCGCTCGTTTGAGGAAATAGAGAGGTGCCATGACAGGAACGAGACTCGGAAGTTTTACCAAAAGGTAAAAAGATCCTGCCAGGGTGGCAAACCCCGAACTCAAGCCTGTAAAGACCAGCAGGGAAACATAGTTATAGAGTCACAGTCGCTACTGAGGATCTGGAAAGATCATTTCTGCAGACTGCTTAACGGCGAAGAGGACACAAATTCCGCTGTCAGGCAGACTGCCCCATTCAGCCTGGACGATGATCAAGAATGCCGTCCTCCCGACCTAGAAGAAGTTAAGCTTGCTATATGCAAACTTAAATCAAATAAGACTGCAGGTGCAGATGGCCTTGATGCCGAACTTTTCAAGGCAGCTGGAGATCAGTTGGAAAGGAGCATGCACCAGCTGATCTGCATGATATGGTCGAAAGAAAGCATGCCCGATGAATGGAACCTCAGTATCGTATGCCCGATCCTAAAGAAAGGAGACCCTCACAACTGCGCCAATTATAGAGGGATAAGCCTCCTTAACGTCGCTTATAAGATCTTGTCTGCTGTAATATGTGAACGTCTGAAACCCCACGTCAACAACTTGATAGGTCCTTATCAATGTGGTTTTAGACCGGAGAAGTCCACAATAGACCAAATTTTCACATTACGGCAGATCTTGAAAAAAACCCGAGAACACAATATCGATATTCACCATCTTTTTATCGATTTCAAGGCCGCGTATGACAGTATCTACAGAGACGAGCTGTACAGAGCCATGTCTAGTTTCGGCATCCCTGCAAAACTCGTACGATTATGCAGGATGACTTTGGAGAATTCACGCTGCTCCGTCAAGGTCGGTAAAGAACTCACCGAGACCTTTGATGTCGAAAAAGGTTTTAGGCAAGGCGATAAACTGTCATGCTATTTCTTCAACATCATACTTGAACAGTTTGTAAGAAACTCAAACGTCAACACCAGAGGAACAATTTTTCAAAAGTCTGTGCAATTGCTCGCATATGCAGACGATATTGACGTAATGGGAAGAAAAAAGCGTGATGTCATAGGTGCTTTTGCGAGTATTGAAACAGAAGCGGCAAAAATGGGTTTGATGGTTAATGAGGGCAAAACAAAGTATATGCTGTCATCAAACAAGGACACAGAACATCGACGAATTGGACAAAACGTCACAATAGACAGACATAACTTTGAGGTAGTACAGGACTTCGTCTACCTAGGATCCGCTGTAGACACAGAAAACAACATCAGTGCGGAGATCAAACGGAGAATAACTCTTGCCAACCGTTGCTTCTTTGGGTTAAGAAGGCAATTGAGAAACAAAACCCTCTCCAGAAAAACCAAGGTAACCTTATATAAGACCTTAATCATCCCAGTCCTGCTGTACGGCGCGGAAGCATGGACCTTATCGAAAGCGGATGAGGAAACCCTTGGTCGTTTCGAAAGAAAAATTCTCCGAATGATCTTTGGTCCCGTATGCGAAGGCAATGTGTGGAGAAGAAGATACAACAACGAGCTGTATGAGCTGTACCGCGACATGGGCATAGCCAGAAGAGTACGCATCGCGAGGCTACGATGGTTGGGCCATGTTGAGCGGATGGACCCAAACGCTCCGGCTCGTCGGGTGTTCGAAAGCACATTGCAGGGAAATCGCGGAAGCGGAAGACCTCGTCTTAGGTGGCGCAATCAAGTGGAGGATGACCTCAACCGACTTGGAGTGCGAAACTGGAGAGAGCTCGCCCGAAATAGAAGTCGTTATCGAAGGATGTTGGTTGAGGCCCAGGTTCACCCCGAACTGTAATGCCCACCTAAGTAAGTAAGTAAGAAGCACAACGAAACGAACAAAAGAAGCTGATTGAAGAACAACGAAACGAACAAAACAAGGAACAACAGAATATTCTCGAAAGACTTGAGGTGCAACAGAATGTTTTGGAAGGCCAGAAAAACATTCTAGAAGGTAAATTGGATAACATTGAGAAAAATGTATGTGGCCTAGAAAAACGCATTGAATATGTTGAGAAACGATTTTCCAAGCTTAAGAGTCAATGCGAAAGTCAGCTTGCCACTTTGGAGAAACGAATCGAAAACATGGCTAAGGAACTAGACCAGATGCGGAAAATGGAGCTACGGAAAACTTGTGGAGATTATCTAAAGCAAAGAGAAGTACAACCACCAACATTTGACGGACAATCGTCTTGGTCAGTTTACAGGAGACAATTCGAGGCAGCTGCGACAGCAAATGGCTGGGATAACGAGGACAAGTACATAGTACTGACTCTTGCTTTTAGAGGACCAGCAGCTGAATTACTTCAAACTGTTCCAGCTGGTAAGAGCGACGATTTCAGCTCTCTTGTGGCAGCTATAGACAAACGCTTTGGGGAAAGCCATTGAAAGAAGTCTTCAGAGTCCAACTAAATAACAGAGTTCAGAAAAGGGAAGGAAATTCTACAGCAGCTCCAATCAGACGTCGAAAGATTGGTGCACCTGGCATACCCGGATGCTGGAGATGAAATTATCAACCATCTGGCTGTTAAATCCTTCGTTCGTGCCATTTCTGACAAACATCTTCAGAGATCACTGCGAACTGCTAGAACACGAAATCTTTCTGAAACTCTAGAGTTTGCATTAATGATGGAAGCATCTGAGCAAGCTTCTCAAATACTACATTGTCAAAGAGAAGCCATAGTCGAGGCTGGATCATGCCCAGGAGTTAAGCTACAAAGGAACCAGCGGAACGGACTTGCCAGATGTTGGAATTGCAATAAGACGGGGCACTTACAGCGAACCACCAAATAAAACTGCTTGTCGACGTTGTGAAGTCCAAGAAAATCAATCCCCGAGCTGTAGAGTAAGACCGCAGACTTATCAATACCGAATTGGACATCAGGTGGAAAACCCCCAATGGAATTGCTGGCGGAAAGTAGAGACCAAGACTCAGCGGATGAGAATGGAACCCATATTCAGATGGAACAAGGAAGAACTGAGGTCTACTCAAAAGAAGAATCCAGACATTGGACCTGTTAAGAACTGAAGGCAGCCTAAAATTACCGATCTCGAACACACCCATATGAAATTTATTATCACCAAAAGGTGTCACTAGTAACTAAAATAAGAACTATCATTTTGTCATGTTGTCACTACCTAATTCTTTCTAACATAAATTTTAACACGTTTGGTTTATTGGTTAAATTAGCTCGAGGATAAAACAACGTTGTAAGTAAAAACTAACATTAACTTTCATTGTAAGCCTTTATATTTCGAATTTATAGAAATAAACGATCGACTTAGAAGCAAAGTCTGTTATATTTGGCATCTTCGAGTAACCAGTAACAAATTTTATTTAACGTTCGTGCCGAACAACCGCCAAAGAACCGCGCCAAAAATGCAACGCACGCCACAGCCACCAACTGAAGATGACATTCGAAAGAGTTCCAGGAAAAATAAGGGAATTCCACCGAAGAGACTTGGTGATTACCATGTAGATGATAATTCTGCGGATCCATTAGATCTGAATAATCACCAAGCCACTGGAGCGGCCAACAGCCGAACGAATTCGCCACTTAACCACCCAAGTGAAAGTGGTCATGATGCCGAAAAAGAGCAGCCACCATGGATACAATCATCTGGTCAGTTGGCCGACGAAGTTGCCACTAGTCATATGCAACCTGCGTCAAATCAAGTACAACTCAATGGTAAGGCTACCGGTCAAATGCAACCGCCAATGAATAATACATCGAACTCTCAAGGTGCTAGTGGAAATTTTGCCGGCCAAATGCACCCATTGGACAGTTCGACTGGCCAATCGTTCGACGGGGCTGTCGCCAGCCAGATGCAACCTGCGTCGAACTATGCACAATTGCAAAGTGTATTCGATGGTTCTGCCAGCCAGAGGCAGTCTCCAAATGGTGCTGCTGCATGTCACACCGAAAGCCGAATGCAACCCGAGTTTAATTCTTCACAACGCCAATGTTACGATAGTGGCAATGGTGAACACCAGCCGTTCAACAATAGTATGGCTAGCAATCCAGCCGAAAGATTTGCTACCAACCCATCACAACCCGCAATGAATAATTCAACGGGTCAAGGTTTCAGTGGTAAAGTCGCCAGCCATATGTATCCACTGAACCAAACACCTAGCCCACTAGTCGATTTCAATACAGTTGTGACCAGCCAGACGCAACCCGCAGGTCATAACCTAATGTGCCAAGGACTCAATAGGGCTACCATCAGTATAACACATGTGAACGCCAAGCCCACCCAGACTGCTCAAAACGTCTTAGGTGCCCAAAGGCAAACCCTGCCTAACAACCCAGCATATCAAGGGTTCACTGGTAATATGCTAAGCCACACGCAGTCACTCGTGAGCCACACGATGCAACAACAGCTGGCTTACACAAACAGCCATGCACCAGCCGGCTACACGCAACCACCATCGAATCACACCTTTACCATAAACCAGGGAACCAATTGCATCTAAGCCTGCCCGATGCAACTACCTACCAACAACCAAATTCAGCCGTCAACATGTACAGTAACTGCCAGCCAGAAGCAGCCGATGGTAGGCTACGAAGGTGTACCAAATCAACCCCTTATCAATAGAGCCGCTTGTGCACAGGCGTGTTGTGGAACTCATTGTCAGAACACAATGATCCAACCACAAGTCAATCACCATAGAAGCTATGCCCAGCCAGGGGTATCGTACACCGAATACACCGTTCAGAGAGATCCTGCCTTCACACACCAAGTTCTGCAGTCGCAACCACTAAATCAATGTCCCAATGGACAAACAATGCCGCTTCCAACCTATGCCCACCAGCCGTTGTCGACCCAAACCTATGCGACACATTCATACAGACCCAAGCTACACGACCTGCCAGTTTTCAGTGGTCTTCCTGAAGAGTGGCCTATGTTCATTGCTTCGTTCAACGAATCGACAATAGCGTTTGGATACACACAACTGGAAAACATGCTTCGTCTTCAAAAAAGTCTCAGGAACGACGCTAAGAGGGCAGTGGAGAACATCTTAATCCACCCTCGATGTGTTCCAGCTGTAATAAGAATTGGAAGCTATTTTTGGACGCCCTGAATGATTAATAAGGAGTCAATTGGACAAGGTACGATCGTGGTCAATTATCCTAGACAACCGACTTGATCTTGTGATGCCTTTTTCTACGAAGGTGCAGAATTTATGCACACTGTTGGAGTCATTAGGAAGTCAACAACATTTAGCCAACCCCATGCTACTAGATGTGCTAATATCCAAGTTGCCACTCTTCAAACAGCTGGAGTGGATGCAGTTCGCGGATAAAATCACACCCTACGCAGGTATTCCAGAGTTCTGTGGATGGCTGAAGGAATACGCCAAATACGCCAACATTTTACATCTTTCTCAACGAACCGCAGTCGGAAGCCAACCTAGAAGTAATCGCCAAGATAAAAATTCAATATTTCACACCAAAGAAGGAAGTAATGTTAGTAGTAGTAGTAGTAGTAGTAGCATACACACGCATGTATGTATATATTTATTTAGCATCAGCTATTAATTATTTACAATAGTAACTATTAATAATCTATATTGGTATCTTATGAAAATTTTAACAAAAATTTATTTATATGCATAAAATAACTAGTTTTAATGATTTTATTAGCTATAATTGGCTTTCACATGCGTAACTAGTTTTCTTTTAAAAGCGATCACATTATTTTCCGATTCTAAATCACTTGGCAAGGTATTATATAACCCTTATACAATAATACATTTTGAGATCTTGATGTTGTGCAAAATGGTAATCTAAAATTTTCACCACTTCTAAGGTTATATGGCTGTACATCGGCAACATAAACTATTTGACTAGATAGATATCTTGGTAACATATTGTTTTTGATTTTGAATATAAAAAATAGCACATTCATTATCATTCTTTGATTAATTGAAAGCCATTTTAAAGTATTTAACATATACTGTATATGAGTTAGTCTGTTACACATCAGAATACATCTCATTCCTCTGTTTTTTAGTTTTTGTAACCTATTAATCATTTGATTGGGTCCTAAGAAAAGTATCGTTGAACAATATTCGAAGTGTGGTTTTATCATTACATTATATATTCTTATTGCACATACTAATGAAATTTAGCGCCTGATCCTTTGGAAGAACCCGATTTTTTTAGCAATTTTACTGCACACATAATTTAAATGAGCTTCAAAATTTAATGTTGCACCTATTGCCATCAGCAATGCTAAAGTATGTATCCTATGTTCTTTATCACACCATGTAGTCCATTGTAAGGAATTTAAAAAATTAAATGTTAATGAACGGTGGAATCTCGTAAAGAAGAAACAAATTTGTTTTTCATGCCTACTGCCAGGGCACGTAGTTTCGAAGTGTGACAAGAAAAGGAGATGTGAAAAAAAACTGTCAACGATACCATCACCATCTGCTTCACGAAATAAACAAAACAGATAGAGAAAATGAAAGAACGTCAGAGAAAATACGCGATTCTTATTTCCATGCAAATTCGCCTACTAAGAAAAAAGCTATGTTTAAAGGACTATTCACATGAGCACGACCAACGAACGACGAATAAATCAAGAAATGAGATTTTAAGTACTTTACTAGCATAAATTCCTGACGAATTTTTTTGGAAACGATGGAAAAATAGTTTATACTTATTTTTAGGTGGACAAACTTTTATTTTTGTGCCTAAAATTTAAAAAATTGAGAAAAAAAATTTTATTCGTTACGAATAAAATTCTAGTAGGTACGAACTGTCAGACTTTATTCTCGTTCCACATACAATCCACACTCCAACGAATAAATTTTTTGCGCGTGCTTAACCTCAAAAGCATTCCCCATTTTTGTTTTGCATGTAAATTGTGTTCGTTATTCGTGACGAATGTAAAACACTCATGTGAAGGAAATGTCAAAATTAACGAATATTCGTTCATTCGTCGTTCGTTGTTCGTTCTCATGTGAATAATACTGTACGGACCTAGGGGTGAAGTTAGCACTTTTGCGCTCCTCGATGACGGGTCGTCGGTTTCGATTCTTAACGACAACATCGTCACAAAAATAGGTCTTATTGGTAGAAAATACTCGATGTCATTAAATTGGATCGGGCAAAAAGAAGTCTCACAGCCATCGAGCCTGGTTAATCTGGAAATAAGTGAAATAGGTGACGGTAGCAAAAGGTTTGAACTGAAGAACGTCCGAACCTATGGCAATTTGTCATTACCGATGCAAACGATGAATTTAGACCACCTGCCTGTTGGAAAAGAAGGTAATACTCTGCCAATTAACACATACGCAAACGCTGTGCTGCAAATATTAATAGGTTTAGATAATTGGAGATTAATCATGGGCAACTCATCAGTACTTTGCAGACCCGAAGGGCCAGTTGCGGTCGAAACATTACTCGGATGGGTCGTTTATGGCTCATCAGATCGAAACCAAGATGACAGTAACTACATTTTCCAAATCACAGAGGACAACACAGGTGATAGCAGCAATCAAGATGACTTCGCAAAGCTGGTAAATGAATACTTCCTGCTGGATAAAGTGGACCCGGTTCCATCTTCGAATGTTCCTGAATCGAAAGATAAAAGGCGTGCAAGGAAATTACTTGAGGAAACTACCAATCGGAAAGGGAATCGCTACGAAACCGGACTTCTTTGGAAGGCTGACGGGATAGTTTTGCCAGATAGCCTGTCAATGGCCAAGAAACGACTCTGTACAGTGGAACGAGCCTGGAAGAAAGACCCATCATATGCTGCCGATTACAAAGCCATCATCAAGAATTACGTCGAGAAAGGGTATGCACGTAAGTTAACGAAAGCCGAGATCGAAACGAAGGGGCCAAGAACATGGTATCTCCCACACTTCTGCGTAAGAAATTCCCACAAGGGAAGGAAACTTCGTCTAGTCTTCGATGCTGCGGCCAAAGTTGGAACCATTTCACTCAACTCAAATCTACTCAGATGTCCAGAACAATGCCAGGACATGGTTGCCATCCTACACAAGTTCCGTGAGAAGCCAATTGCTGTATGTGCCGACATTAGCGAAATGTTCCATCAAATTACCATCAGGAAGGAGGATCAGGATTCGCAACGTTTTCTGTGGCCAAAAGAGGATGATTCTGGAGAGATAGATACTTATGTCATGGAAGTGATGGTGTTCGGGGCCACATGTTCTCCGTGCTCAGCCAAGTACATAAAGAACTTGAATGCCCAAAGGTTTGCCGAGTATCATCTGGAAGCTGCCAGAGTTATCATCGAAAGCCATTACGTCGATGATTTTGTCTGCAGTTTTAACAATAAAGAAGAAGCACTGTCGGTCACAAAGGATGTCATCTGGATTCAAAGAGCCGGTGGATTCGATCCTCGCAAATTCTCTTCCAACTCTTCTTTCTTACTTGAGGGACTACAGAAGGAACACCATGATCAGAGTTCCATTGCCAATATGGACATTGCCAACCACTCTGAAAAGGTGCTGGGAATGCACTGGATCCCTGCTGAGGATCTTTACATTTCGCTTAAATTTTCGACAAACTAAACCGGAGCTCTTCAATGGCGAGCACTATCCAACCAAGAGGGAATTCCTAAGTATTTTAATGTCCATCTTCGGCCCGTTTGGACTATTGGCAGACCTGACCGTCCATGCGAAAATGATGTTACAATCGTTGTGGAAGGCCAATATCACATGGGAAGAAGAAATACGAAATGAGATAAGACCGAGATGGCTCAAGTGGATTACAACGTTGGATGCAGTGCAGCACATTAAACTTCCAAAATGCTACTCACCATCCATCAATAATACGGCTGAAGTTCAACTACATATATTAGTTGATGAAAGCGAAGAAGCATTTGCCGCAGCTGCCTATTGGAGGTTCACTCAACAGGATGGTTCAGTACACCTTACCTTGATAGAAGGCAAATCGAGATGTGCACCGAAGAAGCTCTTATCCGTTCCTCGCTTGGAACTCCAAGCTGCCATCTTGGGGGTGCGACTTCGCCAAAGATGTCTTCAACTCACAACATTCGGGCTTCAAGGTGCATATTTTGGAGTGATTCACGTACAGTCCTGGCCTGGATCAACTCTGACGATCCAAAGAAGTATAAACCGTTTGTGGGTCACCGTATAGCCGAAATACTGGAACTTTCGAACCAAAGTGAATGGCGTTGGATTCCAACCGAACTTAACTCAGTCGATATAGCCACACGCACAAAAAATCTGTTCAATTACCAACCGGGAGGAAAATGGATATCAGGTCCCGAATTCCTACTGGAGGATGAGTCAAGGTGGCCATTGGTTCCTGATGAAACGAATTCTTGCTCTACACCCCAAGAAGAACTACGCACGGTCTTCAGGACCAACACGAATGTTTTCCACGTAAGTAGCCATGAAATAGATCTCACAAAATTTTCCAAATTCTTGAAGCTAAAAAGAGTCCTGTGCTGGATAATTCGTGTCTTAACCAAGAGAAAGAATCGACCCAAGAGCAAAATTCTTAGTGTTTCGGAAATGGAGTATGCTGAAATCGTTTTATGCCGCTTTGTCCAGAAACAATGTTACAAGCAAGAGTACCAGACACTTGAGAAAGGAGAACAGATTCACAAATCTAGCCACATCTTCAAATTATCACCCTGTCTGGACAAAGACGAAGTCATTCGATTGTCAGGCCAAATAGATTCCGCCGTTTGCATTCCCCTACAGTCAAGAAGACCTTTAATATTGCCGAAAGATAACTGGCTGTCAAAACTCATCGTTAAGGATGTTCATGAAAGATTTCATCATCAAAACCATGAGACCATTCTATGTGAAGTTCGCCGAAAGTATTGGATACCCAACCTGAGAACCTTGGTGAAGAATATTGCGAAGAATTGTCAGGAGTGCAGGAATCGTCAGGCAGAACCAAAACCACCTCAGATGGGTCAGCTTCCAAAGGATCGTCTTACTCCATTCGTTCGACCCTTTACCTTCACAGGAGTCGACTATATGGGACCTGTACTGGTAGCTATCGGCAGAAGAAGAGAGAAACGTTGGATAGCTTTATTTACATGCCTCACAATCCGGGCCGTTCATCTGGAGGTGGCAACAGACTTATCCACGGACGGATTCATTCTATGTTTGAGAAACTTCTATAACAGAAGAGGTGTTTCAGTACGCATTCGGAGTGATAACAGGACCAACTTTGTAGGAGCGGACAAGGAAATGAAAACTCACCTGGACATGTTTGATCAATCAGCAATCGAGAATTTTCTATCAGGGAGAGGCATCCAATGGAGATTCAATTGCCCGTCGAACCCAAGTGCTGGAGACTGCTGGGAAAGATTGGTTAGGTCCGTTAAGAGGGTTCTGAACGTGATTCTCCAAGATGTTGTGCCAAAGGAGGACACTCTACGTAGCGCTCTCATAGAAGCTGAGAATATAGTGAACTCCAGACCTTTAACTCATATACCGATTTCACATGAAGAAGACGAACCTCTAACGCCTAATCACCTTATTCTCGGATGCGCCAATTCTACCCAAACACCTGAACTTCAAGGAAATGGACCAATTTGCTTGCGCAAGCAATGGAGGATTGCTCAGGCGCTCAAAGATCGCTTTTGGCACAGATGGATAAATGAATATTTACTGGACTTAACACGCTGGACGAAATGGTAAAAAGTGGAGGCACCTTTGGCAGTGGGTGATCTGATAATCATTTGCGATTCTACTATGGCTAGAAGCTGTTGGCTGCGAGGTCGGATTT
Organism: Melanostoma mellinum; assembly: GCA_914767635.1. Lineage (NCBI taxonomy): Eukaryota > Metazoa > Arthropoda > Insecta > Diptera > Syrphidae > Melanostoma > Melanostoma mellinum. The sequence goes on from OU612060.1 coordinate 109,766,347, forward strand.
TTCGAGTGTTTCCAGGACGTGATGGTCAAATACGTTCAGCTGAAATTCAAACATCAACCGGAACATTGAAAAGGCCAGTTTCAAAACTAGCAAAGCTGAAAGTGGGTGAATCTATGGAAGCGATTCACGGGGGCCAGGATGTTAAGAACTGAAGGCAGCCTAAAATTACCGATCTCGAACACACCCATATGAAATTTATTATCACCAAAAGGTCTCACTAGTAACTAGAATAAGAACTATCATTTTGTCATGTTGTCACTACCTAATTCTTTCTAACCTAAATTTTAACACGTTTGGTTTATTGGTTAAATTAGCTCGAGGATAAAACAACGTTGTAAGTAAAAACTAACATTAACTTTCATTGTAAACCTTTATATTTCGAATTTATAGAAATAAACGATCGACTTAGAAGCAAATTCTGTTATATTTGGCATCTTCGAGTAACCAGTAACAGACCGATTCTCAAATGGAAAGAGAACAACACGAAACCTGACTGGAACGACATTTCTGACCAAAGCTCTGTTGTCAAAGCCTATTGGGCACAGTGGGACTCGCTTCGCGTGCAAGAAGACGTACTCCAGCGCAAATGGAATCTCCTGACGGTAGATCTTTTGTAATGCAGCTTATTGTTCGTCAATCGAAAATCAAGGAGGTCTTACAAAAGATGCATAGGAGCCCTACAGGAAGCCACCTGGGAGTCAACAAGACCCTAGAGAACGTGCGAAAACGCATTTACTGGCTGCATGTTAGAGGTGACGTGGAGAATTGGTTCCGAAATTGTTATGTCTGTGATTCAAACATAGGGGTAGGTAGGCTTACAGATAGACCTAACAGAACAGGGACATGGGCCACAGTGTATGACGACCGGATGAAGACCCGGTATGACACAAAAGCGATAACGTCAGGATTCCAAGCAGGAGATCGTGTGTGGCTTTATAATCCTCATCGTCAAAAGGGATTGTCACCGAAACTTCAGCAAAACTGGGAAGGTCCTTATACAGTTGTCACAAGGATTAACGACGTGGTCTACCGCATCCAAAAAGGACTAAGAGGAAGTTAAAAGTAGTTCATTGTGACCGGCTGCATCGATATAGTGGCGAGGCTGCAGATGGAATTATTCGGGACGAACAATCTTAAGGAGGGGGCAGTGTAACGCGAACCCAGCACTTAATACCAATTTCCTAATCGAAAACGTTCAACTGAAAACCCAAGCGGCAACACTAGTGTAAGTGTAGAAATAAACCAGCCGGAAAAATGGTGGCATTCAGAAATCTAGTCACTACGTAGTGAACTCTTCTGATTGGTTAGAATCGACTACAAAACGAGTTGAAATTTCCCCTTCAACGTAGTCGAACAATTTCAGCTACAAAGTTAGTCTGACGTTTTAGAATCAGCTGTTGGGTAAATACACAAAAAATTACAAAGTGAAAATTGAAATTTTTTCGACAATTTTTATCAAATTGAAAGCAGTGAAGAGATATGTAATTAAAGTTACTTAATTTTAATGCCAAGATTATTTAAAATTCCTTAAACGCAATTATTTCTTGTTTTTGTGTGCTTTTTTTGACAATTCAGGTTTGACTACATTTTTAGTGCATTTTGCATTCACGAAGCTAGTCGACTTTCCACTACTTATGCTGGGTTTCCACATGTCCTTAAAATAACATAGTTTGACAGATCAAAATCTTGTCAGTAATTGATACAATTGCCAGTTCATTTCCACTTTTGTCATTTACTCTCAAAAAATTGTTTGTCATTTCACTGATAAAGAAATTTTGACAAGATGTTTTGTCAACACTATTTCCACTTGTGTTGTCATTTCTGAACTGACAGTGGATTGTCTTTGACAATTATTTGCCGCCTTGCAAATTGCAATTGAATTTTGTGTTTTGGGTTGCAAAGATTTCATTGAAAATTAATAATCTTGATTTTTGTCCGTATCCATGGACAAAATTCAAGATGATAAAAATCGAAGACAGAGGAAATCAATTTTCTTTTCTACCGCACGTGTTTACCGTGCACTGTTTGTAAATTTAATCCCATTTCTTTATTGAAAAAAGACAAGAAATAACCATGTCCGACAAGTAAGTTACCTATATTTTAATTTATAAAGTTTTGTTTCAAAAACTATAAATTTATATTATTTTAAAGATATGCTGTTCCTAATAAACTCTCATACTACGTTTTCACTTGGGCAAATGAGATGATTTTGACCAAATTTTCAAAATTAGGTCATAATTGACTTTGTTACCCATACAAAATCTTTCATCAAAATTACCTCAACTTGAGGTGATTGGGCGGAAATTATGCGCTAACAACGTGGGAAAATTGGAGAAAATTAACCAAACAGTACTAAAACACAACCTATTGTGAACTAACCGGGAAAAAGTGACAACTTGACAGAACACGCTGTCACATCAAAAGTCTTTTTTCCTTTGTGCTCTGGGCTGGTTGGGATTTTGGTAAGCTTTTTTATTGCTATTCTTTAGTTTTTTATTAAAATAACCAATAATTTCTTCAATATTAGATCGGTGTAATTCCTGGGCTCTAGGAGGTATGATGCCACCATACCTAGCAGTTCATAGTAAATTATAAATACAAAGCTATACCAAATGAAACTATACCTCAAAAAGTGAATACTTTGCTGGGAATTGATAACATTTCCAAGAACTTGTCCGTTATAAAAAGAGAACCTGGTTGATCCTGGAAGTCTTCAAATTCTTGCATTTGTGACGCTAAACCTCTATAACGGTGATGTAGATTACTGTACGCACATAAATATTAAATATTATATTCAAACTCATCCTTATGATCTTTAATTAAAGGCCTAGGAAAACAGAATTCCAAGCAAATCAATGGAGAGTATCAAAGGGTGTCTGTTGCCAAGGAGAGTTTTTTGGAACAAGAACGTGAAGAGAACGCCAAAACTTCACCAAAAACGAAAAATAGCGGTTATGAAAACAAAGACGAAAACTTTCAACCACCAAAAAAATCCAAGAAGTTTTTCAACACCGAAGAGGAAGACACACCAGAGGCTGCAGCAACTGAAAATGCATACGAAGATGACGAACCTGTGCTTATCACAAAAAAGAAAGCTGCAAACTCAGTGAGGAATGGAAAGGTATGTTGAGAAACTCCATGCGTCTTTTTGTTTATGAAGACAATTCTTTCACTGATAACACGGCTTCTCTACGAAACGCCTTTATTTCCGATTTCAGATCGTCATTGAGGCAACTAACAACACACCCATTCATATCATTGGGAAGAAAAAAGATGTGTCCTTACTCAGAGAGAAGTCATTTGATTCCGATAAGAAGCGTAAGGAATCCATTAACAAGAAAAAGAACCAGTATCAACTGCAGAAATCACTAATTCAGAAGTCCCTGTCGTCTGTGGTAAGAAATCCTCACTTTCATTTACTATTCCATATTGATTTTCAACTATTTCCAAGGATACATTAAAAAGGAAGCAAATCTTTTTTGATAAAGAGGACGGTGAAGAAGATGATGACAACACACAGGCCAATGCAAAACAACTCTTTCAAGATGATTCAGACCAAGAAGAAAGTTCATTTGCAAACGATTTTGCTGTCAAAGCTGAATACGAAGCATCACATGGTGCTGCCCTGATGAAACTTCAACCGAAAATGAACCTAGATCCACGTTTCAAAATTGACAGCAAGTTCGTTGACAAGATTGACGATGAAGAGCCCGAAACTAATGAAAACGACGAGCGAGACTGGCAATATGGCATTCTCGAGCAAGTTGTCGGCACTAAAGTATCCAATTCATCCCAGCCCAAGGGTCTTGGAAAGAACGAGCTGAGATGCGCTACGATCCGTCTAAAGAAAACCAGGAACATTTTCTGTTAAAGCGCCAACCAGCTCAGTCAATGGAAGAGGACGATGAGAATGTTACTCCCGAAATTGAAAAAAAGAAAGTCTTAAAGAAAAATAAAAAGTGACAGGGCTGCAGACCCGACGATTTGTGTTCCATTTTTTTTTTTTTTTCTGCTATTGAGATTACCAATGCCTACCATTATTATTTGAAAGTAAGTTTACTTAAAATGCCAATGCGGCATGTAGAGCTATGTTATCCTATTAGCTTTTTACCAGAACGCCTATTGTAATAAGAGTGAATAATTATTGCAGACAACCACGATCATAATGGTTAGCATGGTTAGCAATCACTTTATTGTTAGTTTTGGTTTTAAATACATAAATTTTATTGATTTGACAAATATTCTGTGTAGTTTTTGATTTTCGCAAGCGTTGAATAAAAAACAAAGAAAAATTCTTTACCTTAATAATGCGTATTTTGAGATTTGAGACAAATAAATGTGTTTTTTAGTAGCAGTGAAAAAAACGAAGGTATGTACAAAAGATGGACCTTCTTCAATCGTCTTTTTTATCCAAAAGTGTGTGTTACTTCACCAGGTGCAATTTCAATCAACTGTTCCTTTATCCAAATTAATTACAGCTGTGACATCGGTAAAAAGTTTGTCCCACTCCTATACTTCATCGGCCTCGTCTAAGTTATCCTGTGTTTGCAAGATCTTGTTAATATAGTCAACATCTTCAATAGCAGAAAATGCATTCTGCTATACTAGATCCCAATTGAGTTCTTTCAGAGTAACAACTCTATTGACATTGACTCTAGAAATTTATTTTAGCAAAAAAAAAAATTGTTACTCTTAACATGGAGGTCTGTAAGTAGGTATTTTTGTTACTTACGATGGTGGCTCAACGATTCGGTTCCTTTAAATTTCTTCTTTAACATCATCCGAGTCAGGAATAATGGGAATACTATCATCTGGTGGTGTACTACCTGAAGACTTTGTCGATTGTCGAAATCTTTCACAAGAATTGTATGTACCTTATGTTAACACCAAAATCTGGGCAATCTCTTGTTCTTTGAATCAAAGTCTTGACGTCAACTACTTCGAAGCAAAATTGAATCTCCGAAAAAAGATGCGTTGCGGAAAAAACTCCGCTCCGGTTACCACGATAGGGCCGATTTTCTGCAGAAAAAAATTAATAGTGGCTTGAGGAAGATTATGTCAATTACTACATAACCGCCGCGCGCTGCCACCAGCCACCACCACCTCAAATGCCGCCTTCCTGACGATTCATTTTTTTTACCCTTGGCATGCATAGTTCGTTCTGTATCTTTGAATATTTCCTGTCTCAAAAAAGTAATTCGGATCTGTGTAGAATCCAAACGCTTAGTTTTTCAGTCTTCGAAACCATGCAGTATGTCAAAAGGCTGAAGTATGATGTCAGTTTAGTAGTTTAGTTCCGTGAATACCAATATCAGCACATGACCGACCAGGTCTCAGTAATCGCAAAAGTAGACTGATTATATTGTGGAGAAAAATTTGTGCGTCACTACTAAGTCTAAGATACCTGTAAAACAACAATCATATCTATAGAAAACACAAAAATTTCTGTACAAATAACATACCTTTGGGATACCGTCGCATTTATTTAACTTTATGTATCGAATACGTTCTATAGTGCGCCCGGAAAGGCGGGGAAAACAATCAATTTATTTACCATTACGCACTCTTGAATTGTTGTGGGCTAAGAGAAATTGTTCGACCCAACTCTCAGCAGACTGAAGTATCCATGCATGAGCTATTTTATTTTTTGGCGCTTGAAACGATAACCAATCAAGTGCAGATGGTGGACAATATTCAGCAGCCTCCCAGACACGTTGCAAGACAAGTTGGGAAAAGCAGGGTAAACCAGATGGCCAACCTTGCGGTTCAGTCAGGAGTGTCAATAGTTTTAAGAATGAACCACACAATTCCGTGTGTTTAGTGACGGAAGCAAAAAGCATAGTAATAATCTGATTTGCTAATCTATCGTCCCATCTACACAGAGCGTGGATAAAATGCCTTGTTTGGTGAGGGTTGATGTTGTTCTTAATTTGTTGATATAAAAATGGAAACCCCTTAAATCAAGAAAAACAAAACAAAACAATGAAAAACTTCAATTTAAGAATCAATAAAATTTTACTTTTCCACTAGCTATCGCATTGTAGTCCTTTTGTGACAAGCGAAGTCGTAAAGTCTTGTCCTCTGGACCGTTCAACCAGGTTAGCAACCAATGCAATCATTTTATCCAAAGAAGCCGGCCGAGACTTCTCTACTGATAGCGCTTCGTCTGATGAATTATCCTCATTGTCCGTATAGTATAGACTCGAGTGAAATGATCTGCAAAAAATTGAATAATAAAATTTGCAAATAAATAGTTTAATTGGCAAGAATCTTACCAGTTAGCAATACTGAAAGAAATGAAATAAAATTTTGAGTTTTAGTTGTCAAAACTGTCAAAAGAAAGTTCCTGTCATAGTGCTGCCAGATGTCAAACAAAATTAACAACCTCTAATGAGAACACTTCTAATTGAATTTTCAAAATTACGTTATTATGGCCCTAGTGAAAACGTAGTATCAGGAAAGCAGGTCGCAGTACTTGCTCACCGTAAACGAAGAATCCTCCAAGACAAAGCTGTGATAGAGCAAAAACGCACAGAGCTCATCAAGCATCTTGCAAAGAAGAAGGAACATCATAAATTTCGCCGAGCAGAATCGTTTGATATGGGCTTTATCAAAGCTGAACGAACATCTACGGATAAAACAGACTATACGGAAAACCAAGCTAACAAAAGAAGATGCCACAAATGATAAGCTGTTGCTGGTAATGAGACATGCAGGTTAAGGACCAGTGACTTTATTCTTTCCAATTTACAAGTTCTGATTTCTTTAGAAAGAAGATATTTGACGACACAACTAGAAAGATATTTCAAACATGGAACATGCCCAAACGTCATAGTACTTTGCTTCTCAAAAACACAAAAGAAAACCAAATTCTTCTATGAGACTAGCGAAGCTATTTGTTTGTTTTGGGTATCCATCACTGACTACCATTCGCGAGCAGTTGTTCAAAAAAGGTTTTACCATGATTGATGGAAAAAAGATCCCAATTCAATCGAATACCATGATTGAAGTGCAACTTGGAGAGAAAGGAATAATTTGCTTGGAAGGCATCATTCATGAAATATTCACTGTTGAACCGAATTTCAACACAGTCACCTGTGTCAGTGGATTTAATAAATACTCTTTTACAGTTGAATAATCCAAAGGACGGTTGGCAAAAGAAGCTCAGTGTAAGCTACAAGCGAGCTGGAGAATACGGCAACAGAAAAGAAGCTATCAACGAACTCGTTTCAAGGTGTCTATAAATTGAGTAGTTACTTGGTTCCGTATAGATTGTAAGGTTACTCCTTGTTTGCTCCCGATGAAAAATAAAGAGAAATATATTCTTAATATGGGTTTTAATAAATAAATAGAAAATAATTGGAAAATGTTCTCCTTTCGTAGCCATTGTTTTTTCATTCATTTAAAAAGGAAAACAAAGGACGATTTTTGTTTCCCAATTACAAAAGCGCCAATTTTCATTGATAAACTCCACGATTTTAATGTGATAAAAAAGTCTTTATTTATATAATATACAAACAGTTTCTAATTTTAGTATTCCTCTGAGAGACAGCCTTCTAGCGTAATCTTCTCCGTGTCAATCCTGCGCAAAGCTAAAGTTCCATTATTGCACCAAAGGACACCACCAGAGAATTCCAATTTGATGTTATTTCTCATCAAATGTTGCTTAAAGTCAGAAAGCCTCAATTCGTTTATCAAGACCGTTTTGTGAATGGAAAAAACACAAAACAAAAAATCAATCAAGCAAGGAGGCAAATAGATAATTATATTTAGGTTATTTAGATCTCGTGTATTAACTCGTCACTTAATTGACAAAAGATTCAACACGATGCCAAAAAAAATATCGATGTCAGTGAATGATGGAGTGACATTTCGTTTGTCAATCAGCCAATTTCCACTTGTCATTCAAATTTACTGCCAAAAAATTACCGACGCTGTTCGTCGGTTGAATGACTGTAAATTTTTGCAATTTCCACTTGTCATTTTTCTCGATGACAGAAAACTTGGTCGTTCATCATTCAAAAAATGGCAAGTGGAAACCTAGCATTAGTGACTAGATTTCTGAATGCCACCATTGTATATGATTCCATATACAATGATGCCACCAATGTTTGATATTATTAGAGAGTGGAGACCTAAGAGAATTTAAAGAACAAGAGGGAAAACCACACTAACACATTGATACCACCCCACAAGCTGGTGCACGCACTCATTCACAAAATTTCACTAACCCCACTTTATATTCGGATCTCAACACTGGGCTTACACAAAATTTCACTAGCCCCACTTTATATTCGGATCTCAACACTGGGTATACACAAAATTGTACCAATACTACTTTATTCTCGTCTGGGAACCGGTTTTTGTTTTTTTTTTTTTTTACTTTTAGTCACCTTAAGGCTACGTCTGGCAGAATTTTTGGAATAAAAACTTTTTTTTTGGGTTTGTAAATAAAATTTATTTGTGATTAAGTATTTGAAAATAAAAATTTAAGCATCAAAATATTAAAATATTTTCTTCTCCTCCCTTCTATTTCTCCTTTTTTAAAAAACGTTTCTTAAGAGAAATAGACAGAAAAGTATGACTGTTAAAAAAATATATACTAAAGCAAAACAGTTACCAATAAATATGAATTAATTTTGCATTTGTTTGATGAAAGAGATTCCAACTTAAGCTTTCGATTCTCTTCTTGAAGCTGAGTTGAAAATTTAAGCAGTTAATTAATTGAATTAAAAAAAAAATTCAAAAGTAAAAGAATTGAAAGCGGATATCAAACTATGTAGACATTTTTTGAAAAACTTGTCTCAATCAAAATATTGAAATGCAGCAATCTTGTAGATATTATGGAGAGCTCAGAAAGCCTTCATTCATCTCTGTAGCACAATTACTTACAAAGCGCCAACACTTTAAGTTTTAATTTTTTTTTGTGTTAAGAAAAATTGAAAACTTAAAGTATTGGAGCTTTGTTAATAATTGTGCTACTGAGATGAATGATGGCTTTCTGAGCTCAACAAAACGTGGACAAAAATTCCACATTTAAAGATTTTGATTGAGACAAGTTTTTAAAAAAATTTCTACCGAGCTTTTAAAATCAAAACTTAAAGTGTTGGTGCTTTGTAAGTAATTGTGCTACAGAGATGAATGAAGGTTTTCTGAGCTCTCTATAATATCTACAAGATTGCTGCATTTCAATATTTTGACTGAGATAAGTTTCTCAAAAAATGTCTGAATAGTTTGATATTTAGGTTTTGGTATTAATGAAAAGTTAAGACAAATAACCGAGCTGAGGGAGCGAATCACAATATAATGAGTCCCAATAGAATCAGTAGGCGCGTTCCTTTGGGACTTTTAAACTACTTTTTAGTACTTCGCAGTAGACGTTGAATGGAACGCGTTAATTTTTCAAAAAGTAAAATCTAACCTCCAAAATTAGGCGTGTTTTTTTTTATGCTAGTATATAGTACAGTAAAAATTTCCCTTGGGGAACAACAACAAATCATTTTACTGTCGTAATTTTCCACAGTGAAAACAGGGATGGCATTGCTGTGGATAGATAGTTTCCAGCTTTGAAAATGAGATGGCACCACCAATGATATCAGTTCATCAAAGCTTTTTCGAAAGGACGTGTTCAAAAAAAATGTGGTATTTGCAAGAAAATTTTTTCTCTCGATTAAAAATTAAAGAAATAAAAACTATATTCATATTGAATTTTCGCCCTGTTTCTTACCTGGTGGTGTATATAATACAGGATTTTGCACTAGTTCTTTTTTGCTGAAGCTAATAGCCTTTCTCATGGAATTGTTTGACTAAAAAATATAGCCCAATGCAAGAAAAAAACAAATCAAACAAACAAACGAAGCAGTAAAAAATGGTCAAAAGGGAAAGATATATGTATGAAAGTTAAACATTCTTCAATAGAAATTCAAGTTTGGGACTAGCATTACGTATTTCAACTTAGTTTAATTTGGGTTGTGTTTATTTGTGCGGTAACATTATAGTTCAATTTCACGGTTTTGTAAATAGAATCAACTTATTTTCTTTCTAAACCTATCGAAAAGACTGGTCAATAGTGTAAAATTGCTTTACCACAGGTTTGGATAAAAAATAAATTGATTCTGTTTGCCAATGGAAAATCTCATCAAAGATTAGTTTTTAATATTTTTTTACATACTCCCCGAACATACCCGTAAGTTTTTTTCAACAAAACAGCTGACTTTGACATAGAGCTTTCTTCACTGTTGGACGATGCCTCCAAAAATAGTAAAAAAAGAGCTGTAAGAGAGAATCTGATGTATGGAAAATAAGAAAAAAAATACAAATTCATACCTGGCTTTGTATCGTTATTCATTTGATAGAACAATTAACGAAACAAACTTGGTATGAATTTGATTTTGTTTCATCTTGAATTTCACAGAGAGCTTTGAAAAGTAGCAACAAGCTTTGACGTTGAGCTCCATCTTGTTGCTGAAAATAGAACTGAAAATACTGTGGACAGATCGTTTTTTTTTAACTCGAATGCTGTACTATATACTAGCTTAAAAAAAAACACGCCTATTATATGTCATTGCGGTTGTTGGTCAAATCAAACACATCAAACAACAACAATTTCTATTTCTTTTTACTGACGCCATCTGGCTTAGACTAGTATCGTAACTACTTCGAAGAACTACTTTGACCACAAGGGAAAAGTAGTTCAAAGCAGCCAGAAGTACTAAGCAGTAGATAAATGTTCCCAAAGGAACGCAGCTAGTATAGTTGCATGCTTATGAGTTTTCAGATCTTGCCCAACTTTACAAAAAAAATTTAGTTTTTAAGAAACAAAAACTTTGGTGTTGTTCAAACCCTCCCCTTAAGAATTTTTAAGTAGTGTGGTGAAAATTAAATTTCAGGTTATGTTTTAAATAGCCAAGCGTCAAATGAAAATAAACTCACCGCACATATACTTCCACAAATTTTTCGCGCCTTTTTGCTGCAGCTCACACGTATTCACAGATGGAGGCTGCGATTACAAAAACAACAACATAAGCAAATGGAAGTTGCGGGGCAAGAGACGTAATGGTTTTCCCTCTTGTTCTTAAAACTCTCTTAGGTGGAGACCATGTGGAAATTACTGGAGAGTTCTAGATGAAATGAAATATCATTCGATATAAATAGGCCGCCTGATGCAACCAGATGTCAGTTTTGATTATAGAGTGATAAAGTTAAGAGTGAATAGTTGTATACAATTGATAGTCCAATAGTCGAGTTGAGATCGAATAAAGTATAGATACTGAATAAAAGTGGTAGAAATAAATTGAAAGGTGAAGTTTTATTTTGCGAACTAAGCGCACGTTAGACGAAGTTCACATTGGTCGATTTGTTGAAGCTTCGTGCGAATAAACGCGACTGTTTTCTTGTTCTCCCTCTCTGTTACACCAATTTGTCGGTATTGATTTGCGGTCGATTCGTTGAACAATGTGAACACTTTGGTCGATTTGTTGCTTCAACAAAACAGAATTTGCCTTTTGTACATTTATGTTGTGAATACTTACAGCCAGTACATATGTCAATGCCTTTCAAACACAAATTTTAGCTAATAATGCTTCAATTTCTGATTAATTCTACCTTTTCGTGTTTCGTAACTATTCTCTGTCAACGATGAAAAGAATAATAACAATAATCATAACAGTAATAACTCTTATTTTAGCTTCAGCATACCTTTTTGACAGAGTTCCAATCGAAAACTATTAATTTAATTCATTGTTTCTAAAAGATGGTTTGTTTGAAATAAAATACAATAGAAACTTATGATAACTGCAGTGCTAGAAAAAAACTCCCCTATTCTTACTGAATCTACTATTATCACACGAACATTTGATGATCTGACATATTGTAACGCGAACCCAACATTTAATACCAATTTCCTAATCGAAAACGTTCAAACGAAAACACAAGTGGCAACACTAGTGTAAGTGTAGAAATATACTAGGAGGAAAAATGTTTGACAGTTGTAGTGGAGAGTGGAGACAATGTGGAAATAGCAGGAGAGTTCTAGATGAAATGTCATTCGATATAAATAGGCCGCCCGAGGCAACCAGAGGGCAGTTTTTGATTATAGAGTGATAAAGTGAAGAGTAAATTGTCTACAAATGATAGTCCAAAAGTCGAGCTGAGATCGAATAAAGATAGATACTGAATAAAAGTGGTTGAAATAAATTAAAAGTGAAGTTTTAATTATCGAACTAAGCGCACGTTACATTGGTGTCAGAAGTGGAAATATAACTTATTTGACTAGTAAAGTGTAAAAAAAAAGTAAAAGGAAAAATAATAATTATATACAGTGAAAATGGGTAAGTTGTTAGAAGAGCTCAACTGCATTGAGCTTAAAAGTGAGTTAGGTAAGCGAAATCTTTCTAGAGCGGGATCGAAAAATGAGCTCGTCCTGCGCTTGCGTAACTATTTGGAACAGCAAGGGGAAGACGTAAACACTTTTGTTTTTGAAACAGAAGTGGAAGAAGAGGAAGTAAGTGAAAGTGTAGATTTTTCTAGTATGATGAAACTTTTGTTAGAACAGCGAAACGAGCAAAAGAAAGAACAGCAGAATGTTCTCGAACCACTAGAAGTACAACAAAAGAAGCTGGAAGAGCAACGAAATGAGCAAAAGAAGGAACAGCAGAATGTTCTCGAACGACTCGAAGTTCAACAAAAGAAGCTGGAAGAGCAACGAAATGAGCAAAAGAAGGAACAGCAGAATGTTCTGGAACGACTCGAAGTACAACAAAAGAATCTGGAAGAACAACGAAACAAGTAAAAGAAAGAACAACAGAATATTCTCGAAAGACTCGAGGCGCAACAGAATGTTTTGGAAGGCCAGAAAAACATTCTAGAAGGCAAATTGGGCAACATTGAGAAAAATGTATGTTCCCTTGACGAACGAGTTGAAGGTGTGGAAAAACAGCTTTCTGTTGTAGAGAATCGTTTGGAAAGCCGATGCGATAAACAGTTCTCTGTTCTGTCCAAGGAATTAGACCAGATCCGGAAAATCAAAATTCGAGAGTCTGCTGGGGAGTTTGCAAAGAAAAAGGAGATGAAGCCCCCAACATTTGATGGACAGTCTTCTTGGCCAGTCTACAAGAGACAATTTGAGGCAGCCGCGACAACAAATGGCTGGGATGACAAAGACAAGTACATTGCACTGACTCTTGCTCTTAGAAGACCAGCAGCTGAATTAATTCAAACTGTTCCAGCTGGTAAGAGCGGTGATTTCAGTTCTCTCGTGGCAGCTTAGATAAACGCTTTGGAGATAGCCACTTGAAAGAAGTCTTCGGAGTCCAACTCAATAACAAAGTCCAGAAAAGGGGTGAAAGTCTACAGCAGCTCCAAGCAGACGTCGAAAGACTGGTTCACCTGGCATACCCAAATAAAGAGAACGTTTTCACAAAAGAGATAAGAAATATCCCTCTGAGTATAACAGACGTCAATATACTTTTGCTAGAAATAAAGTTGTTTCTCTTATACGTTTAAGAAAGAAAACTTATTTTCTACAAAAACTTGATGTTTCGCTAAACTCTAAAGTGCTTTGGAAGAACTTAAAAGACATTGGTGTCACTGGAAATAAAAATACGCAACAGTGTTTGTTAGATCCGGAAGTAATGGCGTCATTTTATGCTCCTCACTTACAAAGTACGAGCTCTTCTCTAATCTTACCAGAAAACGAAGTTGACTTATTTTCATTTAACTGCGTCGACGAAATTGATATCATTAGCGCTGTAAAGTTGGTGAAATCGAATGCAGTCGGCTCAGACAAAATTTCTCCAAAATTTATTCGTTTAATTTTACCAATTATTCTTCCACCTTTAAAACATATTGTCAATTCTTGTTTCTATAGGAGTGAGTTCCCTGAACCTTGGAAGGACACAATTGTCTTACCTATTCCCAAAAAAAGCAATTCCAGTGAGCCCTCTGAGTTCAGACCAATTAGCCTTTTGCCTTTCTTTGGTAAAGTCTTTGAACGGTTGATGGCTACTCAAGTTCTTGACTTCATTCAATCTAACGACAGAATGTCTAAATGGCAATCTGGTTTTCGCAAAAACCATAGTTGTGAAACTGCGGTAGTTAAGGTCACATCTGATTTCCGTTTTGCGCTCGATAGTAATCAGCTGGGTACAATGGTACTGTTAGATTTCTCAAAAGCTTTTGACTGCATTGATCACCAAATTTTAATTTTGAAACTTTGTAACAACTTCAATTTTTCCAATACTGCTCTTAAGCTTTTGAGAAACTATCTGTTAAACAGACCCCAAAAAATTACAACTAGTCAAGGTTCTTCAAGACCATACATTGTCAACTGCGGTGTACCGCAAGGCTCAATACTAGGACCGCTTCTCTTTTCACTTTTCATAAATGACCTTCCCGCAATAGTCAAAACCTGTTATATTCATATCTATGCAGATGATGTCTTGTTGAATATTTTTAGTGAATTGGGTGCAATGAATGATTGCGTTGCTAGGATCAATGAAGATTTAGTCAATATTCAAAGCTGGGTTAACTCTAACAAGCTAAAACTCAATCCTTCAAAAACGCTTAGTATGGTATGCCCAAGACGTGAAATTAATCATTTTGACTTACCAAGAATTGTTTTGAATACACAAATCATTGAATACGTTCGCAAAGTAAAATACCTTGGTTTTACAATTAATAATAAATTGAGCTGTTGTGACGCAATATCTGAAAGCATAAGAAGAATATACAGCGGCTTACGCTCCTTGAGGTGCTGGTAAAAAGCCTAATCTTGCCTTACTTCACTTTTAACTGTGCTGTTTACCCTAGTCTTGACTATGATTGTAAGCGTAAGCTTAATGTAGCATTTAATGACTGCTTACGTTTCATTCATAACAACCGCAGGTATGAAAGTGTTTCATTTTTACATGATTCTTTGCTGGGACTGAATTTAGATAAATATATTTTGTATCGTAACGTTTTACTTCTATATAACATTATTCATGGAAGATGTCCAGGGTACCTAGAAGAAATGCTTCATTTTGCTCAGTCTCGAAGAGGACTTAAATTAATTCTGCCGCGATTTGCACACACTATTGCTGAACGATCTTATTTTGTCTCTGTGATCAGGATTTGGAATAGTCTGCCTTCTGAAATTCAAAGAACTTCTGCATTGAATACTTTTAGAAAGACGATTTTCACTTATTTTTCTTCAAATTAATGTTTTATCATATATATATATTTAAAAAAAAAAAAAAAAAAAAAAAAAAAAAAAAAAAAAAAAAAAAAAAAAAAAAAAAATATTATTCAATCTAATTTGTCAATTATTATAATATGCATATTATGTACGCAAACTTTCCTGTTATCACACATTTCTTTACTTTTGATTGTATTGTTAGTCGCATTCACTTGGTGTGATGTGACTTATTCAAATACCAAATACAAATACAAATACAAAAATACCCGGATGCTGGAGGAGAAATCATCAACCAGCTTGCTGTTGAGTCCTTCGTTCGTGCCATTTCCGATATACATCTTCGGAGGTCTGTGCGAACTGCTAGAACACGTACTCTTTCCGAAACTTTAGCATTCGCATTGACAATTGAAGCAGCAGAACAGGCTTCTCAGGGAGTACATCAACTTAGAGAGGCCATTGTCGAAGAATGCTCGTGCCAAAGAGCTGAAATACAAAAGAACCGGAGTGGACTAGCAAGATGTTGGAACTGCAACAAGACCGGGCACTTACAGCGTCAATGCCGACTACCACCAAACAAAGCCAGTTGTCAATATTGTGGAAGCAAGAGATCCAACCCAGAGCAAGGTAACAACAACACCTGTGCTGCCTATGATTCCGTTTCCCATCAGGGAAACGAGTAAGAACCAACTTCGAGGGGCAGGGGCTGGTTTCTTGTATCGATGGCCCCAAAACCACCATCCAGGTCTCCCAGACCAAACGAGACAACAAAAGTCTGACTGTGGAGACTACTATTAACGGGAACAAACATGTGGCTACCATGGACACCGGTGCCACAGCATCCATAGTACGTCGAGACCTGGTAAAGATGACGTGGCTCCATAACACCAATAGCTACCGTCTAAGAACCGCAACGGGAGAAGCAGCAAGAGTATATGGAGAAGTGTGTCTCAAGATCCGACTGGCCGATCTAGTGTTTACTCATCAATTCCTGGTGGCAGATATATGTGACGAGTGCATCATTGGAATCGACTTTATGAAACAGCACGGAGTTATTTTGGATATCGGTAATCAAGTATTGAAATACCAAAATAAAGAAATTCCAATGACCTATTCGAATGAAAATACGTCAACACTGAGGACTGTCATCACGGAAGATCTGATTCTGCCTCCTTCTTCTGAAGTGTTCGTTTGGACAAAACTGGAAGGTGAGTTTGGAAGCCTCCTCATGGTGGAACCAGACCCAGAGTGTTCCTCGCAAAGCGTCATCATTGGGAAAACACTGGTAGCACCGAAAAACAAAATGGTCCCCGTACGATTACTAAACACCAGACCGTACGATGTAAAGTTGAAGAAAGGAGAAGTCGTTGGACGTTGCGGTTGCAGAAATTACGAAAATCACAGATGAAGCCCCGAGAAAAACGTTAACTCCGGAGGAGCTCAAAACCATCAAAGCTAGAATATTGAATTCATCCAACCTTGATCACCAACAAACAAAGATGGCTGAAAATCTCCTACAAGAGTACACTGACATCTTCGCATCGCAAAAGGGACAATGCGGTAGGACACAGTTGGTGCAGCATCGCATCAACACAGGAGATGCAAGACCGATTCGTCAACCCGCAAGACGCCTTCCACTGGCCAAACAAGGTGAGGTTGAGGAAATGATAACAACAATGAAGAAGGACGGTCTTATCGAAAATTCCAAAAGTCCTTGGGCGTCACCAGTGGTGCTAGTGAAAAAGAAAGACGGAAGCACTCGTTTTTGTGTGGACTACCGAAGGCTGAATGATGTAACTAAGAAGGACAACTATCCCCTGCCGAGAATCAGTGATACCCTGGATGCCATGGAGGGAGCGCAGTGGTTCTCGACGCTGGACTTGAAGAGCGGATATTGGCAAGTTGACATCCACCCTGATGATCGGGAAAAGACGGCGTTTTCTACAGGTAATGGGCTCTGGCAGTTTAAAGTTATGCCGTTTGGGCTATGTAACGCTCCGGCAACATTCGAGCGTTTGATGGAGTGCGTTCTTCAAGGACTGACGTGGAAAGCGTGCCTAGTCTACTTGGACGATGTCATTGTATACGGGAAAACATTTGACCAACATTGCAAAAACCTAAAAGCCGTGTTTCAGAGACTTCGAGAGGCTAACCTTAAACTGAATCCGGAAAAATGTGCACTTTTCAAAACCGAAGTCAAGTATTTGGGACACATCATCTCATCCCAAGGAGTAAAGACCGATCCTGAAAAAGTTGACTCCGTCAAAAATTGGCCAGCACCACAGGACAAACATCAACTCCGAAGCTTTCTTGGTCTTGCCACATATTACCGACGTTTTGTTAAGAACTTTGCTGGAGTTGCAAAGAGTTTGCATCAGCTCACCGAAAAGGGGAAGCAGTATAAATGGTCAGGTGAGTGTGAGAAATCTTTCCAGGAACTCAAGTACCGCCTCTGTAATGCTCCAGTGCTGGCACATCCAACACCTGGCAAAATATTCATCATCGACGCAGACGCAAGCAACGTTGGAATCGGGGCGGTACTATCCCAAGTGCATGATGGCGAAGAGAAAGTGGTGGCGTATTACAGCAAGGTCCTCTCGAAGCCCGAAAGAAACTACTGTGTGACCAGAAGGGAACTGCTAGCTCTTATCTTGGCAACAAAGCACTTCCATAAGTACATCTATGGACAGAAATTCCTTCTGCGGACAGACCATGGTGCTCTGAACTGGCTGTTGAACTTCAAAAATCCTGAAGGTCAAGTCGCTAGGTGGATAGAAAGACTGCAGACTTATGATTACCAGATTCAACACCGTAGAGGAAAGCCGCACTCAAACGCCGACGCATTATCCCGAAGACCTTGCAAAGTGGATTGCAAGCATTGTAGGCGGCAAGAAGACAAAGAAAATATTACCGCTCAGCGACTAAGAGCTGACCCAATATGCGGATGGAGCAATGAGGAAGTGAGGACTGCTCAACAGGAGGATCCAGATATCGAACCCATTCTCGCATGGAAAGAAAATGAAGAGAAACCGGAATGGGGAGACATTTCTGACAGGAGTCCAGTTCTCAAAGCCTATTGGGCACAGTGGGACTCACTATATGTGCAAGAAGGTGTCCTCAGGCGAAGATGGGAATCCGCTGATGGTAAGTCATATGTGATGCAGCTGATCGTACCGCAATCAAAAGTCAGTGAAGTTCTTCGGGAGATGCACGACGGACCTTCTGGAGGCAACCTGGGAGTTAACAAAACACTGGAGAAGGTGCGACATCGGTTCTACTGGTTACATGCTAGAGATGACGTGGAGAAGTGGTGCCGAACGTGTGACAAGTGTGCTGCAACCAAAGGACCTGGTAGAAAGATTCAAGGTTAGATGCATCAGTACAACGTTGGATCGTTTTTTGAGAGGATTGCAGTAGATGTGGCTGGGCCTTTTCCAGAGACCAACGCTGGAAACAAGTACATTCTGGTCGTGATGGACTATTTTAGCAAGTGGCCTGAGGCGTATGCCATCCCAAATCAAGAAGCCAAAACGGTGGTCGACCAGATTGTGTTTAACTGGGTGAGTAGGTTTGGCGTGCCTATGGAACTCCATTCCGACCAAGGGAGGAACTTTGAGTCAAACATTTTCCAAGGAGTGTGCGGACTACTTGGCATTAAGAAGACTAGAACCACACCGCTTCATCCACAATCTGATGGGATGGTTGAAAGATTCAACCGGACCTTGAAAGAACACCTCACCAAGGTCGTAGGCGACTACCAAAGAGACTGGGATAGGCACGTACCGCTATTCCTGATGGCCTATAGAAGTGCAGTACTTAGCTCGACAGGACAAACACCATCTGACATCCTGTTCGGGAAAACCATGCGGCTGCCCAGCGAACATAAATTTGGATGCCCCAAAGAGGAGCCACAGGACACGAACGAGTATGTGGACGACCTCAAGGAGAGGCTCGCTGACATCCATAAAAGAACAAGGGAACGGATGAAAACCTACAGCGACCGGATGAAGACACGGTACGACACAAAAGCGACAACGTCAGGATTCCAAGCAGGAGATCGTGTGTGGCTTTATAATCCTCATCGTCAAAAGGGATTGTCACCGAAACTTCAGCAGAACTGGGAAGGTCCTTATACTGTTGTCACGAGGATTAACGACGTGGTTTACCGCATCCAAAGAGGACTAAGAGGCAAGTTGAAAGAAGTTCATTGTGACCGGCTGCATCGATACAGTGGTGAGGCTGAAGATGGAATTATTCGGGACGAACAATCTTAAAGAGGAGGCAGTGTAACGCGAACCCAACATTTAATACCAATTTTCTAATCGAAAACGTTCAAACGAAAACACAAGTGGCAGCACTAGTGTAAGTGTAGAAATATACTAGGAGGAAAAATGTTTGACAGTTGTAGTGGAGAGTGGAGACAATGTGGAAATTGCTGGAGAGTTCTAGATGAAATGTCATTCGATATAAATAGGCCGCCCGAGGCAACCAGAGGGAAGGGTTTCGATTATAGAGTGATAAAGTGAAGAGTAACAGCCGTATTTATAATCGCATTTTAAACTCCGCGGAACTTTAAAACACGCTTAATCGTTGATTAAAACAAAAATCGTATTTATAATCATTTTTCGGCAGTGAATAATGGCTGATTGGCTTAAACGCAGAAATGTGTGTTTTAAGCGTGTTTTAAGCGTGTTTTAGGGTATAAATGTCATTTGATTTTGAGTATTGAGTTGTCATTCAGTGGTTTATTTGAAAATTTTAAAAGCAACTAAAATCAAAATTGAAATGTACTCAAATTACATTAACTTTATGCATAATTTGGATGGTGTAAATGTGTTATCCACTGAAAGAAGTAGAGCGCAGAAAGTATACAAAAAAAGATTTGATCCAATGAAGCTTAAGGAGTCATTATTTAGGCAGAAATATAGATTTTCGAAAACAAATATGAAGAAAATTATAGACTTCCATTTCCAAAGCAATTAGTAGGTATTAAAAATTTTATAAACTTAAACCGAACAACCGAACACCGAACGTAAATAAAAACAAAACAAAATTCTGTTGTCAGTTCAACCATTGAGAAACCAATATAAGAGAGTTTCTTTATGATTTTGACATAAGGGATGATTAACTAGTATGGGCGAAAAAAATTATTATAAATAAGGATTTTTTATTCACTGATTAAAGTCTCAATAAGTTCTTAATCACTGAATAACTAATATGCGTTTTAAGCGTGTTTTAGCGAAATCTAATAAATACGGCTGTAAATTGTCTACAAGTGATAGTCCAAAAGTCGAGTTGAGATCGAATAAAGTATAGATACTGAATAAAAGTGGTTGAAATAAATTAAAAGTTAAGTTTTATTTATCGAACTAAGCGCACGTTACAATATTAAAGAAAAAGAATTGTTGAAGTTTAACTTCGGTTTGTTGAAACAAAACTACAAAGTTTTGATATTCTAGCTACGCTTAGCGAAGCTTTTATATCCTAGAAAGGAAATTTATTAGTTACTAGTTTAGTTTTACATTTTTATCTTACGTTTTAGTTTCTTTGTAATTTCTTTTCTGTTCTTTTATTTAATTTGGTATATTTTAAGTCTGTACTTAGGTTATTTTACGTTTTTTACTTTTAGCTTTACTAATCTTTACTTGCCGCCGGCAATTTTGTCACAAGAAAAATGAAATCTATCTAAAAGATGGCTGACTTATTGCCGAACGAGAAAAATATGGCGCAAACCAAAAAAAAATATGGCTGACTCGGCTCGTCGGCTTGTGGTTTATTTTCCTCCCTATTGTGGCGTATTCGGTGCTACCAAGTTCGTGTAACACTCCCCCTTGTAACCAGGTGAAGGACCTGGATTACCATCTTCTTCGAACTTGCGAACGTCGAGCACTGCAAGTTTTACAGCAGGGCGTTTGTAGATTCCTCCTGACGTCTGCACCATTGCGCTCCGGACTACACCATCTTTACCGGTTGTTACTTCAAGGACTCTACCCTTTGGCCATGTCTTTCTCGGACTGTTAGGATCCACCACTATAACGATGTCGCCTTCCTGGAGTGATCTTTGTGGTGCGTACCACTTGGTGCGTCGGGTTAAGTCGGGCAAATATTCTAGAACCCACCTTTGCCAGAAAGCTTGAGCGTATTTTTCAGCTGCTAACCAATTTTTTCTTATATCAGCCCCGTCATCTATGAACTGTTGACACAAATTGTCTTGATTTGCATAGCCAACCAGTAAGTGGTTGGGGGTCAGAGCCTCACAATTCTCAATATCTATGGGTACGTAGCTTAAGGGTCGTGAATTCACAATGCTTTCTACTTCTGTCATCATACTTATCAACACTTCGTCAGAGGGGTTACGATTTGGGGAAATTTCATTAAGGGTATTCTTAACTGATCTAACCATGCGTTCCCAACACCCACCCATATGGGGGGCTGCTGGTGGAATGAAGTTCCATTTTAGTTCAAGTTCAAACTCTTTGGCTAATGCGTTCTTGTTCAAGTTGTTTATGGCTTGCTGTAGCTCTTTGCTCGCTCCTCGAAAATTTGTGCCGTTGTCTGAGTACACCTCTTTCGGCATACCGCGTCTCGAAACGAATCTTTTGAAGCCTAGAATGCAGGAATCGCTAGAGAGGCTGTAGACTATCTCTATGTGAATTGCGCGTAGCGTCAGACATGTCAATAACATGGCCCATCTTTTTTCGAGACGTCTACCAACTTTAACGTAAAGTGGTCCGAAGTAGTCGACTCCAGTGTAGGAAAAGGGTCTCTGAAAAGGCTGGAGACGGGCGTAGGGTAGTTTGGCCATGAGTGAGGGTGATGGTTTGGTTCTGTTGTTTTTACAGTGTTGGCATTTTTGCTGGACTTTCTTCAGAACGCGTCTCAAGTTCGGGATATAATAATTTCTCCTGAGCTCGTTTACAACTGTTTCGTTAAAAAGATGCTGAAATTTGATGTGACATTCGTGGATTATTAGATGCGTGACTATGTGATCTTTCGGTAAAATAATTGGACGTTTAGTTTGCATGGAAACATTGTTTATGGCGTCGATCCGTCCAGAGATACGAACTACTCCCTGTTTGTCTAGATAGGGTGAAAGCTTATACAGCGAATTGGCTTTGTTGATGTTGACTTCGCTTCCAGAGGTTAAACCGTTAACCAACGCCTCGTATTCCTGGGGAAATCCTTCCTTTTGACATTTTTGGAAAAGGTATGTTTTGGCTGCTTCTTTTTCGTCAAGTATCGATGTGCTTAAGGCACTTAGTTTACCCCATTTTTTCACAAAGAGCCTGACAAAGCGATAGACGTACATCATTGTTTTCAGGAGACTCTTCCATCGTGAAAATCGACTGAGGTCCAGCGCGAGTGGAATTGTTGAAATGTGATGCATGAAGCATTCTTTAACTTCTTCTGCACCTTCGTCGTCCCAAGATTTGTCTGGCGGATCTTTTTCCAATGGAAGAGGATTTTGGTATAAAAACTTTGGTCTTTTAAACCATCTGCTCGAAGAAGTGAAATCACTATTAATCTTAATTTTTGATGCGTCGTCGGCAACATTATCTCTGGTGGAAACCCAGTTCCAGTTGTTCGCATTCGAACTTTCTACTATTTCTCCAATACGGATGGTCACGAAGCTTTTGAATTTTTTATTGCTTGATTTAATCCAGCGGATAACTACTTGAGCATCTGTCCAAAATGTTACACTATCGAATTTTATGGTGTGACCACTAAGTATCAATCTTGAAAGTCTAACGCCTAGTACGGCCGCTTCTAGCTCTAGCCGAGGAATGGAAAGCGTTTTAATTGGTGCAACTTTTGTTTTCGCACTGATGAGAGCGCATTCGACTTCGCTTTCATTTGATACTCTCAGATAGGCTACTGCCGCCATGGCTTCTTCTCCGGCATCGACGAATATATGCAGCTCGACCCGGCTGCTGCTTTCAAACTGCAGATTAGTTAAATACTTTCTATCTATATGAATGTTCCTAATTCTGGGAATCAGGCTCAACCACGATTTCCATTTTTGGAATTGTCGGTCCCTTATCTCCTCATCCCAGCCTATGGCGGAGCGCCAGATTTCCTGTAGAACAATTTTCAATTGTATTGTAAAGTTTGCGATAAGACCGAGGGGATCGAAAATACACATCAGGGCTCTTAACACCTCACGCTTCGTTGGTATCTTATTGCAATGATAAACTTTTTATTGTTCAACAGAATGTTAGAAGTTTAAGAGAAAACTTTTCATCGCTTATCGTTCACCTTGATTCTTTTTTGTGTAGTCCAGATATTGTTTTTGTGTCTGAATTGTGGATCTACAATTTTGAAAAAAATGATTATGCTATACCTGGCTACAATTTTTATGCCAAAACGAATGAAAATTACGCTGCTGGTGGTGTTGGTTGTTTTGTGAAAGATTGTTACCAAGTTGAAGAGTTTACGTGTGTAGAATTTGTTAGTGCAGATGTTTTAATGGTTTCAATTGTATTCAATAGTAATGTTTATGTTTTTCTATGTGTTTATAGACTTCATATGTTCAATATTTCTGTGTTTTTGCAAGAGTTTTCCACTGTGCTAGATAAAATCAAGGCAAAAAATGTAATTGTTGTTGGTGATATGAACATAAATATTTTAGAGAAAAGCGAAGTTGTTTCAAAATACCTTGACCTAGTAGCCTCTCATGGATTTGAGTCTCTCATTAACGAGCCTACAAGAATTGTGTCCGGTAGTTGTTTAGATCATGTTTTATGTCGATTTGATTGTTCTTCCTCGTTTGCATGTGAAAAATGTTTGTTTGATTTTAAGATCACTGCATGACAGGCGTCTTAGTGAAAACTTCTTGCTTAAAACCTAAAAATGACACTGAATTACCCAGCAAAATTGCAAAAATAGATATTGTTAAGCTCAAAAATGAACTGCTTTATGAGTTTTGGGATGGTGTGTATCTGTGCAGTGATGCTTCAGTTGCTTTCACAACATTTCTTGAATGTCTTAAAATGCATGTTACCAATTGTTCGTCATTTGTGATTAGTAAAAAACGAAATAAAAGACTTAAACCGTGGATAACTAATGAACTCTTAAAAAAGATAAACGTTAAAAATAAGCTTAGAATAAAACTTAACCGTAATCCCAACAAAACAGGCTTAAGAATAAAATACAAAAAATTGTGCAGGGAATTAAAAAGGGAGATACCTATCTACCGTGATACCTACTACCGTAACCGTTTCAATAGTGTTAAAGGCAATCTGAGAAGTGAATGGGAAATTGTTAATAGTATGTTGAACAAAAACTCTTCCTCTAAAGCACCTAGATCTCTGGAAGAAGATAATTGTATAGTTTCCGAACCTGTTGGTGTTGCTAATGCATTTAATGATTACTATGTGAATGCAGTCAGCTGCTTGCAACCTTCTGTTGTCAATGCAGTCTGTACCTCCTGTTCGCCCAGTCCCATGTTTGTTGAGCCATTTCAGAGAAACAGTTTTGTTTTCAAACCCATAACTCCTCTCGAAACGTTAAAAGCTATTCATGGTTTAAAAAATACAAACTCTAGCGGTATTGATGGTTTATCTGGCCTCCTTATAAAGAAAATTTCTTATCTTATAGTTGACGTCTTAACAGCTGTCTTTAACAATTGTGTTTTTTCTGGAGTGTTTCCTGCAGAGCTTAAAATTGCCGATGTGATACCTTTGTTTAAAAAAGGTTCTGTTTTGAGTGTGGGTAACTACAGGCCTATTTCACTTCTTCCAGTGCTAAGCAAAGTTTTTGAAAAACTTTTAAAGGACAGAGCTGTAAGTTTCTTAAACAAAACAAATTTTTTTAGTAGTAAACAATTTGGATTTCGGAAGGAAAGATCCACTGAAGATGCTCTCCTACAGTTTTGCTCAAACATTATGTCAAACCTTGATGGCAAGAATTATACAGCAGGGGGTCAATTCCCGATCTGTGAAGCTGTGAAGTGAAAAAAAATATATCATTTCAGTTTTCATACAGTTTTTTCATTTTATCACTTCACGAATCCATTCTAAGCGATTCCGGATCTAAAAAGTACTAAAATGTTCTAAATGATAAATAAATTCTGACAGTATTCTCTCATTTTCTCTCTCATTTCAATTGGATTCCAATTGGATTTTTCATCGTTTGAGTTTTGCGGCCATTTTTCATAATTGAATTTTTCACCGACTCATACGGCAATGAAAAGTAATTTATCATATGAAAAAAAAATTGACATTTGAGGTTGGATTTTCACTAATGGAGAATCGAATTTTCGGTGAAGCTGTGATAAATGTTTTCACTTCACAGCTTCACAGATCGGGAATTGACCCCCAGGTCTCTTCATTGATATAACCAAGGCCTTTGATATGGTCAACCATGCAATTTTACTAGAGAAATTAGAAAAAGCGGGGTTTCGTGGTTTTGTTCTAGATTGGTTTGAGTCGTATCTTAAAGATAGGTCTCAAAGAGTAAAGATTGGAGAGTCTAGAAGTGATGTAAAAACTTTTAATTTGGGTGTACCTCAAGGTTCTGTCCTTGGACCTCTTCTCTTTCTTATCTATATCAACTCTGTATTGGAACTTAACTTTAAGGGTTTTCCAACTGCTTTCGCGGATGACATAGGTTTCTCGTATGGTGCGAAAAGTACTTTGGACCATATTGCGGATATAAATTGGGATCTGAGTCTGTTGAGGGTATGGTTTGCTAAGCACAAATTGGTTATAAGTAGAAAAACAAAAATAATGTTTTTCAGTTTGACTTCCCCGGCTAATTTTGTAAATGGTATCTACTTCCATGCACCAGAATGTCACAAATTCGATATATGTAACTGTAATTGTAATTTGAGTTCTTATTCTGCTTCCACTTTTTATAGCCATCTTAGTTGTAGTAATAACTGTTTTGAAATTGAGACAGTGAATGAATTTAAATATCTAGGGCTAATCATTGACTCTAAAATGAACTTTTCAAATCACACCACATCTTTGAGTCTGTATTTCCGTTCTACTCTTCGTCTTTTTTATTACTTACAAAATGTGTGCTCTGTCTTGCTCTTGAAACAGATCTATTACGGTATATTTCATTCCAAATTGCAATATGGTATCGCCTGCTGGGGTGGATCGTACTTAAACAAAATACAACCTCTCTTGGTACTACAAAAACATGTTTTGAGAAAAATATGCCGCAAACCTGTAAGACATCCTAGTTTTCCTTTGTTTTGTAACCTCAGTATCCTTCCAGTTCGTCACCTGTACTGTTTTAAAGTGTTGAAGACTTTTTTTATGAAATCTGGAAATAGAAACTTTCGGCTTATTTCTACTCATAGTTTACGTGTTAACGTGTCTAATTTTGTATCTGTTCCTTTCTTCCGTACAACTGCATTTCGTAATTTTTATTCTGTATCTTCTGCTCGCTTATTCAATAATCTACCGCCGTCCATTAGAGCAATTACAAATTCTGGATTGTTTCAAAGAAGCATCAAGGTTTGGCTTTTAAACTTTAGCCATTTAAATTAAGAATCTAATCTCTTCTAACATTCTCACTTTTTTTATTAATACGAGTATTGTAGTATTTCTTTAATTTAATATTCCTTGTTATTTATTTTTTTGTTATTCATTCTTCAATTGAATTTTTATAAAAATATTGTATTTCTATTGTTCTCAAATTCTATTATTGCCACCCCACATGTTTTATATTGTATAACTTATATTTTGATGTGTCATCAAAACTATTAACTTCTCGTAAGAAAATATAGATGTCACTTAATGTTTTTTCTTTCTTACATCTTTTCACCATTCATAATTTCACTGGGCAACTTGCTTGACTGGAACGTGTAGATGAACGTGTCTGAGTTTGGAGACCACCACATCCCAAGAAGTTTCTCAAAGTCTATTTGAGCGTTTTCTGAAAATGTTTTGAGTGCTTTCGTAGCATTAGACTGAAGAGCGTGTAAAACGTTTGGAGCATTCGACATAAAGTTTCTAATTTCGAAACCAGCCGGCTTGTGAATATATATCACATCTTTCGCCAGAGCGACAGCTTCTTCCTCTGTATCTACACTATCTAATAAATCGTCCACATAGTGGTTTTCGATTATCGCTTTTGCAGCCTTCGGAAATTGATTTTCGAACTTCTTAGCATTCTTATTTTTTAAAAACTGAGCGCAGAACGGTGAACAGGTAGATCCGAAGGTCATCACCTGCATTTGGTACACTTCGACATTTCCGGTTTTACCATTTCTCCATAAAAACCTCTGACAATCTTCATCTTCTTCCAGAATTTTTACTTGGTGGAACATCTCGCGAATATCTCCTGAGATGGCAATCTTCCTTTCACGAAAGCGGAATAATATTGACGGAAGTGATGGTACATTGTCTGGCCCTGTCATCAAACATGAGTTCAGTGAGACTCCTTCCACCTTAGCTGCCGCATCCCACACTATCCGTAACTTTTCAGGTTTGTTAGGGTTCGTGACCGGAAATATGGGTAGATACCATACCCGCGAACTTGGATTATTCACCTCCTTTTCTGTCAATTTTCTAGCATAGCCTTTCTTGAGATACTGTTCCACCTGCAGGTTGACCTTCTCTAATAATTCAGGTTGATTTGAAAAACGCCTTTCGAGACACCGCAGTCTTTTTTCGGCCATCATTTTTGTTGCTGGCAGGCTTATGTGTTCATATCTCCACAGCAATGGTACCGCATACGAGTCACCCAAAAAACAGTCTTCTCTTCTAAAAGTTGTAGTGCCTTGTTATCTTCGTCAGAAAGACCTCGTTTCGTAGCCTTTGTACCCGTATTTTCTGAAGAGAAGTATTGCTTGACTGCTTCATGCATCTCTGAATCCACTTGAGTTTGGCAGTCGCATAGGTGAATATTAATATTTGCGTTGTGATCTTCTTGACCTGCGTCCTTGCCCGATGCTACACCAAAGAGAGTCCAACCCAACCTTGTCTTAATTGCTGCCGGCTGCGAACCGTCTCCTTCTCGAATCTTTAGAGGCATGCCTAGCTGCCAGTGTTGTAATCCCAATAGAATCTGTGGCTTTGCATTGCTATACGATTTTATCGGCAAGCCGTTCAAGTGTGGGTAACGCTGTGTCAGGTTGCTCATGTTGAGTGATTGTCTAGGGAGATCCAATGACTTGACTGTATGTGCATTGGCAAGTGGGTGCTTACGTTTGCCATCAATACCCGAAATTTGTAAAGTTATTTTCAAAGAGGATTCTTCACGACGATGGGTGTTGGCGGTCCATCTGAGACACAGTGGTTCGTTGCTGCCTTTGGCCCCGAGAGCAAACGCAAGCTCTTCATCAATCAATGTCACTGAGGATCCATCGTCGATAAAGGCAAAGGTTTCGATAAAATTTTTATTATAGTGCAATCGTACTGGAACTATTTTGAATAGTGTGAGCATCGTACTCGAACGCAGAGTCGTTCCGCTATAATGTGCGTTTTGCAAGGAACTACTCGATCCCGGTTGCTTTATTTTCGTATCGTTACCATCAGATTCAGTCTTCTGCTGAAAGTCACCATTATGTAAAAGCGCATTGTGCCGAAAGGTGCATCCCGAAACTCCACATAGTTGGGATGACAGACAACGTCGAGAACCATGCCGACGCAGGCAAATTCGACATACGTTAAATCGTTTCACCAAACTGCCATCTATGGGTAAGCGGAAGCTTTGAAAAATTTTTGCAACTTGACAACGATTTGCAATTGTGTTTGCATGAGATACACTTGCTATTATCTTGAAACGAAGGAGAGTTTTGGTGAACATTAATAAAGGCTCTTGTTCTTTTATCGACTTTATTATCAAACAGATGAGGTATTGTGGATGTTACTTCCGAAGCCGCCGTGGCATACTGGGAAAGCCAGCTGTTAAAAACCGACAAGTCAAGAAACACTTTGTTTGTATATACCCCAGTTTAATTTAATTTGCGCTGGCAACTTTTCTACCAGCTCTTGCAATAAACATGGGTTATTCAAATGTGCTACTAGGTTGGTGACCTCCATCATACGACACATATTATCAATCCCAAGAGAAAATTGAATTAACGTTTCTAATTTATCGCATTTAGGTGCTGGCTCATTTCTGACTTTCTTAATCAGTGACTGAATAATTACTTCAGGCCTACCAAACAACATTTGCAATGTTTTTATCACACCCTCAACTTGGTCTGGGTGAAGTAACCGATATTGCACAGCCTCGAGTGCTTTCCCTTTAAAACACCGTTGCAAGCGTACCATGTCTTCATTTTTACTAAACCCACAGGCCTCCGATGTGTTTCTCCACCAACTTATAAAAAGCGGCCACTCTTCTGGTCACCCAGTAAATTGAACATGCTCCTTAGCCATAAATTGTCTCGATGCAATTTGAGCCTTATTTAAATTTTTAGTTGAGCTCGTTGTCACCCATAAATCTTTTTCCTTTTCATTAACAATTGGAACCGAACAATTAGCTACCCCTAAGTCCGTTATCTCATCTACCTTTCCTATTTCATCAGTTATTTTGTTATGACCGACTTTATTTCCTACTACTGGAGTTTTCGAACTATCTACCCACCGTTGAATACGACTACCGCTGATAATCGAGGATGTACTTGAAACTCCCTCTGCATCTGACTCCAATTGTTCGAGAATCGCGTATTTTTTATCTAAATACATTTTTTCTAATTGGCGTTCCTCTTCAATTTTACGAAGTTGTATTTGTATTTGTCTAGACCTAGACGTTGAAGTTGAACTTCTTGTAACGGATAATTTATCTATGCCTTGACTATCAGGCTTTGAAACTGGCCTGCACATTTGCGGTGCAATATTCTTATCCGTAGACTTTGCCTTCAGTGGTTGCATCTCTGTGGCAGAATTGAAAACTTGAACTGTAGTATCATCTGTGGTTACGGACTTATTAATTGATAGTGCATCGATAGCTTTTTGCACCTCAACATCTACCCTATTTTTACTATTTTTCGTTTTCCCCTTCCCAACATTACTCTTTTTTTGAGTTGCCAGAGGTTTTGCACCTGTAATGTGAACATTTTTTGTCACACGCATAGCCTTTTCTTTTAATTTTACAACGCATTTGCTGCAGTGCCAATCTACTTGCTCTACTGCCTGAGTAACTCCCACACACGTGAAATGAAACCAATCTTCACAAGAACTACACTCTACCATGGGGGACTTGCTATCTGGCGCACTACATTTCTGACAGTTGTAACTTTCTCTATCTGACTCTCTAGCATTGTGAATACCTGACCCCACCCATTACTACCGATAGTACCAATACGAGAATTATTATAAGACATACTGACTTACCCCTTTCTTCCAATCAATGAATAAATGTGGTGCTTAACTCGATGTGCTGGAGTCCAAAGTTGTAGTGATGGTGACGGATGACGCTTCAGATGCAGATGTTGATGACGATGTAGATGCCGATGTAGATGACGATGTAGTTGACGATGTTGATGCGGCTGTATGACGATGAGATGACGACGATGTTGATCGTTTGACGATGTAGGTGCTGATGTAGGTGAAGATGCAGATGACGATGTAGTTGACGATGTTGATCGTTTGACGATGTAGGTGAGACTGTCTGTCGATGAGATGACGGCGACGTTGATTCCGAATGACGATGAGATGGCGACAATGTTAATCCCAAATCACGATGAGCTGGCGAGGTTTTTTCTATGGCGATTTGATGGCTGTCAAACGCCGTGTGTTTTTATTCAAATGACAGGGATGTGTGGTGATTTTGTGGCTAACCGTTTTTTGAGGACTGGAAAACCCAGTTTTTTTTGACAACTCATAGGGTTGTCAAGACAACCTGGATCAAGCCTGGGTAAAGTTCAAAGAACAAACCAATAATAGCATCATTATTTTTTTATACGTCTTTAATAAGATCCCGATTTCTTATTAGTTTTCACGAGTTAATTATAATTTACATACTTTAAGGCACCTGTTTCTGAATAAATGGTGTAACAAAATAACTCTTCTTAAACACATAAATTTAATTTGCATCAAGCAACCATCAATCACAAGCTATAACTTCTCACCTACTGCCTTGTATTCCTTCGATTTACACGCTTTACAAAAAATAATCCAAGTAACTTCGAACAGCAAGTCTTATTGGAGCTTTACTGGGTTTACATGCATCTGCAAAAAACACAAAAGTTAAAAAGAGAGACGAATAGGATTATGGCTGCGGATGAGGGATTATGGGTGCAGATGAACATGTTCATCTGCACCCATAATTTTTCATCTGCAACCATAACTAAGGAAGTGCAGATGGTTCGTTCCCTCTCTATCAGACAGGTATGAATTTTACATCTTGTGTCTTTTTCGGATTTTCATCTGCACTTGCAGATGCATGTAAATCGCAAATCACGATGAGATGGCGACAATGTTAACCGCAAATCACGATGAGATGGCGACAATGTTAATCGTTTGGCGATGTTAATTATGCTTTGAACGACGACGATTGCTTATGTATCGGAATATATTTCTGTTTTTTCAAAAAACTAATTGGTTCAATTCTATTGAACTTAGTATACGTGACTAATTTCACTTTTTGTCTTCAGAAAAACAGATTGCTTCAAGCTTGTTGAAATTTTCACGAGTGTCTATTTCGTTTCTCAACGAATTCCTTCAGGTTTTATGCTGAATATCCAATCGTAAAACGATATAAAAGGATTGTTGAAGTTTAACTTCGGTTTGTTGAAACAAAACTACAAAGTTTTGATATTCTAGCTACGCTTAGCGAAGCTTTTATATCCTAGAAAGGAAATTTATTAGTTACTAGTTTAGTTTTACATTTTTATCTTACGTTTTAGTTTCTTTGTAATTTCTTTTCTGTTCTTTTATTTAATTTGGTATATTTTAAGTCTGTACTTAGGTTATTTTACGTTTTTTACTTTTAGCTTTACTAATCTTTACTTGCCGCCGGCAATTTTGTCACAAGAAAAATGAAATCTATCTAAAAGATGGCTGACTTATTGCCGAACGAGAAAAATATGGCGCAAACCAAAAAAAAATATGGCTGACTCGGCTCGTCGGCTTGTGGCTTATTTTTCTCCCTATTGTGGCGTATTCGGTGCTACCAAGTTCGTGTAACAAGAATATTGAAAAAGTTGAATGCGAATATGACACAAAATTTTTCACAAAATGTTTTAAGGATTACAAAACGCTTTCAAATCGAAAAAGTCAGCCAGACGTGGTCTTAGTGGTGGAAGCTGTACTCAAAATGGCAGTCGTTAGATTTTGTGTAAAGTCAATGGTGGAAGCTGTTCTCAAAGTAGTAGAGATTGTAGGCAGTTTCATTGTGCGTGTGAAGTTGGGCAGCTAGTTAATTTCTCATCTGTGGGTAGATGACGTGTAATTCCTTTTATTCCTCTAAGCCGTGTATTGTCTGTGGTTTTCCCTCTTGTTTATTCCTCTAAGGCTGTGTGTGAATTGGACATTTGTTTTGCGGTGGATTGAGATGTTCAATTTTTGCTGTGTGAATTGGGTTAAAAGGGATTTTTTGAAACACTATTATCTCTAAAGTTCCTTTATAGTTTAAGAAATTTCCCTGCTAAAATTCATTTTTATCGTTTAATTTAATTTAGTTTTTATTTTAAATAAAACAACTTTAAAAATGTAAATTTAATATTATGTTCCAAAAAGTGTCAAAATCTCCATTTTGCTTATTTTCTCTCGTTCTTGTACTACTATTTTCATATGTTGTCACGCTATAGTCCCGCATTTTTTCAAAATATTTCCTATCACGGATAGTTTGATGATGGGTGTATGAACATTTGTTCTTACAGCACTGAGAACAACTTCAAACAAAAAAATATCATCGATTTTAGATTTGTTTACAAAATGAATAACGACTTGAATAAATGTTTTACAATAATTCTATTTATTTAAATTCGTGAAGTATGTTTTAAAATAATTTTTCATAGTTACATTCATGTTTGCATTTTTTGAATTGTAAACATGTTGTCCAGCTCAATTCGGATTTAAATGAATTTCAGTTTTTCTTCGGGAGACCCTAAAAAACAACAATATTATTTTTATAATTATGTATATATGTTTTTTTTATAAAAAAAAGGTCAAACTTACATTTATTGTAAGTTTTTCACGTTATTTTTCGTCGGTTTCCAATTTTTCGTGTGCCGTCCATACTGCTGACAACTACTTCCTGCTTTGTTTACCTTTACCGATTGTTCGACAAAAAAAATTGGCAACAAGAACTAGACACACCTCTGTTTCTTGATAGACGTTAAATTTTAACCCATTTTAGCCTGCTCCGTGCGTTAAAATATGCGTTAAAGCTTCTACCACGATTGAAATTTTTTTTGAGCCATTTGCTGTGTGAATTGCGTTAAAACAATTATTTTAACCAAGATTTCTGCGTAGGTTAAAAAAATTTCCCTCGATAATTTAAGAAATTTCCCTGAACAAAAATTGGTTTTCTTTTTCACGGAAAAATAATTTCTCTCACAAAACATATTTTAAGAAAACAGGGTTAATAAAAAGTCTCTGAAACTGAAAAAAATCTCATTTATTTATTGTTCTCGATTCTAATTCCATATTTTAAAACAACAATAAAAAATATTCAAACAAAACTCCCATTTTGATTAATTGATTTATTCGGTGTGGTAACACTGAAAATCAGTTTTCATGGCTGATATCTTTCATAGATTTCAAATGAAACAAAACAGTAAATTCGTATTTGGTTTAGAAAAATGACAAATTTAAAGTATTTTGTATTTAATCTTTTTTTTTCATCCAGACTTATCCTAATTTCAATTAGTTTTATTTTTTCTTCGTGAGACCCTAGAAATCAAAAGCATTGAATTTATATAAATTGATTGATTTCAAACTAATATTTATTGTATGGTTTTCCAGCCTGCCTTCGTTTTTTTTTTATTCATGTTTCGTTGTTTGAATTGAATGCAAAAGCAAGAGCAAATTTCTCTATCACTAGAAACGTCAAATTTTAACACACTTTAAACTGCTCCACAGCTCAATAAATTTTAACCCATTTTATTCACCTCATTAGTGTCAAATTTTAACGCGGGTTAAATTTTTTTTTCCTTTTTTTTTTTGCCTAAGATATAAGTGATGAACTTAAAAAGATCTGCAGGCTACCGAAAAGGAAGCTTAAAGCGAAGCGGGAAAAAATTTGGCAAGGGGAGTATGGGTTTGTGTTCTGAAAATTAAAAATTCGCGCAAATTTATACTCCCCTTGCCAAATTTTTTCCCGCTTCGCTTTAAGCTTCCTTTTCGGTAGCCTGCAGATCTTTTTAAGTTCATCACTTATATCTTAGGCTGTGTGTGAATTGGGTTAAAATTTCTCACCTTGGTTAAATTTTGACATTTGTTTTGCGGTGGATTCAGATGTTAAATTTTTGCTGTGTGAATTGGGTTAAAAGGGATTTTTTGAAACACTAATTTCATTAAAATTCCTTCATAGTTTAAGAAATTTCCCTGCAAAAATTCCTTTTCTTCGTTTAATTTAATTTATTTATTACTTAAAATAAAGCAACTTTAAGAATGTACTTTTAATATTACGTTCCAAAAAGTGTTAAGATCTCCATTTTGCCCAATTTCTCTTGTTCTTGTACTACTATTTTCATATGTTGAAACAATAGTCCCGCATTTTGCCAAAATATTTCCCATCACGGATAGTTTGATAACGGGTGTATGAACACTTGTTTTTACAGCACTGACAACAACTTCAAGAAAAAAATCATCGATTTGAGATCTGTTTACAAAATGAATAACAATTTGGAGAAATGTCTTACAATAATTTTATTTATTCAAATGTTTTATCAATTAATTCTTTTGAACCACAATGAAAAATTCTAGAAGTATGTTTGAAAATATAATTTGCAGTTACATGTTGTCCAGCTCAATTCGGATTTGAATGAGTTTTAGTTTTTCTTCGGGAGACCCTAAAAAACAACAAATTCATTTTTATAATTATGTACATATGTTTTTTGATAAAAAAAGGTCAAACTTACATTTATTGTAAGGTTTGCACGTTATTCTTTCTTGTTGTCCAATTTTTCGTATGCCGTCCATACTGCTAAAAACTACTTTCTGCTTTGTTTACTGTTTGTTCGACAAAAAAAAGTTGTGAATGCAACAAGAACTAAACACACCTCTCTATCTCGACAAACGTCAAATTTTAACCCATTTTAGCCTGCTCCGAGAGCAGGCTAAATGGGTTAAAATTTTATCCCCTCTTATTCACCGCGCTAGTGTCATATTTTAACCCATTTAACCCAATTTTAACCCAATTCACACACAGCCTAACACACATTTTAACGCAATTCACACACGGCCTAAAGGACTATTCACATGAGCACGACCAACGAACGACGAATAAATCAAGAAATGTGATTTTGAGTACCTTACTAGCATAAATCTTTGTATATGTATTCTATAGTACTATCACTTTCCAATATTCAATTCGCCCGATGGAAGTCGAAAGTGGTCCACAAAACTTCCAATGTGTTCCACAAGCATATTTTTCAAGAGCAGGAGGTAAATATATGTAAGAGTAGGAAAGAAATAATAACAAATCTTTCTCCTTAGTCCTAAGGAAATATAAAATGTACTGTGAAATGTGTGTGATTTTCGGCAAGGCGCATGATCATAATGTGCAATTGCCTATGGAAAAAAAGGGTAGGTAGCGACGTATTGAATAAATACACTTGTGTATGATCATTGATCATGCTAGATAATAAGAGTAGGTGAAAAGGGAAAGATTTTTCTGCAGGATTGAATGAAGAAGTGTATGAAGTGGTACATAGTCAACATAACTGTTTTTGGCAGTTACAAAATTTTGCGCGATTTCTTGTGGCTTGTGTTAATTTCTTCAATGAATATTGAAATTTCGTTGTGGAACGATCGTGTTCGAGAGTGTAAAAAGTTTAAAAAGCTAGAAAAAATTCAAAAATTCGTGAGCAGCAGTGAGTTTAAAAATTTTGAAAAAAAAAAAATACAGAAATATAAACAAGAAATAAAAAAGATAGTGAGCAAGCAGAGTGCTAGTGGAATGAAAATTTCTAAAAAGTGCTAAAAAAGAAAAATATTAAACAACAAATAAAAACCGAAAAAAACAATAGTTGAAATAAATTCAACGAAAATAATATTGCTTGCTACTGGTGTAGTGATTTTAATTGTGAGTGCAAGTGCTTGTGAAATTTGCAAAAAGTCCTAAAAAGAAAAAAATATTAAACAACAAATAGAAACAAACAAAAAAAAAAAAAGTTGAAATAAATTCAACTAAATTTGCTATTGGTGTAGTGTAGAAGTTTTTTCAAAGAAATTTTTCGTTTGATTTGGTTTTGAGTAAGATTATTTAATTATATTTTCTCTCTTAATTTTTTATTTCAGAAATACATAGTTGCTGCGTTGGCACTATTGCCACAGCAATAAGGAATTTATTTTATTTATTTATTGTACTATATTTTTTACATAATTTTTACCTTTACTATATTGCTATATATATATTACTATATTTTTAATATTATCTACTTTCCAATTATACAAAAAGTGTAATTGGAAAATTCAAATTTAGAATTTAATTTTGAATTTAGACCCCACCAGTTGAGGTCTTATTTTTAATTTTAATATATTTTTCCGATCTTGGTAGAGCAGGGATTTTCGTGTGATTACAATCGATTTTGTTAGGCGGGTTTAATATTGAAAAACGTGACGTGGTAGTGCAAATATTCACCAAAAGAAAAGAAGGTGTACAGTGATTAAAGGTTTTGAATATATATTGTGTTTAATTAGTGATCTGTGTATATTTTATATATTTTGTGTATTTTTATTTATTTTAAGTGAATTTTATAGTAATAAATTTGATAATTCTGGAAATTATTTTTTGCTTTTTCTTTAACTATGTCAAATTGCGTGTACAAAGACTGCCACCAGTCTAGAACCTATCCGGGCTACAAATCGTTTTTTAATATTCCCAACGATTGTAGAAGAAAAATTTGGTTGAAACATGGTGATGTTTCAATTACAAAGCGGTTGCCTAAGACGGCAGGTATGTGCTGTACGCACTTTTATGCAAAGGACTTGATTATTCACGCTACTCGTCGAGGATTGGTGAAACACGCACTTCCGATTTCTTCGCGAACTATTTGTTATTGCACGGATGTTGTTATTGACCGTTCCTGCCAACAAGTAATGGATGCTGAAGATATCATACTTCAGAGCAGTAAGATCGTCCAAGATCGTGCCAAAAAAACGGCTACTGAAACATCTGTTTCTGCAACAAAATCGGTTACCAGCTCTACCGATATTAGTGCAGCAGAAGATGCTATAATGTCCGAACCATCTGTTTCTGCACTCAGTTCGACTAACAGTTCAGCCGATATAAGTGCAGCAGAGGACCTACTATTTTTTTCGAATATGTGTCACTTAAGTTATTCTTCTTCTGACACTCCTAGCGCTCCAACGACGTCTTTTGAATCAAATTTTGAGAACTTTCCAGATTCTTTATTCAAAACCCCTCGCGCCCCAACTTTGTCGAAACGCAGTTTTGGCCCAAAGTCGTCAAAAACGTGTTTGACCTCACGTTTTGAGGATACACCCACAAGTCCAAATGAACCCCTTCCAAATTTGGCTTCGTCTTCCACCAAGACGTATAGCTGGAACTCCTATTTTGATGACGTTCCTGAGGATATTCCTCTCTCACCCTCACAATTTCCGTCTCCGACTTTTAAACCCAACCCAAAAAAGAGGTCACCATCTCGGACACCCAGAAAGATCTCGAGACATTTGTATTATACGCCATCGAAGTTAAAAAAAAGCAAGAAATATCATCTAAGAAACGCGGTCGAGGAAAGGCTGGAAAACTCGACAGAACAAGTACGTACTTTCGTGTTGGCACAGCTTTTCCACGACAAATATAGCCGGTGGAGTCTTAAAGAAAAAGATGTTTTTTTAAAAATCTTTTATAAGTCTCCAGCGTGCTATTCGCATTTAATTAGTGAGGGATTTAAACAACCGAGTGCCAGCACCGTTTACCGCTGGCACTCTGAAATACGCCTTGAGGCAGGAATAGCCGAAATAACAATGCGAATGCTTAGTGAGAAAGCACAGTGCATGTCAGACATGGATAAAAAATGCGTTTTACTGTTCGACGAGATGATAGTAGAACAAGAAAAAGAATACAACTCCAAAGACGACATTCAGTATGGATATACTGACTTTGGAGAATATGGACGCACCAATGAGATAGCCTCCAAAGTAATGGTTTTTACTTTGCGTGGGCTCAACAGGAATTGGAAACAGACGATCTGCTACTACGTCGGGTCACCAAAAGGTGAAATGCTGGCAAAATTGATAAAAAATTCCTTAGAGAAAGTTCTGGAGTGTGGGCTAAATGTAGTTGCGACAAGCTGCGACCAGGGTTCAAACAATGTTCTTGCTTATAAGACCCTCGGAGTTGATTTTGAGTCATTAGATAAGCCCTATATAGAAATAGGCACAAACAAAATTTTCATGCTATATGACTATTGCCACCTGTTTAAGAGTGTGCGGAACACCATGGTAAAACACACAATAAATATCAAAGACGATGTTGTGAAATGGGATCCGATAAAAAAACTATACAATGAAGACTCTAAAGGAGACTTCCAAGTATGCTATAAGCTGAAAAAAGCACATGTTGCTCCACAATATTTCCAGAAGTTTTCGGTTAAACTGGCTACGCAAATTTTCAGTTTCAATGTGTATACTGGAATAAAATGTGCGATAAAATGTAATTTCTACGAGACCGATGAGGAGAAAAAAGTGGCTGAGTCAACAGCGAATTTCATACACCGGATGAATATTCTGTTCGACATTTTGAATACCGGCCAATTATATTCGAAAAACCCCA
Organism: Melanostoma mellinum; assembly: GCA_914767635.1. Taxonomy (NCBI): domain Eukaryota; kingdom Metazoa; phylum Arthropoda; class Insecta; order Diptera; family Syrphidae; genus Melanostoma; species Melanostoma mellinum. The sequence goes on from OU612060.1 coordinate 109,805,390, forward strand.
ATAAAAAAGTGCTATCGGATGATACCGACACTTTGGACTATCTGAAAAATTCCATTGACTGGATTTCAGAATGGAGGAGCACCGGCAGGTTCAAAATTCCACCTTGCTTTAACGGATTAAAGCAAACGCTAACAGGGATAATCCAGATGTGGGAACATCTGAAGAGTAAGGAACAAAACTATTTCCTGTTAGCGCATCTCAACACCGATGTCGCGGAGAACCTATTTTCAATGTCCCGAAATAATAGAGGAACATACGACAAGGACCCATCGGTATGGAGATTCATTCGAAACCTAAAGTTGATCATGTTCCAACATTTTAGCTCAGCAGAACATTCGGGATACGAAGATGCTGGAGCAGAGCCACTGATTGGAACAGCGGAATTGGAAAAGGAGAAAAAAAAACTGAATGAATCAACGAAGGAAGACGAAGAGATGTCCAACGTTGAAAAAACCATACAAAATTATTTGGTGAACCCAGCAGCTCCCGTCGTTGAAGAAGCTACTGAAGATAATGAAAATGACGATGACGACAACTGTGAATGTGATGAATGCAGAGACTGCAACATGGATGTTGAAGAAGAAGCCGACTCACCTCTGGTTGAAAAAGAACCAAGTGAACAAATGCAGACAGTAGCAGCACTTTATTATGCGGGCTTCGCAGCTGGTCGGCTCAAGGAGAAGCTGAAATGCGAAGCCTGCTCTGAGTTCATGGTCAGTAGCACGGTCGAGAGGAGAGAGCAACTGCTACTGATTGAACTCAGGGCATATGAGAGTAGGACCGCAACGACTGAATTCGGGTCCCTAGCTGTTCCTTCAATTAAGTTTGAAGGAATGGTTAAAAAAGTGCATAAAATTTTTAAGCAACATTTTGAAAAAACACAGCATTTAAAAAATCTCATTAGCACATGGATGAAGATTATCCTCCAGATGAAAGAGAAATCCCTGGATGTGCCGTGCACACACCCAGAGCACAGATATGAGATAATCAAATATCTTCTGAGAGGCATAATGTTGTTCTCTTACAGAAAATCGAACAAGGACCTCAAAACAGCGCCCAAACACAAAAAAAAATTCTTGTAATTAAAAGTGTTAGTTTAAGAATATAATGTTATGTTTGTATTTTTAATCTTTATACTGAAATAAAGTTACACTTCATATTAAATATAGATTGTTTAAGATTATTTCATTAATATAAATTTTTAACGTTTTTTGTCCAATTTAGGTACTGAATTAAATGTTCCTTTTATTATTACCTTTTTTTTCATGTGCAATCTGTTTTAAACGGCTACGGCTAGTCATTTTGTTTATTTCTTAATATTTACTTTTTTGTTACTTTTTATATTTATTTTCTTATTTTTGTTTCTTTTTATATATTTTTTGTAGTTAGATAGAGGAAGTGGCCTGGTTTAAGCCTTGCGTAAACCAACGCGGTCAGTGTGTGCGATCCGATTGCGTTAAGTCAAATCTCCATAAAATACATGTAATTTTATGGAGATTCAACTTAACGCAATCGGATCGCATGCACTGACCGCGTTGGTTTGCGCAAGGCTTTACTGGGGAACCTCTTTAAAAAAAGCGAATCTTGTATTCTACCTCAAGGGTGATCAGGAAAAGAATACATTTTTAGATTTATTTTTAGAATTTTCTCTCTTCTCTCAATCTCAATCTGTTGTATTTTGCAGCTGCCGTGTAAGTTCATAGCTTGTGACTTATCAACACCAATCTTACCAGGAAAATTAAATGCTGCACAAACTTCCTTTACTTTTTTTCTAACAGAAGCTTTAAGATCAGAGAGGGATTCAAGGAAACACAATGCCAATCACTGCTACATATGTACGTATATATCTGATTGTAACTATTTCACTTTTCGGTCGATTTGTTGAAGCACAAATTGTGTGTACTGTCAGTGCAGGCATTTCCCTTAAACTCTTTGTAGGGTTCGAAATAACCCCGACAGAGAGCGTGAATCTCAATTTGATGAGTCCCAATATATACCTCGTTTCCACTTAGAATCGGGTAATCGAATCGGATTATGATTCAGATTTCAATGCAGGTATCTACTTACCCACTGAATCGAGTAATCTAGGTATAAAACACACTCTTTTGAATCGATCCAGCTACAAGAGCTGTATCGGATCGGGTAATCCTATTTCAATTCTATGTAGGTATACACTGGCACTAGTTCGAATTGAAGTGTGATTCAATTCTAAGTGGAAACGAGGTAATAATGGTTTTTTTTTTCTTAAAAAATAGAATTTTGTGCTCATTTGACTATTTTCTATTTAAAAAAAAAATTAATTGAACCTTGCAACGCTGCAATATCTTCTCTGCATATCAAATAATGACCATTTTATTTATTTCGAACTTTATTTCAATGCCACACGCACCTTGCAATAAACAAATGTACATACTACCACTTACACTACCATTACCATCAAGCTTTAAGCATTGCATATGCTTTATGTTACATAATTGTGTACCAATGCCCCTAAACCGGTTTCGGTTTCTACATTTATTTAAATTCAAACATATATGCCTTTCTTTCTAGCCCATACCAAATCCCCATCCAAAATAATACATTCCACAATGCGCGTAACAGCTGCTTTTTGTCTTTCCATATTCCCCGTCCGATGACAGCGCACTCTAGTTACCAACAATGTCCTAAGAAAACGCTGCTCGGTAATATTACTATAGATTTCATATACAATGCATAAATTCCTTATGAATTTTTTCGGAAACGATGGAAACACAGTTCATACTTATTTTTAGGTGGATAAACTTTTATTTTTGTGCCTAAAATTAAAAAAATTGTGAAAAAAAGTTTATTCGTTACGAATAAGCATCTAGTAGGTACGAACTGTCAGACTTTATTCTCGTTCCACATACCGTCCACACTCCAACGAATAAATTTTTCGCGCGTGCTTAACCTCAAAATCATTCCCCATTTTTGTTTTGCATGTAAATTGTGTTCGTTATTCGTGACGAATGTAAAACACTCATGTGAATGAAATGTCAAAATTAACGAATTTTCGTTCATTCGTCGTTCGTTGGTCGTTCTCATGTGAATAGTACTTAAAGGACTATTCACATGAGCACGACCAACGAACGACGAATAAATCAAGAAATGAGATTTTGAGTACCTTACTAGCATAAATTCCTCATGAATTTTTTCGGAAACGATGGAAACACAGTTCATACTCATTTTTAGGTGGATAAACTTTTATTTTTGTGCTTAAAATTAAAAAAATTGAGAAAAAAAGTTTATTCGTTACGAATAAGCATCTAGTAGGTACGAACTGTCAGACTTTATTCTCGTTCCACATACCGTCCACACTCCAACGAATAAATTTTTCGCGCGTGCTTAACCTCAAAATCATTCCCCATTTTTGTTTTGCATGTAAATTGTGTTCGTTATTCGTGACGAATGTAAAACACTCATGTGAATGAAATGTCAAAATTAACGAATTTTCGTTCATTCGTCGTTCGTTGGTCGTTCTCATGTGAATAGTACTTAAGATATCTAATCTACAGTACTATCGAAAGCAAACGTGTCCCTCAAAGCCATCTATGTATCTGCCGGCGTACTAACATTCGTCTGTAATTTTTAGAGCGCCGGCGGATACATAGATGGCTTTCAGCGACCGTTTAGGTTTTCGATAGTACTATAGCCATATACAATTACCTCGTTTCCACTTAGAATCGGGTAATCGGATCGGATTATGATTCAGATTTCGATGCAGGTATCTACTTACCCACTGAATCGAGTAATATAGGTATACAACACACTATTTTGAATCGATCCAGCTACAAGAGCTGTATCGGATCGGGTAATCCTATTTCAATTCGATCTAGGTATACACTGGCACTAATTCGAATTGAAGTGTGATTCAATTCTAAGTGGAAACGAGGTAAATGCTACAGTTCATTTCTATAACGTCAAAGGGGTAAGGTTTCTCAATACTGGGAATAAAGCTGTCTTTTTGCATTGATATATGTATAATATATATTTTAGTTTCGTATGAAAAAAATATACATTGGATCTCTTTTCCGTAATTTGTTATTTAGGGTGGAAAAAATAAAGTGTATTAACGAGATTGTTCACATAAAATTTATCAAGAGATTATCTAACCTGGTTGACTTCATTCTGCAATTGCGAAACTGCTACATTACTAATAAATACAAATAGAAAAACAAATCAATAAAGTTCACAAAAAATCAAACCGCAGCTACTAGATAGTAATATGAGTAATGCTATTAATCAAAATGGCACTGGTCTAGAACAGCAGGTGCAAATTAAATTGAATTTTGCCTTCTATATTTTGTTTTATGTGTTAAACATAATATGTGGAGTTTCTAAATATCAATAGATTTTATATGAAAAATTTGTTTTTCCAACATTTAGATCGCTGGTCTGGACTTGAATGGCGGCAATATTAAAAGTAGTAACTTAACTAACAAAAGCTCTACTTTAACTTCTGCAGCACGTTACGTACCACCGCATTTACGTGGTAGTAACTCTAATTCTCTCGATAATCGGGACGAGCAATGTGAGAAGGATTTTAAAAGCGATAAAGACCGAGAATATCGTAGTGATTACCGCAGGTAATATTTAAGAAACTGTTTTAGGTGAACTAATTTATATTATTAACATATCAATTTCATTCAGAGGGAATAATAGACCTAACAACCGTGATCATTCTGAACGAAATACTGAATTTGGAAATTATAATAAGCGTAAACCAGATGAATATGTTATGAATGGTAAGTAAACAACATTGCACTATGTATGATATTTCTTTAAGATATTTTTTTTTTGAAACGCTTGTCTTAGTGTCAAACGAAATTATATCGATTAAAAAAATGTGTTATAAGTTATATTGTGATTTCTCGAAACAGTTTGGTAAACTTCCCATGTGCTTTGTGTGATTGTAATCTGTCAATAGTTATTGGTTCTAAGGCCCAAAGCCATCACTGGTGTTCCTTTGTTTTTAATTTATGATAATTATTGTGTTGGTACCTACTTTATAAGTTATAATAAGGCTGCGCTTTCTTTCACTTCTTACCGAGTTGGAGCTTGAAATAAAATTTACCAGGTAGGGAGGAATTTTAATAGAATAAATTTCAAATTTCAAAGTGCGAAAACCTCTCTAAATAGTTTAAGAACATTTTTTAATCTTTCGTTTTTAACCTCACTTTTTATTTTTTTTTTCTCCTTAAAATCAGGAAAATTGACTGAAAACAAACACTACCGAATAAAACAACACCTTTTATGTATACGTTTCACTATTTTATTGCGGAATGAACACTTAATTTACATTTTTAATTATTTATAAAAGTTTACTTTGACATTACTTGTTAAAGTAATACCAGACGGTATTTTTAATTGAAAGTAGTGCAAGGCGGTTTTTTGTGATTTGAAAATGAAACATTTTTATAAATTTCTAACCACAAAAGTTTTATTTTCTAACCCCAAAGCTAATCGGCCCTATCGTAGTAACCGTCGGAGCGGAGTTTTCTCCGCAACGCATCTTTTTTCGGAGATTCAATTTTGGTTCGAAGTAGTTGTCGTCCTAAAAATTTTTCACAAATGCGACAATGCATTGCATTCCCAAAACTAAAATCTCCGCAGCAAAAACTTATCGGAGAACGTCGGATCGTCCGATCGGAGAACTACCACGAAGCAAAATTGCAAAATGTCTCCGATCGGAGAGAATTCCGCTCCGACGGTTACCACGATAGGGCCGAATAATTGCTTAAAACTCGCGCGAATTTATTATTTATTGTGGTTAGAAAATTAAACTTTTTATGAATATCTAACCACAAAAAGTATCATTTTCCAAAAAACCAAATTTTGATTCTTTTAAAAAATTTGTCTTTGAGGCTTGATTAATCATGAACTATTGACTAAAATGTTCTTTAAAGAACATTTAATTAGCTTTCAAAAACACTTAGTATTTTTTTAAATTAAGTAAATTTTTTTATAAAATTGCACCTCCCGCCTTAAGGGAGGTAGATTGCCCCAATTTTCGATCACTTTTTGCAGCATGTGTCAGTAACTATATTATGTCCTCTTCCAAAGCGACAACCATTTAAGATTAAGTATTATAATAATTTATAATAAAAATAAAAATTTTGTAATGAATGCCTAATATTAATGTTTTCCTTGTGTTTTTTTAGTATTCAAAACTTTAAAGCATTTTTCTCACAACTCACTTTTTAAAAATCGGTGCTCCTTATAACTTTAAAACTACTGCAACGACCCTTTTAAAAGTGAGTAGTGACGAAGAGCTTTTTCAAATTTGTTGATAATAATTGTTATTTTACAATAACAAATTATCCGATTTTTTCACAAAAAATCGCGTTTTTCCCTTCAAAGTGTTCCAAAAAAGTAAAAATTTAAAATTTCAAAAAACCCTTACGAAAGAAATTAGATTTTTTGATTTCCGATGACCCAGCCCCAAGTTATGAGGGGCACCGCAACTCGCCTTTTTTTCGAGGCAGATCCGAATAATTGCTGCCATTGCAGCAAATAAAAATATTTCTTTGTGAAAATTAGGCGTATTTTTTTTTATGCTAGTATATAGTACCTAAAGCATTTGAGTTAAAAAAAAGATCTATGCACAGTGTTTTCAGTTATACATATTTTCAGCAACAAGATAGTGCTCAACGTCAGAGCTTGTAAATTTTCAAAGCTCTCTGTGAAATTCAAGATGAAATAATTTTTTGGGAAGCATCGCTCAGCGGTGAAGAAAGCTCTATGTCAAAGTCAGCTGTTCTGTTGAAAAAAAAAAAATAATATGGGGGGCGTTCGAGAATGGTATCCGGATAGCTTGTTGTTGTTGTTTACGTGTTAAACATTTAGTAAAGATGCAAACCATTTCTGTCAAATAGAGAAACCAAAGCTATCTGTGAATTTTCGGTATACCTCAGATACCTTAGCGAACAGCTGATACAAACATATAGAAAATTTATTTTTATTTATTTTCATGTTGATTTTTTGTTTTGGTGTGCATTTATTTTAGCATAAGAGTCTTTTAAAACGTATGGGAAATCGAAAAAACTAAGTTATAATCGTCTAGCAATGATATTTTGAATGTTTTTCGGTTTTCAAAAGTCGAATTTTAATATTTCACAGCTGTTGTCTACAGCAATCTGGAAAAAGATATCTGGATCGTTCGAAAAAGTATCTAAGATACGCGTATCTGAGATAGCCTATCCGATAGGTTCTGGAACGCGCCCATTAAAACCTAATCTTTGATGAGATTTTCCACTGGCAAAAAGAATCAATTTATTTTTTATTCAAATCTGTGGCAAAGCAACTTTACACCATTGACCAGTCTTTTCGATTGGTTAAGAAAGAAACTAAGTTGATTCTAAATACAAAACCGTTAAATTGAACTTTAATATTACCGCGTAAATAAACACAACCCAAACATGTATTTCATTTGATTTTCATACACACATCTTTCCCTTTTGATCATTTTTTACTGCTTTGTTTGTTTGTTTGATTTGTATTTTGCTTGCATTGGGTTATATTTTTTAGTCAAATAATTCCATGAAGAAAGCTATTCGCTTCAGCAAAAAAGAACAAGGGCAAAATCCTGTGGTGAAAAACAGGGCGAAAATTCAATAATAGATAGATAGCAGCGACGAAGCGTCCATATATTGAGTGGAATGAGTGCTTCCGTAAAAAATCTTAGGTAGCCTGTAAAAATTAAATTCAAAATTCCAAAACTTATTCATTTTTCTATTATACTTTTGATATATTATACCAGTCTGTTCTTATCCAATCTATCTCGTTAAATAAATGTCAACATCATTCTGAGAACATTATAATATTTTACCAAAATAACAACATAAAAGAAATCATGGTCTGTCTGCTAATTACATACAACTTAAGATACCCCACAGCAAACCAACAGAGAATGCTCAACATCTTTGCATTATTTTTACGAATGTACAAAGTGACTAAAATGCGTAACACATATGCATTCTCTTTAATTGTCTTCTTTTCTTAGCTCAATCTCAAAATACTTACACCAACAGAAAGTACACAACATCACTCATAAATGTTGATAAGCGAAAATGCTCTGCAAAAAATACTCATAATGCGCAATGGCTAGGCATTCCATTATTTTGCTTTATTAACTCAGATCTCAACCCAAAGTGGAACAGATTTTTTTAGGTTTCTTGCCTTTGGACCAACGTGTGAAGAATGAGTTGAGTGAATGCATTACGAAAATGCCATGACATAAAACAGGAGATAGAAAGAAAATAAAGATGTATATGAGTTGTTTCTTGTTCTTAACAGTTCACTGTTAATGAGTTTGATTTCATGAAAAAAAGGGGTAGGTAGTACTCATTTTATTGACTGGGTCAGTTTTTTCACTATCAGAAAACAAAGAGTGCATTGGTTTTAAAGTGTGTGGTTTTTAAACTATTTTCGTGGCTGTGGGTGACTTATAAGGATTTAAACTAATATTTCCTGATTTAATATGAATGCGTGTAATTGCGTAATAGAAAGTTTTTTCCATAAACCGGCTAGGTCGTTCGAAGAAAAAAAATATAATCATGCTTATTTTGACATTCTATTCGAATGAAAGTTTAGTCGAATTCGAAAGAAGTGCATTTTGAGACTCGAATGATTCGAATGTTGAACATGTAAAATTTCGAATCATTCGTCTCTCAAAATGCACTTTTTTCGAATTCGACTAAACTTTCATTCGAATAGAATGTCAAAATAAGCATGATTAATAGATGTTGGCAGACAGAAACCATCCTTAAATATAAACACCGTTACAAAGCGGTGTACTCCAAATTTTTCAATACAAACTTGTGAAAGTTCTCCGTGGCTAACAGGATGTATGAAAACAAAAAGAAAATATTGTTGGCCTTGCCTTATTAGCAATGAAAAAAGTGTTTGGAAAAGTGGTGGATTTAATGACATAAACAATTTTTCGAAAGCCCCCAAAAAGGCATGTAAAGGAGTGTGGGTCTCATTTGAGTCTCAAATTTTTGGTTTTATTTTGAGTGCTTCCGCAAATAAAAATGTCACGCTTCGTGCCTGATAGATAGATAGTTGATTTTTATTGATTTACATTTCAATTAACAGTTATTTCATAACTAGGTATACAAAAATCATATAAGCATGGCATTTGCCGTCTGCCAGATTGAAAAATTCAATAATATAGTTTCTGTTTCTTTAATTTTTAATCGAGAGAAAAAAATTCTTTGCAAATATGTATCACTTTTTTTTAACACGTCCTTTCGAAAAGCTTTGATGAAGTTCAAACTGAACTGAAATCGGTAAAGGTGTAGATGTTTACGTGGCGTGACCGCCACCTGTTTGCACTTGGAGGTTGTTGTGGGGGGCACCCCCTACCACCCCCGACTTTAAACCACCCCCAACTTTACACCACCCCCGACTTTACACCACCCCCGACTTTACACCACTCCCGACTTTACACCACCCCCAACTTTACACCACCCCCTCCGGGGGGTGGGGTCATTATCTACACCTTTACCCTGATCAATAGTGGTGCCATCTTATTTTCAAAGCTGGAAACTATCAATCCACAGCAATGCCTATTACCAACCAAAAGTTGTAAGTCTGTACGGGATTTTACACTCAACTTTTACAGAATTTGGATTTTTGTCTGTTTTTACTTTGGAAAATTGCGATAGTAAAATGATTTGTTGTTGTTCTCCAAAGGAAATTTTTTACTGTACTATATGCCAGCATAAAAAAAACACGCCTATTCTTGAAGTGTCACTTTTTAATGTGTAATTGTTTTTAATGAAGAAATTTGAAGTGGTTTCTCACAAAAAAAGACAGTGTTCCTCATAATTACTTCAAAATTGTTTTAATCATAATAAATGAATGTTTTTATTATGTATGTATTTATTATTATTTCTACAAGCCACTGAATTTATAAATCTTGCAATTTGTATATGTATCTTAAAACTTATTTATTTATCACACTGTGATAAATAAATAAGTTTTAAGATACATATTTATCACACTGTGATAAATAAATAAGTTTTAAGATACATATACAAATTGCAAGATTTATAAATTCAGTGGCTTGTAGAAATAATAATAAATACATACATAAAAAAAACATTCATTTATTAATAAAATCATTTTCAGTTAGATTAAAAAAAATACTCACTGTTGTGGCTAAAAGGAAACAAACATTTTTAGTCCTCCACCACATCATCGATCCACACGCTCGTCTTCAATGACTATTACCCTTATTACACGCACCGAAACACTGTGTCGATGCGTGGTGTCGGTAAGGTTCTGGTCGTGTAAGGGCTGTTTTCTTCACTATTTCTCAAGTTGGCCAACTGTAGAGTTGAGGCAAGCTAGAGAGTTGAGACACAAGTTGAAATTTGTTTTTCTTAACTAATTTAAATTTCTATGCAAGAGTTGAAATTCAAAGGTTCGCGTACTTGCGTTTTTAAAAATTTCCTTGGGATATTTTTGACAGATACATATTTGTGTACCGAAATTCAAATCACAAGTTGAAATTTTTCAACTTTTGATTTGAATTTTGATTGCTTGATTGCTTTGAAAATTAAAGTTCCGGTAGTTGACTTCTGTTTATTTCGAAAATAAAATTTAAAAAAAAAAAAAAAAACATGGACATGCTAAGAGAGCAACCACAATACCCATTTCCAACAGCTGCTGCAAAGAAGTCTTGTTTTTTTTAATTTAAAAATCTAGTTTTGTAATAAATACATAAGATAGTAAAAATCAATTTATGTAGGTATGCATATGCTCATAGATACATATGTATATTGAATATGTTTGGTTTTTAATTTTGTCTTGTTTGTTCTTGGTCTAAAATTGACTGAAAATAACATTGAATTCGGGACCTATATTTCAAGCCAGACCCGTGGACACGTTTCATATTGTCAGACGATGGATGACTCTCAAAATAATATTTTTTTTTTTTTTTAAATATTTTTATTTACATATGCAAATCCAAAATAACAGACAGAAGCAACAAAATGTAGTACAAAATTAAATTTCACAGACAACTCTCAAGTTTAAAAAATAGGGTGGCGCAACAGAGCGAGGAGCCCCTGGGCCTATCGCATTTCTCACAACCATGCCTTGTGAGGGAATGGAGAGGACCTACAATTTTTCGCCGGTTCCGAACGGCTAATTGAGAATGCGCTTTTCATGGCAATGAATTTACTAACGGAGGACTTGCCAATTCCTCGCGAAAGGCGATACCCGTGGAAAAACATTTTTGCATTTTGCCTCTGCTGGGATTCGAACCTCGACCTCTGGGTCTCAAGTTTACTCATTCAAATTCTACTTTTTCCAGAAGTTGAGAAAATCGGTAGTTGATCAACTCGAGAGTTGAAAATCGACAGTTGAAGCTGTCAAATTTGAGTGAAGAAAAACAAAATCACAAGTTGTGAATAAAAATCCTTCAGTTGACTTCAACTTTTAGTGAAGAAAGCGGCCCTAAAAAGGACATATATTTCGACACAGCATTTCGCGGAGTGTTGCAACGGTAAAGTATGTCGACGTGATTTGTAAAAGGGAGCAGAATGCTTTACCGATGCGGTTTCATGTTTTCGTTGTTGGTTTGTCTGGTGTTGTATTTATTTTACTTGCCGGTAAGGCGCATCGACACTGCCGTGTAATTTAGGTAACTATCAGCTCTGTCAACAAAGCTAATTTAGTAACTCGACACGTCCATAGAGTATATTAGCCCCTTCCGAGCTCAAGAATGTTCTCAAAGATCTCAATATACATAAATCCGCTTTTCCATATGGTAACCCCGTTGTTGTAAGAATGTGGTGTTATTCTACGCTCTTCCCGAGTGGATTTAAAACTGCATTTGTACTCTCTAGAACTCGAACCAAAATGAAAGAAAAAAAAAAGAAATCGTTCGGCCTTTGATATATTCCCATCACTACCCAATACTTCACATATTAAAAACTCTAAATTAATTATAATTATCGCCGGCTGACAAAACGGTACCTTTGTCGTCGATGGTATAAGTACGGAATATGAAAATATTTCTCAACTAAGAGACGGCAGTAATCTTATTTTAACAAAAACATAAAAAAACATATAAAACATAAACATAAGTTTAATAAAATATTGCAAGCCTTTGAATTGAATTGAATTTACATTATTATTACAAAGGATTTAATTTTTTTTTGCATCTCAGAGACTAAGTCGCACAGAGTTTAGAGCAAACTCATTTGTACGTACTTATCTACGCTCTTCATCACAAATGCAAGTGTTAGAGATCAGTAAACACCAACACCAGCACAAAGAGAACTTATAGAAAATATATTACACATATATAAAAAAAATAACTAACATGAATTACAATAATAATTAAATAAACTACTAGAAATAAAATAAAACATAAGCTGCAAATACTTTCATGGATATATAAACTAAGAAACATTGAACAAAAATCATGCATGTGCAGTAGTGCTCTTAATATTACCCGGGTAGTACTCATCATATCAATTACCCGGGTACCCGGGTACCTGGGTAGTGCGGGTATTACCCAAGTTGGCGGGTACCCGGGTAGCGCGGGTAACGCGTCGGGTACCCGGTTACTCGACAAAATAAGCTTTAACTGACAGTGTTATGTTATGGGTAGCGAAAGTGAAAATTCTCTATTGCACATTGAAATATCTATCGGGTATCGATATCAAATGATTTATTTAATTATTAGCATGTATGAGTTCTTTAAAAACATCAATCTAGGAAATTAATAAAAGGCGTTTTGATACATGAGCACCACAGACTCAAATCTTAATTGATATTTTTATTTTTATATTAAGATTCAATTGTCAAATTTTATTTCAGTTCTTCGAGCTAATCACAACAACACAACATGCAACGTAAACACTTTAAGCTATTTCAAGGTTGCCAATCCTATCATCAGATTCCTTTGTTTTTATGTGTTTTTACTCCTCATCCATATTATTTTTACGCTATATGCGGGTACCCGGTAATTTGGTACCCGTGTAATACCCGGTTCTTTGGTACCCGGGTAATACCCGATATTGCGGGTACCCGGGTACCCGGGTATGCGGAAATCTATAAGTAGGGAATTAGAATTGTATAACCTACTCATGCGCGATAGCGGCTCATGCATGCGGTAGTTGGTTCTATGATGGTGGATATGAATCAACTCTAAATTACGCAAGTGGTGAGATTCTCCGCGGTAGTTAAAACTTATGGACGAGAGCAAGTAGGGAGCATCAATAAAGCCAGTCATAAGCTGATGGAAAAATATTAGGCATTGTTGATACGTCTTTGACTTAGGGTTTGTAATTGCAAAAGTTGAATTCGATGTTCATAAGGAGGTAGATTGAATGGATCTTCCCAAGGAAGACCCTTCAAAGCAAAACGTATAAATTTGTGTTGTACTGCCTCAATACGATGTTTATGAATTTCATGTAGGGGAGACCAAACTTGTGACGCTTACTCGAGATGAGGGCGAACGTAGCAGTTATACAAAGATAGTATTGCATAAAGATCATCAAATTCTTTTGACCACCTCTTTATGAAACCCAGCAGAATTTGCTTTCCTTACAATTGAGTTTATGTGCTCACTAAATTCAAGGTTTATATAGAAGTAAACACCTAGGTCACGAAAACTTGAGACATTACATAATGAATGACCAGACATTAAGTACATAGCTCTACTAGGTTCACGTTTTTTCGAGAAAGTCATGGTTTGGGGCTTCGAGGGGTTGATACTAAGACCATTCTTTTTACACCATGTTCCAAAGCTATCGATATCTTTTTGAAGAAGTGCGCGATTAGAAGTATTTTGAATGGACTTAAAAATTTTCATATCATCTGCGAAAATAAGAATTTCACTATACGAAATGCACAAAATAACGTCATTAATGGCAACAATGAAAAGCAAAGTCCCAAGGTGACTGCCTTGTGGTACACCCGACAGAGCATTGAAGGGATTCGAAAATCTGTTACGAAATTTTACTTGGTACGTTCTATATTAGAAATATAAGAGCATATTTATACAATTAATATTGTAGGAAATCCAAAAGCCTTGAGCTTATATAATATAAAATCATGAGAGAGTTGATCGAATTCTTTGGAAAAATCAGTGTAAATACAGTCGAGCTCATACCCATTTTCAAGCGCATTGGAACATTTGTGAAGAAAAGAAAGAAGTTTTGTTACCGTTGATCTTTTCTGCATAAAGCCATGCTGGTTCCCGGCAAATAATATTTTTTGTAAAGAATGAGAGGCTGTCACAAACAACTTGCTCAAAGAGTTTAGGGATGCAAGACAGTTTGGATATAGGCCTGTAGTTTTTTATTTCTATTTTATCACCCTTTTTAAAAACCGGAGTGATAAAGGAGTTTTTCCAAAGGCTTGGGAAAACGCCTGTTTTGATTGAAAGCTGAAAAAGATATTGAAGTGGGAACATTATTATGGAACGGCATTTCTTTTAAAGAATTGGCGGGATTCCATCCGAACCGGACGAAAAGTCATCTTGCAGAAGTGATAAATATTTTAAAATTTTGTCAGTATGAACAGGTGTATTATTAAAGCTTACTTGAGAGCAGTTACGTAAGTACGTAAAGTAGTTTTCATCGATTACTACGGGGTATCACAGAAAGAGCTTCGAAAATGATAAGCGAAGGCATTACAAATATCGTTAGTATTCTCTAGAGCAGTATCACCAGAAATAAAGTTAACTGGGTACCCATCAGATTTTTTCTTTGAATTTACGAATCGCCAAAAACTTTTCGGGTCATCCCTTAAAGAGAAAGACATCTGTCTAAGGTAGTTGGAGTAAAGAGTTTTAGAGAGCGTGTTAAAGTTTTGAAAAAAACTAATATAAAGTTTCAGTTTTAAATTCATTTTTATTGTTTCTTTCTTATAACTACTTACTTGCTAACAAAAATGTTTAAACTAGCTTACATAATAACTTAATTAACTTACTGACCCTGGGCGGGTACTCTAAATTACGCAATAACTTATTTCTAATGCCTTTCGGCCTAAGGATACAATAGGTATACCTATTTCAAAATAAAACTATAACTAAAAAAGTTTAAAAAACTTAGTTTCTTTGATCAATTGCTTGGTTTTTTACACTTTTTTTTTATTTTGATTTTTTGCGATTTTTTTTTGTGGTTTTCGACGCCGCTTTAAGTTTTTTTTTTTTTTGATTTTTGTGTTTTTTACTTTTTTTTTTTTGTTACGTTTAAAATTTTTTTTTGGTTGCCACTGTGCCTACCCCCTATACCCTGGGTCTTACACACTAAGCCTGTGCAAGCCAGCCATTGGCGACTCGCTATCGGTAACATTTTCTATATGTTGCTCAGACAACCACCAGAATAGTTTTGACGTTTTAATAACGTCCCGTCTATCGCGATCTATACCGCCCTACTGAACCGGAGGAGCTCTTCAGCTTCTCCGCCTACTGCGGCGACGTCCCGGCCATAAAGGAGCCGTCGTTCCACGGACTTACGGCAGACGTGGTAGATTAACGGAACGGCCAATCTGTCCTGTATCAAACCTATCATGTCAAAATAGAGGAAAGCCTCCGGTGGGACAAATCCACTGAAACGTGTTCTCTCCATATATTCAATGTTGGGGTAGTAAGCCCCAAATATCAGGCCATTGTTCGAAGACATCGCCCTTGCAGTGTGACCCCTAGTCAGTTTTATCATGAAGTTGTCGATTCTGTTTATTTGAGCCCCGTTGTAAAGAAAAGGACCCCATTAGGAAAATATTTTCTGTACTCCGACTCTGGTGTTCTGTGCAATCCAAGACAGGTACGCAGACACTGTCTCTCAAACACCCGAATCTTTTCCATTTGAGACGCTGTTACATTGAACCACATGGGGCACCCATAGACAATCATTGGCCTTATGAGGGCCATGTAGCAAATCACCTTCACTCTGCTATCAAGTTGACTGCTGTGAAACATTCGCCTTGTCAGAGCAAAAGCTCCTCTAGCCCTGGCCAGAGCCGCATCCATATGTTTGTTAAATTGATACTGATCTAGCCAGATGCCGAGGTACTTGACTACTATTTTGTTTGGCAGTGGGTGGCCATGTAGATCAACGATCACCAGCTTTCGCCAGTTTTTTCTCGTATCCCATGAGGCCCGAGCCAACGGGATTCTGAACACAATTGTTTCCGATTTCTGAAAGTTGATTTTCAACTCCCAGTCATCGCAATGCATGGTGAAGGGAACCAATTAGATCGCCGGTGAAAATGCTTAACAAAATAGGCGAATTCACCGCCCCCTGCTGTAGACCGTTCCGTATTTTAAAAGTTCTGGTAGAATTTGTATTGCAACTTTTGACAACAAACGTTCTACCATGAAGCATGTCATTTAGAATATATAGCAGTGGTTTACTCATGCCGTACCTGATCAACTTATAGAAAAGACCGTCTAACCAAACGGTATCGAAAGCCTTCTCCAAGTCAACCAGACATGCACCCGTACACTGCGTTTTAGCTTTGTTCCATTGAATATCAGATACTAGTTTAGACGCGGCATGTATGGTATCATGACCCGCCTTAAAACCGAACTGATTTTCGGGAATAATATTTTTTTCCTCAGCCCATGTGGACAGAGCTCTATTGAGAACTTTCTCGAATACTTTGCTGATAGTCGGAAGAAGACTAATTGACCGGAGATTTTCTGTATTGGAACCATCCTTACCTTTTTTAAGGAGAGGATGGACCACTGCCGTTTTCCAACGCACTGGATAATATGCATTATTCAGCGCATTGTTGAACAACGTGGTGTATATGTCCACCGCTTCCGAAGGGAGGTTTCGCAGCACAACATTGGGTATGCCGTCGACTCCTGCTGACTTCTTTTTCTTTATTTTGTGAAAGATGTCCAAGAGGTCCATCTTAGAAACGAACAGCGTGTTGGCCCCGTTTCGCTGTTCGACGACTGCATTTGCAAGTCGGTCGTCAGTGAACCTAGTGAAACCAGGATTCTCAGATCGCCAATGCGAGATCTCGTCTCTAAGATAGAGGTGTCCAACGAAGGCTCTATTCTCAAGGTCGTAATTAGGGCGAATGCACTCATTCACCTTATATACTTGCTCGAAAACAGCACCCACAGTCTCTACCTTCTCTTGAGCATCTTCCACTATAAAGTGGTCATCATCCAAGATGGCCTCATCTGGATCTATTCCTAATGTCAAAAGTAAGTTTTTGTTCTCTGTCGTCCTTTGGAGTTTAATACCCTGAAGGTCATTTTTATCTTTTCTCCTAAAATTTTTATTTATTTCCGGAAACATACTCGGGTTGTTGGACTGTACAGCTCGAATTTTGTTGTTCCAGAAAAGAGATATAGATATTCTGTAATTTTCTTTAATTAACTGTTGGAGATTTTTGATCTGTGACTTCAGAGTTCTAATCTCCAAATCGTGTCGGTCAGTAAACCTCCTGTGCAAGAGTTTGAGTCTTGACAGGAGTCCACTTTTTTGTTTGTAAAGTGCGTCTATTGTCGCGTTTCTGTACATGTTCGTATAGTCATGTTGCCTATATTTAGGAATTGTCCTGTCAATACAATATAACTAATATAAACATTGTGGTCAGATGTAGAATGAGTCTTAATGTATGCTTTCCAGGCTTTGTTCCTTTTGTTCCGCAGAATCTTTAGTTCTTTACCAAGGCTGATTAAAGCAGAAATTTTTAAGGATTTTTCGGGGAATAATTTTGTTTATACAATTTTCCAAAATCAAGTAAAGGCATTTGACTGCAACGTCGATATTGTCAGAAGCTGATACATTATGTATACCGGCTCTGATGAGTTCTTTTGAAAGCAAATCGAAATTCGCTATCCGAAAGTCAAAAGTATATGAACAGTCAAATGAGTTACTTCGAACATATAAATCAGAGCTCAAATCCAGAAAAATATCTAAAGGTGGGTGAAGATCATCAAGTTAGTAATGCCATACTTAGATTTAAGAACAACAGTACTAACTGCGTCAGATGAAAAAACTAAGTCGAGCATGCGATTCATAAAGTTTCTAATACAGCTTATTTGCTGTAAGTCTGAGGAAATGATATTGTCAAGTAAACGAAGCTCTTGCTGAGACGAAGTCAGTGATGCAACTTGAAAGGATCCGTCTTTAGAACGGACCCAATTCACTTCTGGCAAATTAAAATCACCCAACAATAAAATATAGCTTTTCAGACAACACAATGCCATGGCATAATCTAAAACTAAAGAGAGCTCAGTATAAGCTGAGACAGGACTCTTTGGAGGAATATAGACGTTTACGACATATATACTATTTAACTGTACGGATATTTTGACACATAAGACATCAATTGTAAATGGAAAAGGAAAAGTGATTTGAGAAGACATGTAAGTATTTCTTACAGAAATTAATGCACCACCTCCCACATCTTCAGGCTTATCGTAATGACGGTCTTTACGATATACTGAAAAGTCCTGACTAAAGAGCTCAGTGTCCAAATGACTTGGATTTAGCCAGGTTTCAGTTAAGACAAATATGTCATGCGAGAAGACTTGAGAGTTAAGGTAAAGCTCCGTAATTTTAGTACGAAGCCCTCTTACATTTTGGTAGAAGAGGGTAATTCTATTTAGTTTTTTGGTTCTGGTATCCGTTCAGTTCTAACTGCTTTTTTCTTGCGTAATGTAAACTCTTTAATGAGTGTACCATCAAGCTAAGAATCACTATTCAGTAAAGAATTAGAGAGGGAGGGAGGAACAACTAACTTAAATGAAGAAACAAAGCTATTGTTTTTACTGATTTTATTACATTTGATTGACGTAAAAGAGGGGATACTCTTTTTGTCAACCAAATGACGCAGAACATCATCTGACGTGATTTCTGGTCTAAGTCGTGAGACAAAAAGGACACTTATTCCCAGAGAAACAGGTTCAATTACATCCTGCGTGTCCATAGAAAGCGAGTTTTCGATCATTGATGTAGTGGATTCTATTGCATCCAGGTTACTATTAGAGATAGGATTTTTACTCAATGACGCATTGGACTTAAGAAAAACGAGTAAACTGTTCAGTTGATCTTTGTTCGTATTGCTCCTCAGTGTTTTGCGCTTTGGAGGAGGACTAGAAACTTGATAAGCTACTGAACCATCGCGATTTTTTTTTTTTTTTTTTTTAGTTTTTGGATAATGCTATGGCCGAGCTAAGGAAGTCGATTGTGATTGAAGGTTTACTAACAATTGGGGTTTATCAATGATTAAAGGCCCCAAATCATCAGTTGAGGTTGAAGTATCAACGGAACTATAAGGAGATGAAAATGAAGCGAGGTTAGAAACACTGTCATTGAAAACCTTAAGAAGATCCTCAAAGCCTTTCGACATTTGAATAGCCAGTAGGTACAGGGATATCTTTTTGCATTCTGAGCAATAGCAACAAGCAATCTTTGACGCACTTATTTTGTCAAAAAATGCATTGCTTGAGCCAATACACTTGGAATGGAAGACATTCCCGCAAGGCCCATAGCATTCAAACAGAGGAGCACTGGCGTTTTCGATGCATTTACCCGCTGCACAAGCCATGTTAAAAATGTAATTAAAGATTAAATTAATTTGCAAGTGCAATAAAAATAAGGTGAAATCAAAATAATAATAATTAATAACAAAAAAAAAAAGTCACCCCAATGGGATTTGAACTTGTGTCCCGGGAGTTGAATTGTACTAAAAATGCTGGTCTGCTAGACGATTGCACCACCAAGCAGATAATTTAAGGGAAGTTTTTACTTTTGATATAAAGGGTTTCCAATGAGAGTGATATGATTTATTTTTTGAAAAAAACGCACTTTTTGTTGAGGAAATTCAAATATGTACAAATGTACATATTTTTTTTTAATGTGCAGTTCAATCAATACAATTCAAATGGCCACCACGACTTCTGCATCAACAAATTAGATGAACCCAATTTTCGAGCACTTTTCCACTAAATCAAGTCGTATATCAAGAATGGCACGTTCAATATTGACTTGTAATTGTAAAGCTTGAAGAGAGATTTATTTTGAAAGACCAATGACTTCAAGAAACCCTACAAGAAAGAGTCTAATGGTGTTAAATCGCGACTTCTTGGAGGCCATTCAATATCACCATTTCTTGAAATAATCAAATCTCAAAATTTTTCTCGCAATAATTCAATTGTTGCATTTGCTGTGTGACACGTAGCCCCGTCTAGTTGAAACCAAATGTTATAGGTTATCAATGATCTATACCGCTCTCCATTGACAGTAATGCTTCATTTTGAAAGAAGTACAGACCGATGATTCCACCAGCCCAAAGACCAAACCAAGCTGTCAATTTAAGTGAATGTAATGGTTTTTCATGAATATTTTGTGGATTTTCATCGCCAGTTTTGTTTGCTTAACGCACTAGTCAAATAAAAATAAATCTCTTCGGAAAAGATGATTTTCTTAAAAATATCGTTTTCGATTTCAAGTTGTTCCAAGGCAAAATCAGAAAGTTCACGACGTTTACGGTGGTCCAATGGTCAAATTGTAAACACTTCTGAATGAAATAAAAAACAAATGACAGATCATGACATACTACTAATGGCCGAAACGCCACTGCAAAATCATATCATACCTATTGGAAAACCCTTTACAAAATTAAATTGGAATATACTTTGTTTAGACAAAGATGATATGTAGTTAAGATTTACAATATAAAAGAAAGAGAAGAGAATGTTTTTTTTTTTGAAATCACTCAAAACACACTCAAACGGAACAGAAAAATAAAAAAAATCTATTTCTTACCAAACACAATGAATGCAGAGCGACACAAAAATTAAACTAATTGACTACAAAAATGCAGGAAACAAACAAATTCAATTGATTTAACTGATTTTAAACACTTCAAAAAACTAAAACAATTCACAATGATATGAAAATCAATAGAAATACTATAATGAAATGAAATTTTCAACAGAGCTAAATTAAGCAAGACTAATAACACACAAACCAGTGCTACCACTACCACTAATATTCATAAGATAATAAAAAGAAAGAAAAAAGAAAATTAATAATGATAAAAGTGATATTTTATGAAAATTAAAAAGATAAAAGACATAAAAAAAAATTTACTATTCGTGGAGGACCGTAAGCTTTTTACCTAGGAATCCAGGGCCAGTCCATGGATTTTCATGAAATTTTCGGAAATGTGTTTTGGATGGCGTATAGAAAAAAGTAAAAAATAAAATTTCACCGCTCTCAATTTTTTAATTATTTTTAAAATTAATTATTAACTTTTAGAATTTTATTTTATTTATTTAGGGTATTTTAGATAAGGTTTTCCAAAGCGTAAGGATGGATAGGTTTGGTTAAGACAAAAAAAAGTTGTATGAGAGGGGGGTTCTATATCCCTCCGTGTAGGCGCGAGGGGCAATTTTATATGAAATTTACTTCATTTTTTAAAAAACTATTAAAAATCAACTAAGTCACTTACTTTCTCATACTTTAGTGATTTTGAAAGCTATTGCTTTGTTCTTTAATAAAAATTTTAATTTGAGTTCAATTAATGAAAAGTTTTGGAGAAATCAATCCTCAAAGTCAAAATTTTGAAAAAAGAAAATATTTTTTTCTTAATTAATTTTTTTTTCATAATTTTGCCCCACAAAGGGCCATTTTTTCTTTTCATGTTCAATGCTTATATTAATATTTACTCAGAGCAAAAAACCGATTACAACAATTTTTCTTGGTTTAAGAGAAATTAAAAAAAAACGAAAGATACTTTTTTCCAGAAAACAAAATGTCGTTAATTTCCCGCTAATTGAACTTTTTTCCTGGAAGTGAAATGTGAAATGTGTCTTAATTAGCACATAGAAAAAAGTTAAAAAAAAAAAAATTTGTATGATCTTAATTTAAATATAAATTATAAATAATTATTAAAATTTTAGAGTTATATTTTAATTATATTAGTTTTAAGTTAAATTTTAAATTTTTAAATTTTTGCTCTGAGTAAATATTAATATAAGCATTGAACATGAAAAGAAAAAATGGCCCTTTGTGGGGCAAAATTATGAAAAAAAAAAATTAATTAAGAAAAAAATATTTTCTTTTTTCAAAATTTTGACTTTGAGGATTGATTTCTCCAAAACTTTTCATTAATTGAACTCAAATTAAAATTTTTATTAAAGAACAAAGCAATAGCTTTCAAAAACACTAAAGTATGAGAAAGTAAGTGACTTAGTTGATTTTTAATAGTTTTTTAAAAAATGAAGTAAATTTCATATAAAATTGCCCCCCGCGCCTACACGGAGGGATATAGAACCCCCTTCTCATACAACTTTTTTTTGTCTTAACCAAACCTATCCATCCTTATGCTTTGGAAAACCTTATCTAAAATACCCTAAATAAATAAAATAAAATTCTAAAAGTTAATAATTAATTTTAAAAATAATTAAAAAATTGAGAGCGCTGAAATTTTATTTTTTAACTTTTTTCTATACGCCATCCAAAACACATTTCCGAAAATTTCATGAAAATCCATGGACTGGCCTTGGATTCCTAGGTTTTGCCTTTTTTATGTCTAACGGTCCTCCACTATATACAATTACTGTAACCTTGAGTTGAACTTTTTGCCAAATATGTGAAAAGCAAACATTTAATTCTTCTGATGCTTCTAATTTCCCTCATTGCGATTGGCAGGGAGTTTCAAAGGCGTATAGCATGAATAAAGAATTGACGCTGAGTTGTGAGATATTTAAAACGAGGTGGTATAAGAGCGTGAGACCTTGTAGAATGAAGGAAACTCGGTCTACTATGTAGATAGTCTGGTTGCAGGGATTGGATTATTAGATGGAGGTAACTTAAGCTAGTCCTAAACGACGAACATGCTCGCCGAGCATGCTCTTGCTCGCCGTATTTTCATCGTCTAGGGGTTGGTTGGCGAGCCGCTCGCTGTTGGCGAAAAATTTCGAATGTTCGTTGGCTTCGTTGTTCGTCATGTAGGGCCATGCTCGCGAGCAAACCGGTTCTTTACTATGACGCAAACCTCATTTCTGCTGTGGACGTCGTCGTGTGCATATCGCGCATACAGTAAAAAGGCAACAATTTAATAGAAGAATACACACGTTTACGCTGTGGGGAAACAACATGAAATGAATGTTCGGCAAATGTGTTCGCCGTCTATGGGATAATGCAAACTAACATGTTCGTCGTTTAGGACTAGCTTTAGTGAACCATTCGTATCTCTCTGAGTGACGTTGTGGGGTACACTCGTTTCGAGGATTGTTCTTTCATTTCAACGATTTGATGTTCTAATTTGCTTTATAGAAAAAAAGTTAAAATGGCTTGTATATGTGGCCTTAAAGTAGAGCGCACCGCGTCGAAAATTCAATGCAGTCATTGCAATAGCTATTTTCATTTAAAATGTGTAAATTTAAAACCTTGTGATAAAGACTATATGCAACGAAATCACATAGAATATCGCTGTCCATTGTGTTCTAAACAAAGAAGAGATTCACTACGAGTCTCACCTACAAAAAATCAACAACAAAATCATAAACATTCACTTTCATCTCAAACTCCACCACCACCAACAATACAACAACAAAGTCTTCAAAATAATTCCAAACCACACACCACTTCACCGCCACAAAAATCTCCATCACGCCAAATGTTCAAACCACCTCCATCCAATGTCAACCAACAGCAATTAAACTCCGAAACCAAGTACTCTTCTCCTATTCAGCCATCATCAGTTACCGCCACCGCTACACCATCATCCCAATCTCAATCAGCTGTTCTCCCATCCACTGATAGCCGCAACACTACTTCTCATATCACCCTTGAAGTTGTCTACAAAGAGATTGTGTCTTTAAATAAAGAAATAATTTCTTTGAAAGAGATTAAACGCAATGTTTTATCTCACATTGGCACACTTGAAGCAGAGAAACGCAGTTTGATTGAGAAGGTCGATATACTTCAGAATAGAGTCAATGTAATGCAACAAAACCAATTGCGCAAATGCATTGACATTGTAGGTGTACCGTCTGTGAACAAAGACAATGTATTGACCTCAACTCTGAAGATTCTAACAGACATCGATGATAGTATAACAGCGGATGATTTCAACTATTGTTTTGTAAAAACTATAAAGAGTAAGATGCCTACTAAACATAGCAATAATAATGTCAAATCAACAACAACAGCAACAAAACCTTTGGATATCGTATGCGTTAAATTCAAAAAAATGGAATGTAAGATGAAACTTATTTTAAAAAAGAAAAAGAAACAAATTAATACTATTTTATTCGGTAGTAATCTTGGAAAAAAACCTATTTACATTAATGAAAGTTTAACATCTTATAATAGATTATTACTTACTAAAGCCAAACAATGAAAATGGAAAAACAATATCAGTTTCTGTGGATAAAAAATGGAACAGTATTAATGAAAAAGCATGAAGGAGAAACCACTTATCGCATCTCATCTTTTGATGACCTTAACAAAATTATTTTGCTATGGTCAAATCGTTCACAGATTTTAATGATGCATCTTTTGTATCTCCTTTTTGCTTTTTTGATAAAGATCTTTGTAAAACATTACATCTTTCCAAAAATTACAAAAATAGTTTTTTCATTATCCAACAAAATATAAGAAGTCTTCGCAAAAATTTTGATTCTTCTTGATCCATCTAGAATCATTTGATAATAAGCCTAAATTAATATTTCTGACAGAAATTTGGATTTATGATCATGAAAAAGAATTTTTTAAGATTCCCGGTTATAATTTGTTTACAAAGTGCAATAATACTTATGCTTCAGGTGGTACTGCGGTTTTTGTGGACGAAAGTTTGAGCTGTGATTTTTTTAGTAAGGATCTTCTAAGCTCTGATATGCTTGAGATTTCAGTAATTATCAATTCTATAAAACTAGTTTTTAATTTTATTGTTGAAAGTGTTGAACCGATATTGTGGTCGAGGTTACTTAAATATGAAATTTTTAAAAAATGATCCTTTATTGACCACAACAATTAAACGAAAAAAAAACCCAAATTTTTTCTTCTTCTTTTGAACTTATTTATTCGTATGCATTTCAAGTTGACATGAAACTCATCTTCAGCGATTAACAACGTCTACTAACATTAAACAATATTTTGACCGAAAGAGAAGTGAAAGAAAACAAAGTTAAAGTATACAGCAAAGTAAAACAGTATAAAAACATTACATATTTACAAAAATACATTAAACTAGAAGTGTAAACAACAGAGACGCAATATTTCCACCATCAGTATTCATCTTCTCTTTCGTCTTATGTATTATTAGCGACTCATACGCATCAAGCTTTCTTGTACTTGGTACAGATTTTAATAACCGCACGCTCTCTTCAAACGGTCCGATGGTATGTGGTGGGTCTTCAGACTTCAGCAAACACATGAGCAGCCACAGATGATCGATGCACTTGCTTGTTTTTGATGCAGTTGAGGTGCTCTTTGAACCTTGTTTTGATGCTCCGTTTCGTTTGTCCTATGTACTATTTGTTGCAATCTTTACAGCTGATTTCGTATATGCCGCTTTTTTCACTTGTTGGTGTTTCGTCTTTCGTTGAGCCGAGAATTTTTTCAAGCTTCGTGTTGTTGTTGTAAACTATGTGTATATTTTCTTTCATTAGGGGTTTTCTCAACTGATTTGTTATTGTTGGTATATATGCAAATGATACGCGGAATTTTGTTGTTGATGTTTTATATTGTGTGAAAAGTGTTGTTATGTTATTTTTCCTTATGTTATTTGATTGTTTTTTGATGATCTTTTCTATTATTGTTTTATCAAAACCGTTGACATTTGCTAGATGCACAATGAAATCAAACTCTTTTTTAAAACTTGAAACTGAAAGTGGTAGCTTACATAGTCTATATGCCATAGAGTGGAACGCTGCTATTTTATGTTGGTATGAACAAAATGAGTCCCTGGGAATGTATCGATCCGTTGTTGTGCTTTTTCTATAGACTTCGAATTCTAGTTTATTATTCCGATTTTTGCATAGCACATCCAGAAAGGGCAAACAACCCTGGCTGTCTTCTTCCTCTATTGTAAAGTTTATGCTTTCATATCGGTTATTTAAAATGTTCAGTATGTTTTGTGCTGTTCCTTTTTTGATAATACTGAAATCATCTACGTATCTTAGCCAAATTCTTGGAAGTGAACCTTCATTCTTTAAATCATTTTCAAATTTGGCCATAAAAGCTTCAGAGACGAGTGGTGACAAGGGATTACCCATGCTGGTTCCGTTTTGGTTTTTGTAGAATTTACCACGGAAAACGAAACAATTGTGTGACATACAAGTTTTAGCTGCTTTTATATATAAATTTCTATCTCTTTCGTTTCAAGATGAGATTTTAAAGATTCTAGAGCGATTTCAATTGGAATGCTTGGAAAAAGTGCTTGAACATCAAATGACACAATGGTTTCATCATCTTAGCTAGAATTGACTTGAAAGCGAATTTAATCTTAACAAGCACAGTATCTTATTTTAAGATTTAAGATCATTGCATGACTTGTTTATTTATTAATTTTAATGAAAGATGTCATGGCAATCTAAAAAAGCTGGTAGTGAATGAGAATTTTTCCAAAGTTAATTATGAACGTCTTAATTCTTTTTTGATTTCTGAAAACTGGTCAAGTGTTTTAGCTGATCCTGATCCTTCATCTGCTTTTGATAAATTTGTTTTTTCTTTAAATGGTTATGTTGTACAAAGCTATGAAGTAATAAGGAACAGAAAACGCAATTTAAAAAAGTTAAAGCCATGGATGAATGATATTTTATTGAATAAAATCCATTATAAAAATAAATTAAAACTAAAGTGTAAGAAACATCCTAATAACGTTCTAGTCCGTGAAAATTATGAATTGTTATGTAAAGAAATAAGTCTAGGAATTCCAATTTACAAAGAAAATTTTTATATGGATAAGTTTCATAGGCCAAAGGTAACTCAAAAAAAGAATGGGGTGTTATAAATGAAATTTTTAACAAAAACAACACATTTGGAATTCCTTCCATTCTTTCTGTGGATAATATGGATATTTCTGATCATTCTGTAATGGCTAAAATTTTTAATGAGCATTTTGTTCAAATAGCTAGTAACACTATTTCTGAAGCGGGATTAAATTCAGTCAACTGCCCAGAATCTTGTTTTAATGACTGTCTTAAAGCATCAAGTTTCTTTTTTGTAACGATTTCTTCTTTTTAAGTCTTCAAAGTTATTCAAGCACTGGATAACTCGTTTTGCTCTAAATCAAATGGCTTTTCAAACAACTTTGTCAAACAAATTAGTTTTAATGTGGTTGATGTTTTGACTCATTTATTCAATAAAAGTATTTTTCTAGGTGTATTTCCACAAAGTTTCAAATTAGCGGAAATCATTCCTATTTTCAAAAAAGGCGATAAAAAATGTACTAATAATTATACCCCTATATCTTTATTATCAGTGTTTTCAAAAATTTTTTAAAAACTTATCAAATGTAGAGTTGTAAACTACCTTGAAAGAATTTCGTTTCTCAGCTCAAAACAATACGGATTCAGAGCTGGTAAATCAACTGAAGATGCACTTTTAACACACTGCTCTCATATCTACGAGAGTATTGATCAAAAAAAGTTTACTGCTGCTCTTTATATCGATATCAAGAAAGCTTTCGGTACAGTTGATCATGGTATTTTATTATGTAAATTAGAAAAAGCTGGCTTTAGGGGTTGTATACTGAACTGGTTTGCTTCCTATCTTAAGAATAGAAATCAGAAGGTGAAATTAGGTGGTAGTTTCAGTGAAACCAGAAATATTAACATAGGTGTTCCTCAAGGTTCAGTATTAGGTCCAATTTTGTATATTATTATTATTTATATTAATAGTATATTTAGCCTTAGCCTAAAAGGAAAAGTTTGTGGGTTCGCTGATGACATAGCTTGTGTATATTCTAGTGATACAATGTTAGATCTAGCTTCAGATGTAAACTATGACTTGGAGTTATTCAGACATTGGTTTGGTATTCATAAGCTTGTGATAAGTGACAAAACAAGAATCATGTTTTTCAATACACCTGCTTTCAATTCAAATACTCCACTTCTTGTACAGCATAGCATGGACTGTAGAAAATTCATGCTAAGTAATTTGTCTTGCTGTGTTGCTAATATGTGCCCAATTAATGACCTCGTTTCTCACCTAAGTGTTTTTGTATCGACCCAGTAACTGAATATAAGTACCTTGGCCTAACAATTGATAACAATATGAACTGGAAAGCTCACACTTTAGCTTTAAAAAAATATTTGTTGTCAACTACGTATGTCATGTTCCATTTGAGAAATCTCTGTTGCAAGAAACTTATGGAAACTGTCTATTACGGATTGGTGCAGTCGAAAGTTCAATATGGTATAATTTGCTGGGGTGGCACTTATAAAAACTATTTGCAACCTATTTTAGTTACCCAGAAGCATATTTTAAGAATAATCTGGAAGAAAAAAAGATATGAACACAGCTTCTCTTTGTTCGTCAGTTCAGGTATTCTCCCGCTAAAACATCTATATTTTTATAAAGTATTGAAAATATTTTTCTGTAGAAGTGGTTATCTCTCAAGCCACATATCACCTTACGCATTACGAAGTAGCGATAGAAATCTTGCTTTAATTCCTGCGCACAATACTCGTAACTTTCTCAACTTTTATACTGCAGTAGCACCTAGACTATTCAATAATTTACCCTATGAAATTCGATGCCTTCGTTCACCTCATTTGTTCAATAAATGTATTAAAAAGTGGCTTTTAAATTTTGATTTTGATGCAATCAATAATATTATCAGGATCCTGCAATGAGTTTGAATCATTTTGAATAATTTCTTTGATTTTTTAACATAGATTAAAGTAAATAAAAATAATTATTTGTTTATTTTCTCGACAAAATACCCCACAACATTTGTTGATTAAATATATATCTTAGTAGTATACTATTAGTTTTCTTTTTGGTACTTTCGTCACTTGTCTTTAGGCAACAGATCGTACCTTTCCTTTTTCTTAACTCATTTTAATATTGAAGTACACTTAATGTAGCGAAGTTAAAAAGTATACACAACACTTAAACCTACTCGCTACATCCCTGCTTCGCCCCAGCGCCCCAAGTGGCAAGGACCGGTTATTAAACAATTGTCATTGCTTGGTCGTTGAAAAAAGAGAAGACATTCTTCAACTTGAGTTCTCTCATGTAATCTTTATATTACACTACGTGTTTTTAAACCTAAGGGAACAGCACAAAAGATCTTTCAGGTCGACGTGCTTGTAAAGGTAACTTTCACCTTCACCCTACATAATTTAAAAAAAAAAAATCCTTATATTGTTCGACTAAAAGAGTTTATAATAAAAGTATTGTAACGTGCGCTTAGTTCGCAAAATAAAACTTCACCTTTCAATTTATTTCAACCACTTTTATTCAGTATCTATACTTTATTCGATCTCAACTCGACTTTTGGACTATCACTTGTATACAATTTACTCTTCACTTTATCACTCTATAATCAAAACTGCCCTCTGGTTGCCTCGGGCGGGCTATTTATATCGAATGACATTTCATCTAGAACTCTCCAGCAATTTCCACATGGTGTCCACTCTCCACTATTTTGGCTGTCAAACATTTTCTCTCCTAGAATATTTCTACACTTACACTAGTGTTGCCCCTTGTGTTTTCGGTTGAACGTTTTTGATTGGGAAATTGGTATTAAATGTTGGGTTCACGTTACACTGCCCACTCCTTAAGATTGTTCGTCCCGAATAATTCCATCTGCAGCCTCGCCACTATATCGATGCAGCCGGTCACAATGAACTACTTTTAACTTGCCTCTTAGTCCTCTTTGGATGCGGTAAACCACGTCGTTAATCCTCGTGACAACAGTATAAAAACCTTCCCAGTTTTGCTGAAGTTTCGGTGACAATCCCTTTTGACGATGAGGATTATAAAGCCACACACGATCTCCTGCTTGGAATCCTGACGTTGTCGCTTTTGTGTCATACCGTGTCTTCATCCGGTCGCCATACACTGTGGCCATGTCCCTGTTCTATTAAATCTATCTGTAAGCCTACCCACCGCTATGTTTGAATCACAGACATAACAATTTCGGAACCACTTCTCCACGTCACCTCTAACATGCAGCCAGTAAAAGCGTTTTCGCACGTTCTCCAGCGTCTTGTTGACTCCCAGGTGGCTTCCTGTAGGGCTTCTATGCATCTTTTGTAAAACCTCTTTGATTTTCGATTGAGGAACAATAAGCTGCATTACAAAAGATTTACCGTCAGGAGATTCCCATTTGCGCTGGAGTACGCCTTCTTGCACGCGAAGCGAGTCCCACTGTGCCCAATAGGCTTTGACAACAGGGCTTTGGTCAGAAATGTCGTTCCAGTCAGGTTTCGTGTTGTTCTCTTTCCATTTGAGAATCGGTCCGATGTCTGGATCCTTCTTTTGAGCAGACCTCAATTCTTCCTTGTTCCATCCGAATATGGGTTCCATTCTCATCCGCTGAGTCTTGGTCTCTACTTTCCGCCAGCAATTCCATTGGGAGTTTTCTACCTGATGTCCAATTCGGTATTGATAAAAGCCATCACACAATAGCGCGTTTGCCTCGCGTCGACCTCATTTGACAGAACAATCAAAAGTTCAACTATATGAAATCTGTAGAGTCGCACACAATCACGCTTTGTCCTCAGACGCGTCGTTTGACAAACGTAAGCAAACGTAACGAAGCGACCAAAAGTTCAGCTATGTTGAACTTTTGCTCGCTGAAGAGTAATAAAATCGATGTAAGCAAACCTTCGATTTACGAAACAAATTATCGATACGTCGGTATCGATGTCGAAGTGTGTTTCAGCTGAAATTTATCGATGTTAATACTAGACAAATATTTAAGTTCTCGTTATTACAGCTGTACTAAATTTAATTTTTGTTGGATTATTCAATGTAGGTGTTGTTGAAGCATTTAAACTACTTTGAATTTGCAATGGTGTTTTGAAAAATCGACTTCTACTTTATGTTATATTTTTCTTATCGATGATTTCGATGAATTTTCGATACATGAGCGAGTATAAAGTCGATTATAGATTTTTGTGGCAAACAAATCAATCAAATTGTACTTCATATTTGTGCGTGAAGTGTACTTAAGCTGAATTTTAGAGTGTTTTAGCAGAACTTTGTCGATGTAACTAGTATATAGATATTTCAGCTATCGTTGTTAAACCTGTATTAAACTCGACTTTTGCCAGACGAAGGTGATGTTTAATCACTTAAACTACTGTAATTCTGAAAAGATGTTCTTAAAAATCGAGATTTCGATTGATTTTCGATGCATGGCCGCATGGGTTAATATGAAGTCAATCAATATGGGCAATATTGAAGGATTTAAATCATTTTATTTTTGTAAAGGTGCTCGACCAATAACTTAAGCGATAATTTCATACCGTATATTGCGATAACATTTTTGATATCTGTATGAATATATCGATTATGTTGAAAAAATCGACAAGTTTTTCATTTTAAACAGCAAATGTTATCACAAACATGTGATAACACAGTATAGAAATGCAACTACGCAAATTATACTTAGCTCAATTGATTACACTACACATTTTACTTAGCTCCTCATTCATCCCTTTATCAGAAGTAACTTACAAATTAGCAATCGATCTAGTTTTCCATGTATTTAATACAAAAGAAAAAATCGATTTTTGTTATCGATAGTTACTGATAACGACGATGGTCGTTCGATACTTCAATCGATATATATTCTTAATTTTGCACAAGCTTAGACGAATGAATGACAGTAGGGCGTTTTGAGGATTTCTCATGTAACGTGAAGCCTACGTGAGGTCGACGCGGCGCAACGCTCTATTGTATTTTGGCTTTAAGTCTGCGGTCTTACTCTACAGCTCGCGGATTGATTTTCTTGGACTTCACAGCGTCGACAAGCAGTTTCAGTTTTAATTGGTGGCAACCGGCATTGTTGCTGTAAGTGCCCCGTCTTATTACAATTCCAACATCTGGCAAGTCCGTTCCGCTGGTTCCTTTGTAGCTTAACTCCTGGGCATGATCCAGCCTCGAATATGGCTTCTCTTTGACAATGTACCATTTGAGAAGCTTGCTCAGATGCTTCCATCATTAATGCAAACTCTAGAGTTTCAGAAAGAGTTCGTGTTCTAGCAGTTCGCACAGATCTCTGAAGATGTTTGTCAGAAATGGCACGAACGAAGGACTCAACAGCCAGATGGTTGATGATTTCTTCTCCAGCATCCGGGTATGCCAGGTGAACCAGTCTTTCGACGTCTGCTTGGAGCTGCTGTAGACTTTCACCCCTTTTCTGGACTCTGTTATTGAGTTGGACTCGGAAGACTTCTTTCAAGTGGCTATCACCAAAGCGTTTATCTATAGCTGCCACGAGAGAACTGAAATCGTAGCTCTTACCAGCTGGAACAGTTTGAAGTAATTCAGCTGCTGGTCCTCTAAGAGCAAGAGTCAGTGCTATGTATTTGTCTTCGTCATCCCAGCCATTTGCTATCGCAGCTGCCTCAAATTGTCTCCTGTAAACTGACCAAGACGACTGTCCGTCGAATGTTGGTGGTTGTACTTTTCTTTGCTTTAGACAATCTCCACAAGTTTTCCGTAGCTCCATTTTCCGCATCTGGTCTAGTTCCTTAGCCATGTTTTCGATTCGTTTCTCCAAAGTGGCAAGCTGACTTTCGCATTGACTCTCAAGCTTGGAAAATCGTTTCTCAACACATTCAATGCGTTTTTCTAGGCCACAAACATTTTTCTCAATGTTACCCAATTTGCTTTCTAGAATGTTTTTCTGGCCTTCTAAAACATTCTGTTGCGCCTCAAGTCTTTCCAGAATATTCTGTTGTTCTTTCTTTTGTTCGTTTCGTTGTTCTTCAATCAGCTTCTTTTGTTCGTTTCGTTGTTCTTCAATCAGCTTCTTTTGCTCGTTTCGTTGCTCTTCCAGATTCTTTTGTTGTACTTCGAGTCGTTCAAGAACATTCTGCTGTTCCTTCTTTTGCTCATTTCGTTGCTCTTCCAGCTTCTTTTGTTGTACTTCGAGTCGTTCGAGAACATTCTGCTGTTCTTTCTTTTGCTCGTTTCGTTGTTCTAACAAAAGTTTCATCATACTAGAAAAATCTACACTTTCACTTACTTCCTTTTCTTCCACTTCTGTTTCAAAAACAAAAGTGTTTACGTCTTCCCCTTGCTGTTCCAAATAGTTACGCAAGCGCAGGACGAGCTCATTTTTCGATCCCGCTCTAGAAAGATTTCGCTTACCTAACTAACTTTTAAGCTCAATGCAGTTGAGCTCTTCTAACAACTTACCCATTTTCACTGTATATAATTATTATTTTTCCTTTCACTTTTTTTTTTTTTTTTACACTTTACTAATCAAATAAGTTCTATTTCCACTTCTGACACCAATGTAACGTGCGCTTAGTTCGCAAAATAAAACTTCACCTTTCAATTTATTTCAACCACTTTTATTCAGTATCTATACTTTATTCGATCTCAACTCGACTTTTGGACTATCACGTGTATACAATTTACTCTTCACTTTATCACTCTATAATCAAAACTGCCCTCTGGTTGCCTCGGGCGGGCTATTTATATCGAATGACATTTCATCTAGAACTCTCCAGCAATTTCCACATGGTGTCCACTCTCCACTATTTTGGCTGTCAAACATTTTCTCTCCTAGAATATTTCTACACTTACACTAGTGTTGCCGCTTGTGTTTTCGTTTGAACGTTTTTGATTGGGAAATTGGTATTAAATGTTGGGTTCACGTTACAGTATATTTTATATTTTATAAAAACAAAGTTTATTTAATTCGTGGTACAACCAGCCGCTACCACAATTGGTGACCCCGACATCTAAAAAAGAAATATACCACATCGACCACGCGGAGTGGCCGGCATATTCGCCATTTTTTCTGAAACCGAAATAGCCACTTACCACGTGAAGTGTATATTCAAACGCACAATTTTTTTTTCTTGGAAAATTCGCTAAACAAACAATAAGAGCATCCATCCAATTGCAAAAAATCCACACACAGCAACAATAAGAGCACCCATCCACCCAATTTTAAAAACTCCACACACAGCAACAATAAGAGCATCCATCCATCCAATTGCAAAAAATCCACACACAGCAACAATAAGAGCACCCATCCACCTTGCAAAAACTCCACATACAGCAACAATAAGGGCACCCATCCATCCAACTGTAAAAGCACCACATAGCAACAATAAGAGCACCCATCCGCCATCCATCCAACTTCAAGAGCAGCACATCCACACATACATCAAAAATCAAACAGGCAACAGTTATTAATTTCAAATTTTTCTTAAAAAAAAAAAAAAAAACAGAAACAACAGTGAGTAAAAAAAAAAATATTTTAGAAATTACAGAAATATGTAAAAACGTTATTTTTCTTTATTCTCTTTATTAAATCACATATCCATATATTACATATAAATTGCATGTACTTTTTTTTTTGAAACGTGGTTTTATAAAACGCTGGTTACGGTATATATACGTGATATATACGTGTGTAGAGGTAACAAAGCGTCATATTTTACAGGTCATACGGTTGTTTAGGAATCCCGTTTCGCCTCCTCTCGAATTTGCCGCGAGAATAATTTAACGATTTGGAGTGAAAAATATTTTTTTTTTAAGTGGATTTTGTTAAAGAATTTTTAATCGGATTTTCAATTGGTTTTGATAAATTTTAAATGTCGCTCGACAGTAAGACTACCGGAGGCGCAGGGAGAAGCAACGAGGTTTTAACACCAGCCGCTACCGTTTCCATTCAACAAGCTTCACTAATATCTATTAAAATTCCACCATTTTGGAATAATCGTCCCGATTTATGGTTTCTTCAAATCGAAACGCAGTTCCGACTAAAAAATATTAGTGCAAGCAATACAAAATACGATTATTTAGTGGCGTCACTGAATAATCATACAATGGAATCGGTCGCCGACGTTTTAGTTTCCCCTCCCGCGCAAGAAAAGTATGAAAACCTTAAAAAAGTTTTGCTGAAACGAAATCGGGATAGTGAAGAAAAGCGTTTGGACTCTCTATTAAACAAAGTTGAACTCGGAGATATGAAACCATCTGAGCTTTATAGGAGTATGGAAAGTCTGGCAAGTGGGAATAATCTCGTCAACCCACCATTAGTTATGAAGTTATGGTTAAATCGACTTCCATCAACTATTCGCGTTTGCCTCATGGCAGTTGAGAACTCTCAAACTCAAAGTGAGCTTTTCGCTTTAGCCGTTAGACTCCATCAATTCTCACCAGCTCCACATATCGCCCAAGTTAATTCACTTCCAGTTTCTGGTTCTGATTCCGAACTTTTACAAAAATTAATTTTTAAAATCGAACAACTTGAAACTAAATTTTCAAAGTCCAACAATTTTAGTAGAGCGTCCAGAAGTTTTTCAAGGGATAGGTATGGAGATAGACCCCGTTCGCAGAGTAGGTCTCGAAACGAAAATAAATCGATTTGCTGGTTTCATAAAAAATTCGGGAATAACGCGAGGAATTGTTCAATGCAATCATGCTCATTTCAATCCGAAGCAAATAAATTGACAAAAAACTAATTCGCCAGATCTCAAATGCGGCTTTGAGGGAAGCAAATTTTTCACGCCGTCTTTTTATTCGCGATAAAAACACAAAGCTTCAATAATTAATCGATACTGGCGCTGAAATTTCAATAATACCTCAAATGCTGCCAGCATATCAGAGAACCAAACGATTTTATCCTACTTACTGCGAACGGTGGAAAAATTCACACGTATGGTTGCAAACGATTAACAGTAGACTTGAATCTTAGACGCTCGATTTCACTTTTGTTATTGCCGACATCGATCACCCTATTATTGGAGCTGATTTTTTACATAAGTTCAACCTAACCGTTGACCTTCGAAGCCAACGATTAGTCGATAAAAACACTAATATTCAGGTCAGCTGTCTTTTC
The DNA here is from genome assembly GCA_914767635.1 of Melanostoma mellinum. Lineage (NCBI taxonomy): Eukaryota > Metazoa > Arthropoda > Insecta > Diptera > Syrphidae > Melanostoma > Melanostoma mellinum. The sequence goes on from OU612060.1 coordinate 109,841,402, forward strand.
AAACCCGCGAACACAAGCTCTCCAAAACTATTTTCGATCCCAAGTTTATTCGGCGCTATCCTTGATGAGTTTCCCGAGCTTAAGGCTCCACCAGACTTTACGTTACCGGTCAAACATGACGTTGTCCACCGGATACAAGCAACTGGTCAACTCCCTTCAGCTAGTGCTCGACGACTCAATCCTGAGAGGTTAGCAATCGCAAAGCGTCAGTTTCAACAGATGATCGATCTGGGAATTTGTCGTGTCTCAAAGTCACATGTAGCTTCACCACTTCACATGGTTCCCAAAAAGAATTCTTTGGACTTCAGACCATGTGGTGACTACAGATCGCTAATGCTCAAGACTTTTCGGCTAACCTCGACGGTTCTGTAATTTTCTCAAAAATCGATTTGATTCGCGCTTACCACCAAATACCGGTCGCAGAAGAGGACGTTCATAAAACAGCGGTCATAACACCTTTCGGGCTTTTCGAATTCTTAAGAATGCCATTCGGAGTTCGCAACGGTGCCCAAACTTTCCAAAGATTTATGAATAGCGTTTTAGGTGATCTTTCGTTTGTATTCGTTTACTTAGACGATGTTCTCGTTTCAAGTCAGTCGGTAGAGGAACATTAAGCGCATTTACGTGAAGTCTTTCGAAGGTTACAGGAGCACGGACTCAACGTTAATTTAGCGGAATGCGAACTAGGAGTAAGCGAGCTCGATTTTTTGGGTTACAACATTTCCAGAAGTGGAATCATTCCTTCGCCTGAACGAGTTAAAGCCATCAACGAGTGTCCTAGTCCTCGCTCCATCAAACAACTACAGCGCTTCCTCGGTATGATTAATTTTTATAATCGTTTCATGCCAAATATGGCATCTAAGGCTAAGATTTTGTATGAACTTTTAAAAACAGCGAAAAATGAAAAACCAAAGCCAAGACAAACTTTCGAATGGTCAGACATGTGCGAAGAAGCGTTCCAAGTTCTCAAGCGAGATCTATCGCAGCGTACTATGCTTTTTCATCCAAAGCCTCTAGCGCTAACTAGCATTATGGTAGACGCTTCCAGCGACGCGATCGGAGGAGTCCTCCAGCAATACCATAATAATAGTTGGGAACCTTTGGGCTTCTATTCCACACGTCTGAGTCCGGCCGAAAGAAAATATTCGACGTTCGATCGCGAACTCCTCTAAATTTTTAAAAGCGTTAAACATTTTCGGTATTACGTGGAAGGAAGGCAATTCACTGTTTTCACCGACCATAAACCGCTCACAAACGCAATTTGTTCAGAAACCGAAAAGTCACCTCGTAAAACACGCCATTTAGAATTCATAGCAGAGTTTACTACTGACATTCGTGACATCAAAGGTATTCAAAATATCGTCGCCGATACCCTATCAAGGTCATATGTCGAATTGATTGATTTTAAAAATGTCAGCATTCCAAGTCTTTTAAAAGAGCAAGAAAACGACGAAGAGCTCAAGTCAATTTTAAAACTTTCAAAAACATCTTACAAGTTAGAAAAACACACATTCCAATCAATGACGTCGAAATTTGGTGTGAAACTTCCACTGCAAAAATTCGTCCATATGTTCCTGAAATTTTTCGAAGAACAATTTTTGACAACTATCACAAACTTTCACATCCAGGTTCAAAACCAATGCGTAAAATTATTACAACAAAATATTTTTGGCCTAAAATGAACAGTGATGTAAATAGGTGGACAAAGTTGTATTTCTTGTCAAAAGTCGAAAATTTCAAGACATACCACTTCGGAACATGGACATTTTCCTGTCCCCGAAAGTAAATTTTCACATATCCACATGGATTTGGTCGGTTCTCTACCACCTTCACAAGGTTTCACTTATTTATTAACAGTTAAAGATCGTTTCTCTTCATGGCCAGAGGCCATTCCAATCAAAAACATTAACGCGTCCCCACCGTTGTATCAGCTTTTGCACAGAACTGGGTTTCAAGGTTTGGGGTACCTCAAACGATCACAACAGATCAAGGAACTCAATTCGAGTCAAGCACCTTCAAAGAACTATCAGAAATCCTCGGTACAAAACGGATTCGAACTACAGCGTATCATCCACAAGCTAATGGATTTGTGGAACGTTTTCACAGACAGCTTAAAGAAGCTTTACGGTCGCACGAGGATAAACAAAATTGGTTTTCAAATTTGCCTTGGACACTTCCTTGTATTCGCTCGACAATAATCGACGATTTGGATGTTACTCCAGCTCAACTGTTATACGGACAAAACTTACGTTTACGTGCAGAGTTAGTCGAACCAAAACCTTTAAATTCAATTTCAAATTCTTTAACAGCTCGAGAAATTACACAAGCTATTTCTCAAATCCGACCGTGTCATAAAAGAAACCGTGAACAACAATATATCTTTGTCCCCAAAGATTTAGAAACATGCAAATACGTTTTTGTGCGGGAGGAGGTGAACCGCGGAAGTCTGAATCCACCGTACAAGGGCCCGTTCGAAGTAATCGACCGATCTGAAAAAACGTTTTCGGTATTAATAAACGCTAAAAAACACATAATATCTATTGATCGACCAGCCTTTTATACAAACAACGTTGATGAAAAACAAAATCTAAAACACGTATCTTTTGATTTACGCTAAAAAGAAAAAAAAAAGAAAAGAAACGTTTATTTAAAAAAATTTTTTAATGAATCCAAAATTGTAAGGCCTTTTGCCAAAATAACATTTTCAAATAGTCGACTCACTGTATTAACTTTAAATTTTTAATTACACAATTATATAATTATTATAATAAAAAGTTCAAAATTTTAAAGTAGTAAAAACTTTTTCAGGGCGGAGAGTGATGTAGCGAAGTTAAAAAGTATACACAACACTTAAACCTACTCGTTACATCCCTGCTTCGCCCCAGCCAGCGCCCCAAGTGGCAAGAATAAATAATAGTAAATAATGAACCGATTCAGAATCGATGAATCGGCAAGGACCGGTTATTAAACAATTGTCATTGCTTGGTCATTGAAAAAAGAGAAGACATTCCTCAACTTAAGGGCCCTTATTGCGAGTGTCGTTTGGCTGTCGATAAACGACGGTTGTCGATAGTCGAACGTCGAAAATGAAATTTGGTATTGCGTTTTCTTATTGTTCGATACTTTCAATTTTTAGTTCGGTCGTTATCGTCTGTATTTTTGCGTTCGACTATCACGGAAACTAACTCAAATGTCAAATTATAGGATTTATTCACAATGACAACTTTCAATATTCACAGTAACAGAAATCCTTGTCGATAGAGGTACGCAATACCAAAAGGACAATTTATCGAAGCTTTCGACCTTTGTCGCATCGAATGTTAGACAACACTCGCAATAAGGGCCAAGTTCTCTCGCGTAATCTTTGTATTGTTCGACTAAAAGAGTTTATAATAAAAGTATATTTTATATTTTATAAAAAAAAAGTTTATTTAATTCGTGGTACAACCAGCCGCTACCACACTTAAGGGGTAATATCCACCAAATGCTCAAAAAAAGAAGGCTTTATTCATGATCTTTCTTAAAGGACATTTGAGATGTAAGGTATATAAATAATATATCATTGGATTAAGCAACTCTTGAAGAATAGAAAAAAAATTTTTATTGTAATTTTTTTTTTTACAAAATGGCGGCTGTGCAGCGATTGCCGTGAACCGCTTTTTTAAAAAGTTCTTTCGCGGCGAGCAGTAGAAGTCGTGCCCAACTCCACCTATAACAATTTCATTATCTAAATGAGTGTTGCTAGTGAAGTACACATGATTATATTTTTAGAAATTTTTTTCGCAAAATGTCGACGGTTTGAAATAAATAAATAAAAAAAATCGACTTTAATTTGTTATAACTTTTTTTGTTGTAAACTAATCGCTAAAATCGTGTGTACTTCACTAGGTAATTTAATGAAGAAACTACAGTTAAAGTTTGAAGTCAATCGGATGTAAACTTTTTCTATTCTACTGCTCGCCGATTTCGAAAACATAGTTTTGAGAAAAACGCGTTTAAAGTTTCAAAATGCGATTGTTGAGCATAAAAGTTGTTCAGTAAAAATTGATTTAAACGAATTTTGAGTTTAGATCAGTACTTGGGCGTTGTAGATTTTGATTTTAGGATATTTTTAGCATAATTGAAGCCAATAAAAAAAAAATGGAAAAAAAATTGGTGGATATTACCCCTTAAAAAGCTTAAAACTTATATTGTATATTATAACATTGTTTAACTGAATATGTAAATTATTTGTTGTAAATTATTAGTAGCTTCATATTTGTAAATATTATTATTTTTAAGAAGAAGAAAATAAAAATTGAATTGAATTGAATTGAATTGAATTGAATTGAGATGGAGGTAACTTAGTAATCGAAACTGCAATAGTCCATCAAGGCTGCAGCCACAAATTTGTTTCAAAAATGAAGAAACATGATCATATCAGCGTAGGTTGTATACATATCGGGCAATATTGTTATAAACAACATTAAGTTTACGGGTAGTCGCGCAGTCTAAGTCACCGAAGACTTCGCATCCATAAAGTAATACGGGAAGAGTTTTTGCAAGTAGATGCTTGGTTTTGTTAGGAATGATGCTTTTTGTAACATGTAGTGTACGGAAACATCCATAAACCTTCCCTATCGCGCTATTCAGATGGTCATTCAATGTCAAGGTGCGATTGAAAACCATGCCCAGATTTGTAGCAGAGCTTACGTAATCGATGGGTGTGTCCTCAAGCTGCAGTGAACTTAAACTTAATTCAGCGCGGACTTTACGAGAGATGGGTATAGCTTTTGACTTAACAGGATTTAGGATCGAGGGTCCAACTTTGACTCGGACCACTACCTTGTTGTAGCCAAGGTACGAATGAGGATATCTTGTTCACGACCAGCACGAAATAACGCTGTGAAGAGATATGACGTCGGAAAGCTACAATCGCAAGAGATTGCCAATGCCTTTTCCAATCGAGTGTCCCTTCAATTATCCTTGAATCCCATGCCGCCAGCATTAAGCATTGAAGACCAGTGGCAGCAATGCCAAGAAGCCATCAGAACCGCTGCCTCTGAGGTTCTGGGTTTCACTCGGCCACCAAAACGAAACCCATGGTTCGATGAAGAATGCAGGTAGGTAAATGCAGCCAAGCAAAGAGCACGACAAATGATTATCCTAACAAGAACGAGGGCTGCTTACGATCAGTATAACGCGATTTACAAGGAGAAAAAAAAGGAAAGAACACCGAATTCTCAAAAAGAAGCAGCATGCGAAGCGCTCGTTTGAGGAAATAGAGAGGTGCCATGACAGGAACGAGATTCGGAAGTTTTACCAAAAGGTAAAATGATCCTGCCAGGGTGGCAAACCCCGAACTCAAGCCTGTAAAGACCAGCAGGGAAACATAGTTATAGAGTCACAGTCGCTACTGAGGATCTGGAAAGATCATTTCTGCAGACTGCTTAGCGGCGATGAAGACACAAATTCCTCTGTCAGGCAGATTGCCCCATTCAGCTTGGACGATGATCAAGAATGCCGTCCTCCCGACCTAAAAGAGGTTAAGTTTGCCATATGCGAACTTAAATCAAATAAGACTGCAGGTGCAGAGGGCCTTGATGCCGAACTTTTCAAGGTAGCTGGAGATCAGTTGGAAAGGAGCATGCACCAGCTGATCTGCATGATATGGTCGGAAGAAAGCATGCCCGATGAATGGAACCTCAGTATCGTATGCCCGATCCTAAAGAAGGGAGACCCTCACAATTGCGCCAATTATAGAGGGATAAGCCTCCTTAACGTCGCTTATAAGATCTTGTCTGCTGTAATATGAACGTCTGTAACCCCACGTCAACAACTTGACAGGTCCTTATCAATGTGGTTTTAGACCAGAGAAGTCTACAATAGACCAAATTTTCACATTACGGCAGATTTTGAAAAAAACCCGAGAATATAATATCGATATTCACCATCTTTTTATCGATTTCAAGGCCGCGTATGACAGTATCTACAGAGACGAGCTGTACAGAGCCATGTCTAGTTTCGGCATCCCTGCAAAATTCGTACGACTATGCAGGATGACTTTGGAGAATTCACGCTGCTCCGTCAAGGTCGGTAAAGAACTCACCGAGACCTTTGATATCGAAAAAGGTTTTAGGCAAGGCGACAAACTGTCATGCGATTTCTTCAACATCATACTTGAACAGATTGTAAGAAACTCAAACGTCAACACCAGAGGAACAGAACAATCTTTCAAAAGTCTGTACAATTACTCGCCTATGCAGACGATATTGACGTAATGGGAAGAAGAAAGCGTGACGTCATAGGTGCTTTTGCGAGTATTGAAACAGAAGCGGCAAAAATGGGTTTGATGGTTAATGAGGGCAAAACGAAATACATGTTGTCATCAAACAAGGACACAGAACATCGACGAATTGGACAATACGTCACAATAGACAGACATAACTTTGAGGTAGTACAGGACTTCGTCTACCTAGGATCCGCTGTAGACACGGACAACAACATCAGTGCGGAGATCAAACGGAGAATAACTCTTGCCAACCGTTGCTTCTTTGGGTTAAGAAGGCAATTGAGAAACAAAACCCTCTCCAGAAAAACCAAGGTAACCTTGTATAAGATCTTAATCATCCCAGTCCTGCTTTACGGCGCGGTAGCATGGACCTTATCGAAAGCGGATGAGGAAACCCTTGGTCGTTTCGAAAGAAAAATTCTCCGAATGATCTTTGGTCCCGTATGCGAAGACAATGTGTGGAGAAGAAGATACAACAACGAGCTGTGTGAGCTGTACCGCGACATGGGCATAGCCAGAAGAGTACGCATCGCGAGGCTACGATGGTTGAGCCATGTAGAGCGGATGGACCCAAACGCTCTGGCTCGTCGGGTTTTCGAAAGCACATTGCAGGGAAATCGCGGAAGGGGAAGACCTCGTCTTAGGTGGCGCAATCAAGTGGATGAAGACCTCAACCGACTTGGAGTGCGAAACTGGAGAGAGCTCGCCCGAAATCGAAGTCGTCATAGAAGGATGCCCAGGTTCACCCCGAACTGTAATGCCCACCTAAGTAAGTAAGTAAGTAAGGATTTAGGATTAAGGGCCAGTTAACACTATTGGATTTCTCAAAGGCTTTCGACACTGTCAAAGTCGACCTTTGTCGGCGAAAAATGAGGCAGTTGCCTTAATGAACGAAGATTTGCTACTCATCTCACGCAGAAATGCCTTAGGGCCAGTTGCTCAATCGAATCATAAATTTAAGTTCTACATAAAGTTCTACTTTAGTATGGGGATTTTATGTAGAACTTAAGAATTCCGGAACGTCTCATACAAAAATGAAAACTTTATGTAGAACTTAAATTTATGATTCGATTGAGCAACTGGCCCTAAGGCATTTCTGCGTGAGATGAGTAGCAAATCTTCGTTCATTAAGGCAACTGCCTCATTTTTCGCCGACAAAGGTCGACTTTGACAGTGTCGAAAGCCTTTGAGAAATCCAATAGTGTTAGAATTGATATTTGGTCGCCATCCATTGCAGTTCTTATTTCATCAGAAACTAGTAGTTTAGGGCTGATGTGCAGCTCCGTTACGGACGGAAACCTGACTGGCATGAACTCAACAGATTGTTGGAAAACAGATAATTTTGTACCTGCTTAAAGACTGCTTTCTCGAAGACTTTTGAAAGTAAGGGAAGAATAACTATAGGTCGGAACTCTGTCTCTAAGCTTGTAGTTTTCTTGGGAATGGGAATAATTTTTGCTTTCTTCCACCCCAAAGGAAATTCAGAGGTTGTCAAAATGGTGTTGAAAATGTGCGTTATAAAACGTAGTAAGTATGGGAGAAGGAGCTTAATAAATTTAGGGTTCATTAAATCGAGACCAATGGCATTCGATCTAATTGATAATATTGCCTCAACAACGTCCTCTTCCTGAAGCCTTACATAACTGAAATTGCTATGAACAGTACTTGTTTCAACTTCGTTCAAGAAACTACTTGGAATTTCCTCGTTTGAAGAATGAGACTTGGAGGTGAATTTCTTATTGAGAGCATCGCAGTCTATGTCACTAGGAAGAGGCTTAGATTGTTTTCCAATACCAATTTCTCTCAGTCTTCTCTATACGTTCTTACTAGAAGCTGAGGTACCGAATTTTTGTTCATAATAACGCATTTTTGCTGATCTTATCATTGCTAACACTTGATTTCGCAAACTGTGGTAAGCTCGGTGAAAGTATTCGACTCTATATCGTTTCCACTGACTGTAGGCAGCATCTCTCCGTGACATGAAAGCGCGAATGTCACCATTAAACCAAGGGGAAGACGTATGTTTTACAAGACAGGTTTTAATGGGTACATGCGTGTCAAACAAAGAACAGAGATTACGCCCAAAGAAACTTATCTGCTCATTTATGTTCGGCATAAGGTAAAGTGAATTCCAGTCTATGTTGTAGAAATCTCGCAACAAGTGAGACACGTTTAGGTTTTTGAAATCGCGATATTGAAATCTTTGCTTATCAGTTTTGTCGGAGATAAGCCAACACGAGTTTTAGTGGTTGAATTCATTTTTATTTATATCTAATTCATTGCCTGCTTATTTCCTATCTGTCAAAGTAAGGGAGAGACAAAGCTAGCCTCTGACAAGTTTGACAAATCATATCTAAGTAAGTAAATGCTCGCGTTCGTCGCAGTTTCGAATCTTCGATATTCAATCTGTCAGTTCAAGAACGCAATTTAAGCTCTGTGTCAGTTATAAAATGGTACTGTGATTCACCTCTCGGTTCTACATAGTTAGTGGTAAAACTAGTTGGAAAACATACAGATTTTCCCAGTTGGAAATTAAGAAATTCGATTTCCAAGTATTTGTGTAAGGTAGTATGCAAATTAAATTCACTTCAATCAATTTTGATAAAAAAAATTGAAATCATGTGCCCTCAAAAATATATTTTCGTTGCTGATAAATTTACTTTCAATATCAATTTACAAAACAGAATATCCGAACATCAATAATAATCAATTTCAATTCAACAAGTAGCCGAAAACTAGTAAAACAAAAAACTAACCCAAGAATACCGAGCAAAGTCATGTATGTTGTTTTCCTTGTTTTGACAACTAGAACTTTTATTGAGAATTTTCAGACTGTTTTTTCCATCTGAAAATCTATGTTCGAAAATCTGAAAAATCTAACTGTCAGCTAAATGTCAGCTGAAGCTTCTGACACTTTTGGCCAATCAGAGCGACGAAAACTGACAGTAGTTTTTGAAGTCCCGGTGCGGAGAACGCGAGCAATATTAGATCGTGCTTAGAGAAACCGGGAGCTTGAAGCTGACTATATAGCAAAACCTTTTCAACATCGCTAGAAAGAAATAAGTCAAGCAAAGAATTGGACTAATCGGTAAAGTGAGTGATAAGTGATTGTTAAATAAATTACAATTAAAATCACCCCACAATATTGTATGAGAATAACCACATGAAATCGACTCTAAAGAATTCTCCAATTGTGTCAAGCTAATATAATTGTACGGCCGGTAGACCGATCCAACCAAGACGTTTTCGGTGTCACATTTGATGTTAACAAATAAATATTTTATGAGACAGCTGTCGTCTGATTTACAAACAAACCTGCTACTTAATCCATCGCGCTCATACAAAGCAGAACCACCACCAGTCCGAGACATACGATCGGCTCGATAAAGCTTATAGCCCTGCAGACGATAGACTTCGTCACATATGTTTGGATGGAACCATGTTTCAGACACAGAAACAATATCGATCTTAGAATCCACAAACAAGTATCTGAGTTCCCCTAATTTTTTAGTCAAAGTCTGCGCATTTAAATGGCATACACTTAGTCCATTATATTGAGCTCGTAAAATTCGTATCATATTGTATAAACTCGTATTCATGTGACTGCCTGTGAACCCCCTGGTATCATTAGCTGCACTCGCAAATAATATAGCTACGAAAGTGGCAATTCCTTAAAAGCCATCACACAATAGCGCGTTTGCCTCGCGTCGACCTCATTTGACAGAACAATCAAAAGTTCAACTATACGAAATCTGTAGAGTCTCACACAATCACGCTTTGTCCTCAGACGCGTCGTTTGACAAACGTAAGCAAACGTAACGAAGCGACCAAAAGTTCAGCTATGTTGAACTTTTGCTCGCTTTCTGACATATCCCTCCTTTTCAGTTTTGCAATAGGGAAGAGTAATAAAATCGATGTAAGCAAACCATCGATTTACGAAACAAATTATCGATACGTCGGTATCGATGTCGAAGTGTGTTTCAGCTGAAATTTATCGATGTTAATACTAGACAAATATTTAAGTTCTCGTTATTACAGCTGTACTAAATTTAATTTTTGTTGGATTATTCAATGTAGGTGTTGTTGAAGTATTTAAACTACTTTGAATTTGCAATGGTGTTTTGAAAAATCGACTTCTACTTTATGTTATATTTTTCTTATCGATGATTTCGATGAATTTTCGATACATGAGCGAGTATAAAGTCGATTATAGATTTTTGTGGCAAACAAATCAATCAAATTGTACTTCATATTTGTGCGTGAAGTGTACTTAAGCTGAATTTTAGAGTGTTTTAGCAGAACTTTGTCGATGTAACTATTATAAAGATATTTCAGCTATCGTTGTTAAACCTGTATTAAACTCGACTTTTGCCAGACGAAGGTGATGTTTAATCACTTAAACTATTATAATTCTGAAAAGATGTTCTTAAAAATCGAGATTTCGATTGATTTTCGATGCATGGCCGCATGGGTTAATATAAAGTCAATCAATATGGGCAATATTGAAGGATTTAAATCATTTTATTTTTGTAAAGGTGCTCGACCAATAACTTAAGCGATAATTTCATACCGTATATTGCGATAACATTTTTGATATCTGTATGAATATATCGATTATGTTGAAAAAATCGACAAGTTTTTCATTTTAAACAGCAAATGTTATCACAAACATGTGATAACACAGTATAGAAATGCAACTACGCACATTATACTTAGCTCAATTGATTACACTACACATTTTACTTAGCTCCTCATTCATCCCTTTATCAGAAGTAACTTACAAATTAGCAATCGATCTAGTTTTCCATGTATTTAATACAAAAGAAAAAATCGATTTTTGTTATCGATAGTTACTGATAACGACGATGGTCGTTCGATACTTCAATCGATATATATTCTTAATTTTGCACAAGCTTAGACGAATGAATGACAGTAGGGCGTTTTGAGGATTTCTCATGTAACGTGAAGCCTACGTGAGGTCGACGCGGCGCAACGCTCTATTGTATTTTGGCTTTAAGTCTGCGGTCTTACTCTACAGCTCGCGGATTGATTTTCTTGGACTTCACAATGTCGACAAGCAGTTTCAATTTTAATTGGTGGCAACCGGCATTGTTGCTGTAAGTGCCCCGTCTTATTACAATTCCAACATCTGGCAAGTCCGTTCCGCTGGTTCCTTTGTAGCTTAACTCCTGGGCATGATCCAGCCTCGAATATGGCTTCTCTTTGACAATGTACCATTTGAGAAGCTTGCTCAGATGCTTCCATCATTAATGCAAACTCTAGAGTTTCAGAAAGAGTTCGTGTTCTAGCAGTTCGCACAGATCTCTGAAGATGTTTGTCAGAAATGGCACGAACGAAGGACTCAACAGCCAGATGGTTGATGATTTCTTCTCCAGCATCCGGGTATGCCAGGTGAACCAGTCTTTCGACGTCTGCTTGGAGCTGCTGTAGACTTTCCCCCTTTTTCTGGACTCTGTTATTGAGTTGGACTCGGAAGACTTCTTTCAAGTGGCTATCACCAAAGCGTTTATCTATAGCTGCCACGAGAGAACTGAAATCGTAGCTCTTACCAGCTGGAACAGTTTGAAGTAATTCAGCTGCTGGTCCTCTAAGAGCAAGAGTCAGTGCTATGTATTTGTCTTCGTCATCCCAGCCATTTGCTATCGCAGCTGCCTCAAATTGTCTCCTGTAAACTGACCAAGACGACTGTCCGTCGAATGTTGGTGGTTGTACTTTTCTTTGCTTTAGACAATCTCCACAAGTTTTCCGTAGCTCCATTTTCCGCATCTGGTCTAGTTCCTTAGCCATGTTTTCGATTCGTTTCTCCAAAGTGGCAAGCTGACTTTCGCATTGACTCTCAAGCTTGGAAAATCGTTTCTCAACACATTCAATGCGTTTTTCTAGGCCACAAACATTTTTCTCAATGTTACCCAATTTGCTTTCTAGAATGTTTTTCTGGCCTTCTAAAACATTCTGTTGCGCCTCAAGTCTTTCCAGAATATTCTGTTGTTCTTTCTTTTGTTCGTTTCGTTGTTCTTCAATCAGCTTCTTTTGTTCGTTTCGTTGTTCTTCAATCAGCTTCTTTTGCTCGTTTCGTTGCTCTTCCAGATTCTTTTGTTGTACTTCGAGTCGTTCAAGAACATTCTGCTGTTCCTTCTTTTGCTCATTTCGTTGCTCTTCCAGCTTCTTTTGTTGTACTTCGAGTCGTTCGAGAACATTCTGCTGTTCTTTCTTTTGCTCGTTTCGTTGTTCTAACAAAAGTTTCATCATACTAGAAAAATCTACACTTTCACTTACTTCCTTTTCTTCCACTTCTGTTTCAAAAACAAAAGTGTTTACGTCTTCCCCTTGCTGTTACAAATAGTTACGCAATCGCAGGACGAGCTCATTTTTCGATCCCGCTCTAGAAAGATTTCGCTTACCTAACTAACTTTTAAGCTCAATGCAGTTGAGCTCTTCTAACAACTTACCCATTTTCACTGTATATAATTATTATTTTTCCTTTCACTTTTTTTTTTTTTTTTACACTTTACTAATCAAATAAGTTCTATTTCCACTTCTGACACCAATGTAACGTGCGCTTAGTTCGCAAAATAAAACTTCACCTTTCAATTTATTTCAACCACTTTTATTCAGTATCTATACTTTATTCGATCTCAACTCGACTTTTGGACTATCACGTGTATACAATTTACTCTTCACTTTATCACTCTATAATCAAAACTGCCCTCTGGTTGCCTCGGGCGGGCTATTTATATCGAATGACATTTCATCTAGAACTCTCCAGCAATTTCCACATGGTGTCCACTCTCCACTATTTTGGCTGTCAAACATTTTCTCTCCTAGAATATTTCTACACTTACACTAGTGTTGCCGCTTGTGTTTTCGTTTGAACGTTTTTGATTGGGAAATTGGTATTAAATGTTGGGTTCACGTTACAGTATATTTTATATTTTATAAAAACAAAGTTTATTTAATTCGTGGTACAACCAGCCGCTACCACAATTGGTGACCCCGACATCTAAAAAAGAAATATACCACATCGACCACGCGGAGTGGCCGGCATATTCGCCATTTTTTCTGAAACCGAAATAGCCACTTACCACGTGAAGTGTATATTCAAACGCACAATTTTTTTTTCTTGGAAAATTCGCTAAACAAACAATAAGAGCATCCATCCAATTGCAAAAAATCCACACACAGCAACAATAAAGTGCAATTCACATGAGCACGACCAACGAACGACGAATAAATCAAGAAATGCGATTTTAAGTACCTTACAAGCATAAATTCCTCACAAATTTTTTAGGAAACGATGGAAATATAGTTCATACTTATTTTTAGGTGGATAAACTTTTATTTTTGTGCCTAAAATTAAAGCAATAGATAAAAGAAATTTATTCGGTACGAGTAAAATTCATTCGTAACGAATAAATTTCTTTTCTCTATTGCTTCAATTTTAGGCACAAAAATAAAAGTTTATCCACCTAAAAATAAGTATGAACTGTGTTTCCGTCGTTTCCGAAAAAACTCGTGTGGAATTTATGCTAGTAAGGTACTCAAAATCACATTTCTTGATTTATTCGTCGTTCGTTGGTCGTGCTCATGTGAATAGTCCTTAAGAGCACCCATCCACCCAATTTTAAAAACTCCACACACAGCAACAATAAGAGCATCCATCCATCCAATTGCAAAAAATCCACACACAGCAACAATAAGAGCACCCTTCCACCTTGCAAAAACTCCACATACAGCAACAATAAGGGCACCCATCCATCCAACTGTAAAAGCACCACATAGCAACAATAAGAGCACCCATCCGCCATCCATCCAACTTCAAGAGCAGCACATCCACACATACATCAAAAATCAAACAGGCAACAATTATTAATTTCAAATTTTTCTTAAAAAAAAAAAAAAACAGAAACAACAGTGAGTAAAAAAAAAAATATTTTAGAAATTACAGAAATATGTAAAAACGTTATTTTTCTTTATTCTCTTTATTAAATCACATATCCATATATTACATATAAATTGCATGTACTTTTTTTTTGAAACGTGGTTTTATAAAACGCTGGTTACGGTATATATACGTGATATATACGTGTGTAGAGGTAACAAAGCGTCATATTTTACAGGTCATACGGTTGTTTAGGAATCCCGTTTCGCCTCCTCTCGAATTTGCCGCGAGAATAATTTAACGATTTGGAGTGAAAAATATTTTTTTTTTAAGTGGATTTTGTTAAAGAATTTTTAATCGGATTTTCAATTGGTTTTGATAAATTTTAAATGTCGCTCGACAGTAAGACTACCGGAGGCGCAGGGAGAAGCAACGAGGTTTTAACACCAGCCGCTACCGTTTCCATTCAACAAGCTTCACTAATATCTATTAAAATTCCACCATTTTGGAATAATCGTCCCGATTTATGGTTTCTTCAAATCGAAACGCAGTTCCGACTAAAAAATATTAGTGCAAGCAATACAAAATACGATTATTTAGTGGCGTCACTGAATAATCATACAATGGAATCGGTCGCCGACGTTTTAGTTTCCCCTCCCGCGCAAGAAAAGTATGAAAACCTTAAAAAAGTTTTGCTGAAACGAAATCGGGATAGTGAAGAAAAGCGTTTGGACTCTCTATTAAACAAAGTTGAACTCGGAGATATGAAACCATCTGAGCTTTATAGGAGTATGGAAAGTCTGGCAAGTGGGAATAATCTCGTCAACCCACCATTAGTTATGAAGTTATGGTTAAATCGACTTCCATCAACTATTCGCGTTTGCCTCATGGCAGTTGAGAACTCTCAAACTCAAAGTGAGCTTTTCGCTTTAGCCGTTAGACTCCATCAATTCTCACCAGCTCCACATATCGCCCAAGTTAATTCACTTCCAGTTTCTGGTTCTGATTCCGAACTTTTACAAAAATTAATTTTTAAAATCGAACAACTTGAAACTAAATTTTCAAAGTCCAACAATTTTAGTAGACGTCTGCTTGGAGCTGCTGTAGACTTTCCCCCTTTTTCTGGACTCTGTTATTGAGTTGGACTCGGAAGACTTCTTTCAAGTGGCTATCACCAAAGCGTTTATCTATAGCTGCCACGAGAGAACTGAAATCGTAGCTCTTACCAGCTGGAACAGTTTGAAGTAATTCAGCTGCTGGTCCTCTAAGAGCAAGAGTCAGTGCTATGTATTTGTCTTCGTCATCCCAGCCATTTGCTATCGCAGCTGCCTCAAATTGTCTCCTGTAAACTGACCAAGACGACTGTCCGTCGAATGTTGGTGGTTGTACTTTTCTTTGCTTTAGACAATCTCCACAAGTTTTCCGTAGCTCCATTTTCCGCATCTGGTCTAGTTCCTTAGCCATGTTTTCGATTCGTTTCTCCAAAGTGGCAAGCTGACTTTCGCATTGACTCTCAAGCTTGGAAAATCGTTTCTCAACACATTCAATGCGTTTTTCTAGGCCACAAACATTTTTCTCAATGTTACCCAATTTGCTTTCTAGAATGTTTTTCTGGCCTTCTAAAACATTCTGTTGCGCCTCAAGTCTTTCCAGAATATTCTGTTGTTCTTTCTTTTGTTCGTTTCGTTGTTCTTCAATCAGCTTCTTTTGTTCGTTTCGTTGTTCTTCAATCAGCTTCTTTTGCTCGTTTCGTTGCTCTTCCAGATTCTTTTGTTGTACTTCGAGTCGTTCAAGAACATTCTGCTGTTCCTTCTTTTGCTCATTTCGTTGCTCTTCCAGCTTCTTTTGTTGTACTTCGAGTCGTTCGAGAACATTCTGCTGTTCTTTCTTTTGCTCGTTTCGTTGTTCTAACAAAAGTTTCATCATACTAGAAAAATCTACACTTTCACTTACTTCCTTTTCTTCCACTTCTGTTTCAAAAACAAAAGTGTTTACGTCTTCCCCTTGCTGTTACAAATAGTTACGCAATCGCAGGACGAGCTCATTTTTCGATCCCGCTCTAGAAAGATTTCGCTTACCTAACTAACTTTTAAGCTCAATGCAGTTGAGCTCTTCTAACAACTTACCCATTTTCACTGTATATAATTATTATTTTTCCTTTCACTTTTTTTTTTTTTTTTACACTTTACTAATCAAATAAGTTCTATTTCCACTTCTGACACCAATGTAACGTGCGCTTAGTTCGCAAAATAAAACTTCACCTTTCAATTTATTTCAACCACTTTTATTCAGTATCTATACTTTATTCGATCTCAACTCGACTTTTGGACTATCACGTGTATACAATTTACTCTTCACTTTATCACTCTATAATCAAAACTGCCCTCTGGTTGCCTCGGGCGGGCTATTTATATCGAATGACATTTCATCTAGAACTCTCCAGCAATTTCCACATGGTGTCCACTCTCCACTATTTTGGCTGTCAAACATTTTCTCTCCTAGAATATTTCTACACTTACACTAGTGTTGCCGCTTGTGTTTTCGTTTGAACGTTTTTGATTGGGAAATTGGTATTAAATGTTGGGTTCACGTTACAGTATATTTTATATTTTATAAAAACAAAGTTTATTTAATTCGTGGTACAACCAGCCGCTACCACAATTGGTGACCCCGACATCTAAAAAAGAAATATACCACATCGACCACGCGGAGTGGCCGGCATATTCGCCATTTTTTCTGAAACCGAAATAGCCACTTACCACGTGAAGTGTATATTCAAACGCACAATTTTTTTTTCTTGGAAAATTCGCTAAACAAACAATAAGAGCATCCATCCAATTGCAAAAAATCCACACACAGCAACAATAAAGTGCAATTCACATGAGCACGACCAACGAACGACGAATAAATCAAGAAATGCGATTTTAAGTACCTTACAAGCATAAATTCCTCACAAATTTTTTAGGAAACGATGGAAATATAGTTCATACTTATTTTTAGGTGGATAAACTTTTATTTTTGTGCCTAAAATTAAAGCAATAGATAAAAGAAATTTATTCGGTACGAGTAAAATTCATTCGTAACGAATAAATTTCTTTTCTCTATTGCTTCAATTTTAGGCACAAAAATAAAAGTTTATCCACCTAAAAATAAGTATGAACTGTGTTTCCGTCGTTTCCGAAAAAACTCGTGTGGAATTTATGCTAGTAAGGTACTCAAAATCACATTTCTTGATTTATTCGTCGTTCGTTGGTCGTGCTCATGTGAATAGTCCTTAAGAGCACCCATCCACCCAATTTTAAAAACTCCACACACAGCAACAATAAGAGCATCCATCCATCCAATTGCAAAAAATCCACACACAGCAACAATAAGAGCACCCTTCCACCTTGCAAAAACTCCACATACAGCAACAATAAGGGCACCCATCCATCCAACTGTAAAAGCACCACATAGCAACAATAAGAGCACCCATCCGCCATCCATCCAACTTCAAGAGCAGCACATCCACACATACATCAAAAATCAAACAGGCAACAATTATTAATTTCAAATTTTTCTTAAAAAAAAAAAAAAACAGAAACAACAGTGAGTAAAAAAAAAAATATTTTAGAAATTACAGAAATATGTAAAAACGTTATTTTTCTTTATTCTCTTTATTAAATCACATATCCATATATTACATATAAATTGCATGTACTTTTTTTTTGAAACGTGGTTTTATAAAACGCTGGTTACGGTATATATACGTGATATATACGTGTGTAGAGGTAACAAAGCGTCATATTTTACAGGTCATACGGTTGTTTAGGAATCCCGTTTCGCCTCCTCTCGAATTTGCCGCGAGAATAATTTAACGATTTGGAGTGAAAAATATTTTTTTTTTAAGTGGATTTTGTTAAAGAATTTTTAATCGGATTTTCAATTGGTTTTGATAAATTTTAAATGTCGCTCGACAGTAAGACTACCGGAGGCGCAGGGAGAAGCAACGAGGTTTTAACACCAGCCGCTACCGTTTCCATTCAACAAGCTTCACTAATATCTATTAAAATTCCACCATTTTGGAATAATCGTCCCGATTTATGGTTTCTTCAAATCGAAACGCAGTTCCGACTAAAAAATATTAGTGCAAGCAATACAAAATACGATTATTTAGTGGCGTCACTGAATAATCATACAATGGAATCGGTCGCCGACGTTTTAGTTTCCCCTCCCGCGCAAGAAAAGTATGAAAACCTTAAAAAAGTTTTGCTGAAACGAAATCGGGATAGTGAAGAAAAGCGTTTGGACTCTCTATTAAACAAAGTTGAACTCGGAGATATGAAACCATCTGAGCTTTATAGGAGTATGGAAAGTCTGGCAAGTGGGAATAATCTCGTCAACCCACCATTAGTTATGAAGTTATGGTTAAATCGACTTCCATCAACTATTCGCGTTTGCCTCATGGCAGTTGAGAACTCTCAAACTCAAAGTGAGCTTTTCGCTTTAGCCGTTAGACTCCATCAATTCTCACCAGCTCCACATATCGCCCAAGTTAATTCACTTCCAGTTTCTGGTTCTGATTCCGAACTTTTACAAAAATTAATTTTTAAAATCGAACAACTTGAAACTAAATTTTCAAAGTCCAACAATTTTAGTAGAGCGTCCAGAAGTTTTTCAAGGGATAGGTATGGAGATAGACCCCGTTCGCAGAGTAGGTCTCGAAACGAAAATAAATCGATTTGCTGGTTTCATAAAAAATTCGGGAATAACGCGAGGAATTGTTCAATGCAATCATGCTCATTTCAATCCGAAGCAAATAAATTGACAAAAAACTAATTCGCCAGATCTCAAATGCGGCTTTGAGGGAAGCAAATTTTTCACGCCGTCTTTTTATTCGCGATAAAAACACAAAGCTTCAATAATTAATCGATACTGGCGCTGAAATTTCAATAATACCTCAAATGCTGCAAGCATATCAGAGAACCAAACGATTTTATCCTACTTACTGCGAACGGTGGAAAAATTCACACGTATGGTTGCAAACGATTAACAGTAGACTTGAATCTTAGACGCTCGATTTCACTTTTGTTATTGCCGACATCGATCACCCTATTATTGGAGCTGATTTTTTACATAAGTTCAACCTAACCGTTGACCTTCGAAGCCAACGATTAGTCAATAAAAACACTAATATTCAGGTCAGCTGTCTTTTCAAACCCGCGAACACAAGCTATCCAAAACTATATTCGATCCCAAGTTTATTCGGCGCTATCCTTGATGAGTTTCCCGAGCTTAAGGCTCCACCAGACTTTACGTTACCGGTCAAACATGACGTTGTCCACCGGATACAAGCAACTGGTCAACTCCCTTCAGCTAGTGCTCGACGACTCAATCCTGAGAGGTTAGCAATCGCAAAGCGTCAGTTTCAACAGATGATCGATCTGGGAATTTGTCGTGTCTCAAAGTCACATGTAGCTTCACCACTTCACATGGTTCCCAAAAAGAATTCTTTGGACTTCAGACCATGTGGTGACTACAGATCGCTAATGCTCAAGACTTTTCGGCTAACCTCGACGGTTCTGTAATTTTCTCAAAAATCGATTTGATTCGCGCTTACCACCAAATACCGGTCGCAGAAGAGGACGTTCATAAAACAGCGGTCATAACACCTTTCGGGCTTTTCGAATCCTTAAGAATGCCATTCGGAGTTCGCAACGGTGCCCAAACTTTCCAAAGATTTATGAATAGCGTTTTAGGTGATCTTTCGTTTGTATTCGTTTACTTAGACGATGTTCTCGTTTCAAGTCAGTCGGTAGAGGAACATTAAGCGCATTTACGTGAAGTCTTTCGAAGGTTACAGGAGCACGGACTCAACGTTAATTTAGCGGAATGCGAACTAGGAGTAAGCGAGCTCGATTTTTTGGGTTACAACATTTCCAGAAGTGGAATCATTCCTTCGCCTGAACGAGTTAAAGCCATCAACGAGTGTCCTAGTCCTCGCTCCATCAAACAACTACAGCGCTTCCTCGGTATGATTAATTTTTATAATCGTTTCATGCCAAATATGGCATCTAAGGCTAAGATTTTGTATGAACTTTTAAAAACAGCGAAAAATGAAAAACCAAAGCCAAGACAAACTTTCGTTTCGACATGTGCGAAGAAGCGTTCCAAGTTCTCAAGCGAGATCTATCGCAGCGTACTATGCTTTTTCATCCAAAGCCTCTAGCGCTAACTAGCATTATGGTAGACGCTTCCAGCGACGCGATCGGAGGAGTCCTCCAGCAATACCATAATAATAGTTGGGAACCTTTGGGCTTCTATTCCACACGTCTGAGTCCGGCCGAAAGAAAATATTCGACGTTCGATCGCGAACTCCTCTAAATTTTTAAAAGCGTTAAACATTTTCGGTATTACGTGGAAGGAAGGCAATTCACTGTTTTCACCGACCATAAACCGCTCACAAACGCAATTTGTTCAGAAACCGAAAAGTCACCTCGTAAAACACGCCATTTAGAATTCATAGCAGAGTTTACTACTGACATTCGTGACATCAAAGGTATTCAAAATATCGTCGCCGATACCCTATCAAGGTCATATGTCGAATTGATTGATTTTAAAAATGTCAGCATTCCAAGTCTTTTAAAAGAGCAAGAAAACGACGAAGAGCTCAAGTCAATTTTAAAACTTTCAAAAACATCTTACAAGTTAGAAAAAACACACATTCCAATCAATGACGTCGAAATTTGGTGTGAAACTTCCACTGCAAAAATTCGTCCATATGTTCCTGAAATTTTTCGAAGAACAATTTTTGACAACTATCACAAACTTTCACATCCAGGTTCAAAACCAATGCGTAAAATTATTACAACAAAATATTTTTGGCCTAAAATGAACAGTGATGTAAATAGGTGGACAAAGTTGTATTTCTTGTCAAAAGTCGAAAATTTCAAGACATACCACTTCGGAACATGGACATTTTCCTGTCCCCGAAAGTAAATTTTCACATATCCACATGGATTTGGTCGGTTCTCTACCACCTAATGCTCTTGATGGGCTGCTCATAGAGGAACACATCAAAAACATGATAACAACAATGCTCAGCAGCAGAATCATTAGTTCCGAAATGGGGAACTACAAAACAAGCAGAATGGCCAATAGAGGAACCCCGCAGGGAGGAGTCTTATCTCCCCTACTGTGGAACCTGGTCGTTAACAAATTGTTAATCGACCTAGAGGACGAAGGTTTCAAAGCTATAGCCTATGCCGATGATGTAGCAATTGCCGTTTCAGGCAAGCACCCACAAACCCTAGCTGAGCTGCTACAAACAGCACTTAACAAGCTTAACAATTGGGCTGCAGATTGTGGTCTGAACATCAATCCACACAAAACGGAATTAGTTCTCTTTACGAGGAAATACAAAATTCCGGACTTCAAACCCCCAACTATTAAAGGGGTAACTCTCACACTGTCAAATCAGGCTAAATATCTAGGTCTCATTTTTGACAAAAAACTGACCTGGAAAACCAATATTGAGGAAAGAGTAAATAAAGCCAACGTTGCACTCTTCTCCTGTAA
The DNA here is from genome assembly GCA_914767635.1 of Melanostoma mellinum. NCBI lineage: Eukaryota > Metazoa > Arthropoda > Insecta > Diptera > Syrphidae > Melanostoma > Melanostoma mellinum. The sequence continues at coordinate 109,863,130 of OU612060.1, forward strand.
AAAAGCCATTGGCGGGAAATGGGGTTTCTCCCCCCAAATCACCCATTGGCTGTTTACATCGGTAATTAGACCGATACTCACATACGGGGTGATAGTCTGGTGGACAGCACTAGACAAGATGATCAACTACAACAAGCTGGCCAAAGTTCAAAGAACGGCTAGTCTGTGTATTAGTGGTGCACTGAGGACAACCCCATCGGACGCCCTCAATGTACTACTAGATCTCACACCCCTAGATATCTTCAGCAAACAAGTCGCAGCTAGCTCAGCTACTCGACTCAGAGCTACATCACAGTGGACCAATAATCAAATCGGCCACACTACCATTCTAGATAACTTTAGATTCTTACCGAATCGATCCGACTACACCACCCCCAAGTTGGTGTTTGACAATAATTTCCAAGTAACCATACCTTCAAGAGAAGCTTGGGAAAATGGCGCTCTTTTGGAAAATGAAGCAATACACTTCTACACCGATGGTTCAAAAACCAGCGAAGGTGTGGGAAGTGGAATCTACTCAGAAAAGCTGAATCTCAGTCTTTTCTTCCGCCTACCCGATCATTGTAGTGTGTTCCAAGCGGAAATTCTGGCGATTAAGGAGGTGCTGTCTTGGCTCAAAGAAAACGTCATATCCTCCACGGATATTCGGATCTTCTCAGACAGCCAAGCTGCCCTAAAATCTCTTGCCTCTGTCTCTACAAAATCCATCACGGTCCAAAATTGTCAGATGTCTCTGAGGGAGATGTCAAATCAGTTTAACATTCACCTTTCATGGGTGCCAGGGCACAGGGACATACCAGGCAACTGTATGGCAGACGAACTAGCCAAAAAGGGCACGACCACTTCCCTACGCTCAGAATGGAACAACATAGGTGTACCTATCGCTACATGTAAACTCCTGCTTAGACAGGACGCTTCAAGGATAACAAACACTAGATGGACTGAGAGTAATACATGCCTTGCAACCAAAAAAGTTTGGCCGTGTGTGGACTCAAAACGATCAAAGAGTTTGTTGGCCCTGAACCGTCTGTGTCTAGGTTCTACCATAGGTGTTCTTACAGGACACTGTCTAATAGGGAGACACGCCAAAAGACTTGGTGTGTTTTCCAATGATTTCTGCAGAAGCTGCATGGACGAGGAGGAGGAAGAGACCGTTCAACACCTTCTTTGCTCATGCCCTGCACTGCTTCATAGGAGGAAGGCTCATCTCGGTGAATTCTTCTTCGATGATACTAGCGACCTAGCTTACATAGACCCTAAAAGTCTTTCAAAATACATTAAAAGTTCCACGTGGTTCGACTAGCAGGTGATTAACCGGCTAGTACCGTAATGGAAGATTAATGAGTGATTAACTCGTTAATCTTACATCGGGTTTCTGAGATCAGTAGGTGATTAACTTGCTGATCTCTGTGGTATCACAATGGGCCCTTGCGGCCTAAGTGTGTTAGGCAATGTACTCATTGACTGACAGCCACTTCCACCTAACCTAACCTAACCTACCACCTTCACAAGGTTTCACTTATTTATTAACAGTTAAAGATCGTTTCTCTTCATGGCCAGAGGCCATTCCAATCAAAAACATTAACGCGTCCCCACCGTTGTATCAGCTTTTGTACAGAACTGGGTTTCAAGGTTTGGGGTACCTCAAACGATCACAACAGATCAAGGAACTCAATTCGAGTCAAGCACCTTCAAAGAACTATCAGAAATCCTCGGTACAAAACGGATTCGAACTACAGCGTATCATCCACAAGCTAATGGATTTGTGGAACGTTTTCACAGACAGCTTAAAGAAGCTTTATGGTCGCACGAGGATAAACAAAATTGGTTTTCAAATTTGCCTTGGACACTTCCTTGTATTCGCTCGACAATAATCGACGATTTGGATGTTACTCCAGCTCAACTGTTATACGGACAAAACTAACGTTTACGTGCAGAGTTAGTCGAACCAAAACCTTTAAATTCAATTTCAAATTCTTTAACAGCTCGAGAAATTACACAAGCTATTTCTCAAATCCGACCGTGTCATAAAAGAAACCGTGAACAACAATATATCTTTGTCCCCAAAGATTTAGAAACATACAAATACGTTTTTGTGCGGGAGGAGGTGAACCGCGGAAGTCTGAATCCACCGTACAAGGGCCCGTTCGAAGTAATCGACCGATCTGAAAAAACGTTTTCGGTATTAATAAACGCTAAAAAACACATAATATCTATTGATCGACCAGCCTTTTATACAAACAACGTTGATGAAAAACAAAATCTAAAACACGTATCTTTTGATTTACGCTAAAAAGAAAAAAAAAAGAAAAGAAACGTTTATTTAAAAAAATTTTTTAATGAATCCAAAATTGTAAGGCCTTTTGCCAAAATAACATTTTCAAATAGTCGACTCACTGTATTAACTTTAAATTTTTAATTACACAATTATATAATTATTATAATAAAAAGTTCAAAATTTTAAAGTAGTAAAAACTTTTTCAGGGCGGAGAGTGATGTAGCGAAGTTAAAAAGTATACACAACACTTAAACCTACTCGTTACATCCCTGCTTCGCCCCAGCCAGCGCCCCAAGTGGCAAGAATAAATAATAGTAAATAATGAACCGATTCAGAATCGATGAATCGGCAAGGACCGGTTATTAAACAATTGTCATTGCTTGGTCATTGAAAAAAGAGAAGACATTCCTCAACTTAAGGGCCCTTATTGCGAGTGTCGTTTGGCTGTCGATAAACGACGGTTGTCGATAGTCGAACGTCGAAAATGAAATTTGGTATTGCGTTTTCTTATTGTTCGATACTTTCAATTTTTAGTTCGGTCGTTATCGTCTGTATTTTTGCGTTCGACTATCACGGAAACTAACTCAAATGTCAAATTATAGGATTTATTCACAATGACAACTTTCAATATTCACAGTAACAGAAATCCTTGTCGATAGAGGTACGCAATACCAAAAGGACAATTTATCGAAGCTTTCGACCTTTGTCGCATCGAATGTTAGACAGCACTCGCAATAAGGGCCAAGTTCTCTCGCGTAATCTTTGTATTGTTCGACTAAAAGAGTTTATAATAAAAGTATATTTTATATTTTATAAAAAAAAGTTTATTTAATTCGTGGTACAACCAGCCGCTACCACACTTAAGGGGTAATATCCACCAAATGCTCAAAAAAAGAAGGCTTTATTCATGATCTTTCTTAAAGGACATTTGAGATGTAAGGTATATAAATAATATATCATTGGATTAAGCAACTCTTAAAGAATAGAAAAAAAATTTTTATTGTTATTTTTTTTTTTACAAAATGGCGGCTGTGCAGCGATTGCCGTGAACCGCTTTTTTAAAAAGTTCTTTCGCGGCGAGCAGTAGAAGTCGTGCCCAACTCCACCTATAACAATTTCATTATCTAAATGAGTGTTGCTAGTGAAGTACACATGATTATATTTTTAGAAATTTTTTTCGCAAAATGTCGACGGTTTGAAATAAATAAATGAAAAAAATCGACTTTAATTTGTTATAACTTTTTTTGTTGTAAACTAATCGCTAAAATCGTGTGTACTTCACTAGGTAATTTAATGAAGAAACTACAGTTAAAGTTTGAAGTCAATCGGATGTAAACTTTTTCTATTCTACTGCTCGCCGATTTCGAAAACATAGTTTTGAGAAAAACGCGTTTAAAGTTTCAAAATGCGATTGTTGAGCATAAAAGTTGTTCAGTAAAAATTGATTTAAACGAATTTTGAGTTTAGATCAGTACTTGGGCGTTGTAGATTTTGATTTTAGGATATTTTTAGCATAATTGAAGCCAATAAAAAAAAAATGGAAAAAAAAATTGGTGGATATTACCCCTTAAAAAGCTTAAAACTTATATTGTATATTATAACATTGTTTAACTGAATATGTAAATTATTTGTTGTAAATTCTTAGTAACTTCATATTTGTAAATATTATTATTTTTATGAAGAAGAAAATAAAAATTGAATTGAATTGAATTGAATTGAATTGAATTGAGATGGAGGTAACTTAGTAATCGAAACTGCAATAGTCCATCAAGGCTGCAGCCACAAATTTGTTTCAAAAATGAAGAAACATGATCATATCGGCGTAGGTTGTATACATATCGGGCAATATTGTTATAAACAACATTAAGTTTACGGGTAGTCGCGTAGTCTAAGTCACCGAAGACTTCGCATCCATAAAGTAATACGGGAAGAGTTTTTGCAAGTAGATGCTTGGTTTTGTTAGGAATGATGCTTTTTGTAACATGTAGTGTACGGAAACATCCATAAACCTTCCCTATCGCGCTATTCAGATGGTCATTCAATGTCAAGGTGCGATTGAAAACCATGCCCAGATTTGTAGCAGAGCTTACGTAATCGATGGGTGTGTCCTCAAGCTGCAGTGAACTTAAACTTAATTCAGCGCGGACTTTACGAGAGATGGGTATAGCTTTTGACTTAACAGGATTTAGGATCGAGGGTCCAACTTTGACTCGGACCACTACCTTGTTGTAGCCAAGGTACGAATGAGGATATCTTGTTCACGACCAGCACGAACTAACGCTGTGAAGAGATATGACGTCGGAAAGCTACAATCGCAAGAGATTGCCAATGCCTTTTCCAATCGAGTGTCCCTTCAATTATCCTTGAATCCCATGCCGCCAGCATTAAGCATTGAAGACCAGTGGCAGCAATGCCAAGAAGCCATCAGAACCGCTGCCTCTGAGGTTCTGGGTTTCACTCGGCCACCAAAACGAAACCCATGGTTCGATGAAGAATGCAGGTAGGTAAATGCAGCCAAGCAAAGAGCACGACAAATGATTATCCACGAACGAGGGCTGCTTACGATCAGTATAACGCGATTTACAAGGAGAAAAAAAAGGAAAGAACACCGAATTCTCAAAAAGAAGCAGCATGCGAAGCGCTCGTTTGAGGAAATAGAGAGGTGCCATGACAGGAACGAGATTCGGAAGTCTTACCAAAAGGTAAAAAGATCCTGCCAGGGTGGCAAACCCCGAACTCAAGCCTGTAAAGACCAGCAGGGAAACATAGTTATAGAGTCACAGTCGCTACTGAGGATCTGGAAAGATCATTTCTGCAGACTGCTTAGCGGCGATGAAGACACAAATTCCTCTGTCAGGCAGATTGCCCCATTCAGCTTGGACGATGATCAAGAATGCCGTCCTCCCGACCTAAAAGAGGTTAAGTTTGCCATATGCGAACTTAAATCAAATAAGACTGCAGGTGCAGAGGGCCTTGATGCCGAAATTTTCAAGGTAGCTGGAGATCAGTTGGAAAGGAGCATGCACCAGCTGATCTGCATGATATGGTCGGAAGAAAGCATGCCCGATGAATGGAACCTCAGTATCGTATGCCCGATCCTAAAGAAGGGAGACCCTCACAATTGCGCCAATTATAGAGGGATAAGCCTCCTTAACGTCGCTTATAAGATCTTGTCTGCTGTAATATGAACGTCTGTAACCCCACGTCAACAACTTGACAGGTCCTTATCAATGTGGTTTTAGACCAGAGAAGTCTACAATAGACCAAATTTTCACATTACGGCAGATTTTGAAAAAAACCCGAGAATATAATATCGATATTCATCTTTTTATCGATTTCAAGGCCGCGTATGACAGTATCTACAGAGACGAGCTGTACAGAGCCATGTCTAGTTTCGGCATCCCTGCAAAATTCGTACGACTATGCAGGATGACTTTGGAGAATTCACGCTGCTCCGTCAAGGTCGGTAAAGAACTCACCGAGACCTTTGATATCGAAAAAGGTTTTAGGCAAGGCGACAAACTGTCATGCGATTTCTTCAACATCATACTTGAACAGATTGTAAGAAACTCAAACGTCAACACCAGAGGAACAGAACAATCTTTCAAAAGTCTGTACAATTACTCGCCTATGCAGACGATATTGACGTAATGGGAAGAAGAAAGCGTGACGTCATAGGTGCTTTTGCGAGTATTGAAACAGAAGCGGCAAAAATGGGTTTGATGGTTAATGAGGGCAAAACGAAATACATGTTGTCATCAAACAAGGACACAGAACATCGACGAATTGGACAATACGTCACAATAGACAGACATAACTTTGAGGTAGTACAGGACTTCGTCTACCTAGGATCCGCTGTAGACACGGACAACAACATCAGTGCGGAGATCAAACGGAGAATAACTCTTGCCAACCGTTGCTTCTTTGGGTTAAGAAGGCAATTGAGAAACAAAACCCTCTCCAGAAAAACCAAGGTAACCTTGTATAAGATCTTAATCATCCCAGTCCTGCTTTACGGCGCGGTAGCATGGACCTTATCGAAAGCGGATGAGGAAACCCTTGGTCGTTTCGAAAGAAAAATTCTCCGAATGATCTTTGGTCCCGTATGCGAAGACAATGTGTGGAGAAGAAGATACAACAACGAGCTGTGTGAGCTGTACCGCGACATGGGCATAGCCAGAAGAGTACGCATCGCGAGGCTACGATGGTTGAGCCATGTAGAGCGGATGGACCCAAACGCTCTGGCTCGTCGGGTTTTCGAAAGCACATTGCAGGGAAATCGCGGAAAGGGAAGACCTCGTCTTAGGTGGCGCAATCAAGTGGATGAAGACCTCAACCGACTTGGAGTGCGAAACTGGAGAGAGCTCGCCCGAAATCGAAGTCGTCATAGAAGGATGCCCAGGTTCACCCCGAACTGTAATGCCCACCTAAGTAAGTAAGTAAGTAAGGATTTAGGATTAAGGGCCAGTTGCTCAATCGAATCATAAATTTAAGTTCTACATAAAGTTCTACTTTAGTATGGGGATTTTATGTAGAACTTAAGAATTCCGGAACGTCTCATACAAAAATGAAAACTTTATGTAGAACTTAAATTTATGATTCGATTGAGCAACTGGCCCTAAGGCATTTCTGCGTGAGATGAGTAGCAAATCTTCGTTCATTAAGGCAACTGCCTCATTTTTCGCCGACAAAGGTCGACTTTGACAGTGTCGAAAGCCTTTGAGAAATCCAATAGTGTTAGAATTGATATTTGGTCGCCATCCATTGCAGTTCTTATTTCATCAGAAACTAGTAGTTTAGGGCTGATGTGCAGCTCCGTTACGGACGGAAACCTGACTGGCATGAACTCAACAGATTGTTGGAAAACAGATAATTTTGTACCTGCTTAAAGACTGCTTTCTCGAAGACTTTTGAAAGTAAGGGAAGAATAACTATAGGTCGGAACTCTGTCTCTAAGCTTGTAGTTTTCTTGGGAATGGGAATAATTTTTGCTTTCTTCCACCCCAAAGGAAATTCAGAGGCTGTCAAAATGGTGTTGAAAATGTGCGTTATAAAACGTAGTAAGTATGGGAGAAGGAGCTTAATAAATTTAGGGTTCATTAAATAGAGACCAATGGCATTCGATCTAATTGATAATATTGCCTCAACAACGTCCTCTTCCTGAAGCCTTACATAACTGATATTGCTATGAACAGTACTTGTTTCAACTTCGTTCAAGAAACTACTTGGAATTTCCTCGTTTGAAGAATGAGACTTGGAGGTGAATTTCTTATTGAGAGCATCGCAGTCTATGTCACTAGGAAGAGGCTTAGATTGTTTTCCAATACCAATTTCTCTCAGTCTTCTCTATACGTTCTTACTAGAAACTGAGGTACCGATTTTTTGTTCATAACAACGCATTTTTGCTGATCTTATCATTGCTAACACTTGATTTCGCAAACTGTGGTAAGCTCGGTGAAAGTATTCGACTCTATATCGTTTTCACTGACTGTAGGCAGCATCTCTCCGTGACATGAAAGCGCGAATGTCACCATTAAACCAAGGGGAAGACGTATGTTTTACAAGACAGGTTTTAATGGGTACATGCGTGTCAAACAAAGAACAGAGATTACGCCCAAAGAAACTTATCTGCTCATTTATGTTCGGCATAAGGTAAAGTGAATTCCAGTCTATGTTGTAGAAATCTCGCAACAAGTGAGACACGTTTAGGTTTTTGAAATCGCGATATTGAAATCTTTGCTTATCAGTTTTGTCGGAGATAAGCCAACACGAGTTTTAGTGGTTGAATTCATTTTTATTTATATCTAATTCATTGCCTGCTTATTTCCTATCTGTCAAAGTAAGGGAGAGACAAAGCTAGCCTCTGACAAGTTTGACAAATCATATCTAAGTAAGTAAATGCTCGCGTTCGTCGCAGTTTCGAATCTTCGATATTCAATCTGTCAGTTCAAGAACGCAATTTAAGCTCTGTGTCAGTTATAAAATGGTACTGTGATTCACCTCTCGGTTCTACATAGTTAGTGGTAAAACTAGTTGGAAAACATACAGATTTTCCCAGTTGGAAATTAAGAAATTCGATTTCCAAGTATTTGTGTAAGGTAGTATGCAAATTAAATTCACTTCAATCAATTTTGATAAAAAAAATTGAAATCATGTGCCCTTAAAAATATATTTTCGTTGCTGATAAATTTACTTTCAATATCAATTTACAAAACAGAATATCCGAACATCAATAATAATCAATTTCAATTCAACAAGTAGCCGAAAACTAGTAAAACAAAAAACTAACCCAAGAATACCGAGCAAAGTCATGTATGTTGTTTTCCTTGTTTTGACAACTAGAACTTTTATTGAGAATTTTCAGACTGTTTTTTCCATCTGAAAATCTATGTTCGAAAATCTGAAAAATCTAACTGTCAGCTAAATGTCAGCTGAAGCTTCTGACACTTTTGGCCAATCAGAGCGACGAAAACTGACAGTAGTTTTTGAAGTCCCGGTGCGGAGAACGCGAGCAATATTAGATCGTGCTTAGAGAAACCGGGAGCTTGAAGCTGGCTATATAGCAAAACCTTTTCAACATCGCTAGAAAGAAATAAGTCAAGCAAAGAATTGGACTAATCGGTAAAGTGAGTGATAAGTGATTGTTAAATAAATTACAATTAAAATCACCCCACAATATTGTATGAGAATAACCACATGAAATCGACTCTAAAGAATTCTCCAATTGTGTCAAGCTAATATAATTGTACGGCCGGTAGACCGATCCAACCAAGACGTTTTCGGTGTTACATTTGATGTTAACAAATAAATATTTTATGAGACAGCTGTCGTCTGATTTACAAACAAACCTGCTACTTAATCCATCGCGCTCATACAAAGCAGAACCACCACCAGTCCGAGACATACGATCGGCTCGATAAAGCTTATAGCCCTGCAGACGATAGACTTCGTCACATATGTTTGGATGGAACCATGTTTCAGACACAGAAACAATATCGATCTTAGAATCCACAAACAAGTATCTGAGTTCCCCTAATTTTTTAGTCAAAGTCTGCGCATTTAAATGGCATACACTTAGTCCATTATATTGAGCTCGTAAAATTCGTATCATATTGTATAAACTCGTATTCATGTGACTGCCTGTGAACCCCCTGGTATCATTAGCTGCACTCGCAAATAATATAGCTACGAAAGTGGCAATTCCTTAAAAGCCATCACACAATAGCGCGTTTGCCTCGCGTCGACCTCATTTGACAGAACAATCAAAAGTTCAACTATACGAAATCTGTAGAGTCTCACACAATCACGCTTTGTCCTCAGACGCGTCGTTTGACAAACGTAAGCAAACGTAACGAAGCGACCAAAAGTTCAGCTATGTTGAACTTTTGCTCGCTTTCTGACATATCCCTCCTTTTCAGTTTTGCAATAGGGAAGAGTAATAAAATCGATGTAAGCAAACCATCGATTTACGAAACAAATTATCGATACGTCGGTATCGATGTCGAAGTGTGTTTCAGCTGAAATTTATCGCTTTCTGACATATCCCTCCTTTTCAGTTTTGCAATAGGGAAGAGTAATAAAATCGATGTAAGCAAACCATCGATTTACGAAACAAATTATCGATACGTCGGTATCGATGTCGAAGTGTGTTTCAGCTGAAATTTATCGATGTTAATACTAGACAAATATTTAAGTTCTCGTTATTACAGCTGTACTAAATTTAATTTTTGTTGGATTATTCAATGTTTGTTGAAGTATTTAAACTACTTTGAATTTGCAATGGTGTTTTGAAAAATCGACTTCTACTTTATGTTATATTTTTCTTATCGATGATTTCGATGAATTTTCGATACATGAGCGAGTATAAAGTCGATTATAGATTTTTGTGGCAAACAAATCAATCAAATTGTACTTCATATTTGTGCGTGAAGTGTACTTAAGCTGAATTTTAGAGTGTTTTAGCAGAACTTTGTCGATGTAACTATTATAAAGATATTTCAGCTATCGTTGTTAAACCTGTATTAAACTCGACTTTTGCCAGACGAAGGTGATGTTTAATCACTTAAACTACTATAATTCTGAAAAGATGTTCTTAAAAATCGAGATTTCGATTGATTTTCGATGCATGGCCGCATGGGTTAATATAAAGTCAATCAATATGGGCGATATTGAAGGATTTAAATCATTTTATTTTTGTAAAGGTGCTCGACCAATAACTTAAGCGATAATTTCATACCGTATATTGCGATAACATTTTTGATATCTGTATGGATATATCGATTATGTTGAAAAAATCGACAAGTTTTTCATTTTAAACAGCAAATGTTATCACAAACATGTGATAACACAGTATAGAAATGCAACTACGCACATTATACTTAGCTCAATTGATTACACTACACATTTTACTTAGCTCCTCATTCATCCCTTTATCAGAAGTAACTTACAAATTAGCAATCGATCTAGTTTTCCATGTATTTAATACAAAAGAAAAAATGAATGAATGACAGTAGGGCGTTTTGAGGATTTCTCATGTAACGTGAAGCCTACGTGAGGTCGACGCGGCGCAACGCTCTATTGTGTTTTGGCTTTAAAAGTGAATAAGAAGCATAAGAAGCTAAACAGACAAGCATTGCTATTTTTTTATGATCTAAGAATAATATTTAGCAAAACGTCGTTACAGATAGAGCTAAGGAAAAAAGATAAGATAAGTAGAGTATAAAAAAAATTATTTAAATTCATGCATAAAAACTTGCAGAAAATAAATACTTTAAAAAATTTTTTAAAGTGTATCATTGCTTACGGCAAATTAAATATGACGGTACGGCGGCTTTTAAATTCTCAACGCTGTTTACAGCAAGGCTTCTTCCATTAGCTAAGGTTTGATGAAAACAGATCCATGCGTAGTATACACACTGTACAGTTGGTGATCGTTCCTTAATTTGATGGTATGGTGTAACAGAGTGCGAGTGTTTGCGGTTAAACTTTCATTAAAAAAACATGCGTTGTCGGACTCAATACCCAGGTTACGCAGTGAAAGTTGACGATTTTGTTGCTTTATTCTGAATACAGAAATAGACCTGAGCAATGAGTTTCTCTCATGAGCATTGTTGAATTTAAGTATAATAGGTGGTGCCGGTGCATTTGGGCTCTTTGTGGTTCGAGAGCGAGAACGAAAAATATTTTTCAGTGTGAAAAACCAGTGTTAGATTCTCTTCGGGAAAGGTAGGAACTCCAAACAAAACAGCGTCAGCGGAAATCTCTTTTTTTTGAGTTTCATCGATTTGTTGCTGCAATGACAACATCTTTGTGTTGAGTTCATGCAATTCAGCAGAATTACTGTCAGTAAGATTTGAGCTCTGCTTAAGATCTGCGATTGCCTTGTTTACTGGTATTAACCTGTGATCTAGTGTGAGTGCATTGATCGTGTTGGCTTCAATGTGTTCTACTCGGCTCACAATATCCGCCATCCTATTGTTAATAATCCACAGCTTCTCTGACCAGACTTGTTCAGTTTGCTCCAGTTTGCCAAAGAGCTCACCGCGGATTTTCTGGAACTCGTCCGTTATGCGATTGATGATTGTGTCAGTCTGCTGCGTTAGCCGATTTTCAAGAGCTGCAAGTGTGAGATGAGAGTCAATATTTCTGCTGAATGTGTTCACTTTGGTGTCTGATGTTGAGGTACAGGGTTTCGTAGGTGTGTTTGCATCAACAGGTGTATGTTGTAGTGCCTTTTTTGAGCGTGTATTCATTGCGTATGAAATGGGGAGTGTGGAACTTGATTGGGTTTAATAAACTTGAAAAATTAAATCACTCAGTTATTAATAAATTATTTATTGAAACTTTAAGATTTTTAGCTGCTACGCCAAATCAAATTCGCGTACTTAGTAAGCAATATTTTAGTTTAATGCGGTGTTAGAGATGGCCGATCACGGACGTCACAAATTTACGTCTATTCTTTCCGGTACATTAGTACGTGATACTTTTTATCCCTATATTCCTATTGGACCGGGAACGTAAACGGGAACCTAGAAACTACTGAACCGATTCCATAAATTCTTTCACCGTTAGAATGCTACACTATCACCGAGTAACATAAACCTTAATTCATCCCATGTTTTCAAGAGAACAGGATTGGGAACGCAAACCTAGAAACAACTGGACAGATTTCAAAAACTCTTTCTGCTCCCTCAGTAACATAGACTATATTTTATCCATATATTCCCATGTGAACAAAACGGGAACTGGAACGGAAATCTTAAAACCACATGACCGATTTTAAAAATGTTTTCAACTTTATGATGATGGTACATAATACCTCATCAACATAAATTATTTCATCCTCATATTCCCACGGGACCCGGGCAACGCCGGAAGGCTCAGCTTTATATTTTTTTTTGTCTGGGAACGCGATTGGGAACGGAAACCTAGATACTACTGGACAGATTTCACAAACTTTCAGAATTGGGATGATACATTATTCCTTAGTAACTAAGACTATAATTCATCCCTATATTCCTACGGGAACGAAAACACGAACCGCAAAACTACTTGACCGATTTCAAAAATTCTTCCGAATTTAGGATGATACGTGAACGTGATTGGAACGCAAACCTTATAAAATTATTTGACCAATTTCAAAATATCGTCTATCACAAGGTGCTTCAATGAAAACCCAAAATAAATAGCTTATAAAGAATCATTAAAACAATTGATTTTTTAAATATATTTATTATCCTTAAAAATTGAAAATAATAAAATCCCAACTGTGCTCATTTATTGCCTCTAAGGCAGAATAAAGTTGGCCGGGTCAGCTAGTAATTAAATTAAATAAATATATAAATAGGGTGGCGCAACAGAGCGAGGAGCCCCAGGGCCTAGCGCGTTTCTCACAACCATGCCTTAGGAGGGAATGAAGGGGCCCTACAATTTTCTGCCGGTTCCGAACGGCTAATAGAGAAAACGCTTTTCATGGCAGTGAATACTAACGGAGGACTTGCCAATTCCGCGCGTAAGGCGATAGCCTTGGAAAAAACAATTTTGCATCTGTTGGGATTCGAACCTCTGAATTAACAGGCGGACATGCTATTTATTTTCATTTTTAATTCATTTTATTCAATTTTTCTTATATCTACTTATATGCTAACAAAAATGTGTAAAACTAGCTTGTGTAATAACTTAATAAACTTACTGACTCGGGTACTCTAAATTATTCAATATCTTACTACTAATGCCTTTCGGCCTTAAGATAACTTATGAATTAAAAACTAGAGCTAGTTAAAACTAAGAGAATTTTTTTAAAAAACTTAGTTGAAAGATCATTTTTTTTTTTTGTGTTTTCTTAAAACTAATTAAAACTACTTAAATCTACTTAAAACTAGAGCAGCCACAGAGGCAGCTTTTGGGTTTTTTTTTTGGTTTTTTGTATTTTGTAATTTTTTTTTTTTTTAGGTTTTTTGTATTTTGTAATCTTTTTTTTTTTGTATTTTGTAATTTTTTTTTGGATTTTATGTTTTTTTTTGGATTTTATGTTTTTTTTTGTTTTTTTTTTTTTTGATTTTTTGTGATTTTTTTGTTTGCCACTGTGCCCTCCCCCTATACCCTAAGACTTACACGCTAAACCTTTGTAAGCCAGCCATTGGCGACTCGCTATTATTATCAAATTCTTGTTGTTGTTCCGACAACCACCAGAACATTTTCGACGTTTTAACAACGTCACGACGATCGCGATCTGAAACCGCCCTACTGAACCGAAGGAGCTCTTCAGCTTCTCCGCCTACTGCGGTGACGTCTCGGTTGTAAAGGAGCCGTCGTTCCACGGACTTCCGGCAGACGTGGTAGATTAGCGGAACCGCCAATCTATCCTGAATCAGCCCTACCATATCAAAATAGAGGAAAGCCTCCGGTGGGACGAATCCACTGAAGCGCGTTTTCTCCATATACTCAGTGTTGAGGTAATAAGCCCCAAAAATCAGGCCATTGGTCGAGGTCATCGCTCTTGCAGTGTGACCACGAGTCAGTTTTATAATGAAGTTGTCGATCCTGTTTATTTGAGCCCCGTTGTAAAGGACCTCATTAGGATAATATTTTCTGTACTCCGACTCTGGTGTTCTGTGCAATCCAAGACAGGTACGCAGACACTGTCTGTTGAATGGCACAGCAAATTACCTTTTTTATTTGCCAATACCTTATGTATGTGTGTGGTTTTCTTTCTGTCGCCTTTTCCTTCTTTTTGTTGTATTTAATGTAACAAAAACGTTTTTAATTTGTTGAGTTCCTTTTTTATCTTTTATTTTATTGTAATATACTTGATTACATTAACTTTTAAATTCCCTTCTTTTTGGGTTAAACTTTTTGTGGAAAAAATGGAGATTTGTGCGAGGTGGCTGCTGGTAATCGAATGGAAAATTTTTCACATTTCATTTTGACATTTAGGCGGTGGAGTAGCCGCCGCACATTAATTAGCCGCGAGCCGATTAATGTTCAGTAAATTTCCAACTCTCCACTTTAAGGGTGTCAACCTACTAGGGCTGGTCGTTGGAGATTCACTTGAACATTACCGGCCGCCTTGCAATATTTATTGCGAAATTTATGATTGTAAAAGAGCACTATACCACCATACCACCAAACATCAAATTCAAGTTAATTGACATTTAATTATCGTATAAAAATTTTTAATTGCAAAGTAAAGTTTTAATTGCAAAATACTATTCCATAAAGAGTTTACGTTAATTATTTTGAAAACTTTACACTTATGGTTATACACATTTCAAAGTTATTTTCATTTTCTCAAAACTTAAAGATATCATACAATGTTTTTCCAATTTGCTTTACTGTTTATACTTGTATTAAATAAATTTTTTTTTTTTTTTTTTTTTTTTTTTTTTTTTTTTTTTTTTTTTTTTTTTTTTTTTTTTTTTTTTTTTTTTTTGATTATCACAATGGAGAGCAGCCTTATTTTTTGATTTGAGTAAATGTATTCCATTCTGAATACGTTGTAAATAAAGATTTTTAATCGATTTCATTCTGCTACTGAGGTAGGAGGACACAAAGTTTGGCAATCGAACGCGTGACGATTCCATTCGCAGTTTTTACTTCTGCTACCCGAATTTTATTATCTTGTCCGGCATACACTTTGATAACTCGACCAAGGCGCCACTCGTTGGGTGGCAAATTTTCGTGTCGAATAATAACTAAATCATTTATTTCGATGTTTCTTTGTGGATGTTTCCATTTGTACCTCTTATGGAGCTCTTTTAAATATTCTTCCTTCCACCTAGCACAAAGTTGATGATGGAGAATCTTTAACTTTTTCCACCGGTTCATTACAGTAAGGGATTCTTCTTGGAAAGATGGTTCAGGCAGACCTGTCATTAAGTCGCCTGTGAGAAAATGACCAGGGGTCAATGGAACAATGTCAGTCAAACCTTCAGACATGGGTGAGATGGGGCGAGAATTTAGACTACACTCTATTCGAGTAAGCAGGGTTACAAATTCTTCGAATGTGAATTTTTCGTTGCCTGTCACTTTTCGAAAATGCATTTTGAAGCTTTTAACGCCCGCTTCCCATAACCCACCCATATGAGGCGATCCGGGAGGAATAAAGTTCCACTTTATTTGTGAGAATTGATGAGCGAAGGCGGTAGGACATTGCTTAAGTGACTTATGAAAGTCAGATAAAAGAACTTTAGAGGCTCCCACGAAATTAGTTCCGTGATCGGAAAACACTTTATCAGGCGTTCCTCTTCGAGACACGAAGCGTGTAAATGCAGCTAGGAAGGCTTGTGTTGTGAGATCGCTCACCAGTTCCAGATGTATGGCTCGTGTCGCAAAGCAAACAAAAATACATACATATCCTTTGTCCAACCGACATTTTCGACCATAATACGTTTTAATTAAAAACGGTCCTGCAAAGTCTACGCCTACATTCGTAAATGCCCGCGTCAAAACTGTTCTTTCTTTGGGTAACGCACCCATTAATTGCGTTTGCACATGTTTTTTGTACCGAGTACAAGTTGTACAGTTAATTATACATTTTTTTATAAGGTTTTTAATGCGTGGTGTCCAATATTCTGCTCGAATCATCCGCAACATGAGTTGAATTTCACCGTGAAGAGACAACTCGTGAACATATTCAACGTACCGTTGAATGAAGAGACAATTGACAGGGAGTAAAATCGGAAATTTTTCACTGTAGGACAAAGTCGATTGCACCAATCTTCCATTGGAGCGCAAAATACCGTCTTCGTC